>CM074719.1:284535618-285169993 GCA_037306005.1 Rhinophrynus dorsalis | reverse complement strand
GGAGATGCAGTAGGATGTGATAAATGTGTGACAAAGGGGAGATAACGCTTCCTGTTCCTATGTTATTCTGTGGAGTCTATGCACCAAGAACTCTCCAACTTCAGAGATCTTAATGCATCGGCTTAATAGAATAACAGGAATTTGAAAGGTTATCATATTGGAGAAATTTCCTCCTCTTTATCATGTTTTTGTCACACATAACTGTATCTCCCACCCAGTTCTTCTTCGTACATTAGTCCCCTAGTTTCTTTTATGTATTACTTTAACCCTTTCCTAAATAACCTTTTTTTTATCTCTATTACTCTGACTACAGTCCATATTGAACTCTGCTGCCAAGCTGAGGCCCATATTTATAAAAGTAAACTGGAGTTATTTAGGAGTAAACCAGCTGTCCCATAGGGCACAAATAAAAATGCTAACATTCCCATGAACGTGAATAAAGATTTTTAACCCCTTGGGGGAAATTCACTCAGAGTTGATAAAGAGATAACAAAGCAGATACGACTTCTCCAGTTCCTATATTATTCTATGGAGCCTATGCACTAAGATCTACAAAGTTGAAGAAATCTTAGTGCACAGGCTCTATAGAATAACATAGTAATTGGAGAAGTGATAAACTGGTGAAGTCATCTTCAATTTATCACCTCTTTATCAACACTTAGTGAATCTCCCCCCTTGAATTTCCAGTGTATCGGAGAGCTCTGTATCATTGAAGGGGTTAAAAGTCCAATTTAATTTAACAGGATTTTGTATTTCTTCCCTATGTTCAGTTGGTTTATTCCAGAATAACTCCAGTTTGCTTTTATCAATACAGACCTTAGTTTCCATCACTTCTATCTCCTGCAGTACTACAATTCTCAGTTAGGCCTACCCTAATTACCTATATTCTTTAGAATTAATTTGAACCCTTTGAATGCCAGAGGGGTATGCAAAGCATTGCTTCACAATACATTGCATACCCCACTGGCACTCAAAGGGTTAAAATCCCTCCACAGTAATGAGCATTCCTATTTTTTTTTTACTTCTTTCCTAAACACGTCCCAAGTTACTCCCTCAGGTCTGCCCTTGGCATACACCTGTGCTCCTCTTTCATTACCGCCTGTCACTTCCCCTCACAAGACCTCTCAGGTGCTACACCCGCCTTATGAAACATTGCCTTTATCCATCAGTCTTCCTCCTACCAACAGATCTTTAACCCTTTCAGTGCCAGAGGGATACATAACACACTGCAGAGCAGTGCGTTGCGTACCCCTCTGGTACTTAAAGGGTTAACCCTTTCATGACCAGAGGGGGTATGCAATACATTGCATTGCAACGAGTTGCTTACCTGTCTGGTCCTCAAGGGGTTAAATGGTCCCTGAAAATCCACCTGTGAAGGCAAAGACTATCAGATTACTTAATAATACCCTCAACTTCTCCCCATCCCTCCCCCACAGGCAGCAATCCTCTTCTCCACCCTTCCCTTTCATAACTTGATTTTAATCTCTGTTGCATTGTGACTGTCCTCATTGCACCCTGTATTGCACCAAATACACTTCTTATCACTGTAGTGCAGTTGGTTCATGCCAGAAATGCAAATTATCTGCAACTTTTAACCCACTGAATGCTACAGAGGTCTATTAACCCATTTAAAGGGCCAAACCTCCCATTTATATAATTAGAAATGTTAATTTGTCCCCTATAGTTCAGTTGCTCTGTTCCCAAATTGCCCCTGTTTAGCTCCCTAATCACAACCCATAGCTCCATAACACAATTGATGGCCACTAATCAATTTTCATTTTTGTATGAATTAGTACTTTATAAGATAACTAGTGTAAAAGGCCGTGTACCTGGGCCAGCATTCTGTGCGTTTGGCCTGTCTCTACTGCGCATGACTGCATCGGACAAACATACATCTGGCCTTTTATATTATAGATAGGATATTGCTAGTGTTTGTCATTTGAAAGGAAGACCCACCGGGGCTTCTTCTTAAAAACGTATCTTAAAGGGGCAGAAAAGGGTTGGGGAAATGTGCTTCCTAAATTAGGCAGTCTCATACCATAAAGTTCTACCATTCTTGTTTTGTTTGCCCTGCATATCTCCATGATCTGCAGTGCTGATTGATGTCTGTGGTTCAGTCTTCTCTTCTGGATGAGGAAGTGACATTTCTGTCTTCTCTAAAGCCCCACGCTGGTGAATTCACTGACAAAAGGCTTCAGTGGAGAGGAAAGATATTTGAGAGAGGGGCTGAGTGATTTACTGGCATCACCCAGCCCTGCAGATCATGAGGATCTGCTGGGCAAATGGAGACGGAATGGCAGAGTTTTAAGCTATGAGAATTTGATTCCCATAGCTGTCAGGTAACTGCCTGAGTTTGAAAGCTTGACCCTTTACTTCCCCTTTGAAACCATTTACATATACACATTTCTTAAAGGGATAGTAATGTTTTATAATAAAAGCAGCTCTAATTAATCATCATAGTATTTGGGCCTTGGAGAGTGTTATTTCAATTCTGTCAATTGTAGTTCAAGAGTAATTGAATGATAAAGTATCCTCCTCCTGCCCCTTCTACTGATGTAACACTGCTCAGCTTAGAGCAGCAGGGAGTGTCCAGGTAGATTGCAGAGAGGGACAATCTTCAATTAAGATAAGGGAAAAAGCTGAAAAACCTGTCAAGGGGGCAGGGCTTTCATTGTTCTCACAGAAAGAATATTGACCCTTGATGTGAGCTGTCTGGTCCCAGTACCAGCTTCCACATCTGAGAAGAGGGGGCTTACACTAGATAAAAGGGGTGGGAGGGAGATACTTTATCATTCAATTACTCTTGAACTACAACGCTCACATTAATGAAATAACACTCTCTGTGTCTCAAATACTATGAAGATTAATTGGAGCTGCTGTTTTTGTGAAACATTGCTATAACTTTAAGGGAGTCATGTGGTTGTCTTTTGTATCCATTGGGTGAAACTGACTTAAAAATACCTTTCACCCCTACTCCTTTCTCCCAAGAGCAGGTGCACATGTAGGGAATATTGTGCAAGTTCAGATCAACATATGAGGCCTATGTAGTCTCATTTGTGGGTCACAGTTCACCTGTTGGAGACATCATTCTTCAGTAGGACTCCCTTCAACAACATATATCTTATCTGTGTTTATATTATATATATCAAAGAGGAAGCATCATGTGGCTTAATTTATGTCTCCTGAGGGAGACAAAGACACCCTCGGTGGCAGAAAGTTATGCCTATCTCATTGGTACATCATAGGGAATGATTTTCACACTACACACCTCCGTCCTCTACACCCATTTGCCACCTACACATCTTCAGCCTCCAACACAATACATACCTCCTCACTGTACACCCTCCCCCACCTGATCTGATTGACCCACAATCACCTTCGACATCGACTCACATTGCCCTTCACCTCCTCACTCTACACCCTGTCTCACCTTCGCCTCATTCACTCATGTTCGACACATCGCCTCACGTTCACCTTCCACTGTTCAACTCATGTTCACCTTCCACTGTTCAACTCATGTTCACCTTCCACTGTTCAACTCGCGTTCACCTTCCACTGTTCAACTCGCATTCACCTTCCACTGTTCAACTTACATACATCACGTCCCTACAATTCACAGACATCTGTCTACACCCCCTCTCCCCTTCACCACCTTCTCTCCTGTCTCCCATTATCACATTCTCCTCTTCCATTATCATCTTCTTCCCTGTTTGGACTCACTTGGATTCACACTTCTTTCTCCTGTGTTTGCCATCACGATCACAATCTCCCCCTCTTTGCACTGCCTCCCATTATACTTTTCCCCTGTCTGCTCTCCATTCTGCCATGTCCACCTTCTCTGCTGTCCATGCTTTGTCCTGTTTTACCTCCTCCTGTCACATTTGCAACATCCTCCTTTTTGACCTCTTTTTCATTTGCATGCTTTGGCCAGTTTGTCCCTTCCACCTTTCCCTTTTGCCACGGACATAGACATTTGATTCACACTGTACAAGACAATGTTCTGTGCAGTCTGAATCAAACTGCTCTGTTCCTTCAGCTAAATTAAATCTGTGAACACTATCTGTATCCCTTCTGCTCTGTCAGCAGTCTTGGATAACCGTCTCCTCCTGTCCCTTTCTACTCGCTGGTTGCTGTGCGCTCTCTTCACTTTTCACTCACTGGCTTCCCGATACTACATATTCCTAAACATGGAAACTTCCATAAGTAAGGCTGGGGAGGACAGACACTGACTGCCCTGAAAGAAGCATGGTGAAGGGTTGAGACCATTGTAACACAGGTGGGCAACTGGTGACTCCCCCCATTGTTGGACTAAAGTTCCCAACATTTTCAGCTGCCAACATGATGGCCATTCTATTCCAGTAGTTGGAGACCCACATTTTTCCTCTTCCTTTCCCATTATATTCAGGGTTTGTCCTTGCTGACTTTGCCTTTTTATCATGAAGTTGCATACACCTCAGTGGTGAAGTCAGGACAATTAGATTTTTATTCATTTCTATACATGTGTGTGTGTGTGTGTGTGTGTGTGTGTCTCATGACACCCTCTTCTTGTGTGTGTGTGCGTGCGTGCGTGCGCGCATCTGCAACTATCTATGTCTGTCTCATGAGCCACTCTTCTCCTAGCTCTGTGTGTTTGTGACTGTTATAGGCAACGCCGTACCCTTTTTGCTAATATATATCTATCTATATACACACACACAGTATCTTAAGGTGTGATTCAGGTAGCTGAGTGTTCTCTTTAAAGGAGAAGTAACACCTCTTTATTAACACCCCATCTTATGGCCACAAAATCCTGACAGCCCTTATGAATTTTGTCCTTGTTCCTTTTCTCAAGAGATATTTTCATTCATTCCTCAATGTCATGTCCATGAAGGCAGACATGACAGTTGGTAGCAAGACCACAGAATGAAAACTCTGCCAACTACTCATGGTAATCTTAACCCTTTAAAGGGACAGTAATGTCCGAAAAAAATTATTTATAGTTTTGTAGAGCTGAAACTAATAAAATAAGTGCAACAAACCCCATCTCTCACACCACTATGGTTTGAGAGATATAGGGATTCAAAGTTCCCCCCTCCCTCCCCTTCTCCTGATGTCAGCTGTAAAGCTGACAGCAGGAGAATCGAGTCGTACGACTCGAGGAGGCTCTGCAGCAGAGACGAAATCACGTTATTACTAAAGAATTAATTCATTTGAAGGGTCTAAAATAGGCTGACCATACCTCACCTTTAAAAAGCGACACATAGGAAATAGGCATATTTCAGGAGTGCACCAAAATCAAAGCAACCCTGTAGTATGCATTTTTCATGTGTATCCCTTTTTAAAGGTGAGGTATGGTCAGCCTAGTCTAAAAAGTGTGCCTGGCTTGCAAGCACACTTTGTAGACCTTTCCAATGAATGAAATAAGGCTATTCCGACTCTGCTGCAGAGCCGCCTGCTGGTCCCCAGACCGGGATCTCCTGATGTCAGCTAGACGCTGACATCAGGAGAAGGGGTGGTAGGGGGGAACTTTGAATCCCTATATCTCTTAAACCATAGCGGTTTGAGAGAGAGGGTTTGTTGCACTTAGTTTATTAGTTTCAGTTCTACAAAACTAAAAATAATTTTTGGAGGACATTAGTGTCCCTTTAAGGACCAGAGAGATGTGCAAATCATTGCTTTACAATACGTTACACTCCTTTCTGGTCCTTACAGTGTTAAGCAGTCCTTAAAGGGTTAAGCAGGCTCATGCATTTTGTCTGCTTGTTTGAAACAAGTGCCTGCAACTCTTATGTCTGCATCCATGGACATGACATTCAAGACTTACTGAAGATGTTATCTATTGAATAAAAGGACAAGGGCAAAGTTCTTATGGGTCATTAGGTTTTTTGGTAGACCTGATGTGATGGATTGAGGGCCCTTTTCATTAAGCAAGAGAGGTGTAGTTCTGGAACAGACCAGCTGCAACATGTGGGGGTGGGGCTAAAATTCCAGTTGATTTAATTGGGGATTTTAAAGCGGAACCATCATGCTAATAAGATTGCCCCCCAATATATTTCTAACCTAGCCATATGCAAGGTCATACTGTCTGTATGCTCATTAAGTCCGTGTTATTGGTGAAAAAACACATCTTCATCAGGAACCAGAGGACAGACAGCACAGACATCTTAGAGGAAATGACCTCTGAGTGTGCACTGTGTGTCCCATTCACTGCCAGCATTGGTGGTGACGTTCCTTGGTGCCTTAAGGCACTGGAAGAGACTGACCACGCAGGTACACAGAGTTTGTCTTGTAAGCTCTGTGCAGCCCGATGCCTGCCGAAGACACGTGTTTTTTCACCAATAACGCGGACTTATTGAGCATATAGACAGTAAGACTTTGCGTATCGCTAGGTTAGAAATATATGGGAGGGGCAATCTTATTAGCATGATAGCTCCGCTTTAAGCTGTTGAATAATAGAGAGGTCTCCAAAGCATTGAGCTCTGCAGCATACAAGGGGTTTAAATCATTGGGAATTTGGTGAATTTTTACTTGTTCTATTGTGCAGGTGGTTTGCTCCAGAATTTCACCTCTTTTAGCTTGATGAGTAAGGATGTCTTTTTGGTGTGCTAGTAGCTTAAGGTAATGTGTGTGAGGGTTGTCACGGGAACCGGACAAATTCCCGGGTTGTTGGTTAACCTCTACATTTCCCTAATCTCTGTGAATCAGGATACGGATGGACAAACCCTCAGTTATTCCCCAACAGGCTGACATTCACGGGGTTACATGAGAAACAGCTCCTCCAAAGGACTAAATTCACGTTGCCCGAGACGGCCGGCAGGACTATCACAAAAGCCATCCGGCTGTGGAACGTAGGCCGGCTCCTGATTGGCCAAAGCCCTGGGTGCCATGTTTAAAGGTCTCCCATAGACTTATCATGGGGAAAAGTAGGCCTCCCAGGGATTGGTAAGTCAGCCACCCTCCCATAGCATCTGATAGGCTAAAGGTGGGTGTGACACCAGAGGCCAGGATTGGCCACCTCATACTCGGCCCTGGATTGGCTGGGGTTTGAAGGCGGCTAAATCAAATTATGTAAAAGATGCTTTAGCACAAAGGACACTATTGTGAATGTGTATTCTAGCCCATTGTATCCAGCCCTTTGTCTAATGTTTACCCACCGCCCCTCACTATTGTCAGTTAATGCACTCAGGTCTGTCTCATTGACTCACTGTTCTGTATATAAGTCTGTTGGTTTGTTCAATAAAGAGTTCTGGTTACCCTGACACTAGTTCTGCCTGGTGATTTGGGGTATATTGCTGTATGCTGCTGGAGCCTTTGCTGGTGGATTTTGGGAAGAAGTTATCCTTGATGGTGACACCAACGCTGGGTGTCTGCTGGTACCGTCACAAGGGTGAAGTTAGGTTAAGAGGAAAGGGTCTAGGGATAGTCTTATGCTGTGAGAGAGCGCAGGTTAGGTTATGAAGAGACGGCAGTGGAGTAGTGTAATTTATACCAAAATGTATTTCCGGACATAGTTCAGTGGTCCTTAACCCTTTCCTCAGGGACCATGTCTTTAGGATTTCCCTGCTTTCTCACATAGGCCATTTAATTATCTCACATGCATACAAGCAGGGAAATCCTTAAGACATGGCCTGTTGTGCAGCCAAAGGAGAGGGCTAGGAACCACTGGTTTATTACATAACTTGATGTTGCTGAAGATGTCTGTTGCACGCATTCTAATATTTTCTCAGCGGTTGCTAGCTGTGATCGTGCACTGTACTATTATGGTTTTAAGTGAATAGCTAAATTGGTGCTGCTGTGTGCATCATATAAGTGTTTTGTAAATATGTCATAATGTTTGTGTGTGTGTCAGAGGGAGGCTGAAACAGCTTCTGTCTGCACAGTACTTGTGCTGCATATACATTTCATGGTGCATTAGTGTGTATGTGTCAGTGGGAGGCTGGTACTGCTATTGCCTGCACTGTACCTGTGCAGTGTATACATTTCATTCTCTATTACTGTGTATGTGTCAGTAGGAGGCTGGTACTGCTATTGCCAGCACTCTATCCATGCTGTATTTACATTTCATGGTGCATTACTGTGTATGTGTCAATGGGAGGCTGGTACTGCTATTGCCAGCACTGTATCCATGCTGTATATACATTTCATGGTGCATTAGTGTATGTGTCAGTGTTAGGCTGGTACTGCTATTGCCTCCATTGTACCTGTGCTGTGTATACATTTTGTGGTGCATTGGTGTGTGGGAGTGAGTGGCAGGCTGGTGCTGCTATTGCTGGCACTGTACCTGTGCTGTGTATACATTTCATGGTGCATGTGTATATATGCTCATGAGAGACAAAAGGGATATAGATAGCGGGGGGGGGGAATGCTTTCAGACATATATGTGTATGTGTATATATGTGTATTAAAAAAAATCTATATACGCTCACACAGAGTAATCTACAGGTTGGTGAAAATCTTCCAGTCTGACAGCAGGGGTTAACCTGCCCCCTGTACAGGTATGCCAATAGTCACCAGAATAGTATACTCACATAGACTATGATCAGCATAAAAACTAATGAAATAATATAAAATGTATATAATCTTCATGTATAGGTTTGTGTTAAAGTGGAACTTTCACTTTAATTCACATTTGCATATTTGAAAACTATCTATGTGTCATGTTAGCCAAAAGAACATCAAATATATAGTTAAGGAGATATTCAGACTTGTTATCATATGCTAATGTGTGCTTATTGTGGGACCACATTACCCTAGTGATACCAGTAACCAGTGCTAATTCAGCTTTTCAGTGACTTTTCATATTGTAATTGAACATTTTCAGTGACGTGTGATATGATAATGAAGCTATGTGGTGTACCAGGACACTTTCACTTGACTTTGCCCAGAAATAAATGTGAATATTTCTAGACTATGCATCTGCTGGAATTTTGGTTAAAGTGTTAGTAATGTCTAAAAAAACTTTTTTTTGCATTTAGAAGAGCTTAAAAAGCTGATCTAAATGCAAAAAAACGTATCTCTCAAACCACTATGGTTTAAGAGATACGGGCGTTTAAAGTTTGATTTCTCCTACTGACAGTTGTATGACACGGATCTCCTGCTGACAGTTTTACAGCTGTCAGTAGGAGAAATCAAACTTTAAACGCCCGTATCTCTTAAACCATAGCGGTTTGAGAGATATGTTTTTTTTGCATTTAGATCAGCTTTTTAAGCTCTTCTAAATGCAAAAAAAGTTTTTTTTAGACATTACTATCACTTTAATATGACACATAGGCAGTTTTGAATGAAGTTTTCAAATATGTAAAGAAAATTCAATGTGACAGGTCCACTCCACAGGTCCCAAACAAGTCTTCAGGTGACTCACTTTGGTATAGATGTTGTGCCCCAAAACGACTTAATTTTTTACTTTATATATGTCCCATAATATCATGGATTTAACCCCTTAAAGGGGATCTATCAACCCTGTACAAATGTGTGTTAAACGTTAGATTACCTAGCAATTAGGTGGATTTTTGAATAATTTTTTTTTGTTATCCTATGTTGCCGAAAATTAATGTTTAAAGACTGCACTCCTGGATAGACTTCGTGTACAACTCTATACCCGCAGTCTGTAACTCTGCTCCCCTCCCTGTAGCCAGCCTCCTCCGATGACAGAGGCTTTTGACTGTAAGCTGGAGCGGTCTCATTGACAGAGAACGATATCTAGCTAATTATATTGCTCCAGCCTACAGACAGAAAGCCTCCGTCATTGGAGGAGACTGGCTAGAGGGAGGGGAGAGGAGGCAGAATTGCACACTGCTGGTATATAGCTGGACACGAAGTCTATCCGGAAGTGCAGTCTTTAAACATTAATTTTTGGCAATATAGTATTAAAAAAATTATTCAAGAAGTCCACCTAATCACTTTTACCTAGTGTAAGCCCCCACTTCTCAGATGTGGAATCCAGTCCATAAACCAGACAGCTCACATCAAGGGTCAATATTCTGATTGCGAGAACAATGAACCCCCCCTTGACATGTTTTTCAGCTTTTTCCCTTATCTTAATTGAAGATTGTCCCTCTCTGCAATCTACCTGGACAATCCCTGCTGCTCTAAGCTGAGAAGTATTACATCAGTAGAAGGGGTGGGAGGGGGATACTTTATCATTCAATTACTCTTGAACTACAACTCTGACAGAACTGAAATAACACTCTCCAATGTCCAAATACTATGATGATTAATTAGAACTGCTTTTATTATGAAACATTACTATCCCTTTAAACAGTTCAGTGCTGGAGAGGTCCCTAATGCATTGCAAAGCGAAAGGCCTATATTTTCTGGTGTTGTTAACCCTTCTCCGCGTTGCACACTTCTCTGGTATTTAAGGGGTTAAGGAAACACTATAAAACCTAAAAATTAACTTTGGTTATAATAATAATAATCATAATAATTAGTATTTATATATAGCACCTTTCTCCCAGTGAGAGTCAAAGGGTTTTTAGTGCACGCTCTTGGAATTAACCGAATCGGCAGCTGAATAATAGATGTTATTATTACCATACCTGGGAACTTTCCAAATGAGCTGACCCTGAGATCTTTGGAATATTAACCCTTAAAGCTTCCTATAATGTAGATTTTATGCAATACGTACCTGCTTGCTCTAACTCGGAGGTGCTCCAATCGTTCCGCAAGGAACCTTTAACAAGTTACAACTTAGAGATCTTACTGCCTAAACACAAATAAGACCAGCAGAACATTTCTACTGCTTTTCTGGTACAAAAGAAACATTTAATGGTGGCAAATATTGTAGTAGGTATCACAGACGTCTCTCACCCTGAGAATTTGGCCCTTCACCCTGAGACCCTGAGATTTGGGTCTAAACCCTGAGTCTCAGGGTCAAACCCTGAGAGTTCCCATGTATGATTATTACCCAATCAATGGTACTCATTTATCGACCTTGAAAGGATGAAGGGCTGAGTTGACCCTGCCAGGATTTGAACCTGCAACCTTGAGGTTTGAACAAGCTCTGCAGTCAGGGCATTTACACTTAAATACCCTGTACTTCATGATAGCATATATAATGCTTCTCAGCCTAAAATTTAGTCTTATATATATAAATACCATGAGAGAAAAGACATTCCTGCCTTTTCCACTGCTTCCATCGATTGTCAAAGTTTTTCTTCATACCGGCTGAGATAAGATAACAGCTTTTCTGAATACAAATGCAGTGGCCACTAATCACAATCAATTAACCAATGTTAGCTCTCATCTATCAATACAAACAGCACAGATGTTACCTGTACATGATACTTTCCACATCGGTTGAAAAGCAAGTTTAGGATCCTATTTTAGTAATATAGCATATGAATAATTAATTTCTACATATGCTTGCTGTAGGTAGGTGGTATTTGAATTAATTTCAACCAATGTAATTTTTGGCTGTTAGTGTTAATTTAATATACACCCATCCTGAATTTTGTTGTGTTTTTTATTCTTGTATGCTTAGCCTAAATTCACGCTGGTGATGTGATGCATATGTAATTCCATTAGGAAACAAAAATGGGATTATCCTGTCCTCCAAATCAATTTAGGATATATGGAACAAAGGAAAAAAAAAGCACCCAATAGTGTGGTACAGTATATATTTAAACATGCTCAGTAGATATCAAGGGCACTCACCTGTCTCCACTCAGGTGCTCTGTATAGCAAGACCCTCCAAATTATAAGTAAAAGACTCACAATCCTCAACACATCCTCATATAAAGCAAATTTTTACAGGAATTAAAATAAAAAAAATTGCTTGTTTTATATGAGGACGTGCTGACACTTGTGAGTCTTCTATTTACCGTTTGGAGGGTTTTGCTATAGAGAGCACCTGAGCGGAGCAGGCTCTAATTTTCTCTGTATACCTTGATGTCATATATAGTAATACTAGTTGAAAAGCCCATTACACCGGCCACACTGCCACTGCCAGCCGGTTGCGGGGCAGTCATGCACAGTAAAGACTGCCCACGCCGAGGCTAATACAATGCCAGCCGGTCGCGGGGCAGTCATGCACAGTAAAGACTGCCCACGCCGAGGCTGATACAGTGCCAGCCAGTCGCGGGGCAGTCATGCACAGTAAAGACTGTCCCCCCCTGAGGCTGATACAGTGCCAGCCGGTCGCGGGGCAGTTATGCACAGTAAAGACTGCCCACGCCGAGGCTGATACAGTGCCAGCCGGTCGTGGTGCAGTCATGCACAGTAGAGACTGCCCGCACTATGGCTGATACAGAGCTGGATGCTCCTTCGGAGTGCCCCGCCTGTATCAGCCTTGTCACTGTCAGTCTCTACTGTGCATGACTGCATCATTATACACGTTTTAGCGAATTATTATACAAGGATTACTGCTCTGACCAGCACCTTTGTGAGTACCTTTGATATCTACTGATCATATTTAATTATTTACAGTATCACACTATTGGGAGCTTTCTTTTTTTCCTTTGTTCCATATATCGTTTGGTTTTACCACCATGTAAAGCGAGTTGGAGAGAGCTGCCATAGAATACTGTTTGCCATAGACTAATTGCATCTGGGGACAGTTATTTATCCCAGAGGCTCTATCACCTGGATTTTGCCTAAGCCATTCTCAAGCCACTCGTTTTGTGGCTAGACATCCATTCGGGTGCTGGTGGCTGTAACAATACTTATTCTGTTGATGTACACAGGTGGCCCCCTGTCTTTTTCTCTTTATCTTGTTTTTCCAATTCAATTTGAATCACACGAACCTCTAGTTTCCACCCAAAATGCTTTTCTCCAGATTCAACACAACATCTTCAACATTGCACAGTAATCACGTTAACCTGTGATATTTGGTGCAATAACATTGAAAACATTGTCACTCGTGGATAAAACGTTGCAGCTAAATGAGTTACCTTGCGACATTTTCTGAGTTTGTCAGCAGTGTGAACAGTTCCGTACGCACATTAATACCAATATCTTTAGGATTTATTTTCACGCATTAAAATAGTTGAGATTCAGTTACCATCACAAAAGGCTTTTTTGTGTTAATTTGTAAATAGTTTGCAGAACTGAAGATGCAGTTTTGTAATTAAAGTTGTGGTGTGCTTTTTTGGTGTATTACAATAGGTCTGTTGGCAATGGTGTTGCCTGCACAGATGTCATGGTAATAGCAGCCGTGGGTGTGTTTGTGTATGTTTGTGTCAGTGTTCTGCTCTGTTGCCTTCTCTTATTTTCTTTCTCACTTCCTGGTTTAATTCCTTTATTGTTTAAAGATCATTAGAGGATTATAGGAAGTGACAGGATTTCTCTGTGGTACGAAGCCAAAACAGGCCTGTGCTCTGGTATTGCTAGCTGAATAACTGGAAATTAAGGGCTGTATATACAAAGAGAAAGAGGAACATTACTGGAACAAACCCATAAAAGTCCCCAAAATGACCATTGATTTAACCTTGTAACCCTTTGAGTACCAGAAAGGTATCTGTGCTTCAATGCATTACATACCCTTCTGGCACTCAAAGGGTTAAAGGGAAAATAACATTTAAAATGTAGCTGTTGCTACACCATCCTATGAATGGCTCTGCTCAGTTGACCATAAATCTTCATAGCATGATGTAGCAACAGTGCCACTGGGAAATTTCAGGCCATTGAGGTACTGCACCTAAAAAATATTCGTGTTTGAGCTGCAATAACCATTGAATAAAACACCTCTCAGCTAGGGTTGCCACCTTTTCTTCAAAACAATACCGGCCAAGGCATGCCCTTCATAGATTTAACATTGGACAGAAGCCAACGTTTTACCGGCCTGCCGGTAAAATACCGGCTGGGTGGCAACCCTACTCTCAGCAGTGGGAGTGCCCTTGTGTGTGTGTGTGTGTGTATATATATTCTATAATATAATTTGGTAGGATGATTATCTCCCTTAGCGTAACACACACATTCGCAGTAGAAACTTCCGGAACGATGCAATCATGCACAGTAGTCACGTGCAGCAAAGACTGCCCAAATGCGTCGGCCCCCAGTCTGAGGCACAGCCAATCTGGAGCGGGGCACCCCGAATGGCCCACTGCCCGTCCCCGCCCCCGGGGCAGCAGCCGAGGCCACTGGGCAGCACCCTGGCTTTCACTTAATGCATTTTAAAGTATTAAAGAGTGTGACTGATTTCTTTCACACTCTTTAATACTTGCTAGTTTACAAGATATTTATAATATAATGTTGCCCCTCCAAACCCTTTTTCTCATGTCAGAACTTTCTCCAAGTGAAGCAATGTGCACAAGACCTGTTTATCTTTCATGGGTTAAAATGACACGTTAAATTAATGCAGTTGGCTTGCCTCAGGTTATTAAAACATCCTCAAAAAGTATACACAGAGATCATCTCTTTCCTACTGAAGCAGGACAGAGCTCTCCTTTTTATTAAAATGCGTGTCCTTTAGCCATATTTCTGATTGGCTACTCTCCTGTGGTGGGACAAGTGGGATTGAAAGGTAAACCTTGATTGGCTCTTAACTACTCTAGTGTAATTTTTTCTACTTTATGTGAATGTAAATATTGATTGGCTTTCAAGGAACAATGATAAATCCAGGTTTAACAAATACGAAGGCCCTAAAAACGAACTGGGTTTATGCACATATAAGAACTCTGCTTCATGCTAGCATCTGTAAAATCTCTCTACAGTATTTGTTTTCTGAAGTTTAAAATGTAGGCCTATATATTCTACGAAGGAGTAGCCATTCATGTTTTTTGCTGGGCTCCAAGTATCATCGCAATATTGAGCTGATTTCCAAGATTCTCTGTAAATAGGCAGAGATAATATAACAGCAACATAACTGACTCACGTCATATCTCTCAACACAAACTACACAAACAACTTTTAAGAAAAGCTTTCAGAACAGGACAATATTCACATGCATTAAAAAGCAGTTTTAAATTATATGTTAGGGATATAACTTGAATTATTAATTTTACATATGTTAGCTATATGCATAAGATATTTGAAAGCACAGCAACCAATTTCATTTCTAGATGTTTGTGTTCCTTTAACCCCTTAAGGACCATTGACGTGCCAGGACTGTCAAGGCGGTCCGGCACTTAAGGAACAGTGACAGTCCTGGCACGGCATGGAGTTCAGGGCTCCCGACGCGGCTGCACACCGCTCCGGAAGCCCTGAACCGGAATTAAAAAAAAAAAAAAAGCCCTGTGGTCCTCAAGTGTCCTTAAGGGGTTAAAGGGATATTAATGTTTCAGAAGAAAAAGCAGCTCTGTTTAATCTTCATAGTATTTTGGCCATGGAGAGTGTTATTTCAGTACTGTCAGAGTTGTAGTTCAAGAGCAATTGAATGATAAATTATCCCCCTCCCGTCCCTTTTACCTAGTGTAAGCCACCTCCCCTCAGATGTGAAATCTGCTCTTAAAACCAGACAGCTCACAGCAAGAGACAATCTTCTTACTGTGAGCATAAGGAAAAACCCTGCCTCCTGGACAGGTTTTTCAGTTTTTCACTTATTCTCACTGAAGGTTGTCCCTATCTGCGATCCATCCGGACAGTCTTGCTGCTCTGAGGTGAGCAGTATTACATCAGTAAAAGGGGAAGGATGGGGATACTTTATCATTCGATTACTCTTGAACTACAACTCTGACAGTATTGAAATAACACTCTCCGTGGCCCAAATACCATGAAGATTAATTGGAGCTGCTTTTATTGTGAAACATTACTATCCCTTTAACCACATGGGATTAGTTATGTCCATATACCTTAATGCTGTGTCTGTTGTACCTGAACATGCTGCATAAAACTGTGTTCTGTACTTCAGCTTCTCCCAGCCTGCAGTCTATCAGACCAAAGTAAATCCACAGCAAGGGAGAAGAGGCTTCATCACACTGCTAATCTGATTTAGTGAATGTTACGTGTGGCCGGGATGCTTGCACACCTATAATTGTGATTTTAGAATGTCTTAGCGCGTTAATACAAGGAATATCCGCTGCTGTGGAATGATAAAAGGCTTCTGACTCTTTAATATGGGTGTTTTACTGAGCAGTTGTATGTTTTATGTGCCAAACGTCATGGTCAATCGGACCCTTGACCTTAAATCTCTCCTCCACGTCATGGGAGAGTCCATCTGAATAGTACTTATGTAGAATTAGCCTTTTAAGGGATTATCCCATTGTTCATGCCCTAATGCTCTCATCCTTCTCTTTTGCACTTAAAGGGCTCATCCGCATAACACTCTCTGTCAGTTATAATTACAGATCTGTTTAATCTTTAAATCAGTTTTATTTCGAATGGTAATGTTAAGTATCTCTGTACATAGATAACGGAAGTTTCGTGCTGTATTTCTTATTCACCTTTCTTGTCTGGGTCTCCATAATCTTTTATATCTTCAGTGTTGTCCAATTTGTTAATGACTGGTACCATATTTCTTATCTTTACCCTAGGTAATCAATCACATAACTGGATCACATACCCTGTGTTCTGCTTAATCTATTTCTTCTCATGCTTGTGATGACTTGGTAAACAAACACTCTTAACCTTTTGAATGTCAGAGAGGTATCCAACGAATTGCAACCAGAGACGTAACTAGAAGTCAACTGGCCTTGGTGCAAAAATTGCCCTGGGCCCCCTAACCACATTGCCCCCATTGGGTATCTCCACATTGCCTCCAGTGTCCACCTTTTCGCATTGCCCCCAACTCTCCTCATTGCCCCCAATGTCCTACTCTCCACATTGCCCCCAACTCTCCTCATTGCCCCCAATGTCCTACTCTCCACATTGCCCCCAACTCTCCGCATTGCCCCCAATGTCCTCCTCTCCATATTGCCCCCAATATTCACTTCTCCACATTGCCCCCAACTCACCATCTCTTCACATTACCCCCAGTGCCCATCTCCTACCTCCCTGGTGGTCCAGCGGTGTGATAGGAGAGGTCTGTGCCTCCTTCAGCACACACCTCTATAAGAGCTGGAGATCCCTCGCAGTCCTCTCTCCAGTAATGCAGAGCTCTGGGAGATGATGTCATCTCCCTGCGCTCTGCAGTACTAGAGTGCCAACAAGGGAGAGCTCAGCCGCTAGAGGTCCGTGGCGCGGGGCCCCTGGTGTGATGGGCCCGGTTGCAGGTGCGACCCCTATTGTTACGCCACTGATTGCATCGCAGTGCATTGGATACCTCTCTGGCACCCAAAGGTTTAAAGGTAAAGTGACACCTCTTAATAGTAAAGCGCAGCTCCCACAGCTTAATAGCTGTATGCACTTGTGCATTTGTTCAAGAAATAATATCTTCAGTCTAGTGTCGGATGTCCTATTCACTGAGGCAGACATAATGGTTTCTAGTAGGAACACAGGATACAAACTCTGCATACTGAACACGGTAACCTTGTCTCTTTTGGTTCGAGAGGGGTGAGCAGTGCATTTTCAAATGTTAAATAGGTTTATGCACTCTACATGCTTGACGATTGATTGAAGATCTTGAACAATGGTACACCGGCAAAACAAGGTACATTGGGGATGTTATTAGGAGGTGTTAATTCTTCTTTAATTGACCATTTCTTTTTTTCTATTAACATGCACTTTTCACCAAGAGATTGTGCCCTGCAAAAACCTGTGAAATGTGTAGGGCTGTGAGCAGTGAGTGCTTGGTGAATTGCTTAGACCCCTTTCATATGGGCAACGGCAATGCAGCAATGCTGAATTGGATCTGTCACCTGAGACAAAAGCTTACATGCTGGACTATGGTGCCTGTCATAATAGAAACTATTGCACCAAAGTCCAGCATGCATCAACTTAACTGCATTCAGGAATACATTAAAACTGCAGTAAGGAAGGTTTGCAATTGGCCTATGGGGGCCTATGGGGCTTCTGACAGGTCTTTCACATTAGTAGCACTGGAGGTTGTGACACTCATTGCAACTTCCAGTAGAGGGATCACCCATTTTGTACCCTAATTTTGGTTTGTGCTTATGTGGGCCAGGTGCCGGACAGGCCCCTCCTTTATTCTGGATCAGCGGTGGAACGAAGAAGAGTGATGAGCGAACTACTCTGGCAACAGGACTGTCACAGAGCCTATGACAGTTCTGTTGCCCACCTAGTCTTAAGATGGCATTCTTTCAAAAACCTTATTAAAAAAACAAAAAACAAACGTAATTCAAAAAGTAAATAAATAAATATAAAAATAATAGTAATAAAAAATATATATTTGTTGATACAGTTTTGTTTTGCCTATTACACACTTCGGAGCAAAGGTTCACTGTTGTACTTTCCAGCTGACTGGATGGCTGGGGATGATCGGAGTTGTAGTTCTCAGAAGCTGGATGTACAACAATTGACTGTCCTACTATAGTCTAATGGATAGGTGATGTTAAACAGTAACACATAAAAATGATATTGGGTTAGACAATTTCAAATGTCCGTAGAGATAGCTCAGTTGGTTAATGCACCAGCTGTAGAATCTGTTCAAACCTCAGGGTCACAGGTTCTAGTCCAGGCAAGGTCAACTCAGCCTTTCACCCTGCTGAGGTATATAAAATGAGTACCCAGGACATATTTGAAAATGAGAGACAATATCTTTCTGGTAAAATAATTTCATTAAAAAACCATGTATATCAAGCTAGCATCTGTAAAACTTAACTTATGGTACACACCACAAATCTGATCCTAACCTTGCTTTACTTAAAGGGATAGTAATACTTCGTTTTAACTTTATTTTATTTTGTAGGCATTAAAAAAACATGAAGAATGATATAAGTCTTATCTCTCAAACCTTTATGGTTTATGAGATATTCACAAGCAAAGTTCCCCTCCCCGCCCCTTTTACCTAGTGTAAACAATCTCTTCTCAGATGTGAGTCTGGTTGTATGACAGTACAGATAACAGAAGGGGACAATTTTCTTTGTATGAAAACAATGAAAGCCCTTCCCCCCTTGACAAGTTTTTCAGCTTTTTCCCTTATCTTAATTGAAGATTGTCCCTCTCTGCAGTCTACCTGGGCACCTCCCTTCTGATCTGGTTGAACAGGGGGGGATACTTTGTTTGTGAATATCTCTTAAAGCATAAAGGTTTCAGAGATAAGAAATATCATTCTTCATGTTTTTTTAATGCCTACAAAATAAAATAAAGTTAAAATGAAGTATTACTATCCCTTTAAAGCGATAGTAATGCCTGCTGTTAACAAACTTTAATATTGTAGAGATTAAAAATATTAATTAAATGATGTATGTGTTGTCTCTCAAACATTTATATTTTGACAGATATAAGCTTTTAAATTCCCCACTCCTTCCCATTTCACAAACGTGCTGACAGCATGAGATTCGGGTCGGTGCGACCCAACAGCCGCTCTTCAGCAGAGCCGAAATAGTGCTATCTAGAAGAAAAATACTTAACTGGAACAGTCTACAAAGTGTGCTTGCAAACCAGGCACACTTTGTAGATTGTTCCATTGAAGCATTTCTTTTTAGATAGTGCTATTTTGGCTCTGCTGAAGAGCCGCCGTCTGGTCCCGGGACCAGGATCTCATGATGTCAGCTAGAGCGCTGACGTCTGACAGAGGGGCAGGAGTGGGGAACTTTAAAAGCTTCTATCTCTCAAACTATAAATGTTTACGAGAACACATACATCATTGAATTTATATTTTTTATATCTACAATATTAAAGTTTGTTAACAGCAGGCATTACTATCCCTTTAACATGTGTAGACTGTTCTAGTTAGACACATTTTGGTTAATTTTGTTGGTGCATGCAGTTACTTTATTGAGATTTCTACCTGCTGCTCTTGTATTCATAAATATTAACCTTATCTCAACCCATTTACAGATGATACAGCACTATCACTTCTCATACACCTATTAAGATTGCTATGGTAGTGGGAGTCAGACCTGGAAAGGCAGGAATGTTTGGCCCTCATCCTATATAAGAATTCGCAAGGATGTTTGTCAGAAGCTGTCATGCACAGTACAGACTGCACGTGTTTGGGCAGTCTCTACTGCGCAAGACTGCATCGCGTAGAGCAAGTGAGGTGGCGGCCGCTTAACATTACCCGGACCATGGCCAGTGTAAACGGGCTTTTACGCTAGTAGACCTATGTAGTCCTACCTTCCTCTAGACTTCAAGCTCTCACGAGCAGGGCCCTCTGATCCTTCTGTTCTCCACATCTGATTGTACTATTTAATATCTCTGGATGTCTATTCCAATTGTACAGCGCTGCGGAATTAGTTGGCGTTATATAAATAAAGAAGAATAATTATAATAACAAATACACAATAGATACATTTTACTGATGCTAGCAATGCAGTGCAGGATATTTAAAGAACATTATCACACAGTAATGAATAGTGCCATTCTCTTTTAAATATAATCTATTCCTTGCCAGTATTTGTTTAAAAAAATCTTAGATGCATAAACCCCAAGCTACATTCCTGTTCAACTGGAGGCAACTGTCATTCACCATTTGACCCTTCTTTGTTTATACAAGTGATAAGGACAATGTATAAATAATTAAGAGATAAGCAGTTCAGTGAAGCTGACTGGAAGGGTTCTAATCACAACAGTTATTGGCATTTATGGTTTTAACAGGCCTGATAAAAAGTTGTCAAAAGTGGCCACTTTTACCTTCTGTTTTGAAAGATTATAGTACTTTTTCATCAAAGAAAAAAAATTGCTGTCTAGGAGTACATAATATTTTCATGGATTTTTTGGTAATAAAGGTCCTTTATGTGTGTATAATTCCATATCACTTTAAAAATGTTAGTGGCCATTTAATATAGTGTCCTCTTAATGACTTTCCTATGTACTTTGGCATTTATTGGTAAGCTGTAAGCTCATCACTGAGTTATTGTTTACAAAGTTGAGTATCATACTTCCCAAGATTTCAGATGGCCAGAGAGGAACACTTTTGTTTTTAGGTGGTGTTGCTAGAAGTGTGGCTGGTGGGCAGGGCATTACCAAGAATGTTTACATTATTTTATGACATACTAGCACCTCTTTATGTAACTGTATCAGTGATTTAGAGCAAGACTAAAGTATTTTATTTGCAAAGACTAATTTATAAACACATACATTGAAGTTAAAATAAACATCCGTGTGAGTTGATCTCTTAAAAAGAGGGACACCAGGGTGGGAAAGAGCGACAAAGGGATTTGGGTCAAAAGAAGGGTTGTCCCTCCTAAAGAGGGACACTTGGGAGGTATGGAGTATGCATAAGGCAGGGGAGTAGAGAAGTGCTGCTGAGGGTGTGGGGAACACTGGGATATTATCTGAGGATTAGGAAACAGACAATGCCAAGTGTGGCAGTGTGGATAATTGTGTGTGGAATTCTGAGAGGAGACATCAGGGGATGGGGAGGTGTGGGATCTGGGACTAGTTGTTACTAACTCCTATGAAGGTGGCAGAGCATGGCATGTATAACAGGGTAGTCATCGTGCTGACCTCTATCTGTTCTTGGACTGCTACTTCTACAGTGCTGGGGATGATGGGCATTGTAGCACAGCATATATACTGATTCCAAGTAGAGCCATGCATTTTAACCCTTTGAAGACCAGATGGGTGCATAACACATTGGTCTTCAAGGGGTTAAACCCCAGCTCTGCTATGTTACTAACTGTGAACACAATCAAAGCAATTCATACTAAAAGGGATAGTAACACTTCAAATTTACTAATCCCCAACTTGTACAATTTACAAAAAGAAATTAAATGCCCCAAATCACATCTCTCAAACCTTTATGGTTTGAGAGAAAATCAATTTCAAAGTCTCCCCTCCCTCCCCTTTCCCTGCGATCACCGTTCTAGCTGACTGCACGGATAGTCTGTTGTATGACCATCCCGCGGCTCTGCAGCAGAGCCGAGATCACATTAATGAAGAAAAAAATCATTCACTGAAACAGTCTTGTACGTGTGCTTGGAAACCAAGCACACATACAAGACCATTTCAGTGAAGGATTTTTTCTGCATTAGCACGATCTCGGCTCCGCTGCAGAGCTGCGGGATGACCCCAGGATCGGATTCCTCGGCAGTCAGCTAGATGTTGATGTCAGGGAAAAGGGATGGAGAGGGAGACTTTGAAATTGATTTTCTCTCAAACCATAAAGGTTTGAGAGATGTGATTTGGGGCATTTAATTTCTTTTTGTAAGTTGTACAAGTTGGGGATTAGTAAATTTGAAGTGTTACTATCCCTTTAAGGACTGGAATAGCATATTTCTCTTGGACATAGACAAATGTGCAAGTTCAAAATGTGGATTCATTATTCATAACATATAGTTATATGCACAGAGGAGCAATTCTGTGGCAAACCAGTGATGTAACTGATTTCAATTTGGAAACCTCTCTAGATCTGTGTTAATCGACCTGTGGCACTAGTACCCTTGGTTACTTGGTTCTCAGGCTGAAGGTACTCTGCAAAGTGAGGACCTGTCCTCGGTGTAGATGTACTGGCCTTCACCAGATTATGCAAGCTGAAACAGTGGCTGTGCTTGAACATTGTGACTCAGTTGTGGTTATATACCCTGGCTTTATACATTTTAAACAACTATTCAGAGGTTAGTCTTACTGTATGATTGGGAAAAAAAACTTCATTTATCATGAAACTGAAGGTAGTTACTCCAGTTGCAGTGCAAATGTTTACTTTGTATGAAAAAGTAATGCTACCTTGCTAACTGATAACACCCATGAGGTTGTGTTTTTTGAATAACTGACATAGGAACAAGCAAAAATTTGGGATTTTGGAATTTCTAAAAAAGTGTTAAGAATCCATGACGTGCCAGGATCGTCATGGGTAAACTTGCCTTAAGGACCCATGACGGTCCTGGAACGTCATGGAATTCACCGATCCCCGCACGGCTTCACACTGTTCGGGGAGCCCTGAATCGGATCCAGCAAAAAAAATGCTCCATGGTCCTTAAGTGCAGCAGCACTGTTGCCACACTATCCTATGGACAGCTCTGGTCATCTGACCATAAATCTCGCTACAATATGTATTTTTTTTTTATGCATATTAAGTACTACTATCCCTTTAAGAGCATATACATTTTCGTTGCATCTTTGCCACATTTGTAAAAGTATTCTTAGAGTTTTAAAAATATCACTGTTTGTTATCACTCCTGGTGATTTTTAGAAACAGTTTTAGTGAAAACTTTAAAAAATAGTTTTATACACCCCCCAGAATTTTCTTCTAACTGTATTGATTTGTATATATATATATATATATATATATATATATATATATATATATATATATATAGGGCTTAAATTTGAAGTCCTTTGCTACTATTGCTACTAGCAAGACCTGAAAAGTTACTCGCCACTGCAAGCCATAACATACCCACCAGGGCTGAATTTCTACTCGCCAGGGCTAATTTTTCACTCGCCATTGGCTAGTGGCGAGTGGAAATTTTGAGCCCTGATATAGAGTATAATATTCCATGGGCAGATGTAGTCACAGAGTGTGCAGAGCAAAAAAGAGGAGCATTAGCTATTTCTGAAAGCCGTAAATGTATGTACTATTTGCAATTGCTCATGTTTTGATGCAGGAAACTTGCTGATGCATTGATGCTGAATAACATATGCTCCTAAATTAACAGCAAATTTAGCACATGCTTCTAAAATGACAGCAAAGTTAGCACATTTTCCTAAATTAACGGCAGTTTTAGCCAGTCATATGAAAATGAGTGCTAACTGCTTGTGCCCATTTTTTGAAATGCATTTACTAAAAAAGTTTGCTAATTAATAAAAAAAACTTTCAATTCCGTAACATGTTGGTGATAATTTTTCCATCAGAAGTACATTGTAAGAATCGGTTGTTTCTTGCATTCTGCCCTTAGTGCTGTATTCAGGTAAAATGAATTGCACCTGCATGCATCTTTATTTTATCGTGTATTACTTCAATATTCCCCATAATTGTCAAAATAGATCTTTTTTTCAGACAGGTACTTGGAGCATTCTGTGTTGATTCCTTTGGTACATCAAATATTTGTGGTGATTGTCAATTATCATGAACATTTACATCAAAACAATCAGTAAAACAGTGTATGATTTGGCACATAGTTTGATGTATCAAATAACATCTTTTTTCTTTTTTTTGTATAATGGTAGATATTTCAAATAAATGTGCTAAGCTACATAAAACACAATTACAAAAACCTTAACGGGATAGTAATAGATGAAAAAAAACTGAGGTCTCATTCATCAGTATAGTTTTGCCATCATTTAGAGCGGTATGCCAGTCAAGAGTTACTAAGTTAGTAATGTCCCCCTCCAGCCCCTTTTACTGGTGTTACTCCACCTCCCCTCAGATACGGGATCCGGTTGCTTTACTGGACTGCTCACATCGAAGGACAGTCTTCATATAGTGAGCCTAAGAAAAACCCTGCCTCCCTTGACGAAGGAGGTCAGGATTTTCCTTATGCTCATTGAAAATTGTCCCTTGCTGCATGCTGTCCAGACCTGCATGAGAGGCAGCATGTCGTAAGTACAGGGGCGGGAGGGGGATCCTTTATAATGTTATAACTCTTGAATTACAGCTCCAGTAGGATTGACATGCCCCTCTACATGACGAATTGGACCTCCGTTAATTTTCCTCTGTTAAGGACCAGCGCGTGTCACCCTAAGACAAATTTTATTTGTTTCACTCACAATTAACATCTTTCTATAGGATGCAGTAGACATTTTTTTGAGTAAAATAAAATGTCTTTGAGAAATTACCCATTATATGACATCATGTCAACTCCCTATTCAGTATACTAACTCATCATGCTAGAAGCCAAACCTGTTACTCACTGTGCTATTAAAGGGATAGTCTTGGATTCTTTTAAGAAAATTAAATATTGAAGATATTAAAAAATAAATAAAATTATGGCAGTCCGATTGGTTTGAGAGATATACACAGCTAAATTTCTCCCTTCTCTCCCCCCTGCACTCACGTCAGCGCTGTAGCTGAAAAAGGAGATCCCGGTCCCTGGACCTTCCTGCGGCTCTTCAGAAGAGCCGAAATAGCACTATTTAAAAAGAATTACTTCCTTGGAACAGTCTACAAAGTGTGCTTAGTTTGCAAATAATTAGCGCTATTTCAGCTCTGCTGAAGTTCCGTGACTAGGATGTCCTTCTTCAGCTAGAGCACTGACGTCAGTGCAAGAGGAGGGAGGGGGAAGCTTAGCTGTGTATATCTCTCAAACCATAAAGGTTTGAGAGATAGGACTGCCATAATTTTATTTTTTTAATATCTGCAAGATTTAATTTTGGTAAAATAATCCAATACTATCCCTTTAAAGGGATAGTAATACTTCATTTTATCTTTATTTTATTTTGTAGGCATTAAAGAAACATGAAGAACAATATAAGTCTTATCTTTCAAACCTTTATGTTTTGAGAGATATTCGCAAGCAAATTTTCCCCCTCACTGATGTCACCTCCCTAGCTGTCAGATTTGGAATCCGGTCCGCAGACCGGCCGCAGCTCTACAGCAGAGCCAGGACCACGAAATATAAGAAGAACTACTTAACTGAAATGGTATACAAAGTGTGCCTGGCTTGCAAACACACTTTGTAGACCGTTCCAATGAACTAGATATTTTTATATCTTGAGATCTCGGCTCTGCTGAAGAGCCACCGGCTGGTCTGCAGACCGGAATCCAAATCTAGATGGCAGACTTCACCATTTCATTCAGTGAGGGGAAACTTTGCTTGTGAATATCTCTAAAACCATAAAGATGTGAGAGATAAGACTTATATCGTTCTTCATGTTTTTTTAATGCCTACAAAATAAAATAAAGATAAAACGAAGTATTACTATTACTTTAAAAATGCCCCAGAATGTGGTCTTAGATTCATTGAAAGCACAGCATGCTGTAATATTGTCTAAGCACAGACACTATTTAGCATAGTGTCAGACTATGCCACTAGCAAATAAAGTTTAATTTCTTAAAAGCTATTTTTATTACAAACAAACGACTAGTACACATAGGCAGATTTTAATTCATCTAAACTTATATTAAGGTGACAGATTCACTTTAATATACTAATGTATATTTTAACCCCTAGAGTGCCAGCTACTTACGCCGTACGAGTGGACACAGCTGTACCTGCTGTGCCACGCTCGTACGGCGTAAGAGTGAAATGCGGTCACTGCATGAGCCGGTATAACCGGCATGCAGTGGCCGCATTAAAAAAAAAAAAGCCCCTGGCACTCATGGGGAGGCATGAGGATCACTCCTCATGCCTCCCCAGTTATTGATCTCCCAGCCGATCGGGCTGGGAGATCAATAAAGACAAAGGAGAAACAAAGTTTCTCCTTCCCCCTCTCTCCTACCCGAACTTCCGGGTAGGAGTGGGCGGGACCGGGGGAATCCTCCAAACGTCATCGGTGACATGGTCACCGATGACGTTAGGGAAGTTTCCCCGATCCTGTTCACTCCTACCGGTGGTAGGAGTGAAGGGCAGGAGAGCTCTTGCTCTCCTGCGGTCGCATCATTGATCTCCCAGCCTATCGGCTGGGAGATCAATGACTGGGGAGACACCAGGAGGGGTCCTGATGTCCCCCACGAGGTATGAAATGTCTAAAAAAAAAAAAAAAAAATTAATAAAATTAAAGTAACCCTGTGAGTGCCACAGGGTCCCAGCACATTGCTTTGCAATGTGCTGGAGACCCCTGTTGCACTCACAGGGTCTATTCTTTGGGGGGGATTTTTTTTTTTTTTTTTTTAAGACCTCATTGGGGGGATCAGGGGGGATCCTGATGCCCCTCAATGAGGTCTATAATTAGAAAAAAAAAAAAAATTTTTTTTAACCCTGTGTGTGCCACAGGTGGGGGTCCAATGCACCCCCCCCTCCTGTGGCACACACAGGGCTTTTATCATTATTTTGTTACCAGAGATTGTTGGGGGGCCATCAGGATTGCTCCTGATGGCCCCCCAACAAGCTCTGATTACAAAGTAATGATAAAAAAAAAATTAACCCTCTGAGTGCCACAACGGTCCAATGCATTGCTTTGCAATGCGCTGGAGACCCCGGTGGCACTCACAGGGACACTTTTTTTGATAACTTTTTTTTTTTTTTTTTTTGTAAGACCTCATTGGGGGGATCAGGGGGGTTTGTATACCCCTCAATGAGGTCTATAATAAAAAAAAGTAAATAAAAAAAAATTAACCCTGTGTGTGCCACGGGGGGGGGGGCAATGCAGCCCCCCTTCTGCGGCACACACAGGGCTTTTATCATTACTTTGTTATCAGAGATTGTTGGGGGGGTCATCAGGATTGGTCCTGATGGCCCCCCAACAAGCTCTGATTACCAAGTAATGATAGAAAAAAAATTAACCCTCTGAGTGCCACAAGGATCCAATGCATTGCTTTGCAATGCGCTGGAGACCCTTGTGGCACTCACAGGGTCACTCCGTTTGTGGACATATATATTTTTTTTTACTAAGACCTCATTGGGGAGGGATCAGGGGGTCCTGATGCCCCTCAATGAGGTATATAATAAAAAAAAATAAATTAAAAAAAATTTAACCCTGTGTGTGCCACTGGGATAGGGGTTCAATGCAGACCCCCTTCCTGTGGCACACACACAGGACTTTTTATCATTACTTTGTGATCAGAGCTTGTTTGGTGGCCATTTGAATACAAAGTAACGATAAAAAAAATTAACCCTTTGTGTGCTACAGGGGCCCAATGCATTGCTTTGCAATCCACTGGACACCCCTGTGGCACCCAAAGGATTATTTTGTTTTCCCCTTTTATTTTTTATTTAGACCTCATTGTATGGGTTCTGATGCCCCCAACAAGGTCTACACAAAAATATTGGGGGAAAAGCCCCAAAAAATGCACGTGCCACAGGGGGGGTCCGACGCAGTGCTTTGCAATACGTTGGACCCCCTGTAACACACACACACACACACTTTTTTTTTTTTTTATTATTCTGTTTTTAGACCTGGATGGGGGACACCAGGAATGTTCCTGACACCACCTCCCCAACGAGGTATGAATACAAAATAATAATTAAAAAAAAACAACTCTTTGTGTGCAACAGAGGGTCCAACGCATTGCTTTGCAGTGCATTGGGCACCCTTGTGGCATGCACAAAAAATGCCTCCGATTCCCCCCCACACATACACATGTACCGTATTCCCCTGCCTGGTTCCACAGCCAACTGGCAGTCCCATTCCCCAGCCTGACCCCCAGCCTGTTTCCACTGCCTATTAGTAGACTCAAAGTACCAGTATGCACTAGATTCAGGCTGGGAATCAAACTTTGTATGAGGGGGACATACAGTGCACACTGGTAGTCACAGATCTCCCATACACACTCTCAGACACTGCCCCACCATCTCCACCATCCTTGCTCCTCTGCTCATACCCACACACACTGCCTAATCCCTCACCCTCCCACACTGTTACACTGGTAGTCACAGGTCCGCGCGTACACTGGCTGACGCCCTAGCTTCTTTCATCTGTTAGCCATAAAATCACACATACACTGTTTGCTTTCCCATTCCTATTTCACTGGTAGCTACACTCCTGTCACTCAAATTGGTATGTCAACCCACAGCAGTTGAGTACCATTTTTCTTAGGCTGGCAAGAAGTCCTCCTAGGAAATCCCACGCCATTGAACCATTTTAGTATCTTTGAAGTGACTGAAGTGTAAAAGAAATGTTTGTTTGTTTTCCTGTAGCACCACATTCTGGAAATAGTTGTGCCAACTAACTTAGGGGTAAAAAGGCAAGTGACCCCTCATTAGATGCGGCATGTTGTCTTCTTTCCAAAATGGTATAGTTTATCTACCTTTTCTTCACTTCTGAAGGTGTTATAGCCATTTTCGTAGAGGCAAGTCAGGTTTGAGAAAATGTTAGAAACATCAGTTTGTAGTAGGTGTAGTTTTCTACTTCTAGCACTCCCTAAGGTAGTTCAGCTCATACCAATGGGGTGTCGTTTGACTCCTAAGAGCTTTAGCTAACGAATGCAGTTGAAAATTCCATGGTTTTCACAGAGCTCCATACATTTGAAGGGGCAGAAATGTAAGAAAATGCCTTTTTTTTCATTAGCGCCACCTCCTGGAAGCATTTGTGCATGCCAGCCTTTGGGTATGAAGGCAAGTGACCCCTCATTAGATGCGTCAGGTTGTTTTCTTTCCAAAATGGCATTGTTTTCTACCTTTCCTGCATATCTATTATGGTTATAACCATTTTAGTGCAAGCAGATAATTTAAGAAACAAAAGTGTCAGGTTTACGTACGTGTTCCTAGCACCCACATATTGTATGTTAAGCCACACAAATGGGCTACCATTTTTCTCATGTTGGTAGCAGGTACTGAATACAGCAGGAAATGTTATGGTTTTCAAAGATTTTAGTATCTTTGAAGTGGTGGAAATGTAAAAAAAACATGTATTTATTCCCATAGCGCCACCTTTTGGAAATATTTGTGCACTTCAGCCCAGGGGTAGAAAGGCAAGTGACCCCTCATTTGATGCGGGAGAATGTCTACTTTCCAAAATGGTATACCTTTTATACCTTTCCGTCATTTCTCTAACAGTTATGAACATTTTAGTACAAGCAGCCATTTTCGAAGAAGCAAACAGGTAGGTGTAGTTATGCTTTTCTGGCACCCCTAAGGTATGTCGATTCATTCCAATGGGGTGTAATTTTTCTCCTAAGAGCACTAGCTAATGAATACAGTTGGAAATTCCATGGTTTTCACAGATTTCCATACAGATGAAGGGGCAGAAATGTAAGAAAATGCCATTTTTTTCCTATAGTGCCACCTTCTGGAAGCATTTGGGCACAACAGGCTTGGGGTAAGAAGGCAATTCACCCCTCATTAGATGCGCCAGGTTGTCTTCTTTCAAAAATGGTATGGTTTGTGTAGCCTTTCTTCACTTCTCTAGTTGTTATAACCATTTTTGTACAGACAAGTAATGTTTGAGAAAATGTTAGAAAAATAAGTGGTTGCAATAGGTGTAGTTTGGTACTTGTAGCGCCCACTAAGGTAGGGGAACTCATACCAATGAGGTGTCATTTTTCTCCTAAGAGCACTAGCTAATGAATACAGTTGGAAATTCCATGGTTTTCACAGATTTCCATACAGATGAAGGGGCAGAAATGTAAGAAAATGCCATTTTTTTCCTATAGTGCCACCTTCTGGAAGCATTTGGGCAGAACAGGCTTGGGGTAAGAAGGCAATTCACCCCTCATTAGATGCGGCAGGTTGTCTTCTTTCAAAAATGGTATGGTTTGTGTAGCCTTTCTTCACTTCTCTAGTTGTTATAACCATTTTTGTACAGACAAGTAATGTTTGAGAAAATGTTAGAAAAATTAGTGGTTGCAATAGGTGTAGTTTGGTACTTGTAGCGCCCACTAAGGTAGGGGAACTCATACCAATGAGGTGTCATTTTTCTCCTAAGAGCACTAGCTAATGAATACAGTTGGAAATTCCATGGTTTTCACAGATTTCCATACAGATGAAGGGGCAGAAATGTAAGAAAATGCCATTTTTTCCTATAGTGCCACCTTCTGGAAGCATTTGGGCACAACAGGCTTGGGGTAAGAAGGCAATTCACCCCTCATTAGATGCGGCAGGTTGTCTTCTTTCAAAAATGGTATGGTTTGTGTAGCCTTTCTTCACTTCTCTAGTTGTTATAACCATTTTTGTACAGACAAGTAATGTTTGAGAAAATGTTAGAAAAATTAGTGGTTGCAATAGGTGTAGTTTGGTACTTGTAGCGCCCACTAAGGTAGGGGAACTCATACCAATGAGGTGTCATTTTTCTCCTAAGAGCACTAGCTAATGAATACAGTTGGAAATTCCATGGTTTTCACAGATTTCCATACAGATGAAGGGGCAGAAATGTAAGAAAATGCCATTTTTTTCCTATAGTGCCACCTTCTGGAAGCATTTGGGCACAACAGGCTTTGGGTAAGAAGGCAATTCACCCCTCATTAGATGCGGCAGGTTGTCTTCTTTCCAAAATGGTATGGTTTGTGTAGCCTTTCTTTACTTCTCTAGTTGTTATAACCATTTTTGTATAGACAAGTAATGTTTGAAAAAATGTTAGAAAATTTAGAGGTTGTAGTAGGTGTCTTTTTGCACTTCTAGCATCCCCTGTGGTAGGTGAACCCATACCAATGGGGTGTCATTTTTCTCCCAAGAGCACTAGCTAATCAATATAGTTGTAAATTCCATGGTTTTCCCAGATTTCAGTACTGTTGAAGTGGCAGAAATGTAAGAAAATGCCATTTTTTTCCTATAGTGCCACCTTCTGGAAGCATTTGGGCACAACAGGCTTGTGGTAAGAAGGCAATTCACCCCTCATTAGATGCGGCAGGTTGTCTTCTTTCCAAAATGGTATGGTTTGTGTAGCCTTTCTTTAATTCTCTAGTTGTTATAACCATTTTTGTATAGACAAGTAATGTTTGAGAAAATGTTAGAAAATTTAGAGGTTGTAGTAGGTGTCTTTTTGCACTTCTAGCATCCCCTGTGGTAGGTGAACCCAAACCAATGGGGTGTACTTTTTCTCCCAAGAGCACTAGCTAATGAATACAGTTGTAAATTCCATGGTTTTCACAGATTTCAGTACAGTTGAAGGGGCAGAAATGTAAGAAAATGCCATTTTTTTCCTATAGTGCCACCTTCTGGAAGCATTTGGGTACCACAGGCTTGGGGCAAGAAGGCAAGTTACCCCTCATTAGATGCGGTAGGTTGTCTACTTTTCAGAAATATATAGTTTTATATAGTTATTCCACTGTTTTAGGGTAGTTTTACCACAAAAACCCTAGAATGTGCATTTTAGTTTATAAAGTTGAAAATGTCATTTTGCGCTGCTGGTGATTAGGGCTCTGCGCTAGCCTTGGACTTAGGTAAAACTATACAAATTTGGTATTTTTTTACTCGGGGGACTCTGGGCTTTTTCAAATAATTGAAACTTTTTCAATCAAGGTAAATGTTTTTGATACATAGTATGTGATTTTAGCAAAATGAGTAAATTTTCACTTTTTTTTGTCATTATGACATCATAGCTTTTTGCACGATGTAAAATTCTCTTCATGTAAGGTATCACGAGAAAGCTCAATTCGTTCTGAAAAAAACAATATATAGTTTTCCATATTTAACTAAAAATCCCCAGAGGAAATCAAGCCTAAACGGAAGGATAGCAAAAATGTTGAAAAAGTGTCTGGCCTGCAGGGTTCAGAAAATGGCCCGAGCCTCTGGCACTGAAGGGGTTAAAGGAGCAGTAAACTTTTTCATGAAAAATATATATTGTAGGGCTTTTCCTGATGAGTAAAATAAGTGTACTCCCACTGTCGAGAGAGGCATATTTCCAGAGCTATTACTGTGTAAACCCATGTTTTTTTTACATTAGCAGTGCCCTCTTGTGGTCAAATTCCAATTGTTTTTTCTGTTACATTCTAATGGAGACGAAAGTCAGTGACATACAGTTCTACACAGAATGGGAATGTGATAGAAACTGCCTGTCACTTGCTGTCAGTTAGACTCACAGGAGGTAAACATACAGTAAATTCACTTCCTGTTTATTTGAACTGTTAACATATAGGCTTTCATTAAAAAATGTACTACTCCTTTGAGAAAAAAATAAGCTTTTTATAAACACTATTTATATAATTAGCCCCTCAGATGCAGAAAAGCAATGTGTTGAGGCCTCTCTAGCATCCTGTGGCTTCATGCCCCTTTCACAGGGGTGACACAACGCTGCCTTGGTGATGTAAGGTCCTATACTGGCTTATGATGCCTTTTCCATGGGTTGATATCACCTCATGTGATCTCACTACAGCCCAACATATTGTATTGTTACTGCATTCCTTCAGGAACACAGTAAAGATGCAGTTAGGAAGGTCTGCACAGTGGCCTATGGGACCTCTCAGATCTGTCACATGAGCATCCTCCAATGAATGGCCGACACTCATGAGTCCTGTTTGTCCATAACTAAATTTTTAACGATGTGTCACGGTTTCGTAAGAACACTCAGACAGTTAGGTAAGGTTTCAACAGCTTTATTGAAAATAAATAAAACAATCGCCCTACTCAGGTCCAGGTGAGGTCCGTACACAATACTTCCCAGATCTGACTCAGGTCAGGATGTATGAATATCACAGTAGCAATGTATAATAGGACTTTGTAGGCTTGATCCATGGACAGGTTCAGGAACAAGTAGAACCATAACAGCCCCACACCGCAACTGGGTGAGATAAGGCGATGGGTGACTGCAGGGCAATTCCCTATTAGGCTAGGGATAGCGGAGGCAACACAGGCAGGACTCTGGCAGTGACCTGACCCTAGAACGCTAGGGTTAACGGAGGCAACACAGACAGGACTCTGGCAGTGGTCTGACCCTAGAAAGATAGGGTTAACGGAGGCAACACAGACAGGACTCTGGCAGTGGTCTAACCCTAGAACACTAGGGTTAACGGAGGCAGCATAGACACTGGCAAGTGACTGGACTCCCACAGTCCCCTGGAGACTACTGGGATAGATAGTTCTGACAGGCACTGTGCAGTATAGCGAGTGGGAGTAGGTGGAATGAGATACAGGGTCAGTACCCCAACAGATCAGAAACCAGTGTTGCCCCAATCTGTACACACGGAGGTAGTCAGCCAGTCCCGTCAGAAATGGAACCAGATACTCAGCCAGGTCGGCACACACGGAGTAGTCAGCCAGTCCCGTCAGAAACGGAATCAGATACTCAGCCAGGTCGGTACACACGGAGGTAGTCAGCCAGTCCTAGTCGGTAACGGAATCGGATACTCAGCCAGGTCGGCACACACGGAGTAGTCAGCCAGTCCTAGTCAGTAACGGAATCAGATACTCAGCCAGGTCGGCACACACGGAGTAGTCAGCCAGTCCTAGTCAGTAATGGAATCAGATACTCAGCCAGGTCGGTACACGCGGAGTTAGTCAGCCAGTCCTAGTCTGTAACGGAATCGGATACTCAGCCAAGCCAGGTCGGTACACATGGGGTTAGTCAACCGGTCCTAAGTCAGCAACGGAATCTGATCACAGGAGCGTCAGGAATCAGGAGCATAGTCAGGCAAGCCAGGTCATACACGGAAAGTGGAACATGCAGCCATAAATGCTAGGTACAGGTACACCACGAAAGGGCACCATAAAGATGACAGGAGGGAGTATATAAAGGCAAACCCTGGGAGAAGCCACAGTCCCAGAGCCAATAAGAATGAGGCAATGGTAAACCTGTAAGTAACAATGTCGCTCAGCAACTGGAATCATGGGCACCGTGATATGATGATCCTGTGCCTTCCTTCCAGACAGACTGTGGGTACACCTCTGCACCACAGTCTATCACTCTTCATCTGCTCCCCTCTCTTGATCCAGCCTCTTCCAATGACAGCGGATTTCTGCATGTAAGCTGGAGCTCTCTCATTGGCCTCTTGTGCTAATTTACCATCCATGCAAGTTTTTTTAATGTTTGTTTTTTTAACTTCTGTGTTTTTTTTATACACATGCACACACTCACACACACTCATTTATGTTAACTCTTTCAGTATCCTGAGAGGGAGTTATTATTGACCTATATGTCTGTCTGTGCCACCCTGTCTTACTCTCCTTCTGTCTCTTATGCACACACTGTCACATGCTCACACACAAACATACACACACACACCTATCTGTGTTATTGTTTTCGAGATCCTGAGAGAGAAATAATTATCTCCTCTATTTGTCCGTTTGTAAGTTCCACCGTATTATAGAAGACCTATACTGTAAGACTGGAAACTAACTCTGACATCATCAAATCAAATTGCCTTAGCTCAATTTGTTGGATGATATAATCAGCCTTTGCTTGCTCCACCAACCTTTTACTCTCTTCCCACAATTCCCACAAACAGCAGAAACAGCAGCTGGCTGGACAGCTGGCTCTGACACTGCATGAAAACAGAGTTTCCAATTAGATGGACATATGATACCTCCCAACTGTCAGTGAAAAGAATGGGGTACAAAAGCAGTTAAACCTTTTAAAGGGAAACTAAAATTTAAATACAGTAATCTAGTATACTGTTATTTGCAATATACTCACAGCTAGCATCTGTAAAATATTTTTTTCTGATGCTAGCTCCCAAAAATCTCATTCTAAACTTGCTTTTGTATATAGAAAAGTGTTTATCTGCGCTATAAAGACACAGGAGTTAATAATGTATGAATCCTCCAGTACACCTCCAATGAACTTATCCATGAACATTGTTCGCCTCACCTCAGGATATGTATCATAGCATGTGTTCTTTGTAGTACATACCACAGACACTCTCCATCATCACTAAGGCCAACATGCCATTTATACCTGCTAAATAGAATGTAAAGGAAAATGGACTTACATAATTTTCTCTGTATCTTGTTATATATATAATGTTGTTGAACAAGGCTCAGAGGACAGAGGTTTATGTATTATTCTATGCTAATAATTGATCTTGTTCATTCTAAGCTTTGTTATATGCTTACCAGGGGTTGTACCCCTGGTTTAATACATGTCTGTACTTGATTTGAATCTTGAATAAAGCACTGAAAAAAAAAAAAAAAAATATATATATATATATATATATATATATATATATATATTTTTTTTTTTTTTAATTGATTTAAATGAGACTTTTAACCAGAATTGTACGGCCCATGTTATTTTTGGGTATACAATCATTCCTGTTATTCTTTACTTCTAAATCTAATTCTGGAGCGTTATATAATGAGGAATAGAACTAAAATCAATATGACTAAACGTCAAGTTAGTATTGACAGCATTCGCTATAAATCAGTCTGTTTTGTGTCTTTCCAGCTGGGACGAGAGCAGTTCTATTAGCAGTGGCCTGAGCGATGCGTCCGGGAATCTCAGCTCCGAGGAGTGTAACGCCAGCTCCTCACTCACCTCCCTTCCCTCAACACCTACTGCATCCAGGAGAAGCTCCGCCATTGCGGTAAGATGAAAAGAGACAAGGGGCATAGAAAATAAAGCTAGACGTTTTTAGGATGAGAAAAAAATAACAGCTTTTCTCAAACTGTGTTTCGTGGAACCCTAGAATTTGCTGAAGGTTCCACCAAACAAATGTTACCAGTGGAGAACTAGATTGGGGACTGAAGACAATCAATGTGTAGGTGTGTGACTACCTGTGGACATGTGAATGACTGAACAGTGGAACAAGGCTACAGTATCACAATGAGGCTTTGGTACTAATACAGTGGTTCCCAAACATTTTCATGTGACTCCTCCCCTTTTGGATTTTACCATACCTTAATGCCTTCCTTTTTATACTGAAGTAAATGTAACCCTTTCCACCCATATTTATATTCTTATTCAACTGCATTTTATTTATTTGTAAAAGAAACCAATGAATTATACATTATCTTATTTGTTTAAGATCTTTCTACTAACCAATATATCTAGGCTGCCCTTCATCTTCTCTGAAACATTTGCACTTTTTTTTACTGGAACCAAAAAATTCCCAGAATTCCCATTGCTTTAAAGTGTTGCTTTTAACCCCTTGAACAATAGAGAGGTATTCAATGCATTGTGAATCAATGTGTGGGAACTCTCTCTAGCATTCAAGGAAGGTAAAACCCCATTTAAGTCGATAGGAATGTTTTTGTCCCCTAGTGAAGCAAACCATTTGCATCCTATCACACTGCGGGTTAGATGCACTAAGGTGTGATAAAGAGATGATAATGGGGAGATGACTTATCCAGTGATATCCAATTCCTGTGTTATTCTATGGAGCCAATGCAGTCCCACTTGAAAAATCTGCATAGGCTCCATAGAATAACATAGAAATTGGTGTATTGATATCACTGGAGAAGTAATCTCCGCTTTATCACACCAGGGGGAAGATTTACTAAAGAGGTGATAAAGTGGAGATGACTTCTCCACTTTATCACTTCTCCAATTCCTATGTTATTCTATGGAGCCTATGCATTAAGATTTCTTCAGATTTGGAGATCTTAGGGAATAGGCTCCATAGAATAACATAGGTATAGGAGAAGTGATATCACTGGAGAAGTCATCTCCACTTTATCACCTCTTTGTCACCGCTTAATGAATCAATCCCTTAGTTCTTCTTAGTACATTAGCCATAGTGTGTGAGTGGTTCTGTATCAGTGGAATAATGAAATATTTCATACACCACACTTGTGTTTTATATTTTCTTTTCTTCTAATAAGCTGTATAACCTAGAATCATCTAAAAAATAATATCAGATACAATAAATAACCTGGGGACTGGTACATTTTAGATTAATAATTTAGTCTTAACTCACTGACACCTATTAGCTTCTGAATAAGGATGTTATTCCCTTATATGCATACCTCAGTTGTTCTCTCCACAGAGAGGAGTCCTCTGGTGCAGCAGGGTGTGGGAAAAATTATGCAAATTGTGTCAAAAAGGGGCGGGACTTGACGCAAGTTGGGGAGCAGGGCTCAAAAGTGTGACAAAGCTATTCAATGAAGGCTGGGGAAGGAGGAAGACGGGGAAAAGAACAGAAGTGGGCAGAGTTTCAGAGTGAACCCCCACATCTGGAGGAATCAGGCTCTGCCCCGGAGACCCGGTAAAGCAGTATCAAAACTGGAGTCTCCGGGGCAAATCCGGAAAGTTCCCAGACATGCTTATATGCTAGAGCTGTCTCCAACAAATTGCAAAGTAATGCTTTGAAGACCTCTTTAGCACCCCAAGTGACCTCTTGAGGACCAGAGAAGTGTGTGTGTGCAAGGCACTGATTCTCTATTTGTTGCACAGCCCTTTTGTTTAAAGGGGTTTAAAGGGATAGTAATACTTCAATTTTACTATACTCCATCTTGTAGCCCTTAAAAAACTGAATGAAACGAGCCCAATGGCATCTCTCAGACCTTTATGGTTTGAGAGATATCCGCTTTCAAAGTTCCCTCTCCCCTGACATCAGCGTTCTAGCTGACAGCAGGGGAATCCGGTCCCAGGACTGGGGGAGGCTCTTCAGCAGAGCCGAGATCGCGTTTTGGAAGAAGAAATCCTTCACTGAAATGGTTTTCTACACCAAGCACACGTAGAAGACCATTTCAGTGAAGGATTTCTTCTTCTATAACATGATCTCGGCTCTGCTGAAGAGCCTCTGCTTGCTCAGGGACCAGATTCCCCTGCTGTCAGCTACAATGCTGATGTCAGGGGAGAGGGAACTTTGAAAGCAGATATCTCTCAAACCATAAAGGTTTGAGAGATGCTGCTGGGCTCATTTAATTCATTTTTAAGGGCTACAAGATAGGGGATAGTAAAATTGTAGTATTGCTATCCCTTTAAACAGTGTGATTGTTAGGGCGCCACAGAGATTTCATGTGAAACTAAAGAATTCCACTACAGCAAAACGTTTGGGAACCACTAGAAAGGAGGAATCTGGGGTTGGCACCACTAGGACTGGCAAAATTGTTATGGGTCTGGCACTTCGCACAGCTGACATATACTTTTGCAAATCTTAAGTCTAGCCTGGGAGTAGTGGAACTGTCACTATGTAACAAATAGGTGATTTTGAAAAAGATAAACCTATATATATATAGTATAAAAATACCTAACAAGGATCATAAGACATATCTTTTACTATCTGTTCAAACTAAAAAATTTTTTTTGTAAAGTGGTTACTTCTCTTACTAGTTCCAGAAGTGACTAAAAACTTGCGATTCAGCTGCTGCTCCACCTGAACCATTAAAGGGGATGTGTCACCTATACAAGACTTAAAGGGATAGTAATACTTCAGTATTACAAATCCCTATATTAAAGCCCTAGTAAAAAAAAAACGTATTGCCCCCAGTGTCATCTCTCAAACCTTTATGGTTTGAGAGATGAAAGCTTCTAAAGTTGCTCTCTCCCTCCCCCTTCCCCGTAGTCAGCATTTTAGCTGACTCAGGGAAATCCGGCCAGAGATCATCAGGCGGCTCTGCAGCAGAGCTGCGATCTTGTTAACTAAAAAAAAAAACTTTCACTAAAACGGTCTTCTACGTGTGCTTGCAAGCCAAGCACACATAGAAGACCATTTCAGTGAAAGTTTTTTTTTTTTAGTTAACGCGATCAGGCTGTGCTGGAGAGCCACCTGAAAGTCGTATGACTCTCTTCCCTGCAGTCAGCTAAAATGCTGACTACGGGGAAGGAGGAGGGCAACTTTAGAAGCTTTCATCTCTCAAACCATAAAGGTTTGAGAGATGACACTGGGGGCAATACGTTTTTTTTTCACTAGGGCTTTAATATAGGGATTTGTAATACTGAAGTATTACTATCCCTTTAAGCTAAATAGGTTATATCAAAAATAGCATTAAAAGGGTGTTTATTTTTTTAAAAAAAGCTTTGTTTTGACAAAATTTAAGTTATACTGTATGGGCTTCAGCTACTTCCGCATAGACAGCAGTCCGTTGCTCTGCCTCTGCTCCCCTCCCTGTAGCCAGCCTCCTCTGATGACGGAGGCTTCTGTCTGTAAGCTGGTGCGGTCTCATTGGCTAGATATCGATCTCTGCCAATGAGACCGCTCCAGCTTACAAGACAGAAGCCTCCGTCATTGGAGGAGGCTGGCTACAGGGAGGGGAGCAGAGGCAGAGCGATGGACTGAGGTTACAAAGCAGGTAACCTCAGTCTGTCCGGAAGTACCTGCAGTCCATACTTTATAAATTAAATTCTGACAAAACAAAGCTTTATTTAAAAAAATAAAGACACTTTTAGTGCTATCATTGATATAACCTAACTGTTTAGCTTAAAGGGGAACTACCAGCCTGCAAAAACTTTATCTTATTTAAGTCTTCATCTGGCGACTATATGCTTAGTAGCGCTAGTCGCCAGAAATATTACCTGGTTTAAAAGATTTTCGACTTATTCGGAGACTGACAGTAGCATGAAGCATGGCTGGCTCCAAAAGGGACTGACAGCTCAGGCGCACGGACGTCGCTATGGCAAGATGTCCGTGCTTCCTGCTACTGTCAACCTCTGAATAAGTCGAAAATCTTTGAAACCAGGTAATATTTCTGGCGACCAGCGCTACTGTGCAGCTAGTCGCCAGATGAAGACTTAATTAAGATACAGTATTTGCGGGGCGGTAGTTCCCCTTTAAGTCTTGTATAGGTAACACATCCCCTTTAAAAACAAAACTACCCCTGATGCTTTTGTAGCTCTCTTATACTGGTCTTGGAAGGGTTAACACCTCCATTGAGCTAAGACGGAATTGATAACTCATACAGAAGTGGCTTTACCCTCCTTAGCTTTTCTTTTTTTCTTTAAGTGTATTACAATTAAGACATGCGGTGCAAAACTTCACAGTCTGTTATAATTATATACAACAACAACAGTTCTCTTCTCTTCTGTGTATTATTAATATATGTCATGTTAACCAAAAGTCCAGCAGATGTATAGTTTAGGAGATTTCACACTTTTATTTCTGGGCAAAGTGAAAGTGAACCATTCCTGGTACTGCACATAGCTTCATTAGCATATAACACATCACTGAAAAGACTTCAGTAGCATATGAAATGTAACTGATGATCTTAATTACCATATGTACATTGGCATAGGAAAGAAGCGTGAATATGTCTGAATTACATTTGCCGGTCTTTTGGTTAACCCCTTAACGACAATTGACTTACCAGGTACGTCCCGCAGAAACTGTCACTTAGTGACAGAGGACATACCTGGTAAGTCCCGGAAGTCCGGGTCTCCGTGCGGCTGCACGCCATTCAGAGACTCCGGAATATTTCTAAAAAAAAAAAAAATGTACCACGGGCGTTAAGGTGACAGCCGCATGCGGACACGGCTGTCACTAAGGGGTTAACATGACACATATGCAGTTTTTAACCCTTTGAGTGCCAGAGTGGTAAAATGCCTCTGTTCGTCTCTGTTTCCTTTGACTATTTCAACAGGAGGACATCAAAGGATAACTATTCAATAGATCCAGACCAGTGTAAAGTGGCCGTATACCAATAACCATTAACATATGCTCCACCAACAACTGGGCAATAGAAAACATAAAACCTATTAAATACAAATCCCAAGAAAACAATATGCATAGTAAAATAAATGTACTGGGTATACTTTATTGATTTGTTTAAACCATGTGGGATAGAACTCCTAAGTAGGACTCACTGTTAATTAACTCTTAAAGGGATAGTATTGCTTAAATTTAACAAATTTTAATATTGTAGAGATTAAAAATATCAATAGAATGAGGTATGTCCCATCTCTCAAACTTGTATAGTTTGAGAGATCGAAGCATCTAAAGTTCCTGTTTCACAAAAAGTCTGCCATCTAGCTGTGAAAAGCAGATTCTGTTCCTGGGACCATCCTGCGGCTCTTCAGCAGAGCCAAAATAGCGCAATATAGAAATTAATACTTAATTGAAATGGTCTACAAAGTGTGCCTGGTTTGCAAGCACTTTGTAGACTGTTCCAATTAAGTATTTATTTCTATATCACGCAATTTTCTCTCTGCTTCAGAGCCGCGGGACAGTCCTGGGACCAGAATCTGCTTCTCTCAGCTAGATGGCAGACTTCTTGTGAAATGGGAACTTTAGATGCTTCGATCTTTCAAACTATACAAGTTTGAGAGATGGGACATCTCATTCTATTCATATTTTTAATCTCTACAATTTTTAAGTCGGTTAAATTTAAGCAATACTATCCCTTTGAGTCCTGCTGTAAGGAGAGAACCTGACATGAGTTACTCTCACTGCATCAGAAAACAATGTTTTTATACTAATAAATGTTGTCCTTATCTTTACCCTGTCTGTCTGCTTCTGTTTATTCTGTTGCTCTGTTGATACTTAAAAGGAGCAGATTTCGAAAGGGAGGGGTGTTTAGAGCTTTAGAGTGGTTATTGAGTTCAAATATTTGCTGAACACACAAAGCTGAAGCCACACAAGTAATAAAATATTCATACATAGATGCAAAACTTAGTGGACAGGAGGGATAAAAAAGAGCTGGCCTACACATTTTTTGCTTGCAACGATTGATTCATCAGACATTTCTAGGTTTCCTTCATTTTGCACAGAAGTTACTGTGAAAAAGCCTGTGCTAATACCTGCAACAGATGTGCAAAATCATGGATATTCCAAAAATACAGCACTTTCTCAGCCCTTTTGGAATACAGGTTGAGACCACTGCTATATATACCCAACAAATTTAAGAGCTCAGTAACTGCTTTTTACAACCCTTCCTTTACTAAACCTGTTTCTTGTTTTGTTATCCACAGAATAGGCAGAAGCACACATAGTAAAACAGGAAGCATTTATTAGTATATAATAAATGGACTCCTCTCTGATGAAGTGACATTGACTCATGAAACGCGTTACGAGAGAAGGGTTCACTTCCTACTCCTAGGTCACTTTTCCCATGAACATCACACTGATGTTTTTATGCTTTTCTGACATATGTGAAAGTTTTCTGTATTTTTACACAGTCTGTAGTCTCACAAGCTCTAGATATTCAGGCCTACAATTCTAGTACTGGTAACTCTGGTAACTCTGGTAACTGAGATATAGATTCCTTCTTATTCAATGACTGGTGCATGCATAGAGAATCTGTAACCCTCTATACCTACACTGGATATGTACAAGTTTTCATATGGCCAGAAGTTTCAGTGGTGCTGAGGCTGTTACAGTGTGAGCAAAGGTGAGGAACCGAGCATTGAAAGAGTAATTGAAACCATGCAATGCTCAATGGTGCATCTGTAATTCCAATGCAACACTGCATAAACAGCACTCTTTAAACGGATAGTAATATTTCCTTTATGTAAGCTATAATATTGTAGGAATTAAATAAATAAACCAAACCATCTGTGTCTTTTTGCAATAACTTTCCTAGTAATCTCGATCTAAAGTTTACCCCTTCTGCCCCTTTTAGTTATGTCAGCAGTCTATCTGTCAGACTTGGATTCTGGTCTGAGGACCGGACGCTTGTCTGGAGAGCCGAAATAGCATTGCATACACAGAAGATCTTCATGACAACGGTCTACTACCTCAAACCGTGCCCTCTTTGTTGACCCTTGTCATGAAGATTTGCTGTGTATGCACTGCTGTTTCACCTTTCCAGACCCTTCATCCAGTCCCAGACCAGAATCCAAGTGTGACTGATAGAACGCTGACGTAGCTAAAAGGGCTGAGAGGGGTAAACTTTAGATCAAGATTACTGTTAAACTAGGAAAGCTATTGCAGAAAGACATGGATGCTTTGGTTTATTTATTTAATACATACACTATTATAGTAAATAAATATTTACTATATTACTATCCTTTTAACTCTTCCAGTTCTGGGTTGCTCATCATTGATCAGCTTAAAAGGGACACTCTAGGAATAAATGGAGCAATTGAGGCAAGTCAACTGCAACAGAGGAAACTAATAAAATATCCTGTTGATTTAAATGGAGCTTTTAATTTAATGGAATTGGTTTCATTAAATTATTGGAAATGTCCCTTTCTCCCCTATGGTGCAGCTGATTTTCTCCAGAATTGTATCTCTTTAGCATCCTGAATATGACCCATAGTCTGACTGATGTAGCAAAAGCTTAAGAAAACCAACTGCACCACAAGAGACGAATATTATTTTATATTTATTTAAATATTTAATTGGGACTTTTAAATCAGTGGGTTTTTTTTTTTCTGAGGCGGGGGGGGGGTTATTCCTCCTCTATGGCATAGTTGGTTTACTCCAGAATTGATACAGGTCCTCTTAGTAACCTCGCGGTGTCTGGTGACTTTCGGTTTCTAATTTCTAACTCTTCCTGCAGCTTCGCACAGATTCAGAGAAACGGTCACTGGCAGAAAGTGGGCTGAGCTGGCATAGTGAACCAGAAGAGCGAGCACCACGTAGGATGGAGTATGACAGTGGCAGCTTAAAATCAGAGCATGGGGCATCTCGCTGGCGTCGGGAGAAAAATGACGATACTCCCAAAAGTGAGGCCAAAAAACCTGTCACTCTAGGTCAGCCACTGAGGAAAGGGAAGAATCCACCTGTGGGCATCACCTCCCCCATCACTCATTCTGGGCAGATCAACTCAAAGGCTGGAGGTATTAAGCATCAAGAGACTATTGAACAAACAAACCTTACTACCATATGCATTCATAATTTAACCTGTTCTGTCCTTTTTTCTAGGTAAACCGGAGCATAAAGTAACAGATAAATCCAAGCTCACCCTAAAGACAGCAGGGCTCCAACGATCTTCTTCTGATGCAGGCCGAGACCCTCGTTCCCCTGATGCCAAGAAGCCACCATCTGGGATTGCCCGCCCAGCCTCGTCTTTTGGCTATAAGAAGCCTGCCGCACCATCCTCACCCCTCACTGGAGGCTCTGCCACATTAGGCAAAACTCCTAAGTCCTCAGGGATTCCTGTGAAGCCCACACCTGTACCAGCAGGGGGCAGCAGGAAAACCAGCCTTGATGTTTCAGAGCCAGGCTTCCTTTCGCCCTCTGCCCGCACTAATATCCAGTACCGCAGCCTCCCGCGCCCAGCTAAATCCAGTGCAATGAGTGTTACTGGGGGTAGAGGAACTAGCCGGCCTCTTAGCAGCACTATTGATGCAAGCCTGGTACCTGTCCAAGGGAAGCCTGGCACGACACCAAGCTCACGTCTGAAGGAGCCTGCCAAGGTCGGCCTGGGTCGGCTTGGTGTCAACCAGACTGACCGGGAAAAGGAGAAGGCTCGTGCTAAGGCTGTCGCCCAGGACACTGAGGGCAGAACGAACAGTGCCAACCAGGTAGATGGCCAAGGAAGCAAAGGAAAGGAAGGAACCCCAACAACACAACATAGGTGACAACAAATTTCTTTAAACCTTCACCATGTTAAACGCTGTCAGAAAAACATGCAGAGACCAAACACATCCCTGTCTTTGTCTTTTAATAATATTCGGTCTTATTTATCAAGCTGAAGAGGTGCAATTGGAGCAAACCATCTGGGGTGAAATGAAAAATATGTGATTTCCATTGATTTAAAGGAACAACAATAACATTCTCTTTATTTTCTGAGATTTAAAATATAGTGGGGGCACCCATTCCTGCCTTTTTCAGGACTCACTAACGCTCATTACCATAGCAGTCTTGAATTGATGGTACTGTGTTGTCTGTAAATAACTAATGTAGCTTTCTGAATACAAGAGCATCAATCACAATAAATGCTCTGCCTTAGCTCTGTCTCATTTCATACGGCACTACACAAATGGTGTCTCTATAGGAAAGTCTACAGGCATTAAAATGCAAATTTAGATATAAAGAATCTAACATAATATAGCAAATTTTTACAGATCTTAGTGGGAAGTACGTGATATGTAAAATTATACAACCTAATTTAATTTTCGGCGTTACTGTTACATTAATGGAGCATTTAATCTCCTGAGTGCAAGAGCGGTCTCAACTATTTAAACCAATGGAAATCTTCCTTTGTCCTCTATAGTGCATCTGATTTGTTGCAGAACTGCACCTCTTTAGCTTGGTGAATAAGGCATTTTATGTGTATCTATTTTCCAGCACTTTGCTTTTACTTACTTACTTACTTAGCTATTTTTTCCTTCCATTTTATCGCTAAACACAGGGCTATAACAAAACCTTTCATAAAAACCCCAACCCTGTCTAATCTGGATAAAGTAAACTCCAACAGCCTGGATTTCACCCCTGCGGCGCCAGATGTGCCACCTAGCAAACAGCTGGATCTACCTCCAGGGGGTTCCTGCCTCACTCCAAGCCCAGCTCCCATCTTAAATATAAACTCTGCTAGCTTTTCTCAAGGCCTTGGGGGCTTCAGGATGTATCCCAAACTGTCTGGATTGCACCGTAGCATGGAGTCCCTTCCGCTTTCCATTAGTGTCCCACCATCGCCACCTGCAGGTGAAGAGATGAACACAGCAAACGCCTGCTGGAATGACCTCAAGGTCAAGTCCCCTGTGTCTGAGAGGTGAGCTTTCATTTAACTAATCCACCTGTCCATAGACAGCATTAGCATCACCATTGCCGTAATATGGAAGTAGTATACATTTGTTGAATTCAACTCTTTTAAAAACTGCACAATTGCCCTGTTTCAGATGTTGAATGGTGCATCTTCCAGCACAGAAATTAGAGTTTAATTATTTTTTATGTGATATATTTCATCCAAATAGCTATGCGTGAGTGAGGCGATGCAAGACTGCATCGCGTGGGGCAGTGAGGTAGTGTAGCGGCCTCTTAACCCTTTGAGTGCCAGAGGGGTACGCAACGCATTGCAAAGCAGTCAAAGAGTTAACATTACCCAGACCTTGGCCCCTGTACACGGGCTTTTACACTAGTCTAGATTATAAGCTCCTATGCCAATATTTTGTGTTCTTTGATGAACACAGCATTTTATACTAACACTGAATTTTTATATATCAGTCACTCATTCAACTACCACAATTTTGACTATGACTTTGAAAGGGAAGTATCACCTCAATAATAACCCCCAGTTACCGTACCGTGGCCAGAAAATCCTAATAGCCCTTCTGCTTTTTTTAATTTGATTCACAAAATGACATCTTCAATCTGTCCTGGATGCCATGTCCAGGAGGTGCATGTGACAGTTGCTATAAGGACCACAGGATACAAATTCCACCCGCAGTACATGGTAATTTTAATAAGGCTCTGTATTCTGTCTCCTTCAGTTTGAAATAACTTCCAGCAACTGTCATGTCCGCCTCCATGCGTATGACATCCAGGACTGATGATGTTATTTCTTGTACAAAGGCACAAGGGCGATATTCAAGGGGCCATTGGGATTTTATGACCATAGTAAGGAAAGTGGGGGTTATTATTATGCAGGTGTTACTTTAGACCATCATTATCATCATTAAAACTGATGATAATTTCTACTGTGTCATCTCTTTTACATGGCTATTTATTGAACTAATTAATGTCAAATATGTTGTGTGCATTCTCACCATCTGTTCCTTTTTAGTAGTTACAGTACCTTTTTGTGCTATTGTTCCTTATAAAACATCAGGAGCATTTTGTACTTTTTTCTGCACAGAAGGAAATGGAGCTCTGCTGCGTAAATTATTTCTACAAGTACCAAAGAGAAAGTCATACATAGGAATGATCGCATACATACATACAGTTTTAAAATGTTGACAGGAATGTGTATACATATACCATGTACCTTAGGGGTAGTCAATCTTGGTTCACTTTTAAATGGTCGCACGCAAAAGAGTGTGTGACCACTTCACTCACTGACTTTGTCACCTGTTTAAAAATGGCGACATGAGAATCTCACATTACATGACAGTGCAAGGTTGTCATGTCTCCTGCGGAATGTCGCATAGAATAATTCTAGAGCCAGTCACTGGGTCTCCCTATATCTGCTGCATAATAAATCAATGCTGGCACTGCGGCCTCTCACTCCCCTTCTCTGCGTGCAGAATGACAGGGAGGAGCGGAGCACGTAGAGAAGGTGGAGTGTGAGAGGCTGCAGCGGCTTACTAGTAAGTGAAATGTTCCCATGTCTTAACTCCTGCAGTGCCAGCATTGAGTTATTATGCAGCAGATAAAGGGAGACCCAGTGACTGGCTCTAGAATTATTCTGTGCGAAGTTCCATAGGTGACATGACAATCTCGTGCTGTCGTGCAGTGCAAGATTCTCATGTCGCCATTTTTATCCAGGCGACATGGTTAGTGAGTGGAATGATGTGTGCAATCTTTTAAAAGGATACCCTCAATCTTTGGACCTCCAGCTGTTGAGGACTACAAATCTCATACCATGGTGGGAGTTGTAGTCCAAACCTCCCAACATTTCAAATGGAGAAAGAGGGACACTTTTGTTTTAGCTGATGTTGCTGGTGGGTGGAACAATTTTTAGATTATTTCATGTCCGACTGACTCCTGAATAAATTATTTGGAGCAAGTGCAAAGTATTTTATTTATACAAACTATTCTATAAACACATAAACTGAAGTTTAACTAAACATTTATTTGAGTTTTATTACTGTGAAGCAATGTGATACATTTATATACATACCACACAGTCTGATCTCCTGAAAAGAGAGACAGCAGGGTGGGAAAGAGGGACAGAGGGTTTGGGATCTCAGAGAGGGGCTGTCCCTCCTAAAGAGGGACACTTGGGAGGTATGGTAATCCAGCAGGTTGAGGTCCTAAGAGTGACTGTCCCTGATGTACCCTAATAAGGGAGACATTAGTAGAGTAGCACAAAAAGATTGATCCTATCACCACAATCCAGATAATGGAAAAATTCGATTATTTGTTAAAATAGCCAAACCATGGATTAGCACATGAAAACTCAAGTAAATTCAAATAAATAAAACTCTGATACATGTATATTTCAACCTACAATATGGTAAAATATCCTTCCTGTTACTCAAATTGGCTACAATATATTCCCTCACTCAAATGGTACAATAACCACGATATGTGATGGAACAGGCTAGTTATCATACCAATACAGTAAAATGGTTGGGAGTATTTGTAAGCACCTAACATACATATGTTAGATGTTTACAAATACTCCCAGCCATTTTACTACCAGCTATTTTAATGTATTGGTCAATTTTTTGTGCAGTTTCTATGTTTTTGGGGTCTGCGGGTGGAAGGACTTATATTTTGGCAACTGTCTTCCATTTTTTGCTCTGGTCCCCAACATCCTTGGATCCATCTTATGTGTAATTTTCTTTATCAGTAGAATAGAATTAGTATTGTTTAAAGGAAGACTAACACCTCGTAATCATAATCTGCCGTTTACCTTACTAAGGCCAGGAGATCCTAAAGGCCCTCATGAATTTTGTCCTTCTACCTTTGTTCCAGAGATAATATCTTCATTCACTTTGTGATGTTATGACCATGGAGGCAGACATGACTGTTGCTGGTGTTTTGTTTTGTTCTTGTTTTTTTTTTTTTTATTCGGACTAAATCAAAGTGTTTGAACTTACTATTAATATTATTATTATCATATCTAACCCTTAAGTATTTACTGGGATGTACAGCATTGCACATATACTGTATCTGGTCCTAAAAAGTGTTAAGATTACCATGTGCAGTGAGCAGAGTCTGAGGCCCTGTGGTTATGCCCAATTCGTCCCATGGCATTTAAGTCTGTTTGAAGATATTATCTAATGAGCAAAGAAGATAGTCCTAGGATTTTGTGGACATAGTGAGTTAAGTGGGGTTATTATTATGAGATGTTAGCTCTAATTTAACAGAAAGTACCATTTAAAATGATAAAATGGGCTTAGTTGGGGATAAGAGACATTTTTTTTTAGAGTTCTTTGTAGAAGAGCAATATTCTATTAAGTGAAACTATACTTAAGGGAATGAGGGGCTCTTAGTGTGTTTAATTGGAGCACTTATGTGGATAAGAGCCTTGCTTACAATAGGGACATAAAAGTATAAAACAAATAGGTGAAGATGAAAAAAATAAAGCAATATAAGTATAGGCAATTTGATTTTACTTGTTATGCACTTTCTGAATATGTAAAATCGACAGTGAGGTTGACTGTCACTTTAAAGTGAAACTCCCACAATGAGCTGTCAAAAATGGCTGCTTAGTTAAGACTTGACCATTGCCATACCTGGGAACTCAGTGATCAAATGTAAAACAAATTACATAGATATACATGACCTCTGTATGAAAGCCAAAGTCCCAAGCAAGTCCTAATAATCACATTAAGAGCCATTTATTTCAAGGGTAAATGCCCCCTTTACAAGTGTACTTTAACCCTTTGTGTGTCAGAGGAATGAGCAATTGCAGAGCAATGTGCTGCAAACCCCCTCCATCTCTCAGAGGATTAACCTAACATCATAAGAAACACCTTTACGTTGTTTGACTATATTTATTTCACTTGTAATATATTTCTTTTGTTCCACAGTACTATCCAGGACAGAAATACTTTGCCAAAAAAGGGACTGAGGTAAGGACTATGGGCCTATTTCACCAAGTTATCTTTTAACTCCAAGACTGCTAGAGAGGTAGGTGTCTGATCTCTAGCATTCAAGGAGTCAAATGCCATATTTACCTCAAAGACAATTTGAGAAATGTTATATTTGTTATGTTTATATTTCCCCTATGGTGCCGTCCTGTTACTTCAGATTTGCTCTAATTTCGTCTGCTGAATCAGGCCCGTTATTATTAAAGGGATAGTAATACTTAAAATGTAAAAAAAAATATGTTGTAGGGTTTATCCCCGTGAGTAAAACAAGGGTACTCCCACTGCTGAATGGTGTATTATTCAAAAGTTATTACAGCTGAAAGTTGAATTTTTTAGGTGCAATATCACAGTGGCCTGAAATTGTATAGTGGCGCTGTTGCTACACCATCCTATGGAGATTTATGGTCCTGGGACAAGAGCTGTCCATAGGATTGTGTAGCAACAGCACACCACCCTCATTCAGAGTAGTAGGTGTGGCCAGTGGAATCTCAATATCCAGGCACCATTTTAAATAACCCTTTATCGGCTATTATTTAAAGCAGAACTTCCATCCGATATATAGTCACCCTGCAATAATTAAGCAGGTAGCGACTAGCTTTATAATAAATATATATATATGGATGGGGTTGAATGTGGGCTTATGTGAGGAGTGGGACATACTTCCCAAGTGTCCCACTTTCTGAGGGAGAGTCCCTCTTTGGGACTCAAATCCCTCTGTCCCTCTTTTTCACCCTGGTGTCCCTCTCTTTAGGAAATCAAACAGTGTTTTGTGTATATACGTGTATTACATGCTCCACAGCATTAAAACTCACATTAAAGTTTGTATAAACTTCAGTATACGTGTTTATAAATTAGTCTGTGTAAATAAAATACTTTGGTCTTGCTATAATTCATTTATTCGGTTATAAAAAGAGGTGTTAATATGTCATGAAATAACCCAAACTGTCTCGATAATGCTCCGCCCACCAGCCACGTCCACAGCAACACCAACTAAACAAAGGTGTCCCTCTTTGGCCATTAGAAATGTTGGAAGGTATGGTAGGGGTGTGGCCATGGAAGGAGCCAAGGGTGCCTGAGATCCTTGCCTAGTGGTACCTGGGATGAAAATCCAGCCCTTTGAGCAAGTCATTTGTAATTTCGAAAATGTCATTGCTCTGGATGGGGTCTGCATCTGCCCTTTTTTAAATTATAGAGAAAGTGAGTTATATTCCAGAAAATACAGTACATCCTATCTAATAATTCGCTAGGATTTTTGTCAGAAGCCGTCATGCGCAGTACGGACTACATGCGATCGGGCACTCTCTACTGCACATGAAGTAGCCACTTAACATTACCCAGACCTTGGCCCGTGTCCACGGACTTTTACACTAGTATGGAATATATTGAAACTTACTACAACAAAAGTTTTAGTCACATGGATCCACTAAGATTAGAAGGGATAGCAAAGATGTGGAATCCTATAATGTTGGTAGATACAGTAAGACATGTTAAGAAATATTGAATATCTTTCTAGTAAAAGAAAAATATACAATAATATGCCAATTAGTTTTAATACAAGTAGGATGTGGAACCCAAGGAGAAATATATTTGCCATTTTGGAGCCAGGACGGACTTTGTTTTCCCCTTTGAATTAAAATTGCAAATGACTTCAGTCATGTTTTGTTTGGCTTCTTGTTGGTTTGACAGAGGAGATCTGGCCAAGGATACATACCTCCCAACATTTCAAATTGCCAAAGAGGGACACTTGTGTTTTAGGGGGTGTTTCTGGGGGGAGGGGCATTGCTGATAATTTTTAGGTTATTTCATGATCTACTGACATCTTCTTTTGTAACATAATAAATGACTTATAAGAAGACAAAAGTATTTTATTTACACAGGACAATGTATAAACACATATACTGATGTTTAAACAAACAATACAGTGAGTTTTATTGCTGCAGAGCAATATGAAATACTTATATACACACCACTCAATCTGATCTCCTAAAAAGAGGGACATCAGGGTGGGAAAGAGGGACAGAGGGATTTGGGTAAAAAAAGAGGGACTGTACCTCCTAAAGAGGGACACTTGGGAGGTATGAGGATATACTTAATGGACTCTTCTGTTTTCCAGCCTTATGAACTATGAGCTGTATTCAGGAAGCTGAGGAGGTAGCGGTAATGGAGCAAATCAACTGCACCATAAGGTCCACTTAAAGTCCCCCAAATATTTAGTGACTTAAATAAAGATTTTTAACACCTTGAATACAAGAAAGGTCTCCTTCGCATTATTTTGCAGTGTGTTGGAGGCCTCTCTAGCAGTCAAGGGGTTAAAAGCCCCATTTAAAGGGATAATAATGTTTCATTATAAAAGCAGCTCTAATTAATCATCATAGTATTTGGGCCTTGGAGAGTGTTATTTCAGTTCTGTCAGAGTTGTCATTAAAGAGTATTTGAATGATGAAGTATCCCCCTCCCTCCCCTTTTACTGATGTAACTGCTCAGCTTAGAGCAGCAGGGAGTGTCCAGGTAGACTGCAGAGAGAGACAATCTTCAATTAAGATAAAGGAAAAAGCTGAAAAACCTGTCAAGGGGGGCAGGACTTTCATTGTTCTCACAGTAGAATATTGACCCTTAATGTGAGCTGTCTGGTCTTTGCAATGCGTTGTGTACCCCTCTGGCACTCAGAGGGTTAACCCTTAAAATCCTAGAGAGGTTTCTGTTGCCTTAAATCACTATCAATTTGGGAAGTTGTATTTGTGCCCTATGATGCATTTGGTTTGATACAAAATGACACCATTATAGCTTATTGAATTGCACCTTTGGTTTGCTCCAGAATTGCTCTTCCGTTTTGTCCATAAGACCCACAGTCTTATCATGTGAAATTCACTATTTATTTATTAGGTGCTAAATGTTTTTTTTTTTGTATTGTTTCACAGTACATTTTGTGATTGTACCCATTTTTGTAGAAGATGGTAGAATGCTGCAGATTATTTGTGTCTTAAACATCATGTTAATGATCATCTCAGGTACCAGTCACATTCTCAGGATGAACCCAAGGAGAGGCGTCATTCTCACACAATCGGGGGACTTCAGGACGCTGAAGACCTGTCTCCTCTTCCACCACCTCTTCCCCTTACCAGTGTGGGAAAGCCCCCACTGACCAACTTGGGTACGTATCCTGCGAAGTCTGTGCATTGAATATCTGTCCATTATGCTATGTTTGCAGTGACTGTCTTCCACAGAGTTCTGTATACTATAAGGAAAACTGCACATTGACTACTGTGACAAAAATTCATGCCAGTGCTGGACTTCGAGAAAATGACCACCATGCCACAAGAGAAACATAATGCCATGTTTATGTGCAGATAGATTACATATCTGCATGTCTTTACATATTAATACAATCCACAACACAATACAGTAACTTTATTATAGCAGTTACATTAGAAGAAAATTACACTGATGCTCCCGTCTGAGCACAGTTCTCCCTCTAGTGCATAGGACTCTGTGCTAGCCTCACCTTAAACTTTTTTTGTACTGTGCTTCCTCTTTCTAAGTAATATATACTGTATATAATATACATACTGTATATATACTATACATACTGCATATGTGTATACATTAAATTCTCATATAGTGATACCAATTTCTGCTTTTTGCTGTACACACAATTTTTCATGCACAGTTGGGAGGAACATATTAATAAGTTTCAGCACTAATCCAGGTGCTGGAATCACTTTTCTGGCCCTACTCCTGCTTAACGCCAATTTTCTAACCTGTGGAACAGGAAAAACCTGGTGCAGTTCCCATGTCAACTCTGTGACCTCAAGCAAGTAATTTTGGGGTGAATATACAAATTGGTTGTGCACTAAATCAGATGCTGGGATACATTTTTCTAGGCCTACTCTTGCCTAGTGCCAATTTACTAAGCTACGTATGCCTAAAATCCTTCCCTTAACACCAATTGCGCCAAGGAGAATGTGGATGGAAATGTACAGGCATTTTGGGACATTCTTTCTCTCTACACCTTGTTGTACATAATGTACTAAGGTGCAGGGGAAATTGCTGCTGCTTTTCGCGTTTTTCCTGTGCACATTATGGGGCTAGAAATGAAGTATGTGTACTAGTATGAACTAAAGCAGTCATACACCCTAATGCTTACCCCCAAGTGCAGCTACTGGTGTATTTATAATTTATCCCCAGAGGGACCCTGCCACTAGAGATTGGAATCTGAGTTTTCATACAAGGGACATATGCACTACAGTGTATGATTGCTATAGCGAATACCAGAGGGCACACACTGCCGCCGTTAGGCCCTAAAGTCAGCAAACCTGTTACTTCTGTCCCACAATATGCACAGGAAAATGGTGGAAAATACTTTCTTCTAGACATTGTTTATATTCATACCTGGGAACTCTCCGGATTTGCCCCAGAGACTCCGGTTTTGACAGGGCTTTACCGGGTCTCCGGGGCAGAAGCTGATTCCTCCAGATGTGTGGAGTCTCTATTGAAACTCTGCCACATCTGCTTTTTCTCCCGCTGTTCCTCCTTCCCCAGCCATCTGTTTGACACCTTTAAGACCTGCCCCCCCAACTCTCGTCAAGCCCCGCCCCTTTTCCACGCGATTAGCGCCATTATTGTAACCCCCTGCTGAACAGAGGACTCTTCTCCGCTATTACATAGCACTAAAGAAGGCATAGTGGAAAGGAACCCCCACAAAAGCCCATACTGTGCCCTGCTGCACTCCTCTTGGTGCATGTAATTGTAAAGGGGGAATTTTTGGTGAAAGTAGACTAGAAAATTGTCATTAGGCAATCCTAGGGCTAGAATATGGATTCCAGTGGAATCGGATTTGTACTTTACCACAAAGTGACATGCTTGAGATCACAGGAATTGAACCAGGTTTTCCCTACTTCACAGCCAGTAAGGCTGATGTACTAAGATGTATTGGTGTAACTCTGGGTGAAAACAGCTGCCCTATAGCGGACAAATTAAACCTCCCACAGATTTAAATAGGGCTTTTAAAGGAACAGTAACACCTAAACGGAATGGTGGATCATATACCCTTAACCTTTTGAGTGCCAGAGAGGTATGCAATGCATGGCATTCAAAGGGTTAAATACCCTGTCCACCATGCTAGCATCTGTAAAAACGACCTGTTTGTTTTCTGAGACCTAAAATCTACTTTTTACGTAAGCTCTGAGGAAGCAGACATTCCTGTATTTTCAGGGCTCCCATTAATTGTCTAGGAGTATCTGTAAGTGGGTTGAGATAAGATAACAGTCTTTCTAAACACATGAGCAGTGGACACTAATCACAGTCCGTTAACACTCTTTAGTCTTATCTTTCAAGCACAAGCAATATTAACCCTTTAAGGAGCAGATGATTGTACAGTGCATTGTTTTGCAATGTGTTGCATGCCTCTCTGGTCCTTTAAGGGTTAAATACAATCTCCCTGAACAAATACAATTTATACATGCATAAAAACACAACAAAAACAGATTAACCCTTAAAGTACCACAGGGGTGCTCACCCGGTGGTCCTTAAAGGGTTAAGATGTTATTTTAAGGATGTAACATATGGATAATTAATGTTTACGTGTGCTAGCTGTAAGTATGAGATATTTAAAGTTATATCAACCTATTTCAATTTTTTGTGTTAAATGTTCCTTTAACATATAATTTCAAGATACCAAGCTGCCAGACTATGGTTTCCTGGTTTGTAATAAAACCAGAAAGAGGGGATCTAGTGTTATAGTATAGATTTTTCCACTTAAATTACATATCTCTTTCCAACAGAGGAAAATTAGTAAATCTTTCCACCACAAGTGGTATTGGGCATGACTATCTTTCTAACATATTCAACAGTTAGTGGTAGCTCAAGGTCAGAAATAGAAGTGTCTTGTACTAATGATATTCATTTATAATTCACAATAACAACTCAAAAACTAACAGATAGCTATGCAAATCCAGTTATCAAGGGAAGACTAGCTAGCAGGGTAATATGCATTTACAGTAATTGAGGGTGTATTGTCCTGCTGTTCTCATGTAACACACTGCTGTTATCATGTAATGATATTTTGCCTTGCTTGTCTCCAATAATAATTTACTAGTCTTTTGTAATGGTTTATTGCCTGACTTCTGTGTATCTTGGCACACACGCACACATGCTCTCTCACACACTATCATACTCATTCTCTTACAAACACACACACGCTCACACTGTCTTCCACACTCACACACTCTTTCTCACACACATATGCAGACATATTCATCCACAAACACATCCTCACACATACATTTACACCCACACGCACACTTTCTCTCCCACACACACATTCATTCACACTTACACAACACACACTCTTTTTCTCTCTCAAACACACTTTCTGTCACATACACAAAACACTAACACTTTCTCTTTCACTTACACACACTCATTCACTCTCACTCATTCACGCACACATACACATACATTTTTTCTCTCTTAAACACACTTTCCATCATGTACACATACATGACAAACACACTTACACATGTTCACACACACTTTGTGCTCTCTTTTTCACACATACATACGCTCTCTATCACACACATGAATACACTAATTTGGTGAGTAATGCATAGTGACCAGCATATAGGGTAGTAACAATCTTGGTGTTTTACAGCAAAGAAAGAGGTGACCTGGTACCTTTCTTTTTACAAAATTACCCCTGCGTTCACCTCTTTGCAGGGTTGTCCTTGCTAACACCCCATCACGGCTATTCTCTTCTTTTTCTCTCTCATTTTCTTCAGCTCCACTTTCACACTTTGTTTCTTTTGCAATCATTCTTCTCCTTTAACCCGTTGAGGACTAGAGAGGGGTGCAAAGCATTGTGGAGCTCATATACATTCTCAGGTTGTGTGTATGTATGTATCTTTATTCAGGGCTCAAAATTTCCACTCGCCACTAGCCAATGTCGAGTGAAAATTTAGCCCTGGCGAATAGAAATTCAGCCCTGGTGGGTATGTTATGGCTTGCAGTGGCGAGTAACTTTTCAGGTCTGGCTAGTAGCAAAGGACTTAAAATGATAAGCCCTGGCACCATACATGTACACAGCACTTAACAAAAGTTGAAATAATATAATACAAAAACACAGAACAGGGTTAAGAGCATTAAGCTTAAGTGCAATCATTACATTATTCGTGGGGAAAGTGCAGCAAGGGAATCCTAGACTGGAAAATGCACCCTGCCCCAAGGAGCTTACAATCTAAGGTTCTACCTGTCCCTTTACAGCCAGTCTCCTTTAAGTGTACAGCAAGCTTTCTTTGTGTTTTGTCTATCCAAAATACATAATAATTTCTTTTTTTTTTACCACAGTAAGTCCTTCCTCTGTCCCCCGCATCGCTCGCTCCAGCAGTATCCCAGCTCAGGACTCTTCCTTTGAACTCTTTGGCTCCTCGAATCTGGGCAGTTCTTTATCACTTGCCGATCGTCCCAAAGGGACAATGACTAGATCTGGGTCCTTCAGAGATCCCCCTGATGATGGTTAGTATGTCTTTGTATTCTGTAACATTTAGTTTTCTTACAAAACAGAACTTGAACAGTAATATACTTGATTGAGATCTCTCCAGTGTTTTGTAAATCAATGCTTTGGAGACATCTCCAGCATGCAAGGGATTAAAGTGGATCTATTACCTTGAATTTTCATTACATATTTGAAAACTTCTTAAAAACTGCCTATGTGTCTTAGTAACCAAAATTCCGGAAGATGTATAGTTTAGGAGATATTCACACTTTTATTTCTGGGAAAAGTGAAAATTTCCTGGTACTGCACAGATCTTCATTATCATATGAAACATTACTGAAACTTTATTTAGTATATGCTATGTCACTGAAAAGGCTTCATTACCATATGAAACATCACTGAAAAGCTTACTTTCCAGTCACTGGAATTTTCAATTAACATACATTAGCATATGGCAACAAGTGAGACTACCCTTTAAAGGGATAGTATTGTTTCATAATAAAAGCAGCTCTAATTAATCATCATAGTATTTGGACTTTGGAGAGTGTTATTTCAATTTTGTCAGAGCTGTAGTTCCAGAGTAATTCAATGACAAAGTGTCCCCCTCCCGCCCCTTTTACTGATGTCACACTGTTCAGTCAGATCAGAAGGGAGGTGCCCAGGTAGATTGCAGAGATAGGCAATCTTCAATTAAGATAATGGAAAAACCTGAAACACTTGTCAAGGGGGGCAGGGCTTTCATTGTTCTCATAGGAAGAAGATTGTCCCCTGCTGTTATCTGTCTGGTCTATGGACTGCATTCCACATCTGAGAAGAGATGGCTTACACTATGTAAAAGGGGCAGGAGGGGAAACTTTGCTTGTGAATATCTCTCAAACCATAAAGGTTTGAGAGATAAGATTTATATTGTTCTCCATGTTTTTTTAATGCCTACAAAATGAAATAAAGATAAAATGAAGTATTACTATCCCTTTAACTGTATATTTACCGGTCTTTTGGTTAACATAACATATAGACAGACAGATTTTAATACGTTTTTCAAATATGCAAACTTAATTAACCCCTTAACGACCGGGGAATCTGGCCGCAGACGCGACTCAACGACCACGGAGCAAATTTTTTTTTTGCTCCATTGCGTTCCGGACTCCCCGAACGGCGTGCAGCCGCGGGGGGAGCCCGGAACTCGATGACGGTCATAGTACGTCATCGGTCGTTAAGTCAAATCGACCCTTGATGTACTATGACCGTCAAGGGTCGTTAACGGTTAAGGTGAAAGTTCCACTTAAATAAAACAATATAAAGAAATCAAAAGAATAGCAATTTTAGAGCACGCTAACAGCACCATAGGCTGGGGAAATAAAAATGACAACTATGACTCTTTATTAAGTAGGGCTTTTAACCCCTTAAGGACCAGCGGTCGGACCACATAGGAAACTTTGACGTGCCGTCCCACGTGACTGATCATGTGGGGCGGCATGCCGAACGGAGGACTGATAGAAATCGCTCCGGTCTTGGAGCGATCAACTTCAGTCCCTGGTATTACTCACCTCACTCCTACAGGAGCGCGGTGAGTAAAAGTACATGACGTACCAGGACCGTCACTGGTCCTTAAGTGCCGGACCAGCGTGATGGTCCTGCCACGTCAATGGTCCTTAAGGGGTTAATTATGTGATTGCTAGAGAAGTCTCCAACATATCTCAATGCAATGCATTGGAAGCATCTCTAGCATTCAGTGGGTTAAAAGTCCTATTTTAATCAATGAAGAGTTTTATTTGTCCCCCGTGCTGCAGTTGGTATGCTGCAGAGTTTTGCTTTCTGCATAAGAGCCCAAAAGATTCAGCATGTTGTGAAAATACATAAAAGGGAATATGCAGTTGTTAATTCATTGCTTTTATATTTTGTGCAAACATAAAACAAAAAATCATTTCTTATGCTTTTCCAGCTAATTAACCATTTGAGTGCCAGAGAGGTATCCAACTCTCTCAGGCACTCAAAGTGTTAATATTCAGCCTTCTTTGTAGCTAGAATTTAGTCACCTTTTTGTTTCTTGCAGTCCATGGATCAGTCCTGTCTCTGGCATCGAGTGCATCTTCAACGTATTCCTCTGTAAGAACCAAACCTGTGTGGATGGAGGGCTGCCATTTTGTAGCCGTGCATGTGTGAGAGAGAGTTAAGTGGTCTGTCTGGGCCCAATATAATAGGGTGACCAGACCTCATACTGCATACTGCAGGGCTCTTTTGATTTCAGTGAAGTACTGAAATATGCCTATTTCCTATGTGTCCCTGGTTAAAGGTGAGATCTAGTCAGCCTACAGTATAAGCAATGCACAAGAGAATGGATACTTTGAGCAGTATTAAATTACCTAAAGAGGGGCAATGTTGGAACAAACCAGCTGCATTATAGGTGCGAAATAAGCATTCACATTGGTTTAATTTGGGATATAAACCCAATGAATGCTATAGAAATCTTCAACAAATGAGTCACATTAAAGTCAGTGGGAATTTGGGGATTGTTTTATTTGTCTCATATAGTGCATTTGGTTTGCTCTGAAGTTGCCCATTTACTGTTTTCTGGATAAGGCTCCGTGGGCCGTACTCAATAAGTGAAAGAGCTGCAATTCTTGACCAAACCAACGGACACGTAGCAAAGAAATGACAAATTTCCAGTTATTTAAATTGTGATTTTATCTCCTTGAATGCTTGAGAGGTAATCAACGCATTGCAAAGCAATGCACTGGAGACCTCTCTAGCATTCAAGGAGTTAAAATCATATTTAAATAATTGGGAACTGGAGTTGGTTTGCAACAAAATTGCACCTCTTTAGCTGCTTATTAAATACAGCACCAAGTACCTATTCTTTTTTGTAAAATTTTTCAGGGTGTTTTAATGGGTTTCTATAAGTTTATGCAGCATGAATGGTTTTATAGTTGCATAATCCTCTTCTCACCACTTGGTGGAGCACTGTTTCCATGAATGTCATGTAGGGAACTGTCAGCTGATTTGCAGATTTGGGGCAAACCATATTCGCCATAGGGGCTTAATTCCAATTCCCCAAATTCTCATTGATTTAAATGGGGTTTTTAACCAATTGAATGTTATAGAGGCATCCGACTAATTGTTTTGTAAAGCGTTTATGTCCTCTCTTCCATTTAAGGGAATAAACACTTAATTTAAATCTATGGGAAGCTTTATTTTTCTGCTATGGTGCAGTCTATTTCCCCAGGACTGCTTGTCCTTTTAGTGTGCATATAGTACTTAGTTTTGTACAACTTGCACTGTGTATGAGTTGATGACTGCTGCAGTATATGTTATGGATGGCTGGTACTGCAGCTGCCTCCACTTTAACCTTTTCTCTCTCTCTCTCTATCTGGCATGCAACACTCTGTCTTTCAGGCTGAGGAGAGGATGCAGTCTGAGGTACTTTTCTCCTTTCTTACCCCTCTCCCAGGGTCCCTTGCTGCTCCCCCACTTACACATGCACACATTTTTGCACAGTCCTATAATTATATCTAACTCATGCAACTCCTTTATTTTGCAGCAAATTCGTAAACTCCGTAGGGAACTGGAGTCCTCACAGGAGAAGGTGGCAACACTTACCACACAGCTGTCTGCCAATGTAAGTGACACTTTGTGACTGGGTTTCAGCTTTGTGTTTACACACACGTGTGTGTTTCTGTCCACACACACGTGTGTTTGTGTCCATGTGTGGGGCAACCCTTACCTCCCAGCTATCTGACAATGTAAGTGTCGCTCTATGATTGGATGGCATCTGTGTGTTTACACACATATGTCTGTGTGTTTGGATGTTCATGCTTTTGTGTGTGTGCGCACGTCCGCATGTGTAACAACACCATTATCCCAGCTGTCTGTCTGTAATTGACACTGTGATTGGGTGTCATCTGTGTACTCACACACAAGTGTGTGTTTATATATGTGTGTGTATGTTTGGCTGTGCGTGTGTGTGTGGCAATTTCCCAACTGTCTGCCAATGTAAACAACACATTGTGATTGGTTGTCATATTTGTGTTTATACACAAGTGTGCATGCATGCATATGTGTGTGTGTGAGAGCTACACCCCAATGTGGTAAATGGTGCTTATGAAATTCCAAACCATTGTAGTAATTCCATTTGCTCTACACCAAAGACATGCCAAGTCCTTTGATTTCTAGTTTACGATTTAGGGTCTCAATACTATTACCCATGCCAAAATTGGCATTACATTAAAAACAAGCAACGTGTATTTTGCAAATGTGTTTTGCTGGTATTCTTTTGCAGACCCACGGTAATTAACAAAATTGGAGCTGTCTGCTTCTATTTAGCTACTGCCTAAAAACATGTAGCACTGCACTTTTATGAATGAACCCAGTGACAGGGTTCACTACAACCACTGCTGTATAAGCCATGTATAAGTATAAGCTGGCTCCATTAGTAAGAAAGGAAGGCAGCAAATGCCTTCCTTGTCACCCCATGGATCACCTATCCTGGATAGGTGATCCATGCTAGGGGCGATATCAGGAGGGGTCCTGATGCCCCCCTCGAGGTCTGAAAGCAATGAATATTACAAGAAAGAGCATATAACCTATGTTATGGGGTACCCCTCTGTCATTCAAAGTGTTAACACTCCATGTAAATAAAATATAAGTTGTATGCATCCCCTTTTGGTGCTGTTAGTGTGATTCAGGATTGCACTTTTTCTTAGGTCTGTTCTGCACATTTGCCACTAGGTGTCAGTATTGCTCAGATAGGCACAAATGCATGTAGAGTAATTTCGCTTCATTAGGGGCTGAAAAAGAAACCCAGTACATTAATTTAAATGTATTTTTAACGTTTTGAATGCTAGAGGGATCTTCGGTGCACTGTGATGCAATTTTCTGCAGACTTTTCTGTCATCCAAGGCATTAGAAACCCCACTGAAATCAATATGACTTCTGGAAATTGTGTTCTGTGGTTTGGCTCATAATTGATCCACCTTTCTTGTGTATATATGGCCCATGGAAGTTCAGTGGGACACATGTTTGATAGTTCATGATAACTTGCACGGGGTTCCAAGCAATCTTCCCAATATCCCAAAGAACTAAGCAATGTGTTTGAGACCTCGCTAGCATTCAAGGTGTTAGTATCCCCAATGGCATTTTTTCTTTTTCCCCTATAGTGCAATTAGTTTGCATCAGAATGCCTCCCATTAATCCCTGAAGGATCACAGGGGAGGCAATGCATTGCGGAACAATGCATTACCCACCCCTCTGGTCAGTTAGGCTAAATAACTGCAATTCTTAAGCAGACAAAGTGCATCACAGAAAGTTTCCTAATGATTTCAATGGGGATTTTAACGTCTTGAATGCTAAAAGAAGTCTACAACGTAACCAGTGGAGTGGCATTGGAGGGCTCCATTACTAACATTCTGTGCCCTTTAAAGTGATAGTAATACTTAGAAATAAGTATATTTTATTCAATAAGTATTAAAAAACTAAATTACTTGCACCAAGTCCTATCTCTCAAACCTTGGTGGTTTGAGAGATATAAGCTGTCCAAGTTCCCCTTTCCCTCCCCTTGTACACACGTCAGCTTTCCGAGTTACAGAAGCAGATCCCGGTCCATAGACCGTCCTGTGCTCTTCAGTATCGCAGTGGTCACGCTAGTTAGGCAGAAATACTTAATTTGAACGGTCTATAACGTGTGTCTGGTTTACAAACACACCTTGTCTGCTTCTGTAACTCGGAAAGCTGACGTGTGTACAAGGGGAGAGAAAAGGGGAACTTGGACAGTTATATCTCTCAAACCACCGAGGTTTGAGAGACAGAACTTAGTGCAAGTAATTTAGTTTTTTAATACTTATTGAATGAAATATACTTATTTCTAAGTATTAGTATCACTTTAACACAAAACTATTCACTCAGGAAAGTAACTAAAACCTACTGGAGCTTCTTGAATGCTGGCCCAGGCACAAATGTACCGTCTGTAAGCCCCTATAGTTACAACCTTGATTGCACCTGGGTTGATTTAAATGGGACTTTTAACCCTTTCTGTGCTAGCCACATCACCGACTAGTTGAGAAACAAAGCGTTGGAGACCACTTTAGCAATCAAAGGGTTAATAGCCCATTTAAATCAGTGGAAGTTTGTGGAAGTTGTATCTGGCCTCTAAGATTCAGTCGGTTTGCGCTAGAATTAATCTCATCTTTTTTTTTTTTTTAGCATAGATCACATAGGGTCGTATTCAATAAGCCTAAGAGGAGCAATTCTGGAGCAAACCAACTGTACCATAGGGGACAAAAAAAATTCCTAAAGCCCAGTTTAAATCAGTGCTCCCCTGTAGTACTAACTGGTTTGCCCCAGAATTACTCCAGTTTCCTTGAGAAGATACAGTATTAGGATAAATTAGCAAGGAGATTGTCACAAGCAGAGAACCAACAGGGAGTGGCAATAGTTTGCTGATGAGTGATGGTGGGAGAAAGGAGTGCACTGGTCATCACGCCACACTGCAGCATCCAACTAACAGTCAACTGTGATTGGCTAGCGCATAGCAGCAATCTGCCTATGTAACATGGAGGGAGAATATGAGAGCTTTACTTCCTGACATCCTCTCAGGGGAGCAGAGAGCGGTGCTCTCAGGTGTCAGCACCAAGAATACTACCAGCCCTCCTTTAACCATTTGAGTGGCATAGGGATGTGTAATGCATGCAACATACACAGTCCAGTGCTCTGCTTAACAGCTGATTCAAGTACACACAGAACCAGCATATCAGCTGTTTCATGTAATAGCTGATTTGCAGATTCTGTCCTTTGTGGCTCCATAGAAAGCTATGGGCAGATCCTCAGGTTGGAGAATATAGGTCTGTGAACTCCTACAGCATAGCCAGCTTAGAGCATCTGGTGAATATCAGCATTAACACAGAAACACACTCACAGGAATATGGCAATGGCTCATTAAGCTACATTTAGAAATGCAAATGAGCCATTGCCAAAGGAGATTCTACAGCATTGTAAACCTGGTAAAGGCATGGGGAAAGATAGTTATTTAGGTGTAATTGCAGGGATGAGACAGAGAGGACACATTAACGCATACCACAAGATGGCTTCGGGTCCAGTTTGCCACCTTAACATTTTTGTCAAAATCTTTATGGAAAAAGTGGGGCCTCTTGATCTGGCACCCATGGCACACCAAATTGTTACAGCACCCAGGTTGAGAACAACTATATTAGTGTTTAGGCTCCACAGAATAACATGGTATCTGGAGAGTTCATGTACTGGAGAAGTTATTGCAACTGCATGACATTTTAGTGCATTTCCCCCAGGGCTTTGAGGATATTTATTCATATGATAAATATTGGTGCACAAGGAAGATGAAAATGACTGTTCATCATCAATATGCTCAACAATGTTACATACTAAAGAAAATTCACCTTGGCTATCTATGTAAAAAGTAAAATAATAGATTTCTGTATTTACTAGTACTTGTTTAGGGCTGGATTCTATTGTAGGTGATATTTTTTCACTGTTTTTTCCCATACAAATCTATGGGATAAAACCAGAGATAAAATGTATTTCCTGCAATGTGATCCAGCCGTTAGCAATTAAAATGCCAGTTAGGATAACTAACCCTTAGGAATTCATGTTCTGGCTGATGCATTTTGCGGCCACAGTGTTATCTTGTGGTAGATTGAAGGGAAATCATGCCATGACAGGGATTGTTTTTTACGGGTACATGAATGACAGCTTCACACTGATTTTTTCCATTCTTGCAGGCAAACTTGGTGGCAGCATTTGAACAGTCTCTGGTAAACATGACTTCCAGACTGCGCCAACTGGCAGATACTGCTCAAGAAAAGGTAGGAAACAATGACATGAAGCTGACCTGTGACCCTCTGTCTTCTCCATGGGCTGCATTGAAGTCTAATCCACATTTAAGAACTGCTCTTTTCCATGTGCAATGCCAGATTTACATCCCAGGCAGCCACAGCCAAGGCATCTTAGGTGCTCTTAGCCCACCCATGGCTCCATCCACACTTTTTAAATGACTACCCCTCTTGCCCCATTAATTTTTGTATTGCACAGGAAAATACTCTTGCCCTAGTGCACACATGCAGAAAGAAAAATCTACACAATCAAAGCTAGGTAAGTCTCCAACATATTGCTTTGTAATGCATTGGAGACCTCTTAGCCTTTAAATGATTACTTGTCAAGAGTATATAAACTGGTACAAAAATGTCCAAATTGGTGTATAAAATTTTAACGGAGAACTAGCACCTCCTAATAATAACTATCTACTCTCATTACTATGGCTAGGAAATCCTATTGGCCCCTATGAATTCTGCTCTTGTGCTTGTTTAAGAGATAATATCTTCAATCAGTTCTGGACATACGGTTCATGGAAGCGGACATGACAGATTCTGGCAGTCTTTTCAGACTCATTCAGGCAGAGTACGTGAACCTGCTTAAAGGTGTGCACAACGCATTGTGAAGCAATGCGCACACCCCTCTGTTGTTAAAGGGTTAAAATCACCATTTTCAGTGAGTAGAGTTTGAGGTCTTGTGGTGCTTGTAGCTACAGAAATGTCTGTCTCCATGGACATTACAACAAGGACTGGTTAAAGTTGTTTTCTTTTGAACCAAGGAGGGAGGAAAAATTTCATAGGCCGGCGGGCACTGCAAAAAAAAAAAAAAATTTCATAGGGACCATGAGGAGGCAATATAAGGTAAGTGAGGGGTTTGTTCTCCTTTAAATTAACTGGCAACCATAGAGTAGTCTATTGCAGTGGCATTTAGCTTGCCTGTCAAGCCTACATTCTCATATTGTAGGCGCGGCGAACAAGGCTGAGGCTTCACCATTCCCCTTGAGGACAAGAGGCATGTGCAACATATTGCTTTCCAACTCTCTGGTCCTCAAATGGTTAACATTTGGAGCCCTAGACCATTGTCTACACTTTTGATTTAAAGTCCAGACCTTTTCCTTATCAGTGACTTCTTTTCTCTGCTTATTTTAGGACTCAGAACTTGTAGAACTGAGGGAGACAATCGACTTACTGAAATCCAAGAATTCTGAAGCTCAAGCTGTGATCCACGGGGCACTAAACCCCACAGACTCTGCACCACGGGGTACCATAGCACCTTCCACTGTCTATTATATGTGTGTGAGCTTGTGTCTGCCACTCTGTGTATGAGTATGGAGCTGCTTGTTAGAAATGAGCTGGCACTGTCCTCTTTATATGTTGATCTTGGCAAGGCTGGTTAGGATGTTTGTCTCTCAGCACAACTTGCTCTTTGTGTAAGTTTGGCTCTGCTTCCATTTTGATTTGATCCTGACAGTACTAATATGAGTGACCTGGGTAGTATTCTCTGTATGTTTGAGGCTGGCTTTGCCCACTCTGTGTGGAGGTCCCAAGCATCAGCGTAGTCCATTCCTCACAAATCTTATGCCATCTGTGCCCAACTAGAGCTGCGTATCCGAAGGCAGAATTCCTCTGACAGCATTTCCAGCCTGAACAGCATCTCAAGTCTCTGTAGTGCAGGGAGCATCAAGGACTGCGATGGCAAGAAGAAGAAGAAAAAGAGCTGGGTGAGATGGGCATTAATAATAGAGTGCCATTTCTAGTTCTGGGTAATATTGGGCCTGTCACACTTCAGAACTTCACCCATTGCACATTTTGTACCTGTAAAAGCAAGTAAATAAATGTGGGACCAGAAAGACGGATAGGACTGGGTGTACACAGCAAAAGAGGAGTCATTGTCTCACAGACCAGTTGCGTCATAGAGGGTAAATGAAAACTCTCACTGATTTAAATGGAGCTTTTAACCACTTGAATGCTAGAGAGGCAAGGTGTTATAGACCACCCTAGCATTCAAGGGGTTAAGAGTCAAATTTAAATTAATGGAAATTGAGACTTTAAATGTATTCCATGTGGTGCATTTACTCCAAAATTGCTCCTCTTTCTTTGTGCATGCAGATCATAGGCAGCCCAGTGCAATGGCAAAGACTGGCACAGGGGTAGGCAGCTTTGGTCCTCATGTTCCTGTAACAGTGAATACTTTCAGGCTATCCCTGCTTAAAGGAACAGTAAACACTCACGCACTAAAACAAACGCTAGCTCTGTACCCCTGAATTAGCTTAGGGGTTAATATTTACAGAGTTGCATAGCCAATCTTGTTTTGCTTCCCTAAGACTAGGAAGAAGGCAGCTCTACTTCCTGTCTCTGACAGGCGCCTGGCTCTTTGGGAGCTGGCATTGATTTATCAAACCCCTGTAGAGCCATCATCAGAAACAGGAAGTGGCATCTGCTTTTCCGTATTCTTTGGGAAGCAGCGTAGGATCAACCAGGTATTAACTCCTGAGCTACCAGAGCACGTTAGAGATAGTCAGGGGCACATAGTCAGCGTTTAGTGTATGAAGATTTACTGTTTATTTTAAGTATGGTTAGATCAATCAGCGAGGCTGACTAACAAAGGAAATTGGTGCAGTTGTGGGACAGTCCAACTGTGCCACAGGGAACAAATAAAACTATATATTGATTTAAAAGGGATTTAAAGCCCTTGAATGGTAACAGGTTTTCCAACACACTGCAAAGCAGTGTGTTGGAGACATCTAGCATTCAAGGGATTAAAAGCCCCTTTTAAATAATTTTATTTGTCTCCCCATGGTGCCATTGGTTTGTTCCACAACTGCATCACTCTTCTGAGCACTTCAGCCTCAGTTAAAGGAGCAGTAAACATTTTTATGAAAAAAAATGTTATAGGGTTTGAGTTTAACAAGGGAATTCTCATTGCTGGGGCGAGTCATTCAAAGTCTATTACAGCTAAACATGTATCTTTACATCAGACTGTTAGCAACAGCAGAGCCAATTTGTGTCAAAAAGGCATTTTTATAATATACTCTATGGGAGAGCTTAAGTCATAGACTGTGAAATGTCCCTAATCAGTTATAGGAACAATAGAAAACTGCAAGTAATTAAAAAAAATTGACCTGTTATAAACCTTTAAATGAGTGCCCTTGTTTTACACAACAAGAAAAGAGTTACAGTATAAATGTTTCATTAAAAAGGTGGATTGCTTCTTTAATTAATCCACCTGTCCTCAAGGATGTCCTGACAACATTCACTGTTGGTCAGGAATGGATTTTTATCTTGAGGCTTTTCTAGGGAAATTTACCCAAGGTACCCTTATCTCCTCCCATTCTCACACCCCCGCTCTTTAAAAGACTCCACCCACTAGTTCCACGCACTGTTTGCTAGGTTCAAAAATGTTCTTACTTTATAGAAACAAGCACAGAAAAAGCTCTTAACAGTTTGGCTGCAAGAGAAGTTCCCAGTGCATTGCTTTGCAATGAGTTGCAGATCTTGCTAGTATCCCATGTGTTTAATAATGTCCAGTAAAGGGGTCTGCAAACTTGCAAATAAATTCATCAACATAGGATCATAAGAGCAACTGGTAACACCCACAATTCACAATGTGGATGTGGCCAGCACAGCTGTGGCTTACCTCGGAACTTGAAGCTCTGTGCAGTTGCCCACTTTGCCCAATGAGAAATCCTGCCATGCATTTGGTGGCAATTGAGGACCGATGATGCCTATCCCTGGTCTAGCACTTCAGAGCATACACAGCTTGTATTCTATATCAGAGCAAAGCAGGGGTAACTGGATTGGCCATCTTTGTTTCTCACACAGCTCCGTAGTTCCTTTAACAAGGCGTTCAACATGAAGAAGGGCCCAAAGTCAGCTTCTTCCTACTCCGACATTGAGGAGCTTGCTACCCCCGATTCCTCGGCACCAACGTCCCCCAAACAACAGCATGGAACCACTGGGCCACCATCTCCGTCCTTGCACTCTTCACCCTCCTCCTCTGTGTAAGTGCCTCTTGTGCTTTGGACCACGTTCAGGATGCTAAAGAGGAGCAATTCTGGATCAAACAACTGCACCACAGGGGCAAATACAGCAGGGGTTCTCAACCTGTGCCCTCAGTGGCCACTAACAGGCCAGGACTTAGGAATTCCCGTAAGTGTGTTGATCAGAGGCTCATTCACATTGATTAACCCACCTGTGCTTTCACAAGGAAATCCTCAAATCCTGGCCTGTTAGTGGCCACTGAGGGCACAGGTTGAGAACCACTGTACTACAGTATGAACAAATGAAAATTCCCATTCATCTTAATGGAATTTACTACCGCTTGAATATTAGAGAGGTCTCCAATCCATTGCTTTGGAATGCATTGAACACCTCTGTAGTATTCAAGGGGTTACAAACACTAACACCTAAGATAATCTGTGGCTATACACACAATTAAATAACCCATGATCCATGTTAGTTCTGTAAAAATTCTCTGTTTTCTATTTCTGGGGCCTAAAATCTACTGTTACATATGTTCTGTAGTGGATGTTCTGCTTTGTATATAAATGGACTGAGATAATGTACCAGCCTTTCCGAACAGAAGAACTGTGGATACTGTGGATATTCACAGTATATAACCAAAATGTGTCCATATAGAATATTGTATAAAATGCAAGTTTAGCATTGGAATTTAGGGCTGTAACATAAAACACTGTAAAATCTCAGGTATAATACGCACTTGTGTATAATATGCAGGTATAAATTATACCCAAAATTTTAGGGGAAAACAAAAGTGAATATGTATAATATGCTCCATTGTTTTCCCTCCCTTTACCCAGCAAAAAAAAAAAAAAAAAAAAAAAAAAAAAAAAAAAATATATATAAATATATATATATATATATATATATATATATATATATATATTTATTTATTGTCTGCTTCCCTCCCTCCTCCTCCCTCAATATGCTCCAGCCTTCCTCTCGCTCTACTGACCCCTTCCAGAGGCATCTGGGATATGTATGCAGCTTCCTGCATCACCCTGTGAGGACCTGTGTTCATTCAAGATAATGGTAGTGCCCTTTGAAGACCTGAAAGTCCTTTCAGGGCACTAATGTAGATCCAATGCATAGACCACTATGCACTGAAACTACAGTAGTGCCCTGCGAGGACCTTCAGGTCCTCAAAAAGCACTACCTTTATCTTTAATTAACACAGGTCCTCACAGGTTGTGGAAAATGGGAGGCTAATGCAGTAGAGGGAGGGGAATGTGGGAGCATATTAAGGTGGAGGGAGGGAGGAGTGGAGCAGACACGAGGATATACATTTTTTTCTCATGTATAATACACACCCTTCACTTCACATAAGGTGAAAAGGGGCAAAATTGTAGTATTATACATGAGATTTTACAGTACCTATTTTACAGATGGCCCACCTCTTTTTAAAGCATCCAGTCCCCACCTAATCCACGAAAGAGTTGTGGAGAGGATGCTTTAAAACTATGAATGCCAGAGAGGTAGGCAACACATTGCTTTGTGTACCCCTCTGGCATTCAAAGGGTTAAAAGATGTTGGGGCATGTTGCTGCAAACCGTCCAGTTGATTTTGCTTATTATTGCATTTTATAGGACCGGCAGTGTAATTACATTAGAGTTATTAATTATCTTGTATCCTGCTTCTTGCAGATTCTAGTTGTTAGTCATATTTAACCCTTTGAGTGCCATAGGGGTGCACACACTCAGAAGGTTAGAATTATATTACCCAATTTAATTTTTAGGTGTTAGTGTCCCTTAGCAATTTGGGGAATTGCTATTATCTCATATAGTGCAGTTGGGTTGCCCAAAATGTCTCTTTTTTAAAATTTTCTAAACACAACATTTTTTAACTAAATGTGAAAAATCTATAGTGAAAAATACACATAAAGTGACACATAAAGAGACTGATTAACTCTTTGAGTGACAGAGGAGCAATGCGTTGCTTACCCCTTTAGCACTCAAAGAGTTAACCCGTAAGAATGGAAGTCATTCTGGGGCAAATCAACTGCAACATAGGGGGACAAATCAACATTGCTATGGTGTTAAATGGGGCTTTTAAACCCTTGAATGCTAGAGAGATCTCCAACTCATTGCAAAACTATGCAGTGGAGACTTTTTAGAATTCAAGGGGCTAACAGCCCCTTTTAAATGATTTTGAATTCTGAGAATGTATATCTGCTCCCTGTGGCACATTTGGTTTGCCACAGAATTGCTCTGCTTAAAGGATCAGTAAAATATGTGTATTCCCACTGCTTAGAGATGCACATTTCCAGTGATATTACAGTTTAAACCTGTGTTTTTATACATTAGCAATGCCCTCTTGTGGTCAAACTTTAATTAGTAATTATGTTACATTCTAAAGGAAAGTCAGTAACACTTTAATATTACTATTGCCCATATTGTAGATATTTGAAAAATAATTTAATAGCCCGGGTTCACCTCTCAAACCTTTATGGTTTGAGAGATAACCGGAAGCAAAGTTCCCCCCTCCCTTCCACTTCCCTGAAGTCAGCGTTTTACTGACTGCTGGGATATCCGGTCTGACTTTCATCAGATGGCTCTGCAGCAGAGCCAAGATCGTGTTAGTGAAAAAGAATTATTTCATTGAAACGGTCTTTTACGTGTGCTTGCAAACCAAGCACATGTAGAAGACCGTTTCAGTGAAATAATTCTTTTTCACTAACGCAATCTCGGCTCAGCTGCAGAGCCGCAAGCCTGTCGTATGACAGACTTCCCCTGCAGTCAGTACAACACTGACTTCAGGGAAGGGGGAGGGAGCGGGAACTTTGCCTTCGGTTATCTCTCAAACCATAAAGGTTTGAGAGATGAACCTGGGTGCTATTAAATTCTTTTGCAAATATGTACAATATGGGGAATAGTAATAATAAAGTATTACTATCCCTTTATATCCCTTCCAGGATCTTTGAGGCACAGGAGGGTGAGGAGCCAGAAAAAAGGGAGGTGTCGGAGCTGCGCTCAGAATTGTGGGAAAAGGAAATGAAATTGACAGACATTCGTCTGGAAGCCCTGAACTCCGCCCACCAACTAGAACAGCTGCGGGAAACCATGCACAATATGCAGGTAAACCGGGAGGAAAATATAAGGGTCTTGAAGGGGCATGTGAGCAAATATGCAGTTCTAATGTAATCCGTCTTCCTAGACTGAGAGTAGCACACCTTAGACTTTATACTGAAACAAAAGATGAGTTATTTTGGAGCATTCCATCTGCATCATGGGGGGTGTAGGTATAGAAACTCCCCAAATATCCACTAATTTAAATGGGGATTTTTGACCCCTTGAATGCTACAGAGGTTGTCATCACATTGCTATGCAATTAAGGGGTTAAGAGCCCCATTTGTATCAAGTGGAATTTTTATTTCCCCTCTGTGATACAGTTGGTTTGCTCCAGAATTGCTCATCTTTTGCTTTCTGCACAAGGCCCAAGGGCCTGTGTTCTGGAACATACAAACTGCATCACGGGGTAAAATAAAAAGCCATAAGCTTCAGCGCTAACATGTCCAAATAATAAATCCCCACCCCCTCACTTACTAGGGCCAGCAAATTCTGATGCCTCTTTGAGTTTTGTGCCTTTGTTAAAGAGATAACGCTTTCAATTTTTCTGACGTGTCATGTCCATGGAGGCGGACATGACAGTTGCTGACAGATATTTCAAAGTTAAGCAGGCAGAATGTAGGGGCTTACATATCCTTTAAAGGGACAGTAATACTTCGTTTTATCTTTATTTTATTTTGTAGGCATTAAAAAAACATGACGAACAATATAAGTCTTATCTCTCAAACCTTTATGGTTTGAGAGATATTCACAAGCAAAGTTTCCCCTCCCGCCCCTTTTACCTAGTGTAAGCCATCTCTTCTCAGATGTGGAATCCAGTCCATAGACCAGACAGGTAACAGAAGGGGACAATCTTCTTCCTGTGAGAACAATGAAAACCTTGCCCCCCTTGACAAGTTTTTCAGGTTTTTCCCTTATCTTAATTGAAGATTGTCCCTCTCTGCAGTCTACCTGGGCACCTCCCTTCTGCTCTGGCTGAACAGTGTTATTTCAGTAAAAGGGGAGGGAGGGGGATACTTTGTCATTGAATTACTCTTGAACTACAACTCTGACAGAATTAAAATAACACTCTCCAACAGTCTCCAAAGTCCAAATACTATGATGATTAATTAGATCTGCTTATATTTTGAAACATTACTATCCCTTTAAGTAACAAAGTGTTACTCATTGCAGAGAAATGCATTGTACACCTCTCTGGTACTTAAAGGGATAAGATAACCATGTTTCATGAGCAGAGTTTGAGGTCTGGCGATCCTGCCAGCAACTGTCATGTCCACCTCTATGGACAAGAGATCCTGGACTGAATAAAGTTGTTATTTTTTGAACCAAGGCACAAGAGCAAAATTCACAGGGGCCCCTAGGATTTTCTGGCCATAGTATGGTAGGTGAAGGTCCATTATTAGGAAATGTTAGTTCTACTGTAACCCCTTGAATGGCAGAAACAGTTATTCTATTTAAAGCAACGTGTGCCAGAGGGGTGTGCAACTTTAGTTAGTAAGCAAAGGAAATTCTTCCATACTTTGTCAAGGGGGGGCAGGATTTCCCTTACACTTACTTAATGAAGTTTGTCCCTCACTGCAGCCATAGAGTCACATGACTCCATCTGAGAATCAGAGGGAGGGGGACAGAAAGGGGCGGGTGGAGGATATTTAGAGCTGAAAAACTTTTGTGCTACAAAGAAGTAAGATATTTGACATAGCGCATTGTGCTACTATTAATATACAGAAGACTCTGATAAAGTATTTTCTCTGTCGTCCACTACAGGTTACTGGTAACTTTGGGTAGGTGATTCACCCCTTTAAGTAGGCAGGAACAATTCTAGACGTGAATGCAGGGAGTGGAGCTTACCTTCCCTCCTTGGCTACAGCTAGCCAATCAGCGCCATTAAGATTTGTTCCTTGGTCAAGAGCAAGAGAAAAGTTCTGCTATAGTTTTAGCTAATTTTTTATTTTTCTGTTAGATATGGAATACCACCATTAGGCGGATTACCATAACTGACAATGCCCTTAGATGTGGCTACCTCAGTATCCAGGTGCTTTTTGTGGACCTTAAGCAACATGAAAATCTCGCACTGCATGACAGAGTGAGATTCTCATGTCGCCTACTTAAATATCACATACCGTTTGTATGAACAAGAAGTCCATTGTCTTTGCATATTGTTCATTGGGTTGCTCCTGTGCCCGGCAAATGTAGTTCTGAAGCACAGACCACAGCAAGACTGGGATGAGGTTGCACTACATCTCCCATCATCCTTACCCATGTTGCTCAGCGCTGCAAGGATGCGGGTGTGTGTGTAGGAGCCCATCCAATCAGTAATCATATGCCTCAAGTACTGAGTGTTCTGCACGCAGTGAAGGGGAGAGAGAACCGTTGCAGCGCTGAGCAAGATGCAGAGACAACTGACTTCTTGTTCACACAAACGGTATGCGATCTTTCATGCAGACACAACTGATTTATTCTTCCCACAAACGGTATGCAATTTTTAAGTAGGTGACATGAGAATCTTGCGCTGTCATGCAGTGCGAGATTTTCATGTCGCCATTTTGAGCAAGGCGACATGTTGAATGTGTTATGCAAAAGAGTGTGCGATCTTTTAAAACAAAGATCAATATCTTGCCAATGAGACTGCTCCAGCTTACAGGCAGAAAGCCTCAGTCATCGGAGGAGGCTGGATAGAGGGAGGGGAGCAGAGGCAGAGTTCCGGACTGTGGTTACAGAAAAGGTAACCTCAGTCTATGCGGAAGTAGGTGCAGGACAGCATTTATAACTGCAATTTCGACCAAAAAGAGCTTAAAAAAATGAATACACTTTTACTCATATTCGTTATATAACCTAACTATTCAGGCAAACTTGTATAGGGGTGATACATCCCCTTTAACGTGTCCATTATAAAGTATAATAAACTAAATCATATTCAGATCTAAAATACATATTTTGGGGCAGGAGTGGAGCAATCCAGCTGCACTATAGGGGACACATTAAAAATTCCCAAATTTGCATTGATTTAAATGTTTTTTGTTTTTTTTATAATCCCTTGAACACTAGAGAGATCTCCAACATGGAGAACTCTAACATTCAGGTTTAAAAACCCCACAAAATTAATCAATGCGAATTTCTGCTTGTTCCCTGTAGTGCAGATTGTTTGCCCCAGAATTGTTCTAATTATATCTTTGTACATATGGCCCAAAGTATGTACTTTAGATCTTCGTAAGTTGAGGTTTGTTCATTTGATTCTAAGTCTTATTTTTGACTATCCCCTTACCTTCTTCTTATCCCCTCTTTCTTATTAAAATGTAGCCTTCTATATGGCGACCCTCAAAAAGGCAACATCAAAATGTTGCCCGAGTCAAGAGTGACATCAGAATGTCACCCACATCATTTATCCAATTGATGCACACATCATTGATTATTTCCTCTTTCCTGTGGGGCACACAGCTTGTGGCTGCAGGTAATCCAGGCTGATGCAGACTATGCACTGGTATTGCTGTGCAATGCTTGTGCATGCCACTGCAGTTTCCCCATTGCGACCTGTATGCGAGCGACATTTAAATGACTCCCCTTTTTAAAGGGATAGTAATACTTAAGTATTACTAATCCCTATAGGAAAGTACTACTAAAAAAAAACCAAAACATATTTCCCCCAGTGTCATCTTTCAAACGCTTTTAAAGTTGCCCTCTCCCTCCCCCTTCCCTGAAGTCAGCTTTGTAGCTGACTGAAGGGAAATCCGGTCATAGATCATCAGGCAGCTGTGCAGCAGAGCCGCGATCGCATTAATTAAAAAAAAAACTTTCACTAAAACGGTCTTCTACGTGTGCTTGCAAACCAAGCACACGTAGAAGACCATTTCAGTGAAAGTTTTCTTTTTTTGGAACGCAGTCCGGCTGTGCTGGAGAACCGCCTGAAAGTTGTACGACTTGCTTCCCTTCAGTCAGCTAGCATGCTGACTAGGGGGAAGGGGGAGGGAGAGGGCAACTTTAGAACCATAAAGGTTTGAGAGATGACACTGGTGGCAATATGTTTTTTTTTAGTAGTACTTTGCTATAGGCATTAGTAATACTAATTTATTACTATTCCTTTAAGCACGCAACAGTCTGACATTCTGATTTCGTCCTTTTGACTCAGGTGACATTCTGATGTCACCTTTTATGAGGATAGCCATGTAGAAGGCAACATTTCAATAGTAAGCCAATTTTTTTCTCCCATTATTCCTGCTCTTATTTTATCACTCAAACCTCTCATCACCCCAGTGTAACCTCCCTCCCATTACTCTCACTTACACTCAAGCTGGAAGTTGACCTTCTGAAGGCAGAAAATGACCGTCTTAAGGTGGTGCCAGCCCCCTCCATTCCTGCTGGTACCCCTTCTTCCTGCCCCTCTCCTCGACGCTCCTTGGCATTGTCACTCACACAATCTCTAGGAATCTCAGCAGCAGCAGACACAGGTAACAGTATGAACTGGGTCATTAAACTGCACCCTGTCTCTTAATTTCTCATAATTTGTTTAATAAATGGTGCTGCTTATGTGTCCTTCATACAGCAGTCAGTTACATCTGTTTACTGCTATAGTTTTTAACCAAACAGGAACATTTTACTACCTTGAGAACATAGTTCTTCCTAGATAAGTGTTTCGGTTAATCCTATGAATGCCAGGGAATTATGCAACACATTGCTGCACAAACTTCCCCACCCGCCCGGCACTCATGGGGTTAATTACAGTAAGATGCACTTTCTTCTATATGTATACTTTCCTCTTTAACCCTTTGAGTGCCAGGGAGGTAGCCATGGCATTGCAACGACCTCTCTGGCACTCAGAGGGTTAATTATCAACAATATTTCATTATTTTACAAACTGCTGAAAGGACAATGTTGTTTCATAATCACAAAGCTGTGGGGGCCTGTCATCTTGAACGCAGGTTTGTGTACTTGAGAACTCCATTGAAAACTTCCTATATATCATTTTAGCCAAAAGACCAGCAGATGCATATTTTAGGCAATACTGGCACTTTTATTTCTGTATAGTGAGCTCTGGGAGTGTGGTATGATATGCTTATTTATTCTAATGATAATATTAGTTAGAATATGAAGCTGCATGTTAACTCATTCAGAAATAGGATATCCTAAACTGTGCATCAGGTGGTCTTCGGCTAACATAGCATATAGGCAGTTAGGCAGTTTTGAATGGAGTATTCAGATACACAAATATAATGGCAAATATCTTGTTTTGCTAAGTCTGTTCCTATATGAGCACAGATAGCAAAAATCACAGGCTTCTCCCCAGCTAACAGCCACAAATGTGTTGTTTTGCTTGAGCAATCTCCATAGATCCTCTTTGTCAGGCTTTCAAGTCTGAAGCAGAAAGTATATGGGGAATGCATGTAACAGGTTAAAAGACTGAACAATATCAGTCTCTTATTGCAGGACCAGTGTGGAGGCACTGGAGGTCTCTTAATAGTCTTGTTGGTCTGCTGGGACTCACAATTCACCCCAGTAATTAAAGCAGGTCAAGTGAGCAGAACTGTAGATAGCAGGATCCTATATTTCTACGGCTAACACAGTACCAACTCACATCTGTAGATAGGACACTATCTGAGTGACAGATTCCCCATTAAAGTTAGTGTGACAGGTCCGCTTTGAGGATGCACTGAGTCTACAATTCAGTTCGGTATTCTGGGCAAATACTGGAGTATCTAGTAAGAGTTCAGATTTATCCAGTGCTTAGTATTCAGTAAGCCAGATGTTCTAGATACAGAAGGCTGACAATAACAGATAAACTGAGAAATAACATGTCAGTTTCAGGTAGATGTGACACATCCAGAAGGAGATGCTGGAAACGTTGACATGACAGAAGTAAATATGTATACATTCCATGCCTGCTCTTAACCCACTGAGTGCCAGAGAGGTACCCAACACATTGCAGCGTTTGGTATCTTTCTGGCACTCAAAGGTTTAAGGGATAAGATCATCATGTGGCACTCTCTTGCAGATATTTCTCCAATGGATGGGGTGAATGGGTCTCTGCAGCGTGAGGTGACGCTTCGCACAGTGATCAGAGTGCCCCCTCAGCATGTTATCAAAGGGGTAAGTGTACCATTCACAGCAGAGTCATTATAATCCTTGCCATAAGTGGGCAGTACTGAATACAGAATGATGCTGATTTACTGAAGAGCAGTTCTAGAACAAAGCAACAGCACCTTAGGAGACAGATACTTCCAAATCCACAATGACTTAAATGGGCATTTTAACTCCTTGAATGCTAGAGGTCACCAATGCATTAATTCACAGTGTGTTGGAGACCTCTCTAGCATTCAATGAGTTAAAAGCCTCATTTAAATCAATGGGAATTCTTAATTGAGCTTGATTTGCTCCGGATCTTCTTTGGACATCAGACTCATTATTGGCTGTATTCGGAAAGCTAAAGAGATGCCGTTCTGGAACAAACCAAGTGCGCCATAGGGGAAGGGGAGAACAAAATATTTCCTTTGAGATATAAAGGGTATTTTTATCACCTGATTGCTAGAGAGGTCTGCAACATATTGCTTTGCAGACCTCTTTAACACTTCTATGGCTTAAAGCCTCATTTAAGTCAGTGGGAATATTTAGTTTCACCTATTGGTTCAGTTGGTTTGACCCAGAATGACTCTAATTCTTATTGATACATTAGCCTCAATAAGTAAGAGGCAAGTAAATTTCACTCACTGCCCAGGAATTCCCTGTCTCGCATTGCTCTGGGACTGCAAGTCTCCCACATAACATAATAGCATTAGGGTCATCTCCCGAGGTATACTTTGAAAATGTTGCACTCAAAAGACACACGTGCGACATAAAGGCACAATAACCAGGTCGCCTTTATAAAAAGGTTGACATGAGAATCTCGCCCTGCATAACAAGTGCGACATTTTCATGCATTAAACGTCGCTTCAACCCAGAAACCGCCATCTCGCTTCGCATTTATGTTTTCTGTCCATGTTATATTAATTTCAAGCTCTGCTGTATAAACCTCTATCAGATGTAGGTTACCTTTCCCATCTTGTTAGAAGTAGTCTTCCCTCAATGTATATCTGAGCGCTGTGCAGGGATGATGGGAGTTGTAGTCACTGTCATTCTGCATGCAGAGAAGGTAAGAGACACCTATATCTTAGTGCTGCGCCAGGCTCTTTCTCCCCTTCTCTGTGTGCAGAATGACAGCGGACTGCAACTGTTCGTAATGAGAGGTAGTTCATTTACTAAGGTTAGTTCCCACTGCTCTTGTATTTAGAAAGGATGTTATCTTCTCAGTCCAGTTGTATTTTGTAAGGCTGTTACCATATCTCTGTCCATTTACAGACAATACAACACTGTCACTTAAGAGAAATATATAAAGATTTTGATGATAATTGGGGTCCGAGACCATGGAAGAAGCAGAAATGGCTGCCCCCACAGACACATAAGATTCAATTTCCACAGACACATAAGATTCAATTTTAGACTTCTGTAAACAGAGATATTTTACATAAGTTAGTATAAAGTACAGGTTATTTAAAGGGATAGTAATATCCTGTATAATAATTTGCTAAGTGCATGTTTGTCAGAAGCCATCATGTGAAGTAGAGATGGCTGCGCACGCTGCAGTCATGCGCAGTATAGACTGCCTGCGCCTAGGTTGATAATGGAGAGGGGCTCTAAATTCAGACAGTAGTCCTCTTTCAGTGCGCAGAGAGGGCTATGGTCTGAATTCGGAACTCCCTGCACTGTAATCAGCCGTGGCTCGGGCAGGCTCTACTGTGCATGGCTACACCGCAGCCGTTGCTGGGTGGCACTGTGGCCCGTGTACATGGGCTCTTCAACTAATTTAAAATGTAAAAACTAGATATTGTAGTGTTTATCCTCCTGATTAAAACAAGGGTACTCCCAGTGCTGAAAGGTGTTTTATTCCAAAGTTATTACAGCTCAAAGTTTAAATTTTTAGGTGCGGTATCACAATGACCTGAAATTGTACAGTGGCGCTGTTGCTACACCATCCTATGGACAGCTCTGGTCAGTTAACCATAAATCTCCATAGGATGATGTAGCAACAGCGCCACAGTACAATTTCTGGTCAGTGTGATACTGCGCCTAAATATGTCAACTTTGAGCTGTAATAACTTTTGAATAAAACACCTTTCAGCAATGGAGGTTCCCTTGTTTTACACAGAGGGATAAATCCCAGTTAATTTTTAGTTGTTTCTTTAAGTTCATGCAGAGAACACTGACAGCCTGACACAGAGGAAAATGCAAATTTCACCCTCACATACAGCAGTCTTACCTCTCTATTTCCATGTAGGATCTAAAGCAGCAAGAGTTCCTTTTGGGCTATGTAAAGATCAGCAGCAGGGCTGACTGGCAGAGTTTGGATGATGCCGTGTGCCAAACCTTCCAGGTACTGGAGTGAGCCAATGCTGGAGTGAGCCAGTTCTTGTTTTTTTCTGAACCTCCTCTTTGCGTTCCATTCTTCCTTGTCACTTCCATCATTGCTCTACCTTTCTCTCTACTTGGAATCACCTTCCTTGCATGTCTTCACTTTCGTTCTTAGGTTAGTTTTGCCCTGGCCAAAAGAAGAAGCAAAAAATGGTATTTTGCTGTGTGGGGCTGTTCACAACATGCAACTATTGCAGCACATGTAGCAAACCAATTCACATCTTTACTGTGTTCTCCAATGTATGCGGTGCATATGCAGTAGATCTACATGGTGGCTTCTGGAATTACCATGCAGACTTTTCACAAAGGCCTATGGGTTATTCAGCCAGTAATTTTTTACTAACATCAAAACATCCAGACTCCCCCCCCCCCCCCCCCCCCCCCGGGTTCTTGAGTGCCATAAGAAGGTAGGTACATTGGAAGAGAGCACCTGCAGCTTGATTGGCACTACAACATTTCGCTGTCAGAACTATAGGCAATATATCCCTGCTTCATCTAACCCAGAGGTGCTTCTAGTCAGTACTACTCAAGGAGCCTAATATACACCACAACTTTGAGGTCTTACTGTTTGATCACTCACAAGACAAGAAGGACTTCACTTTCTCGAATAAGTGGCACCAACTTAGAGATTTTGAGCTACATCCTGGAAGTTAAAGTGGTGCAATTCTGGAGCTAACCAGCTGCACCAAATGCAACAAAGGGACATTTATTTTGATTAAATTGGGCTTTTAACTACATTGAATGCTGTCTTCCACTCAGTGTTTCACAATGGTTTTGTGGCCTTGCTAGAATTCAAGGTGTTACAATTCCAATTTAAACCAATGTGAATTTTGAGTATTTTTATTTGTCCCCTATGGTGCAGTTGGTTTCTTCCAGAATTGCAGCTCTTTATTTTCCCTGAATATAGTCTTATATAAGCAGTTACTTGGTGAAGATAGTTTAATAGGAAAAGCTGGACCTTTCACCCTCAGAATTTAGAGCCATATGTTCAAAGAAGTAGCAGAATAGCTTTTGTTGTTTGTAACAACTTTTCAAAGTACAGTGTCGTTGGGATCATTAATATTTTCAGAGAGTGTCAGTTGTGATTGGAAATATGTTGTTTGTCCTGACTGAAATTATCGTATGTAACGGGAAAAAAAGTCTTAACTAACGACAAAAATGTCTTAACTAATGACATAGTAACATAGTAAATTAGGTTGAATAAAGACACAAGTCCATCAAGTTCAACCTTTGCCTCATACTCTAGTGACATGAGAACTGTATAGCTATCCCACTACCAAATAAGTTAGTCTTTTTCAGACCTTCCTGATCTGCCTACTAATAAACAGTGTAACCCTGTATGTTCCCTTTTGAAAGAAATGTATCTAATCTTCTCTTGAATGTATCCATTGTATCTGCCATAACCACCTCCTTGGGCAAAGAATTCCACAATTTAGCAGACCTTACTGTAAAAAACCCCTTCCTCTGCTGAAGAAAACCCCTTCTTCTTTGTCTTAACTAATGACAAAGATGTCTTAACTAAAGATAAAAATTCTCACATTCAGAACTTCGCATTCCCTCCTCTTTTTTCTTAACATACAAATTTTGTCCTTTGAAAGATATTTTTTTGTCATTAGTTATGACAAATTTTCTTTTCCTCTATACGACACTGGAGAATAGTTTAGCCACGCCTTTCCCCCAACCCTTTGCCCGTCAATTCTGGAGTTGTGTCGTACACAACGGACATTACTAGATTTTTGTCATATACTCTATGGAAAATATGTCGTTCATGCATTCAGTGACTTATTTTTATCTTTCATACGACAATTTTTTGTCGTTATCTCTTTGAACATATGGCCCAAAGTCTTCTGCCCTGAGATATAAATCAAAACATTGAGAGTTCCCAGGTATGACTACAGCTTTGGCTTTTCAAATCTCATTCTGTTCAGTAACAGTCTAGATCCACTCTAATCCTCTCACTCATCAGTCATTTTCTTGCTCTCCACCCAAATGTTTTAACCCTTTCAATGCCAGAGAGGTATGCAACACATTGCTTTGCAATGCGTTGTGTACCCCTCTGGCACTGAAAGGGTTAACTTCATTCATCCACCCCTTCCCCCACATCTATCGCTATTGTCTCTGATCTATACTCTTTCACCTCCTGTATGTATTCCCCTCCTAATCTCATTATAGATTGACTTTTCCTTCTTTTTCTCAAGGATTATGTAAGTCAGGTGGATCCAGGCTCCACAATGGGGCTGGGCAGAGAGTCTGTGAGTGGATACAGTCTGGGACAGTTAAAGAGGAGTCTGGACACAGAGCCACCAGAGACCCCACCCTCCAGGCACCTGCGGAGCAGCATAAACATCATATTGCATCTTAAAGGTGGGAGTGAGCAATGTCTAGGACTTACCCTGCCTTGCACAGGTAGAGGGAGAAACTCACATAAGTAGGTTAAAGTGGTGAGTGAAACCAGAGGGCTTAACCGCCTAGCGACCACTGCCGTGCCAGGACTGTCACAGCTGGCTGGCATTTAAGGACCAGTGACGTCATGGCACGTCATGGAGTTCAGGGCTCCCTGCGCGAGCCCTGAGCCAGAACTGAAAAAAAATGCCCCGTGGTCCTTAAGTGCCGGCCGCGTGTGCATGTGCTGGTCCTATTAAGTAAGTAGGTTAAAGCTATAATATTAATACTGCATATTCCACATGTCATGTATCTGTCTTTCATACTTACATCCTATATAATAATTCGCTAATGTGTGTTTGTCAGAAGCTGTCATGCGCAGTAGAGAGGGCTGCGTACACTGCAGCCATGCGCAGTACAGACTGCCCGCTCCGCAGAGTGGACTACAGTCTGAATTCGGAGCGCCCCGCTCCGTTATCTGCCGCCACGCAGGTAGTCTCTACTGTGCATGACTGCACCGTGGCCGTTGCTGCCTGGCACTGTGGCCCATGTACACCGGTTGTTCAACTAATAGTTTCATAAATGAAGGTTTAGCCTTTTTCACTCTCATTTCCACCTCTCTAACCTAACCTCTTTTTCTCTTCCCACACTATGTTATTAATCTCAGGCCTAAAGGAGAAGTGTGTGGACCTCCTGGTGTTTGAGTCTCTTATCCCCAAACCAATGTTGCAGCACTATGTTAGTTTGTTGCTCAAGCACCGTCGACTGCTGCTGTCTGGTCCTAGTGGCACAGGGAAGAGCTTCTTGGCACACCGCCTGGCTGAGTACTTGGTGGAGCGGTCGGGACGTGAGGTCAGCGAAGGCATTGTCACAGCTTTCAACATGCATCAGCAGAGCTGCAAAGTAAGTAGCTGAAGTAGGGAATTACACTTGGGCTTTTATTGGTCTTTCATTCCTCAAGGACAGAACATGTTCTCTTATCTTCATTCATTCATTCATTCATTCATTCAAAGTGAAGCTTAAAGGAGAACTGATACAACTTGTTTTTGCATTTACTGTGCCTGTCACACATAAATGGAAGTGTTCCATACCTTTAAAGTAAATGATGTGTAAGATAGCAACATAGTTGATGAAGTTGAAAAAAAGACTTGTGACGATCAAGTTAAACCCTTACACTTTCACCTTTGTTTAGTTGATCCAGAGAAAGGAAAAAAATTCATTTGAAGCCTTTTCCATTTATGCCCCATGTGGGTAAAAGAAAATGTCTTCCTGACTCTTATAGGCAATTAGATGTCAGCCTGCTGTTTTTCAGATGTTTGAGAAAGCCGTTTTCCTGGAACCATTCTTCAACTGCATCATAAGAGACAAATACAAATGATTTCAATGGGGCTTTTAACTCTTTGAATGGTAGCAAATGTCTTGAATGATCTTTGTAATACACTGGAGACCTCTCTAACATTTGGGGCAGGGGTTTAAAAACCCCACTGAACTCAACTGGAATTTAAAGTGGATATATTACCTTATAAAAAAATGACTATAGCTTTTGTTAATACAGTAGTTATAGGAAAGCTGTATTTTTTATTGAAGCACTTTAAAAGATATGCTATGTTATGTGCTGTGCACTCCTGCATAATGTGCACAGCACATCTCTTCTTCTTCTCCCACCTCCCTCCCAGCTGCCCCAAAATGCCCATTGATTTAAATTGGGATTTTAATCCCTTGAATGCTAGAGCAATGCGTTGGAGACCCCTCTTGCATTCAGGGGGTTAAAAGCACCATATAAATCAGTGGAAGTCATCTTTGACCCATGTGTTGCAGATGGGTTGTCCCAGAATTGCGCCAGTTTGGTTTGATACAGAAGGCCCTAAATGTATTACTAGACTGTCCTTGAATGGATACCAACTTATATGGATAATATTGCCTGGTTCACAGAAAATGTATAATCTGTCACGTAAAAGATTTAGAGACTGATTCATTATCAGAGGCTTCTGGGTTTTCAGACGGTGGGAATTTAATGTGAACCCATCAACCTAAAGCAAGTTTCATTTGTTTTACAGAGAATATATATTGATCCATATAATGCACTTGCCATTATTCTGTAAAATAAGTAGGAATTTATATTAGTATTTAACCTTTATATTTTTGTGACACTTTATGCTAATTCCTTGCACAGTATGGAGATAGTTCTGCTTCAGGCCAAAGTTATTGATCACTGTGCTATGTGACATGCCCTCTGTGTGTGGGCTTTGCCTAGATTCATTCATAGCACAATGTGCTGTAATATTGGCCGAGCACAGAGACTAACTAGCATACAGTGCCACAATTTGTCACCCTTAAATAAAGGTTAATTTCTCAAAAACTATTTCTATTACAAACAAATGTTTTTTAATTCTCTTTAAAATTCACAAAACATATCTTAAGGTGACCGGTCTTTCACTCTTTGAGACACCATACACCACCACCCCTAGTGAATTTACTGTCAAATAAGACTTATCTCAGTGTGATAGCTGGTCCTGAGGCAAAGCTGGTAATATGTGAAATGTCTTGTAACATCCCCAGGACTTGCAGCTGTACCTTTCCAACCTGGCCAACCAAATTGACCGCGAGACAGGAACATGTGATGTCCCTTTAGTAATTCTGTTGGATGATGTGAGTGAGGGAGGAGCTATCAGTGAGCTGGTGAATGGGGCCCTGACCTGCAAGTATCACAAGTGGTGAGGCTCACAAAGACGCAACATGACACACAATTGTGCATCTATAACTTACAATGATTAATAGAAACCATATATAAATATATCAAGCACATACACAGGGAGGCTGTGTACTATGAACTTGAGCTATACTGGGGTACTATGAAGTGGAGCTGTACTAACTGCTAATTGCATAATAGTGGACAAATAAAATTAACATTGACCTAAATGGGCCTGTTAACCCCTTGAACCCTAGAGAGGTCTCCAACGCAATGCCTGACAATGTGTTGTAGACTTCTCTTGTGTGCAGGTTATTATAAGACATCTAAATCAATGGTCATTTAGGAGTGTTCATTTGTCCCCTATGGCGGATTTGATTTGCTCCAGAATTACTCTGGTTCTAAAACAAACCAACAGTTAGGTTTGTTTCAGAACCAATACTGCGCTTCACAGAGGTGAATGAAAATAAAAAAGTACATTGAAACTGTAGATTCAAGTGAACAAGGTCAAGAAAAATATATGGTGTCTATGAAATATATATATATATATATATATATATATATATATATATATATATAAATAGTCAAGTCCTATGAATCTATTAATGTGACATACAGAAATGAGGACCAGAGGCTCCTGAGGCATGTCATGTCCAGTCACAGCAGCTTATATTCTGTACTGAAAGTAAGAATGATGCACACATAGGACAGAATTTACTTCTGGGTGTAATGCAGCTGTATTTACATTGGAAGCCCAAGAAATGTTTGCAAATTTTCACCTATAATGCAAAAAAATATTTTGACCAAATTTAATAGTTGTGCACGTGGTACTCCACTGATTCCAGATCTCACAATAATTGCACTTTTGTATTCCCTTTTTTAGTAAATAAGTTCTAAAATGTTATGAGCTGCAATATTAGCTACACAGCCAGTTTTGTCCTGGATTCCATTACAGTTGAACACAGATGAGAGTTGGTACCGTGTTAGCCGTAGAAATACAGGAGGCAAATATAGTTTTTGATACCTTTTATTGGCTAACTAAGCAGTTGAAAGCATTACAGTTGAAAGCATTATCACTGGTTTTATCTGCAAATGTGCTCATAGATTTAAATAGGAATTTATGCGATAACATCAGTGAAAATATATATTACTTGCAATGGAATGTAGGCCTTTGTTGCTTAAAGATCTGTGGAAAGAATAGTGAAGTTTGGGAAAAGGGGCATCGGGTGAAACGTTAAAATATAATTACAGTAAAACTACATGGATATAAACATTTAGAAAGGAACAGAGCATTATAAAAAAAAAAAAGTATAAGCAATAATTGGATATTCATTTATAGTGTGACTACTATCTCTTTAACCCTCTAAATAACATTAACACCAAAAAATGGAATAGGTTGATCTAACTTTATATACCACCTACTTGCACTTAGCATATGTAAATATGATTTATGCATTTGTCTCTAATGGGTGTGCGAACATTCTCCCAGTCATATTGCACTTCCCATTTTAATTAACTCCCTTGGGTGCTAGCTATGGATCCAACGTTTTACAGTGCAATACAATTTCTAGCCTTCAAGTGGTTAAAATGTGCCTTTTACTTCAGTCAAGTGATGTGTCCTGGTTTGCAGTCTGAGAGAGGACTACAGAGAATTAGGAGCTCCCTCTTCCTGACACTAAGTACCAGAAGCATGAGAAACACACTGCGAAGTAATGTGTTGCAAAGCCCTCTGGTCCTTAAAGGGTTAATACAAAATATAATGGATTTTGTTTATATATTGACACAACACTTACACCTATATTGCTCTTATCACCCCCTGCAGCCCTTACATCATCGGGACAACCAATCAACCTGTGAAAATGAGCCCAAACCATGGATTGCACTTGAGCTTCAGGTAATTTGTTGGACACAATGCATGATGGGAGTCTCCAGATGGGCATTTGGAAAAAGGAAATTTAAGTTCCATTGTAGAGTTGATGTGAGTGGTACTGGAGAGCTGGCCTGTTTTTGACATGACATGTCACATAATTAGTATTGCTTTATGCTCCCAAAGGATGCTGACCTTCTCTAATAACGTTGAGCCAGCTAACGGATTCCTGGGACGATATCTACGGAGGAAGCTACTGGAGTCTGATGGGAGCATTGGAACTGGACATGGAGAGTTGCTGCGAGTACTGGACTGGGTTCCTCGGCTGTGGTACCATCTGCACACCTTTCTAGAGAAACACAGCACCCCTGATTTCCTCATAGGTATATACAACTCCTTCTTTATTGTTTGTCAACTTATAAGTAATATTTTAATGAAAAAAATATATAGTTTGGTATTTGAGAAAAAACTGTCTACTGGGAGTTATATTTCACTTTTTTATTGCAGAGCAAGCTTTTTTTTAATTAAAAGCATTGCAGCTTTCTATTGTGGCCACCATGTGGTGCTATTCCTGTTGCTTACTACAGAGAGCTGAAGTCTATGACTGAAGCTCTCAAAGTGTATTTAAAAAAAAGCCTAAGAACACCAGTTGGCGCGGTTCTTAACAGCTTGATGAAAAAAAATGCTTGAGCTGTGATAACATTTGAATGAAACCTATCCTGGCAGTGGCAGTGCCCTTTTGTTACTCAGCAGGAAGAGCCCTGTAACATATATTCTCTTATCCATTTTTTACACAGATAAACTAGTCTACATTTTATCTTGTTGTGTCATGCTGACCTTTCTCTGTTGCCCTGCCACACTCTTTCTCTGAGAGTCATCCTGGCTCTAAGTGCTTCCCATTTCTACTTTTTCTTAATTTCTATTATTGGAACTTTCACTCTTGGCCCAATGACCCAAAAACATTCTCAAATGGCCACATCCTGTTTCTCACTTTTTTTCCTTGAATATTCCCTATGGCTAACACACTTACACAAATCCCTTCTTTGTATGCACTGTTCAAAATGTTCCCCATTTGAAAAGCATTACCTCTTATGGGTACACTGGATAGACCAGCTGGTTCTTATCTAAACAGTAACCTAGCTGACAAAACAGCAAAAAGACATGTCCATCAAGTTAATGGGATAGTAATACTTAAGTATTACTAATCCCTATAGCAAAGTACTACTAAACAACATATTGCCCCTTTATGGTTTGAGAGATGAATGTTTCTAAAGTTGCCCTCTCCCTCCCTCTTCCCACCTGATGCACATAAGGCTGTCGTACGACAGCTTCCCCTGCAGTCAGCGTTCAGTCAGGGAAGGGGGAGGGAGGGGGGAACTTTGAGCGCTATCATGAGACCAGAGTAGTAGGCGTTGCTAGGCCATCTACCTTGCTTATACTATGCAGAGGCTGACTCTCCTTGCTCTCTTCTCCAGTTTAACCCTTTGCATACCAGATAAATACTTTTTGCTTTAAAATGGGGATATTTAATGTAGTTCAGCTAGGTTTAGACGTTCTTGTCTAGAATGAAGATGGCCACCAGTAAGTGTGCCAGTCAATCGGAAGAAAGCCCAGGAAACGGGCATCATGGGAACTGTAGTCTTCTCACTTGCTTGTTGCCTAGGAACACCTATTACTCTGTCATCGGCCCAGTAGACACTCAAAAAGTGGACCGGACAATAGAAATAGAGCATGAAGGGACAAGAAGATAGAGCCCTCTCTGACTGTTGTATTGCAGAGATATGTACCAGAGACGTTTTTCCCATGAAAGTCAATGGAGCAAAGATGTCTGCAGGTGGGCTCCAGCTCTCAAAGAAGCTGTTAAGTAAACATGTATCTAAAAATAAAACTAAAGGGAAAAATACCCAAACCCCCTGGAAACACCAGGGGAGGTAAGGACATGTCTGATACGAAGGGGCATATGGGGAAATCCAAGGCTAAGGATTCAGGGGCATCCCTTACTCCTCTTACCCACTGTTCCTCATGCCATACTGGGCTTCCAAGGGAATACTCTGTGTCTCTATGCTCTGTGGCCCCTACCACTTCTCCAGGCCCCTCCGGCACTGAACTGGAGCCTGCTTGGGCTAAAACACAGCTGTCCTCAGTGGCACAAGTTCAAGGGGTTCTCCAATCTTGGAAACCTTTGCTTACCTGTAAACAGGTTGCTCATGTATTGGAGTGTCCTCTGAGGAAGATTTGGAGTCAGAGGATGATGAGAAGGACATGGACTCTTCGCTCTCTTATGGAATTTCCTGTGAGCACATTACACCAGATCTGAAAGTGCATCTTGGGCCTACAAGAACCAGGCCTCCGTTGAACAGCTGTGCAAGGCCACTACTTGGTCCTCCTTGCATACATTCACCAAACACTACCGGGTCAATATCTTGGATTCAGTTGAGACCAGCTTTGACCAAAAGGTCCTTCAGGCAGCCTTACCTGTTTAGGACTGTCTCCTTATTTTGTTCATTAGTTTTTTTGAGCCCTGTTTGCTCTTGTTTGGTATGCTGTACTAGTTAGGTGTCCGTTGACACCTATGGTTATTTAGATCCAGATTAGTCCTAGGGAACTCTGGTATCATGGGGACATGTAGGCAGTCTTTTCTCCTTGCCCACCCTGAAATCTGGTATGCTTTGGTATATCCCCATGGTATCTGTGTTTCATATTGGATGTAAGAGAAAATAGGATTTTAGTGTTCTTACCTGTTAAATCCTTTTTTCTTTAGTCCAGATGGAACACAGGTCTCCCACCCAGAGAAAAGACTATCTTGCGTTACTTTCCCGAGCAGAGGTGGCCTCTTAGGGTCATAGTCCTGTGAGATTTTCTTCTTACCTGCTTACTTATTTTGCTATGGCTATTTTTACATGCATTCTGGAAAGGCAGGGGTTGAGCCTTTAGGAAAAGGAGGAGTCTCCACTCCAAAAATCCAGTCTTTTGTGATGTGCACTCAACCCCCATGGTAACTATGTTCCATATGGACTAGAGAAAGAAGGATTTAACAGGTAAGAACACTAAAAACCTATTTTCCAGTCTCTTTTGAACTTTGTCCTCAGTAAGCAGTGTACAAGATGGAGGAAAGTCTGTGATTTTCCCTGTTTGCCCAAAACCTGTCACAGTTTCTTCCTTTGTGTATAAAGAATAAAATAATTTTATGTTGTCAGTATTTTCCTGCTCCCTTTTTGCAACACTTTCCTCATTTTCAGTTTTAGCTAGCCTAATTGTGTATTTGCAGATTTTATTGCATTCTTTATATTTTTAAAATTATGCATCTGACCCTTATGACGTTAAAGCCTGCTTCTTATTCCTCATTTCTCTGCAAACGGCTTTCTTAAGCCATGCTGGTTTTATGTCGTTCCTCTTGTGTTTATTCCCCAGTGTTACATATTGACATGTATATTTATCCAAAAGCATTTTGAACAAATTACATCTTTCTTGTGCATTTCTCACTTTGGAGATCACTCCCATTATGATTACATTTGCTGATGAGAAGCCTTTTCCTTTGGCAGTACCAGCTGGTCTTCTTAAAACTCCACAATATTAGTTGACTTATATCAATTTCCCATTCACATTGTTTTATGATGTATGGTAAGTGTGTTTAGCAGCCCACAGGTCCTCTACATTCTTACTGAATCCTTAATTTATATATTTTCTTATACTTGGTGTTAAGGTTTGCTTTACTTTGAGGCATAACCCTAACCCTCCATCTCTTTTATTTAGTATATCAATCCTAAAACGTGCATATCCCTCAAGACTAACTGTCCAGTCGTGTATAATCCAGCCAGTTTTCATAATACTTAGAGCATTGTACTGCTCATTCATTGGAATCAGTTCCAATTCCCCCATCTTACCAGCCAGATTATGAGCATTTTCAAGCATTCTTTTTATGTTACCGCCATTCTGAAGATGTACATTCTATAAAATATATATTTCTTTTTATCAGGGTGTAACATAGGCACCTCCCTATTAGCTACACTAGCTCTTCCCGCCTCCACCTCAATGCCTCTTCTCTATATACATACATACATACATACAAATACTAACTTCCTTTTCTTGCCTATAGGACCTTGCTTCTTTTTGTCCTGCCCAGTTGGAATTGAGGATTTCCGTGTCTGGTTCATTGATTTGTGGAACAACTCCATCATCCCTTACCTTCAGGAGGGAGCCAAGGATGGGATCAAGGTGAATGCAACTACATTGTTGTCATGCATAAAATTTTGAAGGAGACCACCTGCACCATAGGGAAGAAATAACAATTCCTAGTGATTTAGGGCTAGATCCAAATGTTGGAGACGGCTGTTTTTTCTGCCGACAGCATTTTTTCCAGCAAGGTAAGCTATGCAAATGCCTGTACTGTGAAAAAATACTGGCAAAAAAAAGCCGTTGGGTGATAATTAGGTGTTTTCATCCACTGAAAATGATGAAAAGACTGTAAATTGCAATTCAGATGTCTGCGTTAGCCATGAAAACCCGATAAAGGACTCAAGTTATTGCAGGAAAGTTAACACCTAACTTGAGTCCCTTATCAGCTGTTTAAACAGCCGATGCAGAAACTTGAATGCAAAAAAAAACCTAAGTCCTCAGTAGATCAATACATCCGAAGTATGAAAGTGCATTGTGCCACAGTAAGGGCAACAACTGGTCATGCTGTAATGTAGGAATACATGTGGCTTCATCTTTTTTTCATCATGAATACATTTCTGGATATGCACTGAGCATTATCCTGCTCTTGGTGCTTACACATTCAAAATTAGTCTTCGGGGGGTGCAGAGTTGTACCTGTATACCAGTGAACTGATTTTGCAGTAGCAGTTGGTCTTCTTAAAACTCCACAATATTAGTTGGCTTATAGCAGTTTCCCATTCACATTGTTTTATGATGTATGCCCACAGGTCCTCTACATTCTGCAACGCAGTGTTGGTGCAATATGAACTCTTGCTCCTAGTGCAGTACTCCCAGGATGTGTTCTAGCTGTCTAAAAAGATGCATACTGTGGCATACTGCACTTATGTTTCAAGTCCTCCAAAAATATGTAAAAACACATTTGTTTCCAAATTATATTTTCCTGTAAATTAAAAATTCTGGAGAAAGAACAGAAAGTTGACTATTTAAAGCAGGAAAACAGCATATTAGAGATGCTCTTATTCACTATAATTAATAAAAAGCTTCATGTATTCATCAAGCAGTGAGTGCATTTTCTTGACTAGTGCAAGCTGGCAGGGGAATACATTGTAAAGTCATCAAAATTATAACTTTAGGGCTTAAGTGACATACATATATGCATATAACATACATGTATGTATTTGTTCTCCAAATAATAACATAGGATATACCACCCAAAGCCAAGAGTGTGCAAATATTTATTTCCATAACATATCCTTACATCCACTCATTGCTCAATAAGCAAGCATGCCATGCTCCATTATAAATATGCAAATTACTTGTACAGTAGCAAATCATTATGTTTGCTTGTGGATTTAGCAGACAGATTTTCACAAACAGACCAGGGATTAAAAGCAGTCAGTACCAAGAAGGACATTTGAGATTATCAAAAACTGTAGGTGGATTACCTTCAATCGATACCAATAAGGACACATGAGAATATCAGATTTCAATAGTAAGAAGGAGGCATGGGAATATTAACAGTCTGTACAAAGGAAAAGGTGAGGGATTGTTAGCAATTGTTACCATAGAACAGGTGCATCAAACTCAAATACATTTGAGGCCTGCAAGCTCAACATTTCCCTCCAAGGCGGTGAGTGTGTTTGCCTATACATATATATATGTGTGTGTGTGTGTGTGTGTGTGTATTATATATATATATATTATATATACACACATATTTTTGTTTTTTGGGGGGATAGTGATGTCTGACACTGATTTCCACAGAATCACACCCATACTGCTCTCTCTCCCCCCTCTTTTACTGGGACACACAGGTGAATCATTTATCCTTTTCAGTGCCTGTCCAACACATTGTAAAAAAAAAAAGTCATTGATCTAAATGGGGCTTTTAACCCCTTGATGCTGGACAGCAGGGTATTTAAAAAGTTTATTTTTAATGAGGGCCTCACAATGCCAGCCTGTTTGCTGCATTCGGGCCACAGGTCTCACATTATGTGTGTAAATTTCTGAAATAAATTCCAAGAAAGAGTTGTGGCGCTATCAGCAATCAGTGCCAAGGAGAATGTGTGGTATTATCTAGTTAGTACCAAGAACTAAATGTGTCAGCAAGCTGTACTAAAATGAAGGCATGGGATTATCAGCAATCAGTATTAAGAAGATGTTGGATTATCAAGAATGAACATACTAAGAAGGTGTATGTAATCATTACCAGGACAGTGGTATTGGATTTTCAGCATTCCATACCGAGAAGAAGGTGTGGAATCTTATCAGCAATCAGGACCAAGAAGGAGGTTTTAGTTTATCAGTGATTAGTACGGACAGAAGGTGATGGGAATCTCCTCAATTACTGCCAAGAAAGAAGTGTGGAAAAGTTAGAAAGGACAAATGAGCAGGTGTGGTATTAATAGAGCAGTACTCCAGAGGGGAGTCAGGATTACCAGCTGTCAGTACAAATGATGGGGTTTGGGAATGGCTTGAGGAGTGGCTCAGAAATGGCCAACTGACTACTACTGAAGGTAAAACAATGGTTTAATTCCAGTGTCCGCTCCTTGTGACATTAGTCAAGTAATTTTATTTCCATTTGATTTGGTACCAAGAACTTGGTTAAGTCCTCTGGGGTAGGGGTTCACTGTGCCTGAAAATTGTGTGCATACACAACGGTATGCAATATAAAAAATAATATATTATATTACTAGTGTAAAAGCCTGTGTGCACTGGCCCAGTATTCTGTGCGTTTGGGCAGTCTCTACTGCTCATGACTGCTCGTTTGGGCAGTCTGTATTGCACATGATTGCATCAGACAAAGTGTAAAAGCCTGTGTACATGAGCCCAGCATTCTGTGCGTTCAGGCAGTCTCTACTGCACATGACTGCGCATTCAGGCAGTCTCTACTGCGTATGACTGCATCGGACAGACATACATCTGGTCTTTTATATTATAAGATAGGCAACTGGACGTTACATATTAACCACTTGAGGAATGCGTAGCTGTCCCCTTAAGATGCTTTATATACAGTTCAGTGTGTAGGTCTGCTTATGAATCAGTGCAACACTGCAGAAGTGTGTTTTTCTTAAGAACCCCTGAACCTACATTTAAAAGGAAATATGATTCTCTGATATTTTATTTTGAATATCTTCCTCTATGAGGCTGATGTACTCAGAAATGATATTCAGTTCTGTAGCAAACGAAGGGAAATTTAGGAAAGAAATACAGATCACCAGTGATTTAAATGTGCATTTCTCTGTCGTCCAATACAGGTTACTGGTAACTCTGGGAAGCGATCCACCCCTTTAAGTAGGCAGGAACATTTCTCTAAATGTATGCAGGGGGTGGAGCCTCCCTTCCTTCCTAGGCTGCAGTTAGCCAACCAGCTCCAGAATGATTTGTTCCTCGGTGCGACAACACCAGGTGGAGAACATTCTTCTATAGTTTAATTTTCTTTTTTATTTTCTGTCAGATATTGAATACCACCATTAGGCGGATTACCATGACTGACAAATGCCCTTCAATGTGGCTAGCTCAGTATCCAGGAGCTTTTTTGTGGACATTAAGCCCTGAGGGGGAAAATCTTGTTTACAAGTGCTTCCCCAGGGATTACCCACTGAGGTAATTCTTGCTGCATGTTAATCTGAAGACAGAAGATCTACAGGAAAGGTGAGCTACCCTTTGAGTGCTGCAGGTCCACTTGTCCCACAGTGCCCCTCTGCACAGGGGTTGTGTTTGGGAGTTCTAATTGTGCACTCCTGCACTCATTGGGTATATTTGTATGTCTTTTGGGTATTTGGAGCAGGTTTATGTGGTAACTTAACCCTTTGTCTACTGGTTTGACATGTTTAGGGGGGTTTATGGCACTTTTCTTACTGGGTTAGTGTCTTCTAAGTGTGCACGCCTGATTCATGGGTGTTTTACATGTTTTAAAGTTTTACTTTAACGTTTATTGAAATTGTGTACTGCACCTTTAAGGCGCGCTTTACCGCATAGACACCATTGCTCCATTTACTTCTATGGAACTATACTGTTTGGGACGTATCTCTGCAACCGCTTCACCTAGCAACTTCAGAGAGGGCTCATTTTAATTGTCTACCCTTGCTCTATCATCTGGTTTGTAGTTCAAGTGTGTTGGGGGGCTTGAGGGGCTTGGGGCACTGTTTGGGGTACTTTTTGGGAAAAACTACATTTTCCATCAGCGCTTGGTTCGCGCCTATTTTCTGATTGGCTCCTGTCGCAGCAGCCATTTTGTGAGCTATTCTCAGCGAGTATCCTACGCAGGGCTTGGACTCTCCTTCGGCTGCCAGATAAGTCTGTATTTAGCGTTTCTGGGGTGAAATATTAATCTTTCACACTGTAATTGGGTGATTTACTGTACAGTTGGTTATTTTGACACTGTGAGAATGTCTATACCGCTGGAGCTTGGGGCTAGACCTAAGACTAAGGAGGCTGGGGTCTCAGTATCCCCCATTGCGCATTGCTCTTCCTGTCACGCAGGGCTACCTAGAGAGTTCTCTGGTCATTTATTCCCAGCATGTTCTGAGGTTCCTGACAGCAACCCAGGGACTTCCAGCCATGCTATTGAGCCAGCTTGGGTACAAGAGTTTAAGGCTGCGACTAGGGACCTTAGGTCCACTTTACAACTCTTTCCATCCCAGCTACAGGGGGCGCTTCAAATGTGGCAGACCCCTCTACTATCAGGTCTTCCCTGCCTAAACCACAGGGGGCACTTGATGTGTCAGATTCTCAGGTCTTCCAAGGAGTTCTGGGGGCCTTGATATCCGTTCTCCATCGAGACGCATCAGAGTGACTCCTTACATGGACGACTTGTAATTGAAAGCCACCTCGGTGGACCTTCTTCATCAGCAAGTTCACACCTGCATCCAAGTCCTCACCCATCACAGATGGATTGTCAACTTGGACAAGTCGGATCTTGTCCCATCCCAGCAACTGATCTTCCTGGGTCTTCTGTTCGATACTCAGAGGAGCATGGACGTGGTAGCCCATCAAATTGCCCACAGGGTTTCAGCGATTCTGTCTCAGGATCTGGTCCCAGTTCGGAGGTTGTCTTCTCTGGTGGGAAAGTTCATCTCCACGATAGAAGCGGTTCCATTCGCCATGGCGCACACCAGGGAACTTCAGAGGTTTGTAATACAGGTGTGCCGGGATCGACCAGATCATCAGAGGTTATCGGTGTCCCTTCCCCCTCATGTGGAATTGAGCTTGGAGTGGTGGCTGAACCCTTCCAATCCGCTGAAAGGGATAACCTTTCTGATTCCCTACTGGACCACGGTCACGATGGATGCCAGCCTCTCGGGCTGGGGAGCTGTTCTGGGTCGCTTCAGCGCTCAGGGGAAGTGGTCCATGGAGGAGTCCCTTCTCCCAATCAACATCTTGGAACTTCGAGATATATTTCATGCTCTACGTCTTTGGGTGTCTCAACTAGAGGACTGTCCAGTACGAGTGGAGTCCAACAACGCCACGGCAGTGGCCTACATCGACAGACAAGGCGGAACAAGAAGTCTCGCTGCTTGGTTAGAGGTCAAGGCCATTCTGTCCTGGGCAGAGGTTCATGTTCCTGTCGTTTCCGCAGTGCACATTCCAGGCGTAGACAACATCATGGCAGACTTCCTCAGTCGTCACACAGTGGACATCGGAGAGTGGGAGTTACACCTAGAGGTGTTTCAACTCCTTGTTCAGAGATGGGGATGCCCCGTGTGGATCTGATGGCGACAAGGCACAACGGGAAGGTGCCAGTGTTCTGCTCTCGTTGGAGAGACTCTCTGGTTTTAGCTGTCGATGCAATGTCCATTCCTTGGACATTCCCTCTGGCCTATATCTTTCCTCCCCTTACAATGTTGATAAGGGTGTTGCGGAAACTAAAGATGGAATGTTGTCCGGTCATCCTGATTGCTCCAGATTGGCCTCATCAATCTTGGTATCCGGAGCTTCTGGCTCTATCTGTGGCGGAGCCCGTACGCTCCCATCCCGTCCGGTTCTTCTTCTGTTGGGTTACCTGTGGAAGGAAGATGTCCATCGGCTCAATTTGATGGCCTGGAGGTTGAATCCTCGATTTTAAGGAAGAAAGGTTTTTCTTCTGCTTTGGTGACTACTATGCTTAGTGCCCATAAGCCTGTTTCTTCCAAGATCTATCACCGTGCCTGGTCGACCTTTGTGTCTTGGTGTGCTGACAGGTCTCCCACCCAGTGAAAGGGACCATGCTTGGCCTCCAAGTGCTGGACGTGGGAGTTCGTTTGGGTCTGCTGCTCACAGGAGATTTCCTTTTCTTCTTTCTTGCTCTCCTACTTAGTAGGCTTGTCTCAAGTCTGTCTGGGGCAGGGCTAATGGGATAGCCTGATGAGGAGGACGCTTCACCCACAACTTCTTTCTAGAATTGTTCCAGCCTACAGGGAGGAGCTGTTGCCTCCCATGGGACCTGTATGTCATATGGACTAACAGAAAAGGATTTAACAGGTAAGACTAAAATCCTCTTTTGGAGAACAGGAACAATGCCTTCGATTTATTGCACCAGTCAATTCCAGATCATCACCTGCTTCTTCTAGCAGGGTGGGTGGAATTTCCTGCATGCCTGATAGCCAGCTCGTATTGGAAATGGAGAGGGCTGATGGGACAGTGTAAGCATTAAAGGGATAGTAATACTTAAAATGTAAAAAAAAATATGTTGTAGGGTTTATCCCCCTGAGTAAAACAAGAGTACTCCCACTGCTGAGAGGTCTTTCATTCAAAAGTTATTAATTTTCAAAGTTGAATTTTTTAGGTGCAATATCACAGTGGCCTGAAATTGTACAGTGGCGCTGTTGCTACACCATCCTATGGAGATTTATGGTCAACTGACCAGAGTTGTCCATAGGATCGTGTAGCAACAGCGCCACTGTACAATTTCAGGCCACTGTGATATTGCACCTAAAAAATTCAACTTTGAAAATTAATAACTTTTGAATAAAACACCTCTCAGCAGTGGGAGTACTCTTGTTTTACTCAGGGGGATAAACCCTACAACATATTTTTTTTTACATTTTAAGTATTACTATCCCTTTAATTAGAGACTAGATTATATTATGTCCTAGCACACTGTCTCATCATTCCTTTGTGTTAATTGTTAGTACAGCTCCCAATATAATCTAGTTGCTAATGATCACACTGTCCCATCAGCCCTCTCCATTTCCAATACGAGCTGGCTATCAGGCATGCAGGAAATTCCACCCACCCTGCTAGAAGAAGCAGGTGATGATCTGGAATTGACTGGTGCAATAAATCGAAGGCATTGTTCCTGTTCTCCAAAAGAGGATTTTAGTCTTACCTGTTAAATCCTTTTCTGTTAGTCCATATGACATACAGGTACCATGGGGAGGTGACAGCTCCTCCCTGTAGGCTGGAACAATTCTAGAAAGAAGGACATGGGGGTGCAGTAGTCCACTCAATCAGCAATAATAGACACAACATTAAGTTTCAAACAGATGACAGTAGGGCAGCAGCGTTACTATATATATATATATATATATATATATATATATATATATATATATATATATATATATATATATATATATATATATATATATATATACATACACACATATATAATCAAACATTAGATAAACATTAAATACCCAATTGTTAACTCCCCAATCCATAAAGCCCAGGACCCAACTAGACTCAATTAAAAAAGCTTACTCTTAAAGCTCGGCCTTCTGGCCAAGAGCTAGCCAAACCTACCGATATCACAATAGATATTGATTCATCACTCCAACACCATTGTCTGAGGGTGAAACCCTTCCAAAAAGCTGAGATTTTTCAACAGTATTTTGCAGTCCCAAAATAAATATATCCAGACCCAAATCTAATAAGTGCATAAAACCATTCCTGTACAAACCCCTGCCACCACCTTCTAAATCAAAATCCCCCCAGTTGACTGCAGCACTTCTTCATTGCGTTATTCAGCTTCCTTCTTGGCTTAATGAGCAGAAAGGCTTAACGAGCAGAAAGAGCAGCACTTAAGCCTCTGGACCAACTCTGACCAAACAATAACGGCTAATGGAAACATTATTTTTAACATCCCTCCTCATAAAGTGTATCAGATCTACCAATTTCATGAGGCCGATGTCATTACCAGCCAAATGTATAACAATAACATTGGGATTTATGACATGAAACTGACATGACCAAATCTCAATTAATAGTATTAGCACCTCGTAAATATAACATTGAATTGAAATATGGTCAACGGTAGGTTATTTTGCTGTATAAAATCTAGCATCCACTTTTGGCCTGAACTCCAAGAAATCCGTAACTGCTTGAACCAGGCACATATTGCATTGAGAAGAACAGTTTAACTTGATCTGTCTCCTTTGGTTCACTTTTAAAAGGTCGCATGTAAAACATCATGCATCTGCACGCCACATTCAACATGTCGCAGTGATGGAAAGGGCGACTTGAGAATCTCGCCCGGCATATAAGCCTGAGATTCTCATGTCGCCTCCTTAAACGCCGCAGCATTGCCCGCATACCATTGTAGCATGGCTAACCCTTTCAGTGTACTTGTAGATGGGTATATTATTCCTGAATCTGGATCCAGCCCTCTTTACATCCCTCAGACAAAGTGTACTGCTGCTGTAGATTCATTACTCTAACCCAGGAGTAATAACTTCTAGTCTAGAAGGTTCATGGACTGCCTGTGATCTCTTGGTACGCAATATAATTTTTTGTCTGGCACTCAAAGGTTTAAGCTGCATATGGAACAAACATATCTAGGATTGTTAGTTCTTTGTTTGATATGTCTTAACCCTTTGAAAGCCAGACAAAAAATTAAATTGCGTACCAGGAGATCACAGGCAGTCCATGAGACATCTACAATTCCCTTGTGGGTTCCTGTACTCCTTGGTTAGAGTAATGAATGAACAGCAGCAGTACACCTTGTCCCAGTGATTTAAAGAGGGCTGGACCCAGATTCAGGTATAATAAACCCATATACAAGTATACTGAAAGGGTTAACCATGTTAAAGTGGTAGCCTATGAATAAGTGAAATACGAAATGCATTAGGCGAATCATGTATTTATTTCAAAGTTTATCATCACCTTTATCCGTTCTTATGGATATTATTTTATCTTGAGCAAATAAAACTGTGTTTTTAATATTACTTTCCGGACTGGTTAATTATGCATAGCGGATCTGTTTGAGCGCTCCCTTCCAGTGGTCATCTACAGTGGTATGCGGGCAATGCTGTGGAGTTTAATGCAGGGCGAGATTCTCATGTTGCCCTTTTCATCACGGCAACATGTTGAATACGGCATGCAGCCACATGATGTTTTAAATGCGACCTTTTAAAAGGATACCTCTCTCTTTACCCAACTGGTTTGATTTGGACTGATGAAGATAAATTAGAAAACTATTTACAGGCAAAAGAGTGTCACAGAACTGTAAAACCCCATTAACCTGCTTGTTAGCTGAAACCAATTCACCAACTCTAAAGGCTCAGAAGAACACCAGGGAGAAAACCAGCCTGAATAAGTACCATTTTATTGACAGATGAATAAACATCTTTCAATTGAGACAATAAATCAACCAACAGAGTTGGCAACATTGTCCATCTCCCATCTTTCCTAGCTGTTAGCCTCCCTTAACCCTTCAAATTTTGCTTACACAGAAATTATATTCTAATATCTCCTCACCATAAACCTTTCTGGAAATAAAATTCCTGCCAACGTACGTCTCACTCCTGATTGGGAAACCCCTTCCTGAATCAATAATTGTATAAAACATAAAACCACCTCATCCTTTGCCACAACTGAATCCACCCCAACCTGCCTCATAAACCTCTCCAAATAGACCAGTCCTTACCATATGCATCTCACATAGCCTTCTCCAATGAAGCTTGTAATAAAGCAATTAACTGAGGAGTAGCAAATCCCTAAGTGGCTAGGAAATGGAATGCCCATCTCCTCTGCATCTTGTACCATGTGATTAAGTTAACATTGCCAGGGATATGTCTCAATCTAATCCAAATGTTATACTTCAGGCATAATAAAACTAATCTTCCCAACAAACCCACCACTACATTGGAAACTGATAACACATAATTAACAACCTGAACCACCTCATGTTATCACAAACAAATCCAGTCCTTTTATTCTGAAATAACTCCATGGCAACAACAATGGGGAACACTCCAAGGCAACCATATTTCTATAAGAGAATCTGAATGGGGCCAAGCTTCAGCACAAAACTTGCACCTCCAAAAAAATGCCAAAGCCCAGACTAGCAGCTGCATCCGAAAACATCTGTAATTCAGACAAGGCCATAAAATGATCCTGAATAATTGTGATGTGACAATTCTGATGTGACAATAAGGAGATTTAAACCTCAACAAAAAACATGTCTTGTAGGAATTACACTAGAGGCAAAAGCCAAATGACCTAGCAAAGATGTATATCATTCACATAAGCATATCTTACTAATCCACTGAGTACCAGAGGGATTGCAAGGTGTTGCACCCCTCTCTGTGATATGGCTCCCGTCTGGTAAAACTTTGAAAATGTAAAATGTCTTTGGAAAAACTTTACTTATCCTCTCCAAAAAATAAGTTCCACACTTTGCCTATGGACCTCTATTTGTTGGTGGACTACAACTCTACATAGCTGTCGGCTGATTGGAGATGATGGTGGTCCACAATTGACATCCCCTATCCTGAGGACTTGTTCACACATGTGGTGTTCATATGTTGAGTGCAGTAAAGCTGAGCAGAGCTTATCTGCACAGAGGCCTCCGTGTCACAGTGAAAATTATGTAACCTGCATTTTGCAACACCCAATGAATGGGTGACACATAAGGGCATCATCCAATAATATATGCTGATGCAGACCACCTGTCAGGCGTGTCTGTGCCACAAACCCCTTGTAGTGTGATTGCTTGGGAATATTGGATGGAAAAAATGGGTGGCTTGAGGGGAGCAATAGTGCAGCACCGTTCAAGTTGAGATTGCAAATGTAGCCTAATAGCCACTACAAGACCTCCCCTAAAATACAGTTACACCTGAACACAAGAGGGGGACAACAAATCCAGTAATCTTCTTATATCTGCAGATAACCTTATAAAAAAATGGAAATTGCTTGCATAGTATACCTAATCGCCTTAAAGCAGAACTTTCAAATTAAAGTACCCCTCCCAAATCATTATTCACTGCGCAGACATCTTGCCATCCATGCTGGTCTCCTCTAGGATTGGTGAGGGGGAGCTGCATTGTAACTTAAGGAGGGACTGACGGCACAGATACAGCAAGATGCCTGCCGTTGAGCCTCAGAACAAGTTGGATTTCTCAATAATGCCAGACTTATTCAGGATAGTACAAATACTGATATGTGTATTGCTATGTGAATAATGATTTGGGGTGGCAATTTAATTTGAATGAAAGTTCCTCTTTAACAGCCATTAACCCATTAAGACATTATCTAGATTTTTACAGGTACCCCTAACATTTTGTATATCATTTTTCCAGGGCGTTATAAAGGTTGCTAATAAGTAATATATCCCTTTGAGTGCTTTGCAATGCGTTGCTTACCCCGCTGGCAATCAAAGGGTTAACGTTATACTTAGGTCTCATAATCAGAATAATGGAAACAAGCATTGTTCATAAATATTTCAATAAATATATATCTGAAACCCAACCGTCACAATTTTTCAAAGTCTTTATAGAAAGCAAATTGGCACCCTGGTTGAGAATCAGTACATTAACCTTTCCCAGCTTCTTGCAGCACCCGTTGTCTTAAAATATGTGGTCCAACCTGGAGTCCAACATTTTGATAACAGTGAAACAATAAAAACAATACCCGTGTTCATCTTTCCTCTTATCTCTTTCTTGCAGGTCCATGGGCACAAGGCGGCTTGGGAGGACCCAGTAGAATGGGTCAGGGACACACTACCCTGGCCACTGGCACAGCAAGATCAATCTAAGCTGTTACATCTGCCCCAGCCTACAGTAGGCACTCACCTATCTGCATCACCTCCCAGAGAGCACAGCGTTAAGGACTCCCCTCCTGCATCTCTGGAGACTGACCCACTGGTATGGTCTAGGGAGATTGGTGGACTGTTGTGTGTGTTTTGCATGCTTATGTGTGTTTGCATGTATGTGTATGTATGAAGAATAGCCTGCTATATCTGCTGTCACTGTGTTTGTGTGTATGCACATTTGTGTGCTTCTACTGCTGTTTATAGGAATTGCAATCTGAAAAGATGATATATCCTGTGCATTGATTACAGATGGCGATGCTATTAAAACTTCAAGAGGCCGCAAACTTCATTGAGTCACCAGACAGAGAGACTATGTGTGAAAGTGACCTCACCTCCACCATCTAATAGGTGCATAACCTGGTATGCTGCCTCCGTATGAAGCCAACAACTCACACACACCCTCTCACATCTCAAAGGCAGATGCTGCTCATGACCTTTCAATCTTGCAGAGCGAGGAGGTAGACCCTGCTCCTCTTATTCATGGGACTGAAGTTGGACTCCGCCCACCTTCTTATCATTTATCCTCTTATATTTGTTAATGCCACCCTAATTTGGAAGAGGGGGAGGAACCATGAAGCAGACTGAAGCAGTTGGAGGTTTTTTGTGTGTTTTTTTTTACAGATGGTGGCTTTCTTCACCCTAATGGCTGATGCACAGGACAGGTTTAGGGAAGAAGGCAGAATGTTCATATTTTCCCTTTTTGCCGTATAAATCAACCTGAGTTCTTTCCTGGGACCCATTTCTGGCTCCCTATGAGGGCTCCATGTCAAGTTTCTGCTGATTACAGCAGGCAGGAAATCTAGAAGATGGAGGACATTTGGGGGTGAAAAGGGTCTGGGAAGAGAAGGAGTTTGATTCTAAGACTGTTAATAATATAACTGTACTTCCTAAACCTGGCTCAGCATCACAGGGAATTGCAAAAGATTGTTCATATGCCACTGCAAGCGTGACCCTGAGGTGTAGGGTTGGCACCCTCCTAAAATATGGGAGGGAGATAACCTGCGCATCGGTACCTCCCACTCCTTCATGCCCACTGATTCCTTCTCTGCACTGAGCCCGCTCCTTATGCCATTCTTGTGTTATTGTAATCTTAATGTCCATCAAGTCCAACAACCAGTAGATCATCTCATGGGCCTCCAGTTGGACAGTCTTTCTGTAGATAGTCTCCCTGTAGGCCCCTATCAATGCTGATTCCATTAACATGCATGATGTCATCCATTGTACTTGGGACTCACAGCTTCATATGTAGGAGATTTCTGTTGCTTTTTGGGAGTTGTCTTATGCAATCTTTATGGTTTGATGGTTGTTTTTGTTTCTTTAACTATCCATTTGGTGCCAGAGAGAACAGTAACACACTGTGGAGCATTAGATTAAAGTTAGTAATGTTTCAAAATAAATGCAGCACTGATTATTATTTATAGTTTTTGGGATGGATAGAGTGTTATCGTTCTCTACGACTTGTAGTTCCAGAATAATTGATTCATAAAGTGTCCCCATCCCTCCCCTTTTGCCTTTGTAAAGCTGCACAGCAAGACCGTCTGGATGGATCACAGCAAGGGACAATCTTCTCCTTCAAGGCGGGGCAGGGTTTTCCTTACGCTCACAGCCAGAAGATTGTCTCTAGCTGCGAGCTGTCCGGTCAGTCGACCAGATTCCACATCTGAGGGGAGGTGGCTTACAATAGGTAAAAGGGGCTGGAGTGGGACACTTTATAATTCAATTACTCTGGAACTACACATCGTAGAGAATGATAATGCCACTGTACATGGCCCAAAAACTGATTTATTTTGAAACCTTACTATCCCTTTAACTTGCACAGCATTAATAATGACATGCAGAACCATATGGTAGGTGGAACAGTAAAGAGAAAAAGAGAACTGGTATATGCAGAGCATTATACCAGCCAATAGAGCGCTGCCGAGCAACACCCTAACCTAAAGAGCTATTCTGTTGATCAGTGATGAAGAGTCATCACTTGATTTCCGTGGGTAGTTGGGTTATTGAAGGGGGACTCTACTTCATGCCAAATTTGACCTAACTATGCCAGTCTGTGAAATTGAACCTTCCCTTTCCCCATGATTTGCTTGGTAAAGCCCCAGGCATCACTTGGCTATGAAGAAAATGAACTAAGAAATGGAGTAATATGTAAATATACAGACTGAACCACAGGTCACATATACAAATGCCCCATAATCCCATTGATTTAAATGTAACCCCTTGAATGCCACAAAGGTCTCCAAAGCATTGCTTTGCAACGTGCTAGAGTCCTCTCTAGTTTTCAAGCGGTTAAAAGTCCCATTTAAATCAATGGAAATTTTTATTTTTCCCCAGTTGTGTAATTGGTGTACCCCCGAATTACTCCAATGTTCTTAGTACATCAGCCTCTATATGTAGCTATTAGCACAAAAACATGGGGCCTTCTGAAAGAAGCTAAAGAGGTGCACGCCTGAAACAAACCAACTACACCTTGGGGGTAAACTAGATTTCCCGCAAATTTAAATTGATATTTTAACTCCTTGAGCACAATGCATTGTAGACCCTCTAGCAAGTGGTTAAAAGCCTCACTTGAACCCTTTCAGTACCAGAGTGGTATGCAACGTATTGCTTTGCAATGCGTTGCATATCCCTCTGGCATTGAATGGGTTAAATTTGGGGTATTTTCTGTGTCCCCTGTGGAGCAGTTGGTATGTTCCAGAATCTCACCACTTAAATTTTCTGCATAAGGCCCATAGCCAAATGTCCGATAAGTACCACTGGGCCATCCTATTGAGCCTTGTATGATAGATGTTCTTATTAATGCTGTACAATGCCTTGTTATTTATGTGTTGCACTTTATTGTTATAATTTCTCTGCATTGCTGGTCTCTGTGGTAGAACATAGTCTTAACACTCCTATGAGGGTGTTCCATACCTGAGTGTTCTTTGCAATATGGAACCCACCGGCTCCTAGGACTATACCAGGGCCATGGGACCTTGGTGCTAACCTGGTGCTCACTGTTAGGCAGAAAGGGGAGGGTGGTGTCTACAGAGGAAAGTGAAGTGGGCTGTGTCAGTATAATACAGGGATCCATCCTCTCCTCAGGTTTGGCAGGGAAGGAGTTAAACATTCTTTGGTGCTCTTGGCAGGGTCACTTTTTGTAACCGTATAAGCCTAGAATAGGATTGGGCAACTTAAAGCTCACCAGCTGTTGAGGACTGCAATTCCCATTATCCCTGGGGTTGATGAGAGTTGTAGTACCTCACAGCTGGAGAGCCCCCTGTTGACCATCCCTGCCTTAGACGCTTGGGCCGGGGCAGTAACATAATACACAGGGCCTTATGGAGAAAGCAGATCAGCAATTCTGGAGCAAAGCAAATGCTCCATAGGGGACAAATAAAACATCCCCATACCCATTGATTTAAATGGCGCTTATACCTGCTTAAATGCTATTGAGGTCTCCAGTACATTGCGAAGCAATGCTTTGGAGATTTCGCTAGCATTTCATGGGTTAAAAACCCAATTTAAACCTGTTGTAATTGTTATTTATCTCCTATGGTGCATAAGGCCCTAGAGTTGCCACCTAGTCGGTATTTTACCGGCAGGCCGGTAAAAAATTGGCTTCTGTCCAATGTTAAGTTTATGGAGGGAATGCCATGGCCGGTATTTTTTTGAAGAAAAGGTGGCAACCCTATAAGGCCCGCTGAGCAGTAGGGATCAGGAGAGAGCAGTATGTCTGTGCACAGAGCAGTTTTAGATTCAGCTAGCTCTTTGTGTGCTGTTTGCTCCATAACTGAATCCTGGCCCTTGTAAAGGAATCAGATATTCTAAAAATAAAAAGGGCTCACATGTCTTTAGGCATCTTGTACTCACAACCAGCATATGTAAATATCCTTTTAATAAGGAGCCCTAAAATGTGATCAAAATCTGGGTAGGCACAATGTAGAGCTGCTGTTAGGCTGCACTTGTAGGCCAACTGTTCCATAATGTTCATTGAGCATTTACTCAGAGTGCTCAATGCTACTTATTTTTTAAATACTATTGAAATATTGAGCTGATAATAGCGCACGTTAAAAGGGTTACTTCAAAATATCACAAGAGCTCATTTAAATTGTTGCTTTTAAAACTGTCACCTGGCTCAAACCAAGTACCCTAACCTAACAACTAACCCTAGCCTAAGAACTAATGTAAACTATCCCCCAAATCTAACAGAGACAGACCCTGACCTAACAGATACTAACCTAACCTAATGGAGACAGACCCTAAGCTAACCTAACATATACAACCGGCAAACTGACCCAAACATAACCTAACCTCACAGATTACAAATCCAATCTAAGAGATACTCACCTAACGACATTCTGAATGGCGACATATTGTGGGCTCCATTTTGACACACAAAACGTTGTGAGAGTGCCGTAATGATGCTCTCCATGTAGGCGGTGCCATTTTAAAGGATACCTTTATTTAGAGATTATTTCTTAAAGGGGCAATCAAAGTGTGAATGTATATGTTGTAACATTGCCACTTTAAGAGACCTCTAGATGACCTCTAGATTAGAAATCTAAATAAAATCCCCCATCATTGTTTACTTAAATTTATTTGTTTATGCAGACTTGTCATGACTGATATGGAATTTTTATTTCCATCGGTCTAAACTGATATCAAATCATTACTAGAGTGTATAAACAAAAGCAAGGTAATGATGTACTAACCCGAAATGGAGCATTTCTGGAGCAAATCACCTGCACCATAGTGAGTTTATAATTCCAGTTGTGTTAAATGGGGCTTTAACCCCCTCGAATTCTAAAGAAGTCCCCAAAATATTTCAAACCAAAATGATGGAGACCGCTAGCATGTGATGAATTAAATGCCTCATTTAAAAGAGAGGTAAACTATTATGAAAAAAATATATTTTAAAGACTTTTCTTGCTGAGATAAAACAAGCATACTCTCCCTGTTGGGAAGGTTTTCTTTCCAAAGTTTTTACAGTTTAATTTTTTTGTTTATTTTTTTTTTCATTTGTTATTAGTATTATTTTTAATTTAAACTGCAGTTCTCTGCTGTGGTCACTAGGTGGTGCTGTTCCTTTCAATTACAACACAGAGCCGCAGTCAATGAATCATACTCTCCCAGAGAGTGAACTATAAAACACAAACTCACAGTTTGATTTAAAAAATCTTTGCGCTGCAGTGACTTGATTGGAAAAATCTCTGGGTAGATGGTGTTCCCTTGTTTCACTCAGCAGAAAAAAGCTGATGATCTATATTTTTTCATTAAAAAATGTACGTCTCCTTTAAATCAAACAGAATTTGGGGGATGTTTATCTCATATGGCGCAGTTGGTTTGTCCCGTTATTTTTAGTACATTAGCCTCCATATGACGCAGGGACATGCAAATTCATGAGAAGTTTAACCCTTTTGGACAAGAGAGATGTATAACACATTGTGAACCAATAGATTGCATGCCTGTCTGGTTCTCAAAGGATTGTCATCATATTTTAGGGCATCTACACCACAGTACAAATACAAATGCTGCTTGTGTGTACAGATTACAGTTAAATGACCTTTTTTAGATCTTGTGTTCAAAAGAAAATGGAAAAATGTGGGTCAGACTATCTGCACCATGGAGGAAAAAATAAATATTACCATTGAGTTAAATGGTGTTTTTAATCTTAACTGCTTTGTAATGTTCAGGAAATCTCTCTGATATTCAAGGGGTTAAAAGCCCCATTTAAATCGTTGAGATTTTGGGGAATTTGTATTTGTGTGGTGCAGTTGGATTGCCCAAGAATTATTATAGTTTTCTTTTAAACATAGGAGCCCAAGTTTGCCTTTATCACTGCATGAGCTACGACAGGAGGTAAAATGTAGACCCGCGATAATCCAATCCATGCACCTCCCTTTTTCATTTGCATTTATTATGGGTCTAAGCTAGAGTTCTTTACATGTCAGATATATAAAAATGATATGGTTTGGTTCAAATGTTTGTTTAAGTGGCATTTTGTGAGACCCTGGCAAAGATTACTTTGGGAGGTTGAAGGCATGTATGTTCTCAATAAGCACCTTATTTAGAGTTAATTTTATGACTATTACCTTAAGACATTTTCATATTTTATTTTTAAATCCCTTGACCAACTGTAGGTCACAACAAAGTATTCACATTAGCATGAGATACATGTTACTACAGGGGTCAGACACTATTTAATAATGTTTTAATGACCTCTGATAATCAATATGTCAGTTCATGTTATTTTTGCTCATAATCACAAATTGCGCCTGGACTCTTGCGTAATACATAGACCTTAATGATATGTATTTTATTCTTGGTTGTTACTGCTGTGTGCAACAGGCTTATTCCACAGTCAAAAAGAGGGGCGATTCTGGAACAAACCAGCTTCATCGTAGGAGTGAAAAAGAACTTCCATTTGGTTTAAATGGGTCTTTTAATCCCTTAACTACTGTAGAGGTCTCAGACGCATTGCTTTGAAATGCGTTGGTAGCTTCTTTAGCATTTAAGGATGTGAAAACCCCATTTAAATCAGTGAAGATTTTTATTTTTACCCTATGTTGCAGATGGTTTGCTGCAGAATTGCACCTAATTTCTTTAGTGGATAAGGCCCAAATAACCTAAAATCTGAAGGGAGTAGGTGCAATCTGCAACTCTTCAGCAATGATGGGCCTGTAGCTCCCAGCACCTTCATCTGAGTTGAAATCCAATAACAGCTGGGGAGCCTCAGACCCCCCTCCTTCCTAAATAACTGACCATTTTTAGAGTGAAGACTCACCACTAAAATGATTCACCATTGCTATTGATGCCTACATACAAAAACTCTAAATTGGTTGTTTTATCTCTCTTCCGTTCTCTGTTCTCTCATTGGGACGGCTTCTGTTTACTGTGAAAAAATTACACTGATTTTATCTCTAGTGTTTAGCATAGACTACAAAGGACATTTCTTAGGTAAGTTTTTCACAGTTAATAGAACCCAGCCTTATCTCTGAATCCCTGTCTTTTGCTGTCTCTCCATTTTTTGTCTTTTTCACCAATGCTGTTCTCCTTTTAAGGTTGTGACTCATCAAGGCAAGAGAAAATCAGAATATCAGATATGCTGCTTTTTGTCACTTCTTGCCACTGATGAATACCTTTAAATCTGATCATATTTCCCTGCCATGTGTGTGCAAGAAAGGGACATACAAAACACACACATGTATACAGAGTATGTGTGTGTGTGTGTGCTCACTCCCATTAATCACAAAAGGAACTTCCCACCTGAGGTTGGCAGATGAAATTTGCAGTTCTATCTAGCCATTGGTCTTTAATGAATAAGTGATGGCAGGATACAATCCAGCCATTGAAGAATAGACACATGGCTAATGTGATTTTCTTGCATATTATGCCCCATCACAGGGAAGATATGGCTTCGACGGCCACACACAGGCTAGTATATAAGGATACACCAAAGAAGTGTGAAATACTCACCATATTAGAACTGTAACAAAAAATGGCTTTTCTGTGGCTTGTCACCAGTCATGAGATCCACATTTTGACTCTCTAGTGTCATCACAGAGGAGAAATTCCCACACTGAGATATATGCTGCAAAATGTCAGACAAGTTTCATTTTTATGAGTGTACCAGCCTGCCACAAAAACATACATTTGGCCTCCTTGGGCCTTATCAGCATACTTCCCAAAATTTGAACATGCCAAAGAGGAAAACTTTGCAGCATTTGATTAGTTTATGTGTATGGTCTGCACACTCTGTTGAGAATATGGATTTTTTTTTAACACTCGCCACGTGGTACTTAAAATTGTTCATATTTAATAAAACTAGCAATCAACAGGGAACATGTTTTTCAGATCACAGTTACATAGTTTTCGAAGCTGAAAAAAAGATATGAGATCATCAATTCAAACCTACAACCAATAAACCTGACCCCCACAGTTCACGATACAACCACAGGCTGAATCTTAGAGCTTGTGATCTATACTACAGTTGACTAGTGTTTACAGGAACTGACCAGAGCATTATGCTTTTAAGCCATCAAACTGAACCTCTGAGCTAGCAATCTATGCAACCAGAGTGTACAAACATACAGTTCAAATCACAGAGCTTGTAGTCAGTGAAATGGACCATCAGAGCTAACAATCCATAGCTTGCAATCAGTGGTGAAACTGGGCCTCAGAACTCATAACCTAAATAACAGACAAATAGCGTGTAAAAATGCAGTCTAATTCACTGAGCTTGTAATCCATTCCAGTTGTGTATTAAGGAAAGTCTGAAGCACAACATGTAATCAGCAATGAAACTGAGGCTCATAGCTAACAATCTGTATAACACATAGTGGTATAAAATATAGTCTAAAACACTGTGCATGTAGTCAACAGCTGATTGTGTGCTCTGTGATTTTGTCTAATATACACTGTTGGTCTGTTGTATAGATTGCAAGCTTTGTTTGTTCAGTTACACTGTGACTGAACCATCAGTTCTTGTAATCTATAAAACAGATGAGAGTGAACAATGCAGGCATACTAAATAAGAGAGCTCACAATCACCAGTACAAAGCTGAAAATCTAGAACTGACCCACTGCATTTACAGTGTAAACTCTGAGTTGGTATTCATAGAGATTGTGAACTCTGAGGGTTAGTTCCATTTTTGATAGTAGAGAGAGAGTAAAGAACAGTAGAACTTATAGTTAAATTTTTCCTTATTACAGGAGCTTCACATGTGCTTTTGATTTCATTGTTGTTTGTCCTGGCCTCTGATTAGCAGGCAGCCCTTAGCGACCTCCTTTGTACTTCCTTACAAAGAGTAGACTGCTGGGCCATGTTTCCTGCCACCAATGCTAAGAAAAAGCTTGTTGGCCATATTCTTGTAGAATAAGGCTGCCAACGTTGTTATTAATAAGTTAAGTAATACTTAAAATGTATAAAAATATATATTATATGGGTTATCCCCCATGAGTAAATCAAGGGTAATCCCACTTCTGAAAGGTGTTTATTTCAAAAGTTATTACAGTTCAAACATGAATTTTGAGGTGCTATATCCCAGTGGCCTGAAATCGTATAGTGGTGCAGTTGCTACATCACCCTATGGATATTTATGGTCATCTGATTAGAGCTCTCCGTAGGATAGTGTAGTAACAGCACCACTGTATAATTTCAGGCCACTGTGATACGGCACCAAAAAAAATCACGTTTGAGCTGTAATGCCTTTTACTCAGGGGAATAAACACTATAATATATATTTTTACATATTCAGTATTACTATCCCTTTAAGGCTTTGTAGCCATTTTCTTGTAGCCTTGTTCAGTAACTTCCTTCTCTAGAGTTCTGCGTTGAGAGGAGGGAACCCACTGATTGGCTGGTCCAGATGCTTGCTGCAGTGTTCATGGATACTATGCAAAGGCTATTTAGATACTTACATTGTATGAGTTCCGTTATTCAGACTGTTATAGATGTGGACAAAAACCAGACTCATTCAAATGCATGAAATAATCCGCATTTTTCAGGCCCACGTGTTCTGGTTCCCAAATCGTTATTGTCCTGCTTAAAATCACAATAGTTATGAGGTATGCAACAGGCTTGTGCAGCTGTTTTTTGAAGTCACTGAGAGCAATGGCTACTTTTATATTTTAAATCCAGCCGAGACACGTAAAATATGTACTTGAGCCCAGGTTTGACAGTCAGTGTAAAAGCCTGTTTAATTCAAATGTATGCTATCAAGCAGAGTATCCTTAAATCTTGTCCTGTCTGTGAGTCCCCGAAGATTATGATTCAACACCCCTGCTTATTGTCTCTCTTCCTGTCCATTTTCTGTATTTAGAGACAAGTTGTTCTTAAACTGAGGACTCTATGGAGATGATAGTTGGATGCTGAGGATGAGTTTGCTGTTGGATTGCCTCAGTAAACAGTGAATTGAATACCAGGCTTGTTTTATGCAAATACAAACTATTTAGTTCTCAGTGTGTAGAGGCTGCTGAGAACCCTCTTCAAAACATTAACCGTTTGAGTGCCAGAGGGGTTGCGTACCCCTCGGGCACTCAAAGGGTTAATATATTTCTTGAGGATGAGCAGAGACTCCATAAAACAGAAACTTTGGTCTGTGTGTATGACGGCAAATAGGAGCAATTCTGAGGCAAACCAATTGCATTGTTGGAAACAAATAAAAAGTACCCAAATTCTTTAATTTAAATGGGGATTTAATGCATTGAATGCTAGCATTCAGAGGGAGTTATGCACTATGGTGTGTTAAAGTGCATATGACTTCTCCAGTGATATTACTTCTCCAGTTCTTGTTATTCTATGGAGCCAATGCACCAGGATTTCTCCAACTTTGGAGATCTCAGTGAATAGGCTGTATGTTAAATCACAGGAACTAGTAAAGTGAGATCACAGGAGAAGTCATCTCCACTTTATCACTTGCATCTCCACACAGATGTTAAAAGTCCCATTTAGATGAATGGGAATCATATTTCTTTCCTATAGTGCAGTTGGTATGTCCAAGAACTGCTCCACCTCGCCGTTATACATATGTCCCATTTGGGGGAGTGTATGAGTATGATTCCAAAATAAATTAGTCAGTGGAATCAATTTTGTAGCTCTACTCCTGCCTAACATGAATTTACTAAGCTACTTACCTCTAAAATTTTCCTCTTAAAGGTATAGTTATGTCTAGATTAAAGTTTATTTCCGAGTCTTCGTTATGGTTTTTATAACATATATCGCTATGTTTAATTGATAACATGTTTGTAGTTCAAAAGATATTAAAGCTGAAATGATCTCTTTCCCACCTCTTCTGGCCACATCACGCTGCATGTAAGAGTGGGCTGGACGGGTATAGCAAGGGACAATCTTCAGTAAGCAAAAAGAAAAATCCTGCCCTCCTTCGTCAAGGGGGTTTTCCTTATACTTACTGACTGAAGATTGTCCCACGCTGCATCTGGCCGGTCCCACGACTGGATTGCAGCTGTAAGTGGAGGAGGGCAGGAGGGGGATCCTTTCAGCTGTAGTATCTTTTGAACTACAAACATGTAAGTAATTCAGCATAGAGATGTATGTTATTAAAACCATATAGAAGACTCAGAGATAAACTTTAAAGGGATAGTAACACTTCGTTTTAACTTTATTTTATTTTGTAGGCATTAAAAAAACATGAAGAATGATATAAGTCTTATCTCTCAAACCTTTATGGTTTATGAGATATTCACAAGCAAAGTTCCCCTCCCCGCCCCTTTTTCCTAGTGTAAGACATCTCTTCTCAGATGTGGATCAGGTTGTATGACAGTACAGATAACAGAAGGGGACAATTTTCTTTGTATGAAAACAATGAAAGCCCTTCCCCCCTTGAAAAGTTTTTCAGCTTTTTCCATTATCTTAATTGAAGATTGTCCCTCTCTGCAGTCTACCTGGGCATCTCCCTTCTTATCTGGTTGAACAGGGGGGGGATACTTTGTTTGTGAATATCTCTTAAACCATAAAGGTTTCAGAGATAAGACTTATATCATTCTTCATGTTTTTTTAATGCCTACAAAATAAAATAAAGTTAAAATGAAGTATTACTATCCCTTTAATATAGACATTACTATCCCTTTAATGACGCTGACTCCAAGGCAAGGGCAGTGGGTCAGTCTATGGGTATTTTATGTAGTAATTTTCCTCTGACCTTTGTTTAACTCCCTGTATTAAAAAAGCACAGAGGAAATGTCATAACTTTAAACAATTTTTTATGTTATGGGGCATATGTACAGGCTTAACAATGTTAGAGTATGTTCACAGGTATGCACTACAGTGATCATACACTGTAATGTGTACCATGAATTGCAGCCACTGGAGTTGCAGGGTAATCCCAGTGGAATTGCACTGACAGATTATTCATTCACCCAACTGAGTCCTAAATAAATAGTCTGGGTTACTTTTTGCATAAGATAAGGCTTCTAATGGGGACTTTATTGAAGGAGAGACCATAACAGTAACCGATGTGTGTAGAACTGTCCTCTGATTTTTAATTTTATTGATTTCTCAATTTACAGTCTTTGTAGCCTAATAAAATATGTTTTAGGGAACAGAAAAAAAATGGCATTAACATTCAAGAAGCATTATTGTACTCTGATTGGTATATGTATATATATATATATATATATATATATATATATATATATATATATATATACCAATCTCCTTTTAAGTATTTAGGGGCACATGGTGATGTCTATAAAAGTCCCTGTTCAGGTAAAATTATGTGTAATGGATCTTGAAAAAAATACTAAAGAGAAAATCAAGGAGGTCTGTAACAAAACAGAAAAATACTACAGTAAAATATACTTGCACATGTGGGCAGTATATATTATTTTTTCTGCTGAGTAAACATGGATTCTCTCACTGCTGGGAGCTTTTTATTTAAGAGTTCTTACAGCTCAAACCTGTTTTTTTATTTTAATGCAAATGCAATCTTCTTTTGTGGTCACCAGGTGGTGCTATAACTTACTACAGAAAGACATAATCTATGACTCAAGCTCTCTCATAGAGTGCGATATAAAATTAAAATTACATCTTGGATGTTAGTTCTTACTGCTGGTAAGTTTCATTAAAAAAAGTTGTTTGAACTGCAATAATAACTTTGGAATGGAAAATCTCCCAGTGAGTACCCACAGCATGAAAACTAGATTGCAAGAGAAAAGAATAGAATCACGCTAGGTGGTGCTGTGAAATGTATAGACGCAATATACAATTCCTGTTTAAAATGTATAATACTGACACATTTATGTCAGATGGGAGGTTATGCAGTAAGGTGTGATAAAGAGATGAGGGGGGAGATTCACTAAGCGGTGATAAAGTGGAGATGAGTTCTCCAGTTTATCACTTCTCCAATTCCTATGTTATTCTGTGGAGCCTATGCACTAAGATTTCTCCAATTTTTGAGATCTGAGTAAATAGGCTCTATAGAATAACACAGGAAATGGAGAAGCCATATCCGCTTTATCACCTCTTTATCACCACTTAGTGAATCTCCATCGAGGGGTTTGCCTGATATTGCTTCTGATAAAATATGATACCAGGCTTTTAGCATCACTTTATAGATGTTTCTATTATTATTATTATTTGCGTTAATTAGCAACTTTTGATGTAACATGGATTGTGGGGTGCCTATTTTTACCCATAGTAGTTTCCCCTGGCACACATGATGTAGTGTTCCCATAGCAATGCCGATACAATCTCCTGCCAGTTCACGTTCATTCAGAAACCATGTGACATCAATAGCAAATATATCTTATACAAGCACCAATACCCTATAGTAGAATATATCTAAAATGAATATTGATAAAAATAATTTATTAAAATGCAACAAATAAAAAAATAAATATGGCTAAGATAGTATAATATATATGGAATATGCAATAATTGGGATATTTATTCTGGGTCAAATATGTCAACTACCATTTGATAGGTTATTTATTTATACTTCTGATATCAATGTTTGAGAATCATTCATTTTAAGCAGGAAAAATACATTGCAGCTACACATTTTTTTCAAACACATCCACTCTCACACTTGTATAATCATGCTGAGGACCAGACAGGCACTTTTATGCTGCAGACAAGTCCTTCCTGTGGCTAGTACGCCCTCTCTGTGTGCCAAGTACCCTAAAGTGATACTATAGCTTCCAAATGTACAGATTTACGAGACATTCCAGATTTCAGACCACAGTTCCATCGTCCCACAGAGCACAATAAATGTCCTGATTCCACCAAGCTTGTTTCACACTTGTGTGTGGATTATGTACACATAAATTGATACATAGAGAGAATGTTACACAATAAATAAGTATTTTAGTTGGAAGTACAGTTACATCTCATTCCCGTTAAAAAAGACTGGTCGACAAACATATTTACAAATCAAAGCAACATTGTCTTTATTTCAGGCGTGAGTAACCCCACCATCCACATTTTACTAAGGCAAACCAAGTACTTGGTCACAATTACTACTACTACTACTACCGAATCCCATCCCCTGTACACAGGTCACAAGTTTCCTCTTCTAGTTTTTAATTGGATAAGACATCTCACCACCCATCCCACCATTTTGTGTCTTCCAATCTCTTATTGGCTGTACCCTTGCACCTGGGTTTGGGAAATGTGAGTTCAACATGTTGATTGATTGAACATAGAGAAGGGGATGTTTTTGTGGTTATGGAGACGTGCCATTTTACTAGGGTAGTGCAGCAGTCGTGAAGACAGCTCAATAACTCGGATGGTAAGTAAGGTTCCCTGGTGCCTTAACATTATGATATTTTTAGTGTAGGGTGTGCTCAGTGATGTGCTGTTATCTTTCTACATCAGGTTACATTCATTGTTGGTGGTGTGGAGCTGGATAACAGGGATAGAGACTGACAGCCATTGATTCTAAGAATGATAAATGGACACAACTGGGTATAAGTATAAAGTAAAATAAATAGCACATGTTGAGAAACTAGGATCTAGTGCACAGGCATTGGAGGCTACCACTAGAGCTGTACTGTTGGATTCTTACATTCACCCCCTTATTAATACAATAACAAAACGAAATCTACATGCAGGAATCAGGACTGCAGAAGACACTACTTTCAGCCCAATAAATGAAAAAAAGACTTCTATGTGCGTTGTCGCAGTGACACGTTATATATTCTTTTAAGCAGAATCACCAATTATGTAATACACCCATTTGTGCAAGCATATTTCACTGAAATAGGTTTTATTTTCTACCTTAGCCCTCTGGTGTGGGCTGTCCCTTTTTCCAAAATTCATCGGACATATATTTACCCACTTGGCCTTATTCATCAAGCTAAAGAGATGCGTTTCAGGCACAAACCAACTAGAAGAAATGGAATTTCAATTCTTCGAAAGTTTTGTAATGCATTGTAGACCTTTGTAGCATTCAAGAAGTGGTTATGCACTAACGCATGATAAAGAGGTGATGAAATGAAGATGACTTCTCCAGTGATATCACTTCTCCAGTTCCTGTGTTGTTCTATGGAGCCTGTGCACTAAGATCTCCAAAGATGGAGCAATCTTAGTGCATAGGCTCCATAGAATAACATAGGAACTGGAGAAGAGATATCACTGAATAAGTCATCTCCATTTTATCACCTCTTTATCACATCGTAATGAATCTCCCTCAAGGAGTAAAAAGCTCAATTTAAATCAACAGGAATGTTCATTTTCTCCCTATGGTTCAATTGATTTTCACCTTTTTAGTTTGATGAATAAGGCTCAATGCCTGTTTATTTACTTTAGAATATGCCCCAAAATATTTAATCCCTTACCGACAATGGACTTACCAGGTACGTCACGCGAAAATGTCACTTAGTGACAGATGACGTACCTGGTAAGTCCAGGAAGTCATTTGCTATAATGCATAAAAAAAAAATAACGTTGGTAAGTGCCGGCTGCGTGCGCGGCTGGTCACTAAGGGGTTAATGGATGCATAGCTACTTTTAGGACCGTATGTTTACAAAGAAAAGTAGATTAGTTCTGGAGCAAACCAATTATACTATGGGGGAGAACACGTTGCTTCACAAAGACCTAACTAGCATTCAAGGTGTTAAAACCCCCATTTAAACCAATGGGATTTTTTTAGTTCTCTCCTATAGTGCAAATGGCTTTCCCCCTAACTTCTCTACTTTTCTGTTGAACATACGGCCCTTAAAGTTTATATTGCAAACCAGACCTCCTGGGACTTCTAGGGGGGAGATTCACTAAGTGGTGATAAAGCAGAGATGACTTCTCCAAGTCCTTTGTTATTCTGTGGAGCCTATGCAGTACGATTTCTTCAACTTTGGAGATCTTAGTGCATAGGCTCCATAGAATAACATAGGAGCTGGAGAAGTTGTCTCTACTTTATCGCCGCTTAGTGAATCTACCCCTAGGTGCTGTAGGCTATATCTGCCAAACCTCACTAGAACATTCCCTCGGCTTGCTGTGAAGGCCTTCATCTTGCAATGGATCAACAATGGTGACGGCTTATATATATCCATAGGGGCAAATAAAACCCTCAACATCTCTTTTCATAAAAATTGGGTTAGTAATCCCTTGAATGCTAGCGACCTCTACAAACGCATTTCTCTGCAGTGTGCTGAAAACCTCTCTGACATTCAAGGGATGAAAAGCAAAATTTGAATTAGTGGGCATATTGTTTTGTGTTGGAGTTGCTTTTATTTTTGTACCTATGGCCCACTATCTGGAGTATCAATAATAGGCACAGGTATTTTAATGGCGTTATGTTTGGTTCAGTATCATGTTTTGTTTAGGGTTGTTTTTTTTTGGAGGGGGGGTGTTGCTCACTTACTGTCTTGTTTGATAATTTTGATAGGTGCTTGGAGGAGTTGTGTAGTGAGGTGTATGGTAAAGCACCAATGAGAGTACAGCAGTTTTCTTTTGCAGTCAGTGACAAGTTTTAAGCTTTTTCTTAGCTCATTTCATTTAGCTGACATTTAAGAAAGTTTTGCACACTTGTCTGTTATTGTCAAAATGAACTCTTCAATACAATCACACCTTGTTTGAACAATTAGTACTGCTTTAACTCTGACTTTCAGGAGGCAAAAAAAAAAGAAAGAATGGGTAGAGTTATTGGTTTTTTTTCCAGGGCTCCTAAATATGCAAATCACCCACCTCACAGACACTAAAGAAGCTGGGGAGGGCAAAGAGATAAGCAGAATTCAGCAATATATGAAAAATTCCCTTAAAAGAAAACTAACACAAATTAATGAAAAAAATATTATTTATATATATATATATATATATATAAAAAATATCTGACCATATCTGACTGCATGGAACAGTCCTGGCGCTCAAAGGGTTAACTTTGTGTCTTATGTCCCTGGCAGCTCCCATCTGGGACAATATGTAATCCAGGAAAACTCTGAAACTGCTCAGTTCTTATACTTTGGCCATTTTTTTGTAGCCCTGCATAGGCTCATTCACTGCCACGGATGTCAAGCTATTCTCCTTATTGTGTCCTTAATGTACACTGATGTCAGCATCAAGCTTCGTTAGAGCCAAGGAGCTCTAGTAAATAAGCAGATAGTAAATAAGGTCACCCTAGTGTTGGCAGCCATGTTGGATTATGCTTAATTACTCTTGTTGAATTGTTTCATGAACACACAAACAAAAGCTAAAGCAGTTAATTAACTCTTTAAGGACCAGAGAGGTGTGCAACACATTGCTACACAATGCTTTGCACACCTGTCTGACACATAAACGGTTATCAAGAGATTGGTACCATCTCCTTTTCTTTTCTCAATGGATGATATATCTGCCAGTTCACACTGAGCATTGCCATTTTTCAAGTCATAACTCTCACTGCAACAAGGTTGCCTTAACATTTTGAGTGTGAGAGGAGTGTCCAAAGTATTACTTAGCAATGTGTTGAATACTCCTGGAACTCAAGATCGGAATGAAGTAAGAAAGCAGTGGCTCTGCCTCCCCAGAACATGGCTTCCTACATATTAAAGGTAACAACAAATTTGTTGCCAGATGATAGGCTTCTTGAAAGAAAGAATTAACACAGTTTTTGGCTGTATGAAAAATATATTGACTCTTAAAAACGTTTTAATTTTTTGGTATTTTTTTCTCTTTAAATTGGACCTGTCACCTTTAAAAAAATTTTTTTATGTATTTGAAAACTTGATTCAAAACAGCCTATGTTTCATATTAACCAGAAGTCCAGCAGAAATATAGTTTAAGAAATATTAATAATTTTATGTATCATAAAAGTAAATTATCCTGGTGCAGCACGATGTGTAATTATCAAATCAAACATCACTGAAAAACTTTGTTAGCATATGAAACATCACCAAAAAGGCTTCATGAGCATATGAAACATCAATGAAAATCGTAATTAGCATATGGAACGTCACTGGTACAGCATGATTGTTGCAATTAGCATACGGTACCAAGTATGAATATTTCCTTAACTGTGCATTTGCTGGTCTTTTGGCTAACAAGACACATACACAGTTTTTAAAGACGTTTTCAAATATGCAAACGTGAATCACAATGACGGGTCCACTTTACACTTAAAGGGACAGTGTACTCTTTCTATGGGGGGAAAAAAATCTTACCGATAAAAGCTGCACCTTTTCAAGCCACAAGAAGGCTGATGGTGCTAAGTACAAGTGGAGCAAACCAATTGCATAATAGGGAGCAAATACAAGTTCCTTTTGATGTAGAGGGGCCATTTAACCCCTTGATTGCTTGAGAGGTCTCCAATGCATGTTGTTAGATACCTCTAGCATTCAAGGGGCTAAATGCCACTTTTAAATGTAAAGTAACTTATATTTGCACCATATGGTGCAGTTGGTTTGTTCCAGAATTACTCCAGTTCTTATTACATCAGTCTTGAGCTCTGTATAGACAGCAATATAGGCTGGAACTCAAATCTTAAAAATAAGTTTGAACTATAATAATGTTTGAATGTAGCTCCTCCCACATATTCATATATATATTCACAGTAAGCATTACTGTCCCTTTTATAAATTCTTTTAATAAGGTAATAGAACAACAGAATGTGACGACTAACCCCTCTGATCCTCAAGGGTCTAAATTATAGATATTAAGAGTTATAAGAGGGTAAGTATGTAAGGAAAAAGCGATAGGGAGATCTGTATTAGTAAGAGATCATTTTACATGGAGATTGTTATTGCTATGATTCATAAATCCAGTCAAGATATTTCTACATGACCACTGTTATGTAACTCATTATGGCTGCTAATACACCTATCCTCAAATAGGGATAGCCCTAAATCTAGCCTACTAGCAGTACTGGGGGAATGGAGTTGCTGAGCCCTGACAACGAATGAGCAACAGGAGCAATTATACTTTTGACATATGAGAAAATGTGTAGAATTACAGTAAGCCACTACAGGGATAACAGCGGGGTCAGTTGTACAGAAAATCTGAATTGCATAAAAAATGTCATATTCCATCAGGGAAAACATAAAAAAAGGAAATCTTGTTTGCTGAGCTCTGTGTTTTGAAAACTTCCATAGACTCCATTTTTTCCTCCCCAGTGAAAAAAAAAGCTTCTGATACCACAGGAGACGTATAATCCTTTCCATGTCAATGGGGCCAGCAATAAAATGTGCTGCGGTTCCTCTGGCATTGGAAGGCTTAAACATGGTGCTGCTTATACAACCAATAAAAAAACGTCAGCGGCCTTATCTGGGGGTGGCCTTACCCAAAGCATCCTCCTCCCCGTTTCTGTACAAGCTACTCACAATTTTGCCATTTTCTGTGATCCTCTGCCCGGGTCCCTAATGTCTGTATGTCTGGGTGTGGGCGGGAAGGGACATTTTAGTGACATGTAGCACGTTGGCATTTTTTAGATGTATTTATAAAGTTGTACCATTGAAAACTTTCCCTTGTTTTTTTTAATTTGTTTTTTTTTTTTGTGTGTCCGCTTAGGAACAATAATGGGTCAATAAAATTCTCTTTTAAAGTATATGCAGTGCTCTTTGAAAAATGGGAGCCGAGTACCTCATAGTGTATTTCTCTCCCTGTTTGCCATGTAAATCCCAGTTTATACTAGTTTGCTGTGTAGAGATCTGCACATTTTACTTGGAAGTTTTTTTTTTCCTCTCCAACAACCTGAGACATGGAGGGGAGAGAAAGCGCCCATGAGTACCGCGTAAGGCTTTGACATCACACAGCTGTGCAAATCTATGATCAGCACAGCAAACTGGGAGAACATGGGTTAATTCTAAGTTTTGGTAACTGGGTTCCCGTAGCTCAGTGCGCACTGACAGGTATCCAAAGCATTGCATGGGTTAAAAGGGTCTTTTATTAACACCTGACAGCCCCTTTAAAATTTGACTTCTTTCTCACTGTCACGTTGTAACAAATATGCAATTTCAAGAGAGCTTTCCAAAGTATCTATATTTATGTTAGCCATTTTTTAATTTAAAACACTGATTTATAAGAGATGTAGCTTTTTAATTTGTCCGTTTATGCAAATTAGACAGTGCTGGTCAGCATGCTTGCCAGATGCTAATACTGCACACCGCTCTCCCTCCCACCTGCCACTTCTTGCTTGCCAGTAGTATTTAATTTGCATAAGCTGACAAAAAAATAAAGCTAAACATCTCACAAACCATAAATAAGGCTAAACATCTCATAAACCAAGTATAAATAAAAAATGGCTAACATATATAAATTACATTTTGGAAGTTATTTCAAAATGACCTATTTCTTTTGAGGAACAATTCCACTTTCAGTTCAAGATGTTCCCACAAAAGGAGTGAAAATGTTTACTGTTACTTATGCACAAAAGTGATCATTTCTGGAGAAATCCAACTGCATCGTAAGTGACAAATAGAAATTCACCAAATTCCATTTGTTTTAAAAGGACTTTCTCTGTCATCCAATACAGGTTACTGGTAACTTGGGTAGGCGATCAGCCCCTTTAAATAGGCAGGAACAATTCTGAGAAGTGACTGCTCGGTGGATACTACCTCCTCTCTTTAGCTTGCAGCTAGTCAATCCACATCCAGTAAGATTTGTTCCTTGGTCAAGACACAAAGCAAGAGAACAGTTCTGTTATAGTTTTAGCTTTTTTATTATTTTTCTGTTAGATATGGAATACCACTATTAGGCGGATTACCATCACTGACAATTCCCATCACCCAAATGTGGATAGCTCAGTTTACCAGGTGCTTTTGTGGACCTAAGCCCTGTGGGGAAAATCTTGGCTGCAAGTTCTTAGCCCAGGAGTTGCCCACTGAGGCTTCTTCTTGATATATGGTAATCTGAAGACAGAAGACCTGCTGAAAAAGGTGAGCACCTTTTGAGTGCTGAGGTCCACATGTCCCATGCTTCCCCTCTTCACAGGGGTCTCATTTGGAGTTCCTATTACATACTCATGCACTCATTGGGTTTATCTGTATGTCTATGAGGTGTTTCGAGCAAGTTTCTGTGGTAACTTAACCCTTTTGCTGCTGACTAGCACCTTCTGGGGGGTTTTGGGCACTTTCCCTACTGGGACCAGTGTTTATTGGGTCTACTGATTTATTCTAGTGGGCTTTTGAGTCTTTTTATGTTTTGGTATTCACCTTGTTAACTTTGGAAAGGCGCGCTTTTACCGCATAGGCGCCATTGTTCCATTCACTTCTATGGGACTTTAAAGTCTGGGACATATCTCTGCAACTGCTCCACGTAGCGAGGTTAGAGATGGCTCATTTTCTTGGTTTGCCCTTGCATTGTCATCCGGTCAATGCTCTGGGCATGTTGGGGGCCTTAGGGGGCTTCCGGCACTGTTGGGGTACTCATCGAAACTCCGATTCCCATGAGCGATCTCTTTGCGCGCTCGTTTATGATTGGCTCCCGCCGCGGCAGCCATTTTGTGTATTTGCATTAAGAGTATCCTACGCAGGGCTTGGACTCTCCTCTCCTCCGCAGTTTAACCCTTCGCCTACCAGATAAGTCTTATTTAGTGTTTCTGGGGTGAATTGACTTATCCTCCGTGAAGCACAAAGTTTCCAAACCTTCTTCTGCATGACTTGCTGAACCCAGGTCCCCACCCACAGGTAGGTGGCTGCTTACACCACTACCTCTCGGCTTGGGAGGCCTCCGTGGTGGACTCGTGGGTTTTGCAGGTGGTGCCTACAGGGTACAGGGTTCCCTTCACCTCCCTTCCTCCTTCCAGGACCTTCTCATTCTCCCTTGGAAGAGGAGAAGCATCGCCTTTTTGAGGAGGCCATTCAGGCACTTCTGGAGAAGGTGGTCCTGGAACCAGTTCCTCCTCAGGAGAGGGGCTTGGGATTCTACTCCAACCGCTTTGTGGTTTCCAGGAAGGATGGCGGCTGTCGGCCCATTTTGGATTTGGAAGATCTCAACTCCTTTCTGGTTCGGTCCCAATACCGCCAGGAGTCACTGGGCACAGTGATAGAGGCCATGTCCCCTGGGGAATTTCTAACCTCTCTGGCTCTTCAAGATGCCTATCTTCATATCACCATTCATCCAGAGAGACGGCAATATCTCCGCTTTGCCTGCGACCGAGGGCATTTCCAGTTTTCTGCCCTCCCCTTTGGCCTGACCACGGCTCCTCAAGTCTTCAACAGAGTCCTGGGAGCATTGATTTCCATCCTACATTGGAACAGCATCATGGTCACGCCATATATGGATGACCTCCTTCTGAAGGCCTCTTCTCCAAAACTCCTTCATCAACAGGTACAGGACTGCATTCATGCTCTCTCCCATCAGTGGTGTATCATCATTCTGGACAAGTCAGACATTGTTCCTTCCCAGAGGATGGTCTTTCTGGGCATCCCCTTCGACACTTAGAGGGGGATGGTGTTTCTCACAGACGAAGTGGCTCATCAGATAGCACTGAAGGTCCAGGCTATCCTGTCTCAGGATCCAGCTCCAGCCAAGGAGTTGTCATCCTTGGTGGGGAAGTTTATTTCCACCATAGAACAGTTTTCTAATCCTGGCATGCAGGGGTTGGCCAGATATCCTGGAAAGATCCCTATCTCTCTCTCTTTACGTGGAGCAGAGCCTCTCGTGGTGGCTTAACCTAAACAGTCTTCTGAAAGGCAGACCCTTCCTGGTGCCTATCTGGACCACAGTATCGAGGAATGCCAGCCTCTCTGGATGGGGAGCGGTACCGGGGCACTTGAGTGTTTAGGGCCAGTGGTCTCCGGAGGAATCTTTGCTTCCCATCAATGTCTTGGAGCTTCGGGTGATATTTCATGCCCTTCAACACTGGACATGGCAACTGGAGGATTGCCCTGTCAGTGTACAGTCGGACAATGCCACAGCGGTAGCCTACATCAACAAGCAAGGCTGCACAAGAAGCCTCGCAGCTTGGCTAGGGGTCAAGGCTATTTTATCATGGGCAGAGAAGCATGTCCCTGCCAGTTCATATTCCTGGCGTAGATAACGTTCTGGCAGACTTCCTCAGTCAGCACACGGTGGACAGCGGAGAGTGGGAACTACATTCAGAGGTGTTCAACCTCCTCATCCAGCAGTGTGGTCTTCCATGCATCGACCTGATGGCAACCAGGCACAACAGGAAGGTTCAAACGTTCTGCTCTTTCTGGGTGGATCCCCTGGCTCTGGCAGTGGATGCCTTGTCGATCCAGTGGACATTTCCTCTGTCATACCTATTTCCTCCCATTGCCCTGTTGAACAGGGTGCTACGGAATCTGCGACTGGGGCTCTGCCCAGTCATTCTGATTGCTCAGTACTGGCCTCGGCAGGCTTGGTTTCCAAAGCTTCTGGATCTCTCAGTGGCGGAACCTCCTTTGACTTCCCTCCCGTCCAAATCTCCTTCTGCAAGGTTACCTCTGGAAGGAAGACGTTCATCGTCTGGCTTTGATGGCATGGAGATTGAATCCTCAGTTTTGAAGAAGGGTTTTTCTTCTGGTGTTGTGGCTACTATACTTAGTGCCCGTAAGCCTGTTTCCTCTAAGGCCTACCACTGAGTTTGGTCTACCTTTCTATCTTGGTGTGCTGACAAAGACCTTTCTCAGGATTTTGACCTTCCTACAGTTCTTTCCTTCCTCCAGGATGGTGTGGATAAGGATCTCAGTCTGAGTTCTCTTAAGGTTCAGACTTCTGCGCTCCCTGTCTTCTTTCAGAGGTGTCTTGCTCTCATTCCTGATGTCAAGGTTTTCTTCCAGGGTGTTGCTCATACCCGTCCGGTGTTTAAGTCCCCTGCTTCTCAGTGGGACCTTAACTTGGTTTTAGGAGTACTTCAGTGTCCTCATTTTGAGTCTTTTGCTTCCATTCCTCTACGTATGACGTGGAAGATGGCCTTTCTCCTGGCAATAGTTTCTGTTCGCCGGGGTGCGGAGCTGCATGCCCTGTCTTGTAGGCCACACTTTTTGGTGTTTCACAAAGACAAGGCGGTGCTTCACACTTCTCAAGAGTTTCTCCCGAAGGTGGTGTCTGAGTTCCATATTAATCAGGAGATTGTGGTTCCTTCATTCTGCCCTAACCCTACTTCTGATAAAGAGAATGATCTTCATCTGTTGAATGTTGTTTGTTGTCTCAAGTTCTATGTGCATCGCACTGAGTCCTTGCGGCAGTCTGACACTCTTTTTGTCATCCCTGAGGGTCCTAGGGCAGGAAAGCCCGCTTCCAAGGTAACCATTGCTTCCTGGATCAAGTCCACGATTCGTAAGGCTTACGAACTTTGGAAGAAGGCTGTTCCCTTCAGGGTCACGGCTCATTCTGCAAGGTCTATTGGGGCTTCTTCGGCCTACAACAATCAGGCCTCAGCTGTTCAGCTGTGCAAGGAGGCCACTTGGTCATCTGTGCATACTTTTTCTAAACACTATCGTGTGGATGCGCTGGCATCGGCTGATGCCAGTTTTGAGAGGAAGATCCTGGAGGCAGTCTTGCCTGTCTAGGATCTCTTTAGTCTCTCGGTTCTCTTTCACTTTTGAGCCCTGTTGGCTCTAGTTCAGTGTGCTGTGTAACAGTTCCTGGGGTTTGTTTTACCCCTGTTCAGTGTCCGTTGACACTTTACGCTTTTTGTTGAGCTCTTCATGATCTGTAGGTTCGTTCATTGGTGCTCTGGTGACTTTGGGGGGCCTGCGCCTGGTCCTTGCCTTTCTTCCCGTCCTGGGGAACTTAATGGTTGGACATCTCAAAGTTACCAGTAACCTGTATTGGATTACAGAAAAAATAGGATTTTAGTCTTACCTGTTAAATCCTTTTCTCATAGTCCATACAGGTTACTGGTCTCCCACCCTGTCAAGGGACCATGCTTGGCTCTCCTTTGGCAGAACGTGGGGGTCCTTTCGGGTTCATGCTCATAGGAGTCTTCCTTTACCTTCTTACTACCTAGTCAAAAGTTAGTCTTTAAATCTTACTGGATGGGGATTGGCTAGCTGCAAGCTAAGGAGAGGAGGTAGGCTCCACCCAGCAGTCACTTCTCAGAACTGTTCCTGCATACTTAAAGGGGCTGATCGCCTACCCAAAGTTACCAGTAACCTGTATGGACTAAGAGAAAAGGATTTAACAGGTAAGACTAAAATCCTGTTTTAATCCCATTGAATGCTAGAGAGGTATCCAACGCAGGAGACCTCTCTAGCATGGAATGGGTTAAAATCCCCATTTAAATCACTGGGGATGACCCCCCCTTACAGTGTAGGTGGTTTTGGCTAAAAAAAATTATTCCAAATTCCTTGGAACATAAAGCTCTTAGTGATAAAGCAACTAGGAAAATGGTGCACAAGAAATGTGGGGTTGGTGGGCCCCAATGCAAACATTTTTGGGCCTCTAAAAACAAAAATATTCTCGTACGGGTGTAAGTAGAAGGTATTGCTTTTTATTCTTCTTCTACTATGACTTTGTAAATGGATGCCACCTGGTTACAGATCAGCTACATACCTACATACACTCTTGGGGAATACCTGGGAGCCTTCTTGTCTTAAGCCTCCAGAGGTCCACTAAGGTCTGCGGTTGGGAGTGTCAAGATGACAGGATTCATGTCATAACGTGGCAGGCCTTGATTGAGGTAGGTGGGATTGGGAGGAGAAGAGACAGGGTTTGCCCTTAATCCCTTAAGGACCCTTGACGGTCCTGGTATGTCATGGCTGGATTTGCTTTCAGGACCCATAACGTACCAGGACCGTCATGGAATTCTGTGCTCCCCGTGCGGCTGCATACCGTTTGGGGAGTCCAGAATCAGATTCACGAAAAAAAAAAAAAGATGCTCCGTGATCCTTAAGTGACGGCCGTATGCGTGCGTGGCCGGTCCTTAAGGGGTTAAAATGGGTGGAGAGTGGGAAGAACTGAACTGGCAGTGACTTGGGAGAAGATATAAGGGAATGCATTGAACCCTGAGAGTCAGACTCTGTCCTCAGAGACCCAGTAATTAAGTATAAAAACCCGGAATCTCCAGGTCAGATCTGGGAGTTCCTAGGCATGCTTTGGTGCAAAATGTCCATAGGACAGGGGTGTCCAAGTTCAATCCGCAAGGGCCACCAACAGTACAGGATTTAAGAATTTCCTTACTTAACCCCTTAATGACCCATGATGTACGTCAAGGAGTAGATGTCCCTGAAGGACCAAGGACGTACATGTATGTCATGGAATTCAGGTCTCACCTCGTGGCTGCACGCTGTTTGGGGAGCCCTGAATCCGGATCACAAAAAAAAAAAAAAAAATGGTCCGTGGTCCATAAGTGCCGGCTGCGTGCGTGGCTGGTCCTTAAGGGGTTAAGCACAGGGAGTCAGTCAGAATGAATGAGCCACTGATTAACTCAGGAAATCCTTACATTCTGGTCTGTTGGTGGCCCTTTGTGACTGAACTTATACAGCCCTGTATTAGGATAAGCAAAGGCTCATATTTAAATAAGCTAAAGAGGAGCAGTTTTGGAACATACCAACTATAGAGACGAAATACAAATTCTCTAAATTCACAATGATTTAAATGGGGCTTGTAACCCCTTAAATGCTTGAGAGGTCTCCAAACCATTGCCTCTCTAGCATTCAAGGGATTAAAAGCCTCACTGAAACCAATGATAATTTGTATTTGCTTTCTGTTGTGCTGTTGGCTAGCTCCAGACTTTCACCTATTTCTTGTTGAATATGGCCTGGTGTGCTTTCTACAGGGGGCAAAATGGTTGCAGGCACTATTGGTGCTTCAAACAGCCCTCTGCACCTGAAACTGTGCGGTTACCACATTTGTACATGCTCTCCTGTATGTTTAAAAACAAGATGGCATTATCTTTCTCATGTCCTATATGGAACACAGGAACCATGGGGGTAACGCTCACCACCTCCAGAGGGTAGAGCACTTAAGAAAAGCAGGGCCTTTGAGGAGAGACTCCCATCTCTACCTCCAGCTTACCCCCATCCCCCAGTTTCAAGTGACCTTCATCAAGACGAGGAACAAGCTGGCACTGTTAGAAGTGGCTTCCCTGGATTTGGATTGCCTAGCTCCCAGGTGTATTTCTGGACAATTTCCCTGTGGAGGTTGACTTTATGACAAGTATGTTCCTCATTGCTGAACTTCTCTAAGGTTCTACATTTTATAATGGGAGCCTGAAGAAAGAAGACCTGTAAGTTAACCATTTGAGTGCTGTGGTCCTATTTCTAAATGTCCCATTTAATTCTTGGCACCCACTAGACATGTTATTTATACCTAATTTGCACTCAATCTTTTATTTCATTGCATCCTATGATATAAAGGTGCTACTATACTGATTAAGGTTTTATTTTATCAGTTCTAGGGCTCGATTCTATTACCCGCTCTAAAACCGGCATTACAAGAAAAACAAGTAGTGCGTGTTACGTCAGTATTCTATTGCAGAACCACAGTAAAGCAAAACTGGCATAGACAGCACTTCTCAGAGTAGTAACAAAACTGGAGCTGTCTGCTTTTTTCCGCCTACCGCCTACAAAAAACGTACAAAATGTCAAAGTCCAAGGAAATAGGCTTACATTTGACGACAGAAAGATCAAGTTCAGTGTTAGATATGTTCTCCACATAACAAAATCCGACAGAGTGCCCCCCTCGACATATTAACCCCCCCTTTTAAAAGTTGACTTGCAGTGCTTTCTTTCACCATCTAATTCGATGAATATTGCACATCTGACATTTTAACCCCCCTCCCCCTTGAAAAGTCGACTACAGTGCTTTCTTTCACCATATTAATTTGATGAATATTGTACATATGACATTTTAACTCCCCCTCCCCCTTGAAAAGTTGACTACAGTGCTCCCATGACTTTCTGTCACCATTTTTATCCTACATTTTTCTTCTCCTATTATATTCGATATGCCCTCGTATTTTGTATTGCAAGATTAACCCAAAGAGGTATTGTAATGTGTTTGATACCCTTCTGGTACTCATCGGGTTAATAGGTAACCTGTATATGTATAAAAAAAAGTGTTTGTATGTATTTATTATATATGGAATTTGTGAGAAAATGTAATTAAATATTTAATTTATGTGTAACAATGATTTTCTTTTTTTAAATTATATATGTCATTTGTATTAAAAAAAAGTACTTCAGACCTCAAGAGGGGTATCATGGTGCAACAATTGCCCCCTTTATTAATTAAAGAGCATGTAACCTATGTGAAACATAGGTTATATGCTCTTTAATCCACTGAGTGCCAGAGGGGTACTCAAAGGCACTCAAAGGGTTAATAAAGGGGGCAAATTACAAATATAATAAAAACAAACACCTTTCTTTTATACATATACATATTAACCCATTGAGTACCGGAGGGGTAGCAAACACATTAGAATACCTCTCTGGTACTCATAGGGTTAATCTTGCAATACAAAATACGAGGGCATGTCGAATATAATAGGAGAAGGAAAATGTCGGATAAAAATGGTGAAAGTCATGGGAGCACTGTAGTCGACTTTTCAAGGGGGGGTTAAAATGTCAGATGTACAATATTCGTCAAATTAATATGGTGAAAGAAAGCACTGCAAGTCGGATTTGGAAGGGGAAGGTTTAATTGTCGACTATATACAATATTTGTCTGATTAATGTGGTGAAAGAAAGCACTGCAAGTCGACTTTTAAAAGGGGAGGGTTAATATGTCAAGGGGGGCACTGTATGTTGGATTTCTATGCTGTATACTGTATTATACACTGCTTTTGCTCGAATAACGATGGTTTTGAAACTGTTGTTATGGCTTCTACGCCTCAGCCCCTGAGGCGCAAAATTTCTGACTTAAATGTAACCACAAAACAGGTGGTAATACTGAGCGTAGGTAATAGGATACTAATTGCACGTTGTTTTTAGTTGTTTCCTATGGGCTTTTTTTAGAATGGCGGTAAATATAATTACCGCTGATTTTGTTTTCACAAGTCAGCTAATGGGACAGCAAAAACTGACTTAAAAAAAAGTCTGTTTTATTTTTAGCGCTGGTAATAGAATTGAGACCCTAATCTGCCTTTTCTGCAATTTACTGGACTTCATCCTTCTCCAGGATGACAGCCTTTATGTCTTTTATATTTTATTACATTTTGCTATGTATTTATGCAGTTTTAAACTTTATTCCTTAATTTCTGTATGTTTAATTTTAAGGTACAAGGCCCCTTTAAGAATGGGAACCCTTGTGGTCGCCATCTTTGTTACATAGAGATCAGTGTGAAATCTTCCCTGGGACATATCTCTGCACCCATTTCACATAGAGGGGCAGAATAGGCTCAAATTAAACTACTGGCCATGCTCTATTGAATGAGCAGCAGGTTCAGACACTTAAACTTTGCCATTTTTTTCACAGCTGGAGAGTTACTGTTGCTGAGCAAAGACATAGCTGCTAACTGTTCAGATTTACGCAGGATAGCCCCAATTTTAGGGCCCAATCCCACTGAGCAGAATCAGTGGCCCACTTTCCAGGCCTCTGCCCGCTTGTCTCTACCCTACTTCCTGCCTCAAGCCACACTGTGCTAAAGTTCCCCCCACAGAGATGCCGCGTTATTAAGCCCAGAAGACCCCCCTCGTATCAGGAGTCAGTGGGGGCGCCCACCCCTGATGTGACTTGTATCTCCTTCGGCTTGCTCATGGCCATGGAGGCGAGACGCCAAATAATTTGATTGGCTACATGCGTGTTTTATGTGCCGCACGTAGCGCAAGTTCATCTTGCCCTCCTCCTTGAGTGTAGCACGCTGCACTACTGGACTCGAGCAGAGAGCCAGAATGAAGCTGAGGAACAAAGCAAAGTAGAAGGAAGTCCTGCACAAGGCTGGAGACACTGGGAGAAGTCTGCTCTAACCCTCCTATCCTTTAACCCTTTGAGTGCCAGAGAGGAATCCAATGCATTGGACTCAAAGGGTTAAGTGTCAGAGAGATAAGCAACATATGGTTAAGTATCCTCACATCTTGCTTATTAATCAATGTGGTTGCACTATAATTATTCTAGGTTAACTGTGTTGCATTGGAATCAATCCCCCTTTAACCCCTTGGATGCTAGTGATAAATGCAATACAAATTCATCTCTAGCATCCAAGGGGTTAAAGGGGGATTGATTCCAATGCAGTGTAGTTAGAATAATTACAGTGCAACTATATTTATTAATTAGCAAGATGTGAGGCTACTTAACTATTTGAGCATGTTGCTTATCTTTCTAACACTTAACCCTTTGAGTTCCAGAAATGAATCTAATTCATTGGATTCTTCTTTGGCACTCAAAGAGTTAAAGGATAGGCAGGTATGCCATATCATTGACCGTTAGAGTAGAAGGGTTTTGGTGTAGGTCAGAAGGAGATCTATGTCCCAAGAGTCCTGTTATGAGACCCAAATCCCTCTTTTCTACCCTGGTGTCCTGTGTAGGAGATCAAACTGTGTGGTGTGTGTAGTTGAACTACAACTCTGACAGAATTGAAATAACACTCTCCATGGCCCAAATACTATGAAGATTAATTGGAGCTGCTTTATTGTGAAACATTACTATCATTTTAAATCTAAAAAGGAACAAGATTTCCAGTATTCAGAGTGGTTTGGTGTGTAGGTGTCCATTGACATCTGAGGTTCATACTGTTCCAGTTCATCCCTGTTGTAACTGGTCTGTGTTTTGAAAGGTTTTTCTCTTTCCCTCCTTGGAAGAAAGAGAAAAAGGTGATTTTTGTCTACTTGCCAATAAATCCTTTTCTCTTAGTCCATGTGGAAGAAAAAAACAGCTGTTTGAGTTCTGGGCAGAGATGTTCTTTGGGTTCCCTGATTTAGGTGACCCCAGCTTCCTGCCTCACTTCTGTTTTCTTTGGTCTTTGCTATACATTACAAATGAACTGTATTGATGGATAAAGTGGTGTCAGGAAGGGAGTCCCCGCCTCCAGAGAGCCTTTAAAGGCAAGTGCCCTGGCAGGACAATACTTTACACCAGGGCTTGACAAATTTAATTTGACTTTAGGAGCCAGACCAAAAATTTTGGAGTCAGACTCAGGATTACAGCAGAGAACCGCCCCTCGGCTTCTATTGCACATTTATGGTCTGGGACTCGTGAGTTTGAGTAACTCCATATTCCTGCGATGTCATTTTAATCCCTAGAACACAGCAAGCATGGACACTAGGGATACTCATCTTGTGGCTTTCTAGCTGCTTTTGGACTACAGCTTTCTTTACCTTGAGTATTACAGTGGTTGTAATCCAATAGCAGCTACAGAGCCACAGATTGAATACTTCTTAACCCTCAGAGTGCCATAGGGGTATGAGGAAGGGTTTAAACATTCTTGTTCATTCAAACACCCATCAAAAGACAGATCCATTCAAAACAAATACAAAAGAACATGATTAACCACTTAAGGACCACAGAACATATTTTTTTTCGTTATGTGATTCAGGGTTCCCCGAATGGTGAGCCCTAAAATCCATGACATACATGTGTCTTTTAGGCACTTTTACCCATGACCTACATGTGCCTCCTTGGACATTAAGGAGTTAAGCGTTTCAACATCACATAGTATGTGCAAATTGCTTATTTGTGTTTTATGGATAAAAAAGGAATTTGGCTTTAGTTTAACACTGGGGAAAGATTCAAGTGCATGACTGGAAAGGGAACACACTGATGTTCAAAGAGCAAATAAAAAGGCTGTTTATATATTTTCACAATGACAAGCCAAGAGACCCTTGAAAAAGTAAACTATTTTTCAGTAACTGCATATGAACAGTTCCTCTTCTTCTTCTATTTTTTCTCACTTTAGTAACCTCATAGCCACCCCTCACAGCATCACACCACAACTCCCTGCAAAGAGGTGCTTAACCCCTTAAGGACCGGCACACGCGGACCACGGGGCATTTTTTTTTTATTGGCGCTTCCGGAGCGGCGTGCAGCCGCGGCGGGAGCCCTGAACGCCATGCCGTGCCAGGACTGTCATTGGTCCTTAAGTGCCGGACAGCCGTGACGGTCCTGGCACGGCAATGGTCCTTAAGGGGTTAATGTTTACACTTTGTCATGTCCTGCTAGGGGGAATAAACAATTTTAAACATACCTTAGGCAGTCTGTGAGAATTTACACACACATAGTGTCTGTGCGCATTCAAGGATGCGTTACATGATGTCACATAACACCACCTCAATTGGGTACAGACCTGCACAGTGTGTGTGTGAATTCTCACTCTCTCATACCGATACTTGAGAATGTATTCTTTTCAGGCACATGCTCACATAGACACCAAGAGGGGCTTGAGCACCTGCCCTTTTTGTCCAAAGAGCCCTCATGCCCTTTTAACAAAAAAAAATAATAATTATGAGAAGTGCCCTTTTTTTCATTTGAGCCCCTTCCCCCTCAAAATGTCTGTGCATGTTCCTGATTCTCTTCATGTGCTGCCGGACAGGGGATGTCAGTGATGAGATTTGTGTTGCAAAAGGGGTGGGGCTTAATCAGTGGCCAGGGTTTACTCATGTGTGTCATAAAGTGGGTGGGAAGTGGGAAGACTAGCGTGGGAAGGAGGAGAAGTGGAGGAACAGGGCGGGAAGGGGAAGAAATTCACTCATGCCGGAGAATCGGCCTCTGTTCCCAGAGTCCCAGTAATTCTGTCTAAAAAACGGTCTCCAGGGCATACCTGGACAGTTCCCAGGTATGCTCATACCATCTTCATTTCATGTGTCTGTGTACATGTGCAGTAGTGTTATGGGACATTCCCCATACCGATATCTTCATGTTTGAGCGCATCCGGATTGTTGCACATAAAAAAGGCAGATGAAGTCATTCCTAGTCCCCATGGAGACCTGGTGTTGCCAGTTTATTGAGCTCTGCTATACCCCATGGTTCTTGTGTTCATCATGAATGAAGAGAAAAGGATTTATTGGTAAGTACACAAAATCCACATTTAACTCTGTGCTGACTAGGGAAATCTCCAACGTTCACCACAGTGAGTTGGAGGCCTTTCTTGTATCCACAGGGCTAAGGCTTTTCCTATAACCATTGTGTTCGATGCTCCCAGGAGCTAGGTAATAGCTGAGTGGGCTAATACCCCCTGGGCATTTTTAAACCACTGGTGGGATGCTAGAGTGATCTCCAGCTAAGGTCTTCTCTAGCACTCAAGTGGTTAAATAACAATTAAAACGATTTACTCCTCCTTTTAAGAAAGAGTACTCCAGCTTATAGTAATTGCACATTGTGAACTTAAATCTAGTTCCACAGATTGTTAGGTACTTACACTTAGGTACCAACCTTGCTCACAGCTTTTACATCCATCTTCACAAAGTGGCCTTTATGCACAACATAAAAGAGGAAGAATACTCCAGCTAGCCATCTGCACCATAAGGGAGAAGTAAATAAAAATCATGTTTATTATTAACCCCTTAATCACTCATATTTCGAACTGTATTGCAGACCTCTCTAGCATTCAAGGTTCTGAGAACTCCTAACCCTTTAAAAAGCAGAGAGCTATGCAAGGCATTTCAAAGCAGAGTGTTGCACACTCCTCTGGTCATTAAAGGGTTAAATCAAAAGGGGACTTTTATGTGTTCACTATGATGCATTTGGGTTGCCACAGAGTTATTCCTTTTTTCTTTTGTGCACAAAGCCCATTGAGCAGACTGTTGTGTAGCCCAGACAGGTTTTGTGTCTGAGGCTCCCAAATCAAATGCACCCAAAGTGCCCATTCCTCCACTCATGGCCATGCCCTCACTCATCAAAAGACCCTAGCCCCCCCCCCCCACACTGTTGCCTATTACAGAAACAGCGCAAAGAAAGCACTTAACACTTTGACTGCTGGAGAGGTGCTAAGCAATTCTGTGGAGACCTCTCTCTGTCAGAAGTTTAATAATGGCCATTAACCCCTTTGCGTCCGATGACATACCCGGACCATCACGCTGGCCTGGCACTTAAGGACCAGTGTTGGTCCTGGTACATCAGGTACTTTTACTCACCTCGCTCCTGCAAGAGCGCGGTGAGTAATACCGGGGACTGAAGTTGATCGCTGCAAGAGCAGAGTGATCTCTTTCAGTCCCTCGTTCGGTGTGCCGGCACACGTGATCAGTCACGTGGGGTGGCATGTCGAAATTCCCTATCTGGTCCTTAAAGAACCACACACCCTGGGACCTCTGGTCCTTAAGGGGTTAAAGGGGTCTCTAAAATTGTAAATAAAAGTCTATATATATAAAAGAATAAGCCTCATTGCATAATTTATGGTACCTCACACACAGAACATAATTTATGTCTCCTCAGAAAACAAACACACATTGAACAGAATGCCTCATTACATAATTTATGTCTCATTAGGAGACACAACTCCTATTGGGTGATTGAATGGGGACTTTACTGCTCACATTGGGTGATTGAATGGGGGCATGTTTATCATACAGGGAGTTGGCCCGCCCCCTCCAGCCTGCCCACCACTATCCAACTGACAAAAAAAATATAACTGCCATTCGCTCCTGAAGTAGGGGATATCAATAGCTTCTCCCAGTCCACACACACTCTCACTTAGGATCATGACCCCACAAACACACTGTTTCACCTCCCACAGATAACTGTAACCCTCCATACACTCTGTTTCAGTATGAGGGTGTAATGTTCCCATAAAATACAAACTCAGGGATAAACTTAAAAGCAACTCTTTTATTTAACTCTTAATCTTTTCAGTCACCTCACTAACTGTCTCAACTGTCACTCCTCTGCTTCCTGATTCCTGCCCTTTCTCTTTAAAGGGAGAGAGATGCTTTGCTGTATGTTACAGAGGGCAAGCCTCAAACACCACTTTTTATTTGTTCCCTCAGCATATTGCTATGCTGCCTCAACTGAAGAGTCACCCTGTGTTATATTACTCATCAGTTGTTTTGTGATGATCCCCCCAGAACCACCTGCACAATGACTAGTGCCACTGCCAATTTAGTCACCACCTCCGCTACAGCCAATTCTATAAAACTGGGGACACCTAGCATGTGTAACACTACTGGTCTGACACTGCAGGCAATATCAACGCAGGATTTTTATAGCGAATGTCCGTGTAAGCAGCCCAAACTGAAATTATTGCAGTATTTGGATAACATTTTTCCTGCAACCACTGTCACTGCCACTGAGAACATATCTACTCCAGAAAATGTTATCGAGGGAGATAGTTTACCATTTCCCAGTAGCCACCAGGCAGAAGAGGGAATTGAGCAGGTTTCCACAAAATCTGCCTCTGATGATTTTTCTTCCTGTCAATACCTACAAGAGGTAGAAGAAGTGTCTGAAGGATCAAGGCCTCCTAAGCTTGATTTGTCCCCTGAGCTTGATTTTTCCTGTGACCTTGATTATTCCCCTGAGCTTAATTTTCCCTTGCTTCCCGCAGTACTTCTCCTGTTTCTCCAGTTACACTTGTGTCTTCTCCTGACACCTCACCACCTGCCTCTCTAGTTCCATTTGAGTCTCCCAGCCAGATAGTAGCTGCTAGGGTCTCCGCCACCAGTACCACTGTTACTCCACTATCCTCCTCCAATCCCAGTCAAAGTGAGGTTACTCCAGCATGCAAAGATAAAGAAAGTTTCGCCTCAGTTTCTTCTTCTCCACCACCTTCCAGAGTCATCCTTTACTCCAAAGTGTGGGACCATTTTGTGGCACTTGGCGATGGCTGGCTAGCAAAATGCAAACTGTGTGGCAGGGAAGTCAGCCGTGGGAGGGTGTTGGGTCATCTAACCACTTCTGGGATGAACCAACACCTGAACAACTACCACAAGTTAGTGTTGATTTGTGCAGAAAGTGTCACTACTGCATATACCAGTGTCACACTCACCACCAGTAGGCAGGAGAAAGAGCAGGGGGATCATGCCACATCTGGTCCTAAGAGCAGACAGTCACAGCCCATCCCAAAATCAATACAGGCCACACTGGAAGATTTTGGTGGGTTTCATTCAAAGGGGATGAGCAGACAGCAGTCTAAAAAAAAACAGATGCCTCATTGCACAGCTCATAGCCATTTGGTGTGCTACTTTTAATTTGGTGGGCGGGGAGCCCTTCCAGCAACTTATGGAGGCTGTCGCACCCCGATATAAAATTCCATGCTGCACTACATTTAGTAGAACTATAGTGCCCTCACTGTACCAGTCATGTGTTGGGCTTTTGAAGGACCTGCTAAGAAAGGTTGGTGGCCAGTAAGTGCACTTTACCACTGACTTATGGAGTGCTACGAGTGGCCATCATGGCTTCCTGTCATTGATGGAGCATTGGTGGCAGCCCAATGTGTTGCAAGACACATTACAGACAACAAGTTCAGGTGCAGTAGATAAGCAGGGGCACTGCTCTTCTCCTCCTCCATGCTGAGGCAATGAATCAGCAGCACACTTCATAGCATTCGTAAAGCACTGCAGAACATGGTGGTGCAGTGGCTAGGGGAGCAGGCAGGCATACAGGCACAGATGGGGTTTATGGTTACTGACAGTGCAGCTAACATGATAAAGGCTCTCCGGGATGGCAGATTTGTGGGTGTGCTCTGCTCAGCACATGTCCTGCATCTAGTAGTGAATGCTGCTCTCGAGGATGGCTGTAACACTGGAAGGTTGCCAGCCCTTCTGGAGTCGTGCCGACAAATTGCTGGCCACTTCCATTGGAGTGTCAAAGATAGCCAGCTCCTCAGGGAGGAACAGAAAAAGGCAGACCTCCCAGAGCACTGCCTAAAACAAGATGTTTGGACCAGGTGGAACTCCACCTTAGATACGCTAGAGCGTATCCTGGAGCAGAAAAAGGCAATTCATGCAATGTCACGTCACCATTTCATTGGTAGTAACAGAACACTGGGCAGAGCTGACTGGGCCCTGATGGAACAAGTAGAGAGAGTCCTCATGCCTTTGCGTGCTTTGATGGAAATTTTAAGCAAAGAGAACACTATCCTGGCAGAAGTCATTCCCCTCTTCACACACCTGGATGATTTCCTTGCACATAGGGAAAGCTTGCCTGGTGCTGTAGGTAATATACTTCCTTATGTTGCTGCCCTTCTAACAAGACTGAAGAAGGAACAGACTCGGCCCATGGAAGATTGCATGGACAATTGTCCCGAGTTAATGCTTGCCACAATTTGCTATCTTCAAATGAAAGGCAAGATGGCACTTAGTTCCAATTCACTCACTGCCTGGATGGAACAATTGATAGTAAGGGTGCATGAGAGGCAAAGAAAAAACAGGATGCAGTCACAGGAGGTGGGAGAAGATTCTGCAGAAGAGCTGGAGGAGTGTGGTGGTCTTCCGGGACCTATAAGTAGCAGCGCCAGTAGCACTTCATCTTGTTCCGGTGGAGCAGTTGCTGCTTTTTATGCTGAGGCAATGGACAGATTATGCTTCGGAGAAAACAAACAGCTCCCCATCAATAGAAAAAGTGCCAAGTTTGAGGTTAAGGCTTACCTTGCGGAACCTTCTTTGCCTCCAAGTACAGATCCCTTGACTTTCTAGGATAACAAGAGGATGTGTGGCCTACATTGTCCCTGGCAGTCCAGGAGTTGCTTTCTTCCCCCCCCAACCACTGTCCAGAGTGAGCGGGTATTTTTGGTAACCGGAAATATACTTAGCCCCAGCTCATGAAGCAAATTACTTTTTTAGTCCGCCTTGCACCAGTCATCCTCAGTTTTGTAGTCTCTTGAAGTCTGCAGTATCCATCTACTGATTCCTGGCTGCTCTGTTGTTCTGCAGTTTGCTGCTGACTACATCTACAGTGTTGCTGTCATCCTGAGTCTGCCTTGCACTACTCATCCTCAGTTTTGTAGCCTCTTGAAGTTTGCGGTATCCATCTACTGAGTTCTGGCTGCTCCTGTGTTCTGCAGTTTGCTGCTGGCTACATCTCCAGTGTTGCTATCATCCTGAGTCCGCCTCGCACCAGTCATCCTCAGTTTTGTAGTCTCTTGAAGTCCATGGTATCATCTACTGAGTCCTCCCTGCTCCAGTGTTCTGTAGTTTGCTGCTGGCTACATCTCCAGTGTTGCTGTCATCCTTAGTCTGTCCTGCACCAGTCATCCTCTTCCTTCAAATTTAGCTATATTCATACTTCATCTACTTCATCCATAGTACCATAAGGTTAAATGCCCACCTTAACCTGTTCCTCCATCTTCATTTACACCCTGGAAATGGTTCAGTTTATTTTTCATTTTTATTGTATTTTTCAAGGCATTTTAAATTTGACGAATAATTCGGACTGTTGTCGAATTTCGTCCGAGTCGAACAGGTCGGATCCGAAATGCGGAGTTGACAAATGAAAAAAAAATTTTCGTCCAAAATCGAATTTTACCGAAAATGTTTGTTGTGCACAAGTCTACCAAACTCTTCCAAAAGTATCAGTAACAGATCCAAAAAGTAGGTGATCAATATTTAAAATCAAAATTTATTTTAAAATTCAAATAAAAACACCTAAGTGTCTCTGGATATAGCTATCCTTTCATCAGGGTGACAAGCTCTAACTAACTAACTACTCCCTACCTGACCTGATTTCCCATGACCTAACTTCCCAGGTCCTGCCAGTCAAGTCAGCCCCGTGCAAATCCGTGGGGCCAACCCTGTAGCTACGAAAGTAGCTAAATGCAAAATAACACAAAATATCAATGCACATCCAAATTTAATCATTATTAATCCTTTACTCTGTTGCAAATTGTTTATCACCACTAGGATGTTTTAGTTACATAATATGGCAATAGTATGCTAAGCTTGCCACCAGACCAAGGTACCCCATATTATATATACACACACACACAGTAATGTGCAAAACTTTTAGGCATGTGTGAAAAAAATGCTGTAAAGTAAGAATGCTTTCAGGAATAGATATGTTAATAGTTTATTCTTATCAATTAACAAACTGTATGGTGAGTGAACAGAAATAAAACTAATAGTTGATGAAACAACTGTTTGGCTTCAAAACAGCATCAACTATTCAGGGTATACATCTTGGAGAACCAACCACAGTTCCTCTGTGGATTTAGGCAGCCTCAGTTAATTCTCTCTCTTCATGTAATCCCAGAAAGACTCAATGGTGTTGAGATCAGGGTCTTTGTGGTGGCCATTCCATTACTTCCAGGACTCCATGTTTTTTATGCTGAAGATAGTTCTTAATGACTTTGGGGTCATTGTCATACTGCAGAATAAATTTGGGGCCAATCAGATGCCTCTCTGATGGTATTGCATGATGGATAAGTATCTGCCTGTACTTCTCATCACTGAGGATCCCATTAATTCTGATCAAATCCCCACCTCCATTTGAAGAAATGCAGCCCCAAACTTGCAAGGAACCTCCACCGTTCTTCACTGTTGCCTGCAGCCACTCATTCTTGTACCACTCTCCAGCCCCTCAGTGAACAAACTGCCTTCAGCTACAGTCAAATATTTCAAATTTTGATATAAGTCTAGAGCACCTGCTCCATTTTTCTGTACCCCAGTTCCTATGTTTTTGTGCATAGTTGAGTCGCTTGGCCTTGTTTTTTCATCGGAGGTTTGGCTTTTTGGCTGCATGTCTTCCATGAAGACCACTTCTGACCAGACTTCTTCAGACAGTAGATAGTTGTACCAGGGTCCCACTGTTTTCTTGATCTAAATAGAATCAAAAACAGCGCAAATGACACAAAAAATAAAAGATATCTAAGTGTAGTATTTTAATAAATAACACAGAATGACAAAGTCACTAATTACCTCACCCTGCAGCACTTTCAAGTGAAGTATAAAGAATAACATCTCATTATATCATTCCATCATTTCCATGAACTCCTCCATCCATTTCATCTTCATTTCCACCATTTTCTCATGAACAATTGGTAACACCTATTAAAGCGGAACATTCATGCTAATAACATTGCTCCTGAATATATTACGAACCTAGCGATATGCAAAGTTATACTTAACCCCTTAAGGACGGGCCATGCACTCACGCGGCAGTCACTTAAGGACCACAGAGAATTTTTTTATTTGCTGGACCCAGTTCCGGACTCCCCGAATGTCGTGCAGCCTCGCGGGGAGCCAGGAATTCCATGAAGGTCCAAGGCCGTCATGGGTCCTTAAGGGTATGACAAGTTATGATGGTCCAGGACCGTCATGGATCCTTAAGGGTATAACAAGCCATGACGGTCCTGGACCGTCATGGGTCCTTAAGGGGTTAAGCTCAATAAGTCAGTGGTATTGCAGAAAAAAATATGTTCGGCAGGAACCAGAGTACAGACAGCACAGACAACTTAGAAGAAATATACCTCAGAGTCTGCCTTTTCTGTCCCGTTCTCTGCCAGCATTGGTGAGTGGCATCCTTCGTGCCTTATGGCACTGGAAGGGACTGACCTCTCAGGCGCACAGAGCTTCTCTTGTAAGCTCTATGCAGCCCATTGCTTTCAGAAGATGTTTTTTTACTGCAATACCACTGACTTATTGAGCTTAAAGGGATAGTAATGTTTCATAATAAAAACAGCTCTAATTAATCATCATAGTATTTGGACTTTGGAGAGTGTTATTTCAGTTCTGTCAGAGCTGTAGTTCAGGAGTTATTCAATGACAAAGTGTCCCCCTCCCGCCCCTTTTACTGATGTAACACTGCTCAGCCAGAGCAGAAGGGAGGTGCCCAGGTAGATTGCACAGAAGGACAATCTTCAATTAAGATAAGGGAAAAACCTGAAAAGCTTGTCAAGGGGGGCAGGGCTTTCACTGTTTTCATTGTAAGAAGATTGTCCCTTGCTGTTATCTGTCTGGTCTATGGACTGCATTCCACATCTGAGACGAGATGGCTTACACTAGGTAAACGGGGCGGGAGGGAAAACTTTGCTTGTGAATATCTCATTTATCTACTGTATCACTGAGTAGCCATTATTATTTTTTTACTTAGCAGCGTGTAAACTAGGAGCATTCAGTTTGTGAGGAATTCTTTACTCTATTGTCCCACTGTTTTATGCCAATTCTGAGCTGTTTGGTATAATTTTTTTAATCATACACCTGACTATATGACTACAAAATCCCTGACTTTGTGCAAGTTTACTTAGAAGAACTGATGCTGTTTTGAAGGCAAAGGGTGATTTAGATTTTGATTCTGTTCACTTACTATCATTTTGTTAATTGCTTGTTAATTGCTAAAAATAAACTATTAACATGTCTATTTTTTGAAAGCGTCTTAGTTTACAGCATTTTTTCGCATCTGCCTAAGACTTTTGCACAGTAGTATATAAGTATGTATATATTTATATGAAACCACACAGTGTTCAACAGTAGTATCTCCCTCTCAGGCGCTCTGCATTACTGAAGAAAGAACCGTGCAGGAGCTCCAGCTCCTGAGGTATGTGCAGAAGGAGGCACAGACCTCTCCTGCCACACCACTGGTTGGGGGGCAATGTGGAGATTGGGGGCAATGAGAGGAAATGTGAGGCTGGGGGCAATGTGGTCAGGGGGGCCCATGGCAATTTCTGCACCGTTGCCCGGTGGCTTCCTGTTATGCATCTGCATTAGTGTCTACATTGGTCTCATTTATTAAAAAAAAAAAATAGGCAGAGGGAGAAGTCAATCTGGTTTTGCATGTTTTCAAGCAGTGATATCTCTAAGTTGTTGTATCTTAAGGGTTCCTTGATGACTGATTGGAGCAACTCTGGGTTAGACCGAGCGGGGATACATCACCTAAAATCTTAATTCTGTGGAACGTTAAGGTTTCAAAGATATCATGGACAACTATTTTGAAAGCCCCCAGGGATGAATATGAGAATCTTTTGCATAACTTAATGAGTTTGAGGAATAGACCTCTAAGCAGAATGTGAAAGTGGAGTATTAAAGTGGCAAACCAACTGCACCATCCTATATAATAATTTGCTAGGATGTTTGTCACGATGCAGTAAAGTGCAGTAGAGACTGCCCACGTTTGGGCAGTCTCTACTGAGAATTATTGCATCTCGTGAGTGAGGCGATACAAGACTGTATCGCGTGGAGCAGTGGGGTAGCAGCCTCTTAACCCTTTGAGTGCCAGAGGGGTACTCAACCCCACTGGTACTCAAAGGGTTAACATTACCCGGACTTTGGCCCGTATACATGGTCTTTTAATAAATAAATATTCCAGTTGATTTAAGTGTTTTTTAATTTGTTGAATGCTGGAGGTGTCTTCAAAATATTGCTTTTAAATCAATGGGAAATGTTATTACTCTACTTCTTGTTATATCAACCTCAGTGGGAGAAGAGAAGGATGTTGGGAGTCTCGCCCAATGTCACACAGATGAGAAAATACTATAATATAGACATAGTACATGTGTTGTAGTAACTTTCTGTTATTGCTCAGGTATAAGTGTATATCAGGGGGTGAGCAACATGTGGCTTTCCAGCTGCTGAATGAAAACTCTTATTGCTCTCAACTAACAAGCGACCTCTAAAATTGCCAGGCCATGTCACCAAGCGGGTTTGTGGCCTGGTGGGAACAAAGGGGGCCACTATAAAATGGATCCTTCAGAATAACAGCACCTACATTATAACACCTCACAGAGACAAATATCCAGTCTTTGAGGTTACAGGTCTGCCAGAGAACAAAAGCTGAGTATGGGAGGCGATACCAACTTACATCAGGATTGGGTCTGCAAACCCAAGGTTAGCTATACTTAAGCGGTGCCAGCTACTCATTCTGCTGTACCTGGGAGCTCATCTTCTGCACCTGGCCGTCCCACCGATTCCAGCAGCTCATTGGCCCGCACAAGCATGAACACATCTGTATTGTGTGCGAAAAGATTGATGTCAGCGCTGTGCTTTTGCCTTGTGGACACTGCCTCTTCTGCATGGATTGTCCCATGCTCATCTGTCAACTGGTACAACCAGAGTGCCCAGCCTAACAGGCTCCTGCCAAGCAGGCAATCCATATTTCTGCATAACTTCAGAAGCTGATTAGCCTCAAAAGCTCTTTATTTTAACATCATATTGTTTTGAAATAAGTACAAAGAAGTTGTTTTAACATCAAAAGACTGAAGAATGCAGGTGACAACCCCAACAAGGACTGAGGAGATCAGGGCTTAGATGCACTAAAAGTCGATGTGGAGTCAGTAGGATATTGTCGATGTGTTTCTATCACTCCAACAACTCGATCTGCACACACATCAACATATTCATAAAACTTGTTGGATGGAAGGGGAGAGTTGGAGAAGGTCCCTATTAGCATACAGGATTTTCGAAGTGTTGTCGGTGTGGAAGGGATCTCTTCTCCTCACACATCACCAACACTACCACAGTTCTGAATAGCATTCTCTGTGCTTCCCTACCCAGCCAGTAGGGGAAAAAAGAGAAGGCTTTCAGCACCATGGACAGCATTGAATGCCATAGGGATGTGCATTGCTCACCCCTGTGGCATTCAAAGGGTTCAAATAAACAGACCTAGTACACCAAGCACTACACAATGTTCCCTCCCTTCGACACCCCTCCTTGCATATATTCGACATACTAACTCCATTCGACTTCACCTCCTCATTGGACAGGAACTGCCATTTATTCGACAGAACCTGTCCTTCATTCAACGTTTAACCCTTTGAGTACCAGAGGGGTAGGAAGGCATTGCTTAGCAATGTGTTTCCTACCCCTCTGGTACTCAAAGGGTTAATATACTAGGTATGTGGCTGCATACCTTGTCCGTATATGTGTAAAAAATGTTTTTTTATTTAAATATATTTTTAAATGTATTAAAACAAACATCAGACCTCAAGGGGGGTATCATTACCCCTCATGACACCCCCCTATCATGGGGGCGACAATTGCCCGTTTATTAAATAAAAGTCATATAACCTATGTTTCACACATAACCTATGTTTCACATATTTTATATGCACCTTTTATAATTAAATAAAACTTTCAGACCTCCATGGGGGCACCAGGACCCCTCTTGATTTCATGGATCATCTATCCAAAAGGATAGATGATCCATGGGACAACCCCAAAGGCATTTTCTGCCTTCTTGATGCTGCTGGTGGCTGTATAAGCCAATTGTAGCATCAAGTGATTGTGTAGAGTGAATGAACCCTGTCACCGGGTACATTCTTGGAAAGTGCATCGACGCTCTCTCACCATTGAATCAGTCTCCGGGGTCAGACCGGGTGACTGATTCAATGATGAGAGTGCAATGCTGCGATTTCCAAGAATGAACCCGGTGACAGGGTTCATTCATTCTACACAAGCGATTGATGCTACAAGAGGCTTATACAGCTGCCGGCAGCATCAAGAAGGCAGAAAATGCCTTTGGAGTCGCCCCATGGGTCATCTATTCTTTTGGATAGATGCTCCATGATAGGGGGGCTATCAGGAGGGGTCCTGGTGCCCCCATGGAGGTCTGAAAGTTTTATCCAATTATAAAAGGCGCATATAACCTATGTGAAACATAGGTTATATGCCCTTTATTTAACAAATGGGCAATTGTCTCCCACATGATAGGGGGTGTCATGAGGGGTCATGATACCCCCCTTGAGGTCTGATGTTTGTTTTAATGCATTTAAAAATATATTTAAATAAAGTCATTTTTTACATATAAGGGCAAGGTGTGCAGCCGCATACCTTGCCTATTAACCCTTTGAGTACCAAAGGGGTAGGAAACACATTGCTAAGCAATGCCTTCCTACCTTTCTGGTACTCAAAGGGTTAAGTGTCGAATGAAGGACAGGTTCTGTCGAATAAATGGCAGTTCCTGTCCAATGAGGAGGTGAAGTCGAATGGAGTTAGTATGTCGAATATATGCAATATATGTCGACATACTAAGTGGAGGGGATGTCGAAGGGAGGGAACATTGTGTAGTGCTTGGTGTACTAGTTCTGTTTATTTGAACCCTTTGAAGGCCACAGGGGTGAACAATGCACATCCCTATGGCATTCAATGCTGTCCATGATGCTGAAAGCCTTCTCTTTATTCCCCTACTGACTGGGTAGTGAAGCACAGAGAATGCTGTTCAGAATTGTCGTAGCTCTCCTTGCTGTTACTCCATAGGAAAGTACAGTGGAGATCCCAAATATGACAGCCTGAGGCAGGTAAAGTGGAGACTGTGAACTCTGACAGCAGAGGCTGCTATCAGAGATTACTGAATGAGTTGAAGTGTCACATTATCATATCAACACACCCCTTTGCATACGAATGTGTCTCATTATTCAGCATTTCCATATGGAAATGAGTCATTATGCTTCATTACCATATAGAAATAGGCCATTGTAGATGTGATTAATGAAAATTTGTAAACCTGTCGGATTGATCTCGATGTGTGCATCTTTTTGTCGGATTGCTGGTGATGTAATGTCACACACTGATGAATACTGTGGATGTGCCTACGACACTGCTCCGACAGAACATCGACATTCGTAGCCCTCTTCTACCTTTAGTGCATCTAGGCCCAGAGATGGGATCAGGTTTTTAGCCTATACAAGGACCATCTGATTGCTTAAAATTGTTGACAGAGCTGTGTAACGCCTTTCAGCTTAAGCAGAAACACCGGCCAAATACAACCACATCATACTACTCCTCTCCTCTTGGGCTTTCTATGTTTTTATCCTTTACAGACCAGAGAGTAACATTATGAGGCAGTGCTTTGCACAGCCTTGCAAGCACTGGTGAGTGACACAGCACTGAAACAGTTAAAGAGGAGTGTTTTTCAGGCCTGTATGGGACTAACAGTTGCACCATGCAGTCCTGCCCAATTTGAATTTCTTTTTCAACTCTTTCATTGCTGAGTCGCTCATTTTTGGTCACTTTACTGGGAACACTGCACTCTGGTCCTTAACCCTTTGAGGGCTAGAGAGGTATTCAACACATTGTCTTGCAATGTGCTGACTTCCTCTCTAGCACTCAAAGGGTTAAATTATTAAAGAAATAGGTACAAACCTAAATTATACATTATTCTCAATTTATCCCGTTTGTGGAACAATGTGTGGTCTCTCTGAACAATATCGATGTCTGCTTACGTATACACATACTGGCTCCAGGTTCAAAACTGGCTACTTGGAATTATGATGTAAATTTAAAGTGGAATTGTTATTTTACAATAAATAGGTGATTTTGGAAAGAGTGTACAAGTTCACTCATATTTATGTTAGTCATTTTTCTCTGTCGTCCAATATAGGTTACTGGTAACTCTGGGAGGCGATCCGCCCCTTTAAGTAGGAAGGAACATGTGTGCATGGGGTGGAGCCTCCCCTCCCTCCTCAGCTGCATCCTAGCCAGCTAGCTCCAGAATGATTTGTTCCTGGGTGTGAACACACCAGGTGGAGAACATCTCTCGTTAGTTTTAGTTTCTTTTTTATTTTTCTATCAGATATGGAATACCACCATTAGGCGGGTTACCATGACTGACAAATGCCCTTCAAAGCAGCTAGCTCAGTGTCCAGGTGCTTTTTGGTGGACCTTAAGCCCTGAGGGGGAACATCTTGGGTACAAGTGCTTCCCCATAGATTACCCACTGAGGTCATTCTTACTATATGGTAACCTGAAGACAGAAGATCTGCAGGAAAGGTGAGCTACCCTTTGATTGCTGCAGGTCCACTTGTCCCACAGTGCCCCTTCGCTGGGCTTGTATTTGGGAGTTCTCATTGCGCACTCCTGCACTCATTGGGTATATATGTGAATGTCTGTTGGGTATTTGGAGCAGGTTTATGTGGTAACTTAACCCTTTGTCTGCTGGTTTGACACGTTTAATGGGGTTTTCTGACACTTTCCTTACTGGGTTAGTGTTTACTTATTATGCATACATGTTCCCTGTATGCTTTTCATGTTTTTACTTTATGGTTTAACTTTTATTAAATGTATGTACCGTGCCTTTAAGGTGTGCTTTACCACATAGACGCCATTGCTCCATTTACTCTCTATAGGTTTACACTGTTTGGGACTTATCTCTGGAACCACTTCACGCAGCAACTTCAGAGTGGGCTCATTTTAATTGTCTACCCTTGCTCTATCATCCGGTTTATAGTTCAAGTGTGTTGGGGGGCATCAGGCACTGCTTTGGGGTACTTTTTGGTAAAAAGTACATTTGCAATGAGAGCTCGTTTCGCGCCTCTTTTCTGATTGTCTCCCATCACGGCAGCCATTTTGTGAGCTTTTCTCAGCGAGTATCCTATGCAGGGCTTGGACTCTCCTTCTCTCCTCCTCAGATTAACCCTTCACCTGCCAGATAAGTCTATATTTAGCGTTTCTGGGGTGAAATATTAATCTAACACACTACAATTGGGTGATTTATTGTACAGTTGGTTATTTTGACACTGTGAGTATGTCTATACCGCTGGAGCTAGGGGCTAGACCTAAGACTAAGGAGGCTGGGGTATCAGTATCCCCCATTGCGCATTGCTCTTACTGTCACTCAGGGCTACCTAGAGAATTCTCTGGTCACTTATGCCCAGCATGTTCTGAAAGTCCTGACAGCAACCCAGGGCCTTCAAGCCATGCTATTGAGCCAGTTTGGGTACAAGAGTTTAAGGCTGCGACTAGGGACCTTAGGTCCACTCTACAACTCTTTCCATCCCAGGTACAGGGGGCTATTCAATTACGGCAGACCCCCTCTACAATCAGATCCTCCCTATCTAAACTGCAGTGGGTGCCTGATGTGTCAGATTCTTCTGAGGAAGAATTGTTGCAAGATTTAGATGTTGAGGATGGTACAGTTATAGAGTCTTCTAGGTCCGTTGGGGACCCTTTTGAATGTGATCCCGAACCCTCTGCTGAGGGCCTGATCAGAGCTGTATTGACAACTCTCAACATTTCCTTGGTTCAGAAGGTTCCCTCTGATCCCTCTGATGTTTTTCAGGTGCCTGCAAAGCCCCTTACTTATTTTCCTCCTAAGCCAACTCTTGACCGTTTGGTTTCTGACGCATGGAAAAATCCAGACAAGTCCTCTTCAGTGTCCAGAAAGTTTGCTAAACTTTATCCCTTTTCTGAAACAGAAATGGCTAAATGGGTTCATCCCCCCAAGGTGGACGCACCCATATCTAGACTGTCTAAATCTACTGCCTTACCTGTTTCTGATGCTTCTGCACTGCAAGGTTGGACTGACAAGAAACTTGAAGTTTCCCTCAAGTCCATTTTCACTTCTATTGACACTGCTATGCGTCCAGCCTTTGCTGTTGCATGGATTAACCGGGCTATTGCAGTCTGGACTGAACAACTCACTACGGAGGTCCGTCAGGATGCGCCTACTTTGGAGAAATTGCTTCATCTTGCTAATATCTCTGAAGCTCAACACTGTTTCTGCTGCTGCCTTTGCTGCCGTCCACATGATGGCAAGGGCCTCCACTACTTCTGTAGTGGCTAGGCGTGTGCTTTGGCTTAAGATTTGGTCTGCTGACACAGCTTCCAAGAAAGTTTTGCTTTCTTTGCCTTTTCAGGGTACTTCCTTGTTTGGATCTGAACTTAAGGAACTAATTAGCGAGGCCACAGGGGGTAAGAGTACTCTTCTGCCCTTGGTCTTTAAGAAAAAGTTGGCGTTTAAGCGTAACCAGTCCATTTTTCCTTTCAAACTGAGACACATATGATGAACCAGGCGGTTACATCAGCTCCACATCCCTCCTCCAAGCCCAAGCAGCAATGGAAGCCCAAGGCCGCATCCAAGCCCAAGACTTCCAAGACTGCTTCAGCATGACTCACCGAACCCGGGTCCGCAACCCGCTGTGGGTGGTCGTCTCCGCCTCTTCCGCGGGATTTGGGAGGATTCAGTGTCAGACCCATGGGTTTTACAGGTGGTGTCAGAGGGATACAAGATCCCTTTCTTTTTCCTCCCACCTTTTCGCTTTCATGTTTCTCGTTCTCCTCAGGAAGTCGAGAGAAGCCGTCTGTTCGAAGACGCTCTTCAGGATGTCCTGGAGCTGGTACCTCCTTCAGACAGGGGTTCAAGATTCTATTCAAACCTCTTTGTGGTGACCAAGAAGGACGGTGGATGCCGCCCCATTTTGGATCTGAAAGATCTCAATTCCTTTGTGGTGAAGACTCACTATTGTCAGGAGTTTCTGCGCACAGTGATCGCTGCCATGTCTCCAGGGGAGTTCCTTGCTTCTCTGGACCTTAAGGATGCGTATTTGCACATCCCTATCCATCTAGAGAGCAGGCAGTATCTGAGGTTTACCTGCGCCAGAGGTCATTTTCAGTTCTCAGCTCTTCCAATTGGTCTGACGACAGCCCCTCAGGTTTTCCAATGGGTTCTGGGGGCCTTGATATCCGTCCTCCATCGGGACGGCATCAGAGTGACTCCATACATGGATGACTTGCTTTTGAAAGCATCATCTGCGGACCTTCTTCATCAGCAGGTCCAGACCTGCATTCAAATCCTTACACATCACTGTTGGATTGTGAACCTGGACAAGTCGGACCTTGTCCCGTCCCAGCAACTGGTCTTCCTGGGTCTTCTGTTCGATACTCAGAAGTGCATGGTGTTTCTACCGGACGAGGTAGCCCATCAAATTGCTCAAAGAGTCTCAATGATCCTATCCCGTGATCGGATCCCGGTTCTGAAGTTGTCTTCTCTGGTGGGGAAGTTCATTTCCACGATAGAGGCGGTTCCATTTGCTATGGCACACACCAGGGAACTTCAAAGATTTGTGATACAGACATGCAAGGACCAACCAGATCATCAGAAGCTATCAATCTCACTTCCTCCTCATGTCGAGTTGAGCTTGGTGTGGTGGTTGGACCTTTCCAATCTCATAAAGGGGAGATCCTTCCGGATTGCCTACTGGACCAAGGTCACTATGGATGCCAGCATCTTGGGCTGGAGAGCAGTTCTGGGTCGCTTTAGTGCTCAGGGGAAGTGGTCCATGGAGGAGTCCCTTCTTCCCATCAACATTCTGGAAGTTCAAGCAATATTTCATGCTCTCCACCATTGGGAGTCTCAACTGGAGGACTGTCCAGTCCGAGTGGAATCCGACAACGCCACCGCAGTGGCTTACATCAACAGACAGGGCGGGACAAGAAGTCTCGCCACTTGGTTAGAGGTCAAGGCCATTCTGTCCTGGGCAGAGGTTCATGTTCCTGTCATTTCCGCAGTGCACATTCCAGGCGTAGACAACGTCATGGCAGACTTCCTCAGTCGTCACACAGTTTACATCGGAGAGTGGGAACTACATCCAGTGGTGTTTCAACTCCTAACTCAGAGATGGGGGGTGCCCCTAGTGGATCTGATGGCAACCAGACACAACAGGAAGGTTCCGGCATTCTGCTCTCGGTGGAGAGACTCTCTAGCTCTTGCTGCCGACACAATGTCCATTCCCTGGACATTCTCTCTGGCCTACATTTTCCCTCCTCTTCCAATGTTGATAAGGGTGCTACAGGAATTGAAAGTGGAACGTTTTCCAGTAATCCTGATTGCTCCGAATTGGCCTCGTCAGTCCTGGTATCCGGAGCTTCTGGTGGAGCCCTTTCCACTCAGACTTCGGCGCTCTCTGTCTTTTTCCAGGAGCGCATTGCTGTCCTTCCTGAAATCAAAGTTTTCTTCCAAGGCTTTGCTCATGTGCATCCTGCCTTTCGGAGTCCGGCTAATCAGTGGGACCTTAATTTGGTTTTAGTAGTTCTCCAACGTCCTCCCTTTGAGTCTTTGGCTACTATTCCTTTACATCTTGTAACGTGGAAGATGGCCTTCCTTCTGGCGAATGTGTCAGTTCGCCGAGTGGCGGGGTTGCAAGCTTTTTCCTGTAAACCACCTTATCTGGTGTTTCATAAGGATAAAGCGGTGCTTCTGACCTCTAAAGAGTTCTTACCTAAAGTGGTCTCCGAGTTTCACATCAATCTGGAGATTGTGGTGCCCTCTTTCTGCCCTAACCCCTCCTCTGACAAGGAAAGGGATCTCCACTTGTTGGATATGGTGCGTTGTCTCAAGTTTTATGTCCATCGCACTGAATCTATCAGGAAGTCCGACGCTCTGTTCGTCATTCCTGAGGGTCCTAGGGCTGGGAGACCGGCATCCAAAGTGAGTATTGCGTCATGGATCAAGTCCACTATTCGTAGGGCCTACGAATTGAGGAATAAACATGTCCCCTTTTGGGTCACGGCTCATTCCACCAGGTGTATTGGGGCCTCTTGGGCCTATAAGAATCAAGCATCCGGCTGATCAGCTGTGCAGGGCGGCCACTTGGCCCTCTGTGCACACCTTTTCGAAGCACTACCGTGTGGATGTGCTGGCTTCGGCTGATGCCAGCTTCGGAAGGAAGGTCCTGGAGGCAGTCTTGCCTGTCTAGGATCTTCTTCTTCTCAGGTTCTTAGTGCTTCCTTACTGTTGAGCCCTGTTGGCTGTAGTTCAGTGTGCTGTGTTAAAGTTCCTAGGGTGTTTTTACCCCTGTTTGGTGTCCGTTGACACTTCAGTTTTGTTGGGATATCTGACCGCTTGGTTCATAGAGGTCCTGGTGACTTTGGGGGCCTTGCGCCTGGTACTTGCCTTCTTCCCGCCTCTGGGAAACTTAATGGTTGGACATCCCAGAGTTACCAGTAACCAGTATTGGACGACAGAGAAAAGAGGATTTTAGTCTTACCTGTTAAATCCTTTTCTCTTAGTCCATACAGGTTACTGGTCTCCCACCCTGTCAAGAGACCACCCTCCCACCCTGTGGCAATACGTGGGACTCCTTAGGGGCATGCTCACAGGAGTCTTCTCTCCTATTTCTGGTCAGTTATTAGTGTCTCAAATCATTCTCAAGTAGCTGGCTAGGATGCAGCTGAGGAGAGAGGGGAGGCTCCACCCCCTGCATACATTTAGAGAAATGTTCCTGCCTACTTAAAGGGACGGATCGCCTCCCAGAGTTACCAGTAACCTGTGTGGACTAAGAGAAAAGGATTTAACAGGTAAGACTAAAATCCTCTTTTAATTTCAGTCAGTTGTTTGTGAGGTATTTAGATTTTTTTTTTTTGTCAGTTTATGTAGTTGAGCTAGTACTTCCTGGTAGGAAGTGACACATAGCAATATAGAGCTATGTGGACCTTGTGTTTCCTGGTAGAAAGTGACATTTGGTAATGCAGAGCTATGTCAAGCTAGTATTTCCTGAAGTGGAATTTTGTAATGCAGAGGTTTGGGGAGCTACTACTTGTGGTAAGAAGTGACAGTTCGTAATGCATGGTTATGTGGAATGTTTGAGTCCTCCAGGCATACCTGCATGATGTGCACTAACAGACAGATAAATAAAGCTAATTGTCTTATAGAAACATAGGGGGGAGATGTATAAAACTGGAGTTATAAAGAACGGGTCTGTAAAAGTGTCTCAAAGCAACATAAGTATATGTATAAACATCTAGCGACATTTTCCTAAATGTCTTGGCCAAATAAGAATTTTGTCCCAATGTATTTATAAAGAAATTTGCTAATTGTACCAAAAATAAAGTCAGTTTTAAGGATCAAATCATAACACCAAGTAAAACCTGTTCTTATTGGAAGTATATAATACTGCTATGTGTGCAAAAATATATTTGCAGGTGCAAATATTCGCAGAATTTATAAACGTGACTTTACTTCTTTATAAATACGACCAGGCGTTGTGAATTTTAGCGACAATTTTTACATATACACTAAGAAGGCTTTTTATACATCACCCCCCAATAGAATTTGACAGCAGATAGGAACCATTCGGCCCATCTAGTCTGCCCATTTTAAAATAATTAAACTGTTGTTTAAAATTAACCCCTTAGTGACCGGTTGTGCTATCACGCGGCTGGCACTTAACTACGGGGGGTTTTTTTCCGCATTATAACGAAGTCCATTGTCGGGAAGGGGTTAAAAAATGCCTAACATAAATATAGCGTGCTTTCTGAAAGCGCTTTAATCCCTTAAGGACTGGCACACGCGGCTGGCACTTAAGGACCACGGGGCTTTTTTTTTTTTTTTTTTACTTCCAGTTCAGGGCTTCTGGAGCAGGGTGCAGCCGCGCTGGGAGCCCTGAACTCCATGACGTGCCAGGACTATCACTGGTCCTTAAGTGCCAGACCGCCATGACGTTCTTGGCACGTCAATGGTCCTTAAGGGGTTAAAATCACATAGTTGTTACAAAGTGACAACACACACCACAAAATACAGAAATACCTGGCTCTTGTGTTCCCTGCAGTAAATAATGGCAGAATGGGTCAGCGTGACTAAACCTATATAAGCTGCTGCTATTCCTGTGGGCGTGGGAAAGCCACAAAAAAGAGCAAGAAAAGCTAAATAAGGAAGAGCGGTAATGATCTCATAAAAATATATAGTCTAAGACTCCAATCCAACCCAAATGTGTATAGTCTGTAAAATATTGCAGTGTAATTTATTACAGATTACAGAACAGCATACAAACATGTCAAAACACGCACATGTATATTTAAGAAGGCTAAATCACAATAGATGTATATTAATACTATTGTATATCCCTTTTAAACCAGTGTCCTACAGGAGACTTAAATTGTGAATTGTGGAGACAATATTGTGAATTGTTAATAATTATTTGTTCATATCCGAAATATGTTATAAATGTAACATTGTAGCTTTCCTGTCTTTTGTAGACACTCTATATCCACAATGTTGCTTTTACTCTCCACCTCACCGATTGTATGTGTCCATATGAGATTATGCCTCTTCCCAGGCATAATCTCATTAGTGCTAACAATCTGTGTCCATTTTAACCTTTACACCTCCATGGCGTGGGTTCGCAGCTGCAGCCCGTAATAGCGATTTGGCTGGGGTCCAACCCACTAGTTCACTCAATTTGTGTGCTCTAGACCGCTCCAAGATTTTTCTCTCTGTGGTAATGTCTGGAACTTGTGGCATTATCAGTGGTGGGGTTTATGAACGCGGATCTCTGATCAGCAGTCAGCAGGCAAAGATACGCTCATTCCCACAAAGTCTAGGGACTGTATGTTCAAAGGGATAACAACAAGAAATTGTGGTATGAAAGACAAAGATAAGTCATTGAATGCATGAACGACATATTTTCTATAGAGTATTCTCCAAAAAACTAGTAATGTCCGTTGTGTACGACACAACTCCAGAACTGACGGGCAAAGGGGCAGGGCAAGGGTGTGGCTAAACTATTCTCCAGTGTCGTATAGAAGAAAAGAAAATTTGTCTTAACTAACGACAAACAAGTCTTTCAAAAGACAAAATTTGTACGTTAAGAGAAAAGTGGAGGGAATTGTTACGGTTTTTACGACACTCAGACCAAAGGTTAAAAATAAAACACAGTTTTATTGAGGTAAAAATAAGGAACAGTGCCCCTTGGGGCCAGAATAGGTAATAGCACGTATCAGACAAGTAATGGATGTAGGACAGGCCCAATATAGTAGGAGCAAATAGCTTGCAACAGGAATCAATGGAGGTAAAAGAGTTAATGTCCAATACAAATAATCAGTGTTGTGGTGATTAGCCAACGCCCGGTGAATACAAACAGTCCAGGTAGTAGTGCAGAAAGCAAGCGCTAGCAGTGCGACTGAACTGAATCACTACAAGATAGCTGTACTGTAATATGCCCAATAGTATTGCAAGAGCTGACTGGAGCTAGAGCCAATAACACCCCTTGGGTGTGGTAACGGAAGAGAGACACTGCAAGAGCAAATGGGACCGGAGCCAAGCGCACCCCTTAGGTGTGGTAACGGAAGAGACACTGCACAAGCAAATGGAACCAGAGCCAAACGCACTCCCTGGTGCGGTATGATGGTACAACACTGTGAGCAATAGGAGACCAGAGCCAAGACACCTTTCCAGTGCCGAAACGGAGTAACACACTGCAAGAGCTAACGGAATGCCCAATATGTCACGGATTATTACAACGCTCAGACGTAAGGTTAGGTAAAAACACAACTTTATTGAAAAGTTAAAGATAAACCCATAGGATTTTATACACGTACATACAATACATAGAATAGCAAGTAGATATAGCAATATTAAATCAGGCTCTACCGGCCCTGCCAATATACCGGGCAAGGCAGCCTGGGCAAGCAATGGAAAGGTGGCTCTACCGGCCCTGCCAATATACCGGGCAAGGCAGCCAAAAGACAGTCAGGAGTATACAGGCTCTACCAGCCCTGCCAATATACCGGGCGAGGCAGCCTAACGGATAACCAGCTGAAATAGGCTCTACCGGCCCTGCCAATATACCGGGCAAGGCAGCCTGAAGGAACACTGAGATGGTAGGCTCTACCGGCCCTGCCAATACCGGGTAAGGCAACCTTAAGGTGGAATGATGGAAGGTTCTATCGGCCTTACGAATATACCGGGCAAGGCAGCCTAAGGAGGAGGTGTCAACCAGAGTGGCCCCAGTAACTGTCAGATGATAATGACAGTATAAAGATAAGTAGTGATACGAAGCCCAGATATACCAGGATGTTACGTGCCCCAATACCTGGGTATTCATGGAATAATAGCTGTCTAGGACTGGACAGCACACTGAGGACCTTCAGTATAACTGAGTAGTAAGCCAAGTGGCAGAGGAGCAAACCAGCGCCCGCGCGCTGGGAACCAACAGACTGAGTTAATAATGAAGCAAGCCAGCGTCCGCACGCTGGTAACCAACAGACTAATAGTGTAAAGCCACAAGGTGGTGGAGCAAACCAGCGTCCGCACACTGGGAACCAACAGAGCTGATATAGGGCTGTAAGGCCAAGGAGCGAACCAGCGTCCGCAAGCTGTTAACCAACAGACTAATGTAGTCACAGAGCTTGTGGAGCGAACCAGCGACCGTACACTGGAAACCAACAGATATCAGTGTTTAGTGCCGTGAGGCAAAGGAGCGAACCAGTGCCCACGCGCTGGGAAACAAAAGACTTGTATAGTATAGCCGCAAGGCTTGAGAGCGAACCACGCTGGGAGCCAATAGATATCAGTGTATAATGCCGTGAGGCAAAGGAGCGAACCAGCGCCCGCGCGCTGGGAACCAACAGACTAGTATAGTATAGCCATAAGGCAGTGGAGCGAACCAGCGTCCGCACGCTGGGAACCAACAGCAGAGAAAGTCGCCAAGCGACCGAGGAACAATGTCGCCACAGATGCAGGAACCGGGCTCAGGAGATGAACAGGAACCAGAAAGGATGTCCAACCAGATCAGGGGAGACAACGGAGACCGGCAGCAGGAAACAGCAACTTCAGAAGACTCAACCGGAACAGGCACTGGAACCAGCACAGCAAACAGCAGACTCTGGAACAGCACAAACTCAGGAACACAGCAAAGAGGCCTAATCAGCTTCTGTAGCATGGTGGTAATGGAAGCAGTCAGAGACCCCACGAAAGGACAACCAGAGGGTGCCCAAGCTTAGTTTAAATAGGCAATATGAGGCGGGCTAAAGGCAAACAGCCAATGTGAGCCCCCTACAGGTGATAGACACAGTAATGCAGCAATCACGGGCACCGTGATACAATAGCACCACGCGGTGCAACGACTGCAAGGAAACAAGCATCGTAGTTGGAGATAACTGCTCTGCTAGTGTAAATGGATAGGCTCGGTGATGGAGGCAACAAGCTCATCAAGTGTTAATGGGCTCAGAATCGGAGGCAACAAGCTTGGCAAGTGTACACAGACAGGCTCAGTAACGGAGGCAACAAGCACAGCAAGTTTTCTCTGACAGGCTCGGTAACGGAGGCAACAGCTCAGCAAGTGTTCTCTGACAGGCTCAGTAACGGAGGCCACAAGCTCTGCAGAGGAAGTGTGATCAGTCAGTTCAACACTGCAAGCACAGTTCAGAATGTTGCCAGGCAAAGAGATCAGAATCTCGCAGGAACACTGGAAGCAATCAGAGCAGGAACGTCAGCCAGAGCCGGGTCAATCACGGAGCAGGAACGTCAGCCAGAGCCAGGTCAATCACGGAGCAGGAACAACAGAGTAGTCAGATGGACCGAGTCGGTACAAAGGAACTAAGGAACACAGCAAAAAAATGCGCAGGTACGGGAACACCACGAAAGGGCACCTGACAGGTGCCATAGGCCCAGTATATGAAGAGACACCCTGGGCGGGCCAATCAAGCTCCGCCAATGGGAGCGCACCACAACAGAGAGTGACAAGGAATCACAGGAACCGTGATAGGAATGTGTTCTGAATGTGAGAATTTTTGTCTTTAGTTAAGGCATTTTTTGTCGTTCGTTAAGACATTTTTAAAGATGTTTTTGTTGTTAGTTAAGACATTTTTAAAGACATTTTTGTCGTTAGTTAAGACATTTTTGCCATTAGTTAAGACTTTTTTTGTCGTTCCATACAACAATTTCAGTCAGGACAAATTACATATTTCCAATCACAACCGACACTCTCTGAAAATATTAATGATCCCAACGACACTGTACTTTGAAAAGTCGTTACAAATGACAAAAGCTATTACTCTACTTCTTTGAACATATGGCCCTAGGTGTTTTTCTTTCAAATGGTATGCCACACTGTATTTTTGTCCAATGCTCCTTGGACTACAATATGATAAAATAAAGTCTCCCAATGATTTTTCTGACATGTTTCCTACTATACAGTACTTTTTCAAGGAGTTTGATGATGACTGTTTGTATTCTTAACTCTCTCACTTTTAAATTTTGCAATGTGGCAAACAACCTATGGGGTACCACACTGTAGCCATCAACCTATGAACTGTTGATTACAATATCCCACAGCTGCCTCATGGGCTGAAATGTAACTATAAACGGCCTTCATATATACATATATGTCACAAAAAAAGAAAATGTGAATAAAAACTGGGGACATCTCATATCCCCTGAAGTTACTAACTATAAACTGACACCCATAAAGAGAACAGGGAAAAATATTTTATGCTAAACCTTGCTGACACACCACCAAGACAGGCTATCTAATGTTAACCCTCTACTGGGATAGCAACTAGCCCTTACATGTAAAGCAATCCGAGGTACTAATTTCCCTCAAACCTACACTTGTAAATCCTTATTACCCCCCCAGTTATATGTAACATTATGCAATCTATATATTGCTTCTTCTATGGGGGATCTATATGCACAAAATTCCATCTAAAGCATCCATAAGACTTGTCCATACTGTCCACATATCTGTGTATAGTTATAAAATTGAAATAAAAAAAAAAAAAAAAAAAAAAATATATATATATATATATATATATATATATATATATATATATACTAGCAATGTGGGACGGCGCTGCCCGTCAGGATATATAGGGAATTAATGCACACAAATGAATGCAAGACAAACACACACAGAGGCACACACGCAAATGCACACGCATACACTGAGAGGCATAAAGAGCGACACAGTCATACACACATACATGCAATGCACAACATACAGACACATAGAGTGTGATACAGACATGCAACATACACAGTGAGGAACACAAAGGCACACACAGAGACACAGACACACACACACACAGACGTGAGTCATAAGTGAGTGTGTGTGAGTGAGTGTGTAAGAGTGTGAGTGAGAGAGTGTGAATGTGAGTGTGTGATTGAGTGTGTGTGAGTGAATGTGAGAGTGTGTGTGAGAGTGTGAGTGAGTGTGTTGTGAGTGAGAGAGTGTGAGTGTGTGATTGAGTGTGTGTGTGTGTTTTTTGTCTGATGTGTTTGTGTCTGTGGTGTAGAAGTGAGTGGCAGCCATTTTGATTTTTCAGTTACTTGGATAGTGGTGGACGGGCTGGATATTGGGGGCAGGCCAACTCCCTGCATGATTTAAATCACTCCCCCATTGAATCACCCAATGGAAGCAGTAACTCCTCCTTACTTAACCCTTTGAGTGCCAGAGGGGTACGCAACGCATTGCTTTGCGTTGGAGAAAGGGACAATGACAAACACTGAAGGAAAGGGAAAAAAGAGACATGCAAAAGGGCTGGGCGGGGAGAGAGTGGAGGTGGCTTACACTAGGTAAAAGGGGTGGGAGGGGAACATTTTATCATTCAATTACTCTTGAACTACAATTCTGATAGTATTGAAATAACACTCTCTGTGGCTCAAATACTATGAAAATTAATTGGAGCTGTTGTTTTTGTGAAATATTACTATCCCTTTAAGTTTTCTCTTTGTCCTCCATATATATTTCTTTCCACAGGGACAGATTATATTGTAGACTACATGAGTGGTATACGTGTTATATGTTGTTTAATACTACATGTATTGCCCTGGCTATCCTAAAACTGATCTTGTTTATGCGCTATAAAATGACATGTTATACATTTAGTGACGCATTTATATATTCCCTTATAACTCAAAAAACTATTCCCTGTTGTTTTTATTTGATTTACCTATGGTCTATTTTTTGAAAATATATTTTTTAAATTTCTATTTTTTGTGAAGATTATAGAGGGGGTCGAAGTAATTTCCATTATTAACAGAGGCTCTTGCATTAAAATTGGCCAATGTTGTTTTAAAATTCGTTTAATTTTGTAATGCTCACTACAACTACTTACAAAAGTAGGTTTACCTTGCCTCCTTATTTTATCCTCCATTTTTTTAATCATCCCTGTTTAAAGTGCAGCAATTGTAAGTATACGATGAGATATTCTGGAGGTGATCTGTGGTGATTAAAGTCAGAAAACAACTGCAAAATCTGAACCTGATTACATTAGTGCTGTGAAAATGCCAGGCATGTTGCAGTACAATGGATGTTTTACTTTTCTCCCCGGGAAACCTATTTTGGAGGTTCAGAAGTTCTCCAATTTGTCAGCACGCTTCTTTATTTAGCTTTTCTTGTTACAAAGTGAGATTTCTGCTTTTCCAAGACTCCAAATATCATTGCAATCTTAAAGTGATTGTCCAGGAATATGGTTAAATGGATTGAGTTAAAGGGATAGTAATACTTGGTTTTATCTTTATTTTATTTTGTAGGCATTAAAAAAACATGAAGAAAGATATGTCTTATCTCTCAAACCTTTATGTTTTGAGAGATATTCACAAGCAAAGTTTCCCCTCCCGACCCTTTTACTTAGTGTAAGCCATCTCTTCTCAGATGTGGAATGCAGTCCGTAGACCAGACAGATAACAGCAGGGGACAATCTTCTTCCTATGAGAACAATGAAAGCCCTGCCCCCTTGACAAGTTTTTCCCTTATCTTAATTGAAGATTGTCCCTCTCTGCAATCTACCTCGGCACCTCCCTTCTGCTCTGGCTGAGCAATGTTACATCAGTAAAAGGGGCGGGAGGGGGATATTTCGTTATTGAATTACTCTTGAACTACAGCTCTGACAGAATTGAAATAACACCCTCCAAAGTCCAAATATTATGATGATTAATTAGAGCTGCTTTTATTATGAAACATTAATATCCCTTTAAGATATCAGTTTTATGACTATAAGAGGAGAAGGCATTAATCATAATACATTAACAGACTGAATAGGATAATCAATCAGCATTTAACCCTTTGAGTCCCAGAGAGGTAGCCAGTGCATTACAACCTCTCTGGCACTCAAAGGTTTCAATGGAAAGAAAAAGCTCTGAATTAGATAATGGACCTACCTTGGTAAGAACTGTCATACAGAAATCAAGTATTACAAAACAAATATATTGATATACAGTTATGATTTGAAGGGGAACAAAGAACTCTCTTCAAAACTATTTACTCAAAGAGCCTGAGAAAAAAAACAAGAGGTCATCCATTAACCCTTTAACGACCGCCTGATCTGCCATAAGGCAGCCTTTAAGCACCATGGAGGATTTTATTTTTAGCGTGTAGTATCTGGGATGACAGAATGGCGTGCAGCTGAGCTGCCATCCCATAAATTCCATGGTGTGCCAGGACCATCACTGATCTTTAAGTATTCGACCGGTTTGAAGGTCCTTTCAAGGCATGGGTCTTTAAGGGGTTAAGAATAGAGGAAAGGCACTATCAACTAAAACAAAGGCAGATAGTATTTACAGCAAGGGCAGTAAAGTGTGGAATTATTTGTCTTGGGATGCTATGTTTCCACACAATGTAGTTGCTTTCAAAATGTAACGCATACCTTTCTAGCTCAGAACAATACTGAGAATTATGATAGATGGTCATATTTTGAGAGGTGCTGCAGTTGTGCTGGCCACACCCACATTCTAAATTGTAGGGTGTTGTCAAAGCAATCCCAATATCCCTGCAACAGTTCTATGCCCCTTTACTGGCTATTATTTAACCCCTTGGATGCTAGAGACATCCCCAAAAGATTAAAACAGGGTTTTTTGTCATTGCCTGTTATAGGCTAAGGGTATTTTCTGTCCAAGGAAATAGTAGGTGGGGCTAGGGGTGGAGTCATGTGTGTAATTGGGGTGTGACCATGGGTGGAGCTAAGGGTGCCTAGAGTGCCTTGCCTAGATATGCCTGGCATATTAATCCAGCCCTGCATCTACAGTTTCCTGTTTATAGTGGTCTTTATTTGAGTCTTCCTTTAGATCATTTCTCCTCACAGCAATCCATGATTCCATACATCTGAACTGATCATAAGGGACACAAGTTATCAGTTTCTAAACAAAAAATTTACAGCACTAAAAAACACTAAAATGATAAATAAATAAAATGTAAAATTCTGTTTGAAGGACGCCTAAATTGGTAGGTCCTTCTCTTTAACAATTCAAAATTAACTTATTACTAGGTTATAGGCCCTTTATGAACACCTATCTAGGTATGTTATTCTGTTACAAATAAGTGTCTCTTAATTAGTATAACAGAAGGACCTAGGGCTTCTTACTATTACTACTGGTAAAACTGGTGTTAATAGTAAAAATAAGCCCGACCGATCAACCAACATATGTACCTCAGCTATTCTATAGCTGGTGAGGTACATGGAACAAAGCATGTTGGTGGCCAAAATGCATATTTTGGCCAAATGCTCTCTGTTGGTTTTTTTTCCAGTTTTTGCACCTGTTGGACTTTTTTGCTCGGCGGTTGTAAATGACAGCACAGTTAATAGAATTGCATCAAACCTTCCACCGTTTGTTTTAAAAAATAATGGGGTTAATAGAATTGAGCCCCAAATTAGATAATGCAACAGGAAGGTATTTAAGTCACAATTATACAGATATACCTGACTACTTTATGAAGAACACTTACCTTGGTAAGTCCTTATAATAAAAGGCAATATCCAAGGTACAAAAAAACACCATGATTAAAGGGACACTAACACATTCAAACGAAGCTGTGCATATTACTTTAAAATAAGTATTAACACATTCTAACACTGTGTAAAGTTTTCTGGGGGCTCTGTGTGCCAAACTGCACCCCCCCACTGGAACCCTACTATTGCGCGAATCATCAGCCATTTTCTTTGTTAGACAGGCTCTCTGTCTCTCTGTCTGTATGATGATGCATGTAATGTGTCTGTGTGACCTGTGCTTCTCCAAGGATTAGGGTGACCACATGTCCTGGAATGCCCGGGACTGTCCCTTAAACGGGATCTCTCACCCCTATAAAGTTAGGCTTATTAAATACAGCATATAGCTATAATGTTGAAAACGATATATGTATATATATATATATATATATATATATAAATATTTTTTTTTTTTTTTTTTTGCAAATATGCTATTTGGGCTAAAACTATTGCTTACAGAGTGCCCTGCACCCTACTTCCACATACACTGGTCTTGCCACAGATTGCCGCACTGCCTCTGCTCCCAGCCTCCTCCGATGATGGAGGCTTTCTGTCTGTAAGCTGGAGTGATCTCATTGGCAGAGATTGATATTTAGCTGATGAGAACGCTCCAGTTTACAGACAGAAGCCTCCATCATCGGAGGAGGCTGGGTAGTGAGAAGGGAGCAGAAGCAGTGCGTCAAGACCAGTGTATGCGGAAGTAGGGTGCAGGGCACTCTGTAAGCAATAATTTTAACCCAAATAGCGTATTTTTTTCTACTAAACATAACTTTTATAGGGGCGAGAGATCCCCTTTAATTCTCTCTTGTGTCCTGCGTTCCAAATGATCCCCCACCGGGCCAATAAAAAGTCCCGGAATGAAGGCAGCAATTAGCAAAGCCACCTGAGACCTGACCCAGTCTGTCCACTTAGCCTACTCAGTCTGGCCCTGTTCTGCCTGCCTGCCAGTGCCATTGCCAGCCAACTCAGTCACATCACAGCCTACTTACTTCCAGCAAGGTTGTACGCATCACCACCAGCCAATGAAAGAGGAGAGTATTAAATAGTGTTCCCCTCATTGGCTGGCTGGTGCGCGCAGCATGCGTGATGAGTATGTATGCCGGTGGCGCATGCAAACAAGTTGTTGTGCATGACTGTGAGAGTGAGTGTCGGCCTGTGAAGCAGTGAGTTACGAAACGGAACAGGCGCTTGATGCAGTAGCAGTGGCAGACTGGCAGCACAAACAAACTCATCTCCTCCAGTGCTCTCCAGGCAAGTGAGACTGAGCTCTGCAGGAGCTCCTGGTTCTGAGTCTGAGAGAATAATACAATGTCTCAGAGTAATAGTGTTATAGGTACCTAGCATGAAGCCTATTATATGTACATCAACATTAGCAGCCTCTATGGCATGTTGTGCTGTAGTCCACTGTACCTCCAGCCTCCAGTGCTTCTCACTCTCCCCATACCTCATGCTTCTATAGTCAGTGTTGGCACGTGTGTTACTGGTAGGGTGACCACATGTCCCAGAATGGAAGATTGGAAATGTGGTTACCCTACCATGGATGTGAATCTATAGGACATAGCATTTGTTTTTCAGAAAAGAGAAAGTTGTCTTTTTAATTTAGTGCCAGAAAGGTATCCAAAGAATTGCTTTGCAATGTGTTGGATACCTCTCTGTATCTCAAAGGGTTATATGACTGTTTCCCAGGAAAAGATGGCTGTCGGGTTCTAATGGAAGGCTCCATCTTGCCTAGAAAAGTCTAGCTAGCACCTGGATGTGTCTCTGCTTATGTTATGGCAACAGGTACACATTCGTTAGAAGGTATTGTATCCCTTTAACATTGAATCAGCAACGAGTGAGTTAGGTCTCCTGAAAAGCCAATCAGAATGATGGTGCATATTGAGGTGCTAAGATTAGCTTCTGGCCTGAATCATTCCTCATAGATATAAATACAACAGAGAGTACAAAACCTTACCATATATAACAGAAACTCTTATTTTGCACATTTATGTTTATAAAAAATGAGGGAAGGGGTGGATTAATCTCAGGGCTTTATACATATGAACAAAGAAGGGAAAGTCAGTGCTAATCACAAGAATGACACTATAGGTGGGATCAAAAGGAGATAAAAGATAAATGTGATACAAGGAATCAAGGTATAACAATAGCAACAAATGAGTTAGTTCTCTCTGATCAACTTAAATACATGTCTAATAGATCTCCTTAAAGGAATAGTAATGTTTCAAAATAAAAGCAGCTCCAGTTAATATTCATAGTATTTGGGCAATGGAGAGTGTTATTTCAATAATGTCAGAGTTGTAGTTCAAGAGTAATTGAATGATAAAGTATCCCCCTCCCGCCCCTTTTACTGATGTAACACTGCTCATGTCTGGACAGCAAGGTGGTGTCCAAGTGGACAGCAGAGAGGGACAATCTTCAAATTAGCGTAAGGGAAAAACCTGTCAAAGGGGGCAGGGCTTTCCTTATGCTCACAGTAAGAAGATTGTCCCTTGCTGTGAGCTGTCTAGTCTTAAAGTGACAGTAATGTTTCACAAAAACAGCAGCTCCAATTAATCTTCATAGTATTTGAGACATAGAGAGTGTTGTTTCATTATTGTGAGCATTGTAGTTCAAGAGTAATTGAATGATAACGTTTCCCCCTCCCGCCCCTTTTACCTAGTGTAAGCCCCTGCTCCTCAGATGTGGAATCCAGTCCATAGACCAGACAGCTCACATCAAGGGTCAATATACTTACTGTGAGAACAATGAAAAACCTGCCCGCCTTGACAGGTTTATCAGCTTTTTCCCTTATCTAAATTGAAGATTGTCCCTTTCTTCAATCAACCTGGACACTCCCTGCTGCTCTATGTTGAGCAGTGTTACATCAGTAGAAGTGCGGGATGGGGATACTGTATCATTCAATTACTCTTGAACTACAACTCTGACAGAACTGAAATAACACTCTCCAAGGCCCAAATACTATGAAGATTAATTAGAGCTGCTTTTATTACGAAACATTACTATCCCTTAAGACCGGATTCCACATTTGAGGGGAAGAAGGAATCAGAAGCCTTGAAGGACTTCTCTTAAGTCAATGTTGCAATCGGTTTGCCCCAGAATTGCTATAATTCTTCTTACTACGCAAGTCTCAATGGCTTTTTTGTTCCTGTAACTGTATGGAGGAAAGAAAGTTGGAATTTACATCTCATTTGTAAGGCCAAGTTAATAATAATGATAAATTGCTATATTAATTGCTCAGATTTGTGAGATTTAAATAAACGAACACCTCCTAATATTAAACTTTCACATATCTTCCTCTGTGCAGGAAATCCTAATAGCCACTATGAAACAATTTCTGTGTGGACTGGTTCCCAAACACAAATCTATAATTAGTGCTGGATATGATGTATATTGAGGCAGATATGATTGTTTTTGCAGGAATTTAAACTTCTCCCACTGGTCTTCTTAGGAAGGAAGGAATCCTTCAGTGGGAGGAGTTTGTGGTCTTAGTATACTGCAACAAAGATTTACATCTGCCTCCACAAACATGATATTCACTACTAATCAATACTTTTGTTGAGCCAGTCATTGCAGAATTGATTCATGCTGGTTAGTAGGATTTCCTGCCCAGCAGGGGAGGGCTGGCAACTTTTGGTCTGGGGAGCAAGTACATTAAAGTAGCTTTTTCTATTATCGCATCAGCCCAATGTCCCAGCCCAATTCCCTTTTCTTAATTTTATAACCTCAGTTAATGCTATGAAGTAAGGCAAGTGATAAAACAGAGCTTAGAATTGAAATGGTGGCAGCGATATCACAGAGATTACAAATGAAATAGAGCTACACTAGTGAGACTATAGAACTTACATCTGAAATGGAGCCACTAGTGATATCACAAAAGTCACTATTGAAATAACGCTACAATAGTGATAACACAGAGCTGCTGTAAATGGAGTGATACCACACAGGTGTGATACCACACAGGTTTCAATTGAAGAGAAGCTACACTAGTGATGCTACAGAGCTTAAAGTTGAAATGGAGCTATACTACTTAATTAGCTCCAGAAATGGTGTTCACTCCATTTACAGCAGCAAGGTATAATTGAGTAAGGCATTGGCCCAATGGCCCAGTCTTATTATTGGCCCGGGGTGGGCAATTACTCCCTTGCCCCCCAGGCCAGCCCTCCCCTGGGAGAAAGTTAAGCCTAGATTCCATTGCAGATGATGTGTCGCACACCTCTCCAGTCCCCAAGGAGTGAAGAATGTAACCTGGTGAGGCACTTCAAATGACATAAAATATGTGATTGCTGCTAAAAGGAGTCATATTTTTTCTGGATTCTGATGCAAATCTATGGACCATAGATTGGAGTGGCGTAAAACTCCAGGTTGGCAAAGTTAAGACTGTTAATTCCGACAGCATTGGAACTTAGTGCATGTGGCAAACTGCCATATTACCATATAAACACACCCAAAGATATACGAAAATGACTCATTAAGATAATTTCAATATGCAAATACACCATTGTCAAATATGTATCTGCAAAACTATAAACCTGGAGGAGGCATGGCAGATTCATGACAATGATGGCAATGACGACAATGATGGTTTCACAGGGATGTCACAGCGAAGACATCTTAGTACACATGTTGAGGAGTCATCTCAGCCAATACTCAACAAAACCACCATCTGGTCCCCTATCAACCCTTAGTGCATCTTCTCTCAGTTCTTGACATCTAAGCAATTCTATTGCAAACTAACTGAACCAAAGAAGACAAATGAATATTTCTATTGTTTTAAAGGGATAGTAATAGTTATTATGTAAAAAAAGCATATGCTGTAGGCCAGAAATTGTATAGTGGAGCTGTTGCTACATCATCCTATGGTGATTTATGGTCAACTGACCAGGGCTGTCCATAGGTTGGTGTAGCAACAGAGCCACTGTACAATTTCCAGCCACTGTTACATAGTAATTTAGGTTGAAAAAAGACTTGCGTCCATCCAGTTCAACCCTTTTCCTATTCCTGTTTACCATCGATGACCCAAAAGAAGGCATCTGACTCCAAATGGCAATCAGACTTCACCCTGGATCAACAAGCCCTAACTAAATATTAATCCCAATACTAACGTGCATAGCCCTCTATATTATGCTCTTTTAAATAAGTATCCAGGCCCCTTTTAAAGGCATCTAATGTATTTGATAGCACCACCTCCTCCGGAAGTGCATTCCATACCTTTATTGTCCTTACTGTAAAGAAACCCTTCCGCTGTTGTAGACTAAATCTCCTTTCCTCAAGTCTAAGCGGGTGGCCCCTTGTCCTGTGTACTGTTCTGTTAATGAACAGGTCTTTTGAAAGCCCTTTATATGGGCCTTGAACATATTTATATAGTGTTATCATATCCCCTCTAAGACGCCGTTTCTCTAGTGTGTACAAGTTTAACTTTTCTAGCCTCTCTTCATAACTAAAACATTCCATTCCCCTTACTAGTTTTGTAGCCCTCCTCTGCACTCTCTCTAGTTCCATAATGTCCTTCTTCAGAAAGGGCGCCCAGAATTGAACAGCATATTCTAGGTGGGGTCTTACCATGGACCTGTAAAGAGGCATAATTATATCTTCCTCCCTTGAGTCAATACCCCTTTTAATACATGCCAATATCTTATTGGCCTTTGCAGCTGCCAGCTGGCACTGCATGCTACTGCAAAGTCTATTGTCTACCATTACTCCTAAATCCTTTTCATTAGTAGATTTCCCCAGAGAAACACCATTTAAACTATATGTTGCATTTTTATTATTATACCCAAAATGCATAACTTTACACTTGTCTATATTGAATCTCATTTGCCATTTGCCTGCCCAGTTACTCAATTTGTCCAAGTCCTCTTGTAATGAAGACACATCCAGTTCAGACTTTATTACCTTACTTAATTTTGTGTCATTGGCAAACACTGATACATGGCTTCCTATGCCCTCTGGGAGGTCATTAATAAACAAATTAAAAAGAAGAGGACCCAGGACAGATCCCTGAGGCACTCCACTTATCACGTTTATCCAACTGGAGAACTTGCCATTTACTACCACTCTTTGCATTCTATCTTTCAGCCAATTTCCAATCCACTCACAAACATTTTCCCCTAGTCCTATTTCATTCAATTTGTACAGTAACCTCTTGTGCGGAACTGTATCAAATGCCTTGGCAAAGTCTAAATAGATCACGTCAACCGCCGCTCCCTCATCTATATTATTACTTACTTTTTCATAAAATGCGATCAAGTTCGTTTGACAAGACCTATCTTTCACAAAGCCATGTTGGCTATTGCTAATGATATTCATGTTCCAGCAGAATTCTTGAATATATTCCCTTAGCAACCTTTCAAACAGCTTCCCTACCACAGATGTCAAGCTTACGGGTCTGTAATTTCCTGGCTGGGACTTTGATCCCTTTTTAAATATGGGCACCACATCTGCTTTACGCCAATCCATGGGCACCATACCAGAAATAAAAGAATCCCTGAAAATCAGATATATCGGTCTGGCCAGGGTCTGGCTTAGCTCTTTAAGTACCCGTGGGTGTATACCATCTGGCCCCGGAGCTTTATCTACCTTGACACCATTCAATTGTTTTAACACTTTTTCTTGTGTTAGCCAGTCCCATGCTTGCTGTGACTGTTCTGTAAAAGTAGTTTGCAGATTCTTGTCCAATGGGTCTTCCTTGGTAAAAACAGAAGAAAAGAAATTATTTAAAATATCTGCCTTCTCTCTGTCACCTTTGACCATCTCACCCGTTTCAGCTAACAAGGACCCAACATTATCAGACTTTAATTTTTTGCCATTAATGTATTTAAAGAATTTTTTTGGGTTGCTTTTGCTCTCCTTAGCAATATTTTTTTCATTCTCCAGTCTAGCTAATTTAATAGCCTTTTTACAGGTTTTGTTGACATTTTTGTATTCTGCAAATGCCTCTGCTGATCCCTCAGCTTTGTAATGTTTAAATGCCGCTTTCTTGTTATTTATTTCATGAATTACTTTACTGGTTAGCCACATTGGTTTCAATTTGCTTCTTTTGTATTTGTTTCCAACAGGGATAAATTTATATGTGTATTTTTGCAATGTTATTTTGAAGGTATTCCACTTACCTTCTGTGTTTTTTCCTGAAAATATTTTATCCCAGTCAACGAGACCAAGGGATGAATTAAACCTGCTAAAGTTGGCCTTTTTAAAATTCAGTGTTTTGGTGGAACTCATATCAACTTGTTTTTTTGAATTAATCTCAAACGATACCATGTTATGGTCACTATTCCCCAAGTGCTCCCTTACTTGGATGTTAGAGATAAGTTCTTCATGGTCAGTTATTACCAAATCCAGACATGCATTCCCTCTGGTTGAGGTCTGCACTAAAAATTGTCATTCAACAAGTTCAGAAACTTGCTGCTTTTAGCAGAGTTAGCTGTTCCATTTTTCCAGTCTATTTCTGGATAATTAAAATCCCCCATAATTATAGTTCTCCCTATTTGGGAAGCCTTTTCTATTTGCATTAATAGCTGTGTTTCTTCAAGGTCACCAATGTTTGGTGGTTTATAACAAATACCCACTAATATTTTCTGGGCAGTTTTATCCCCAGTGACTATTTCAACCCACAGGGATTCCACATGTTCACTACTGTCATCACATATATCTTCCCGCAATTGAGGCAATAATGCTGGTTTGATATACAGACAGACCCCACCACCTCTTTTGCTTGACCTATCTTTTCTAAATAACATGTAGCCCTCTAAATTGATTGACCAATCATGTGTGTCATCCCACCATGTTTCTGTTATGCCTATCAAGTCATAGTTTTCAATTTCAGCTACCAGCTCCAGTTCCCCTATTTTACCAGTTAAACTTCTGGCATTTGCAAGCATACAATTTATGCCACTTCTGTGTTCCATTTGTGATTTAATTTTGATGTGGCTTATAGGCTTCTCCCTATCATCTGTACTAACCCCGCCCCCAGATCCTCCCACCTGGTTATTAACTACATCACCTTCCCTTTCTATACTATCTATCCCAGTATTTATTGGCCCCTCCCCCCCCTTCCTAGTTTAAAATCTCCTCCAACCATCTAGTAATCCTCTCCCCAAGCACTTGAGACCCTCTTGCATTCAGGTGCAATCCATCCCTGCTATAGAGATTGTACCCCAAAGCAAAATCAGCCCAGTGCTCTAAAAACCCAAAGCCCTCCTTCTTACACCAAGACTTCAGCCATGCATTGAGCTCCCTAATCTCCCGCTGTCTCTCTGGCGTAGCGCATGGCACGGGTAGTATCTCTGAGAATACTACCTTGGAGGTCCTGTTCCTAATCTTACTGCCTAAATCCCTAAAATTACCTTTTAGGACTCTCCACCTTCCTCTAACTTTGTCATTGGTACCAATATGCACCAAGACAGCTGGATCCTCTCCAGCCCCTCCCAATAATCTGTCCACCCTGTCTGCAACATGCCGAACCCAGGCACCCGGGAGACAGCAAACCATTCGGTTGCTGCGATCAGAGCCACAGATTACCCTATCTGTTCTCCTAATAATGGAGTCCCCTACCACCACAACCTGCCTAGGCTTCACTTTCCTCTGGATCCCCTCTGTGCTAGAGGAGCTGTTCTCCCGGCTGTTAGGGAGAACAGTCTTCTCCAGCAATTCCACTTCTGGGTTTGCCTCCCCAACATCTTCACTTAAATGAGCAAATTTGTTTGGATGGAAAAACTCAGGACTGGCTGCCCTCTTCCTCTTCCCTCCCCCACTGCAACCACTTCTAACTGTCACCCAGCTATGTGCCTGGTTCCCTTCTAGCTGATCTCCTCCCTCTTTGCTAGGTGACCCAGCTAGACTCTGCTCCGTTAGCAAGAGACTCCTCTCAAGGTTGTCAATGTCTCTCAATGTTGCAATATGACTCTCTAGAGCACTGTGATACTGTACATAAAAAATTCAAGTTTCAGCTGAAATACATTTTGAATAAAACACCTTTCAGCAGTGGGAGTAACTTTGTTTTAATCAGGGGATAAACCCTACAACATATTTATGTTTTTTTTACATGTCCTTGAATGCTAAAGAGTTCTCCAGCACAATTCAAATCTGTGTTGCTGCTGCTGTGCATATAAGCCCTTCTCCTGCTATTGTTGGATCACAACTTCCATCATCCTCAGACTACCAATGGCATGCAGAACTCATCTTGCTCTTTCTATGGAAATAGAAAAGAAGGTATTAACTAAATAATCTTCCCAAACCTCATAATAACTGTTACTCAGGGACTAACTCTGATGTTCACTCTGCCTCACTGTATAGACAGAGAGAAGAAAATGGGTGGGACTTCCGGGCCACGGCGAAAGTCAGCGTTTCTGCTAATCAATTGGTGGGCAACCTAGAGTTTCCAGCTGCTGCAATACAGTTCACATTATCCTCCAGCCAAAGGCCAACTGAGAATGATGGTAGTTGTAATTCCAACAACAACATGGTCAGGGGAGTTTCTAGTTTCTCAACAGACCCGAGCTAGGAAAACCAGAAGCATTATTAGTGCACCATGAATCATAGTTGCTTCTATTAGTTTTAGTGAGGTTAGCACCATCACATGTCCCAAGCTGGCAAGAGATCTGGGACTTTAGGCCCCTCACTAGTGCCTATCAATTCCTCTGCTAAAGGGTTATGCACTCCATTGTGATAAACTCCCCATTCCCTGTTTTATGCTAAAGCTCCTCTTTTTCCAGTTAAACAGATCTTAATACATACGCTCCACAGAATAACACAAGAATTGAAGTTTATCTCACCTCAGTGCTTTCTGCCGCCTGGAATCATACAGGTTGCCGCAAGTTGATCCCAGATGGGTCAACTAGGAATAGTGTGATTTGGCCCTCTTAAAATGCTAATGTTATCTAGGATATCTACCCACAGGGCAGAGGTGGAGAGAACATGAATGATCCTTAGACATGTGCGAATTCATTCGGAGACATTCGGATTTCGTCGAAAATGGGGTCATTCGGAGACATTCGGCCAATCCGAAACTCAAGGGTCATTCGGAAAAAATGATCCGACTCCGAACAGCCCAGGTCCGAAATTCGTCGAAACTTTAGGAAGTTTCGGCAATCGACACATTTCCAAAAGTTTTGACTACTTTTCACCAGGACTTTTTTGTACTTCCTGTGCGCGCTCAATTACTTTCCCTCCATAATTTTCCCTCCATGTCTCTAGTCCAATTCCATTCTCCGTTTCATGCACTACTTCCCTCTTTTGTCTGTATTCGAATAGCCTTCTTCGTTTCATGATGGGGGTTGGACTAATGACACAGTCACACAGACAGCCTGCATTTCCTCATTGGGTTGTTGGAGCTCAGAGAGAGAAGAGATTAGAGAGTGTACAGTTGTTGTGTAGGCAGGCAGGTAGCATTAGGCTAGGCATAGGTAGGCAGCCAGCATTAGTTCCAGTTATTGCCACTGCAAGAGCAAGTAATATTTTTTCCTGTGCAAAATATAAAAAAATATTAGGTATTTGTTCGAATACAGGGCCGGCCCTTACATGGGTCCCAGTGGGTCCATGGACCCAGGCGGCACTTTGACAGGGGCGGCAATTTACCGTCCCATAGCATGTTTATTTTGTGCTCTTCCGCCATTTCTGTGTTGCAGGGTGTCCCATCCCATCAGTGTGACTGTCAGCATCCGGGCAGCCCTATGCTCACTCAGTGGCGATGCCTGCTGGCTGCTTCAGTGACGTGAATTATGTGATAGTGAAACATTATGCCTATTTTATATTGTTTATCGCCCACCTAAAGTCAAGACTTGATTAAATAGGTCTACCGTCCCAGATTTGCTAGAGAGGTTTTACAAATACAGGAGGGTGCCCCCTGTACGAAATGAGTCTAAACATTTGGGATCCCTAGTATGAGTGCACAACAGTGCATGATGTGTCCTGAACAGGATTGCTGTGAGGTGTCTCCACCCAGAAGGTGCTGGCTTCAACATTGCGACAAGTGACCAACTAAGAGCACCGTGCCATGCAGCCATAGCATCACCCCCTCCTACTCTCCGGGTCCCGCTGACTGGCAATAACAGGGGAGTCACTAAGAGATCTGAAGCCTTTCTGGAAGTCCTTTCACTTGAAAAGGGGCTAGGTATTACTTGGGGGAGTTGCCTCGTGTGTAAATAATTTCTAGGTGGGAGATGAATGTGCATCACTTATGTGTTTCCTAACAGTAGTTAGAATACAACTCCCATCATCCCCTGATTATGACATTGGGAAATGCCCAGCAATTATCGTAGAGCCCTGTATTGCACACTCACGGAAAACGATGATATTGCTATACTAAGACAATGCTGTGGACCCCTCTTCAGTATAGATGTCAAGCATTTTTTTTTTATTTCTCTCCTGTGTTGCAGTTTGTTCACAACAGAATGCCTCAATTTTTCTTTTTAACCCTTTGAATGCCAGAGTGGTATGCAACGCATTGCTTTGCAATGCATTGCGTACCACTCTGGCACTCAAAGGGTTAACACATTACATCTATCACATTACAATCATTGATGTTTATTCTTGATGTAGTATTAAACCCTACAATGTATATACACATAGAGTTATCTGATATGAGGGGAAATTAGGATAGGAAAACGAGAGAGAGGAATTTGGGTACTAAAGAGGGACAGTAGGGTAGGAGGCTGGTACCAGAAAATGAAACCTTAATCTTTACCCATGTACTAACATAGAATGTGACATGTAGTTTGTCCATGTTCGAGTCGACCACTTATGTTGAGTAGGATGTGACAGGCATGGGTTTTCGATGTCGAACATATGCTAGATTGAAGGACAGCCATGGGGTTTCGATGTTCGACGTTTGCATTGTGACTGGCATCCCATGCTAGAGTAGAGGTGACATGCACAGACTTTCAATGTACGACAATGTCTGTTTTTGGGATGGATCTTTTTCTAAATGCACACCCTGTCTGCAAATAATGATAGCAGCGTGCACGGAGGCGCACTGCTATAATTTAACCCATGTTAAATTCGGCCGAATAATTCGGAATGGATCAGAATTTCGTCCGAATAGGCCCGGTCGGAAATTAAGATCATCCGAATTAGAAAAAAAAAAATTCGTCCGAATTCGAATTTTACCGAAAATTTTGCCCGTGCACAAGTCTAATGATCCTTTCCTGTGATCTGGATTCTGGAGAATTGAAATTAGTGTGGCACAATTATGAGATATTTGGCAGTAGACAAATAGGAATATTTGGTATCATGTTTCTGGGAGCAGACTGATAAGGTTCAATCAGGACCGGATTTACATCTCTGGCACCCCTAGGCAGAACACCCTCCGGAGCCCTAGCCGTGCCTTTGCCCCACCCCAACCACTCCCCTCACTTAGCCACACAACCCTCAATTAACTACACCCTCTTGTGGCCACCCATTTTTAGATTTTTTTTTTTATTCTTCACAGTACTGTGGCCATTTTCCCACTGTTAGAGGAAAAAAAAATATATATAGTGAGGTGTGGGCCTGGTGGGGGTGTATATACAGCATATATCATCTTTATTATCTATGTAACTTGCCCTTTAGTTCCCAGTATTTAAGACCCAAGTAATATAGTGATAAAATGTAACATTATACTATCCCTGCAGCAGAAAAGTAAAACCAACAAAAGGAGGTTCAGTCTTCACCTTATAAATCACCATACATACTATATATAGTGTACATACAATATATTCACATAAATAGAATAACCCAGCATATGGACAAATATTTCACATACATAACTCTTAGGTTTATATGGGATAAAATGAAATCTGATGTTCATGGGCATTTGGGTGTGATTGCACACAGTCAGAGGGAACATATGCCAGTAATGCCACATTACAGTACATTTTGATGGAAAAATAATTCACACATTTACCTCTCAAGTAAGTTTACATGGGATAAAACTGAATCTGATCACGGGCGATTGGGAGTGACTGTACAGAGTCAGAGGGAACATATGCCATAATGCCATGTTAAAGTGCATTTTGATTGTACAGACAACAAACACCATACACTGCAGGAAGATCATGTGTATTTTTTCATGTGGTGTATGTGTCCAGTGACTACTATACAATCTTCCTGCAGAGTATGGTGTGTGTTGTTTGTACAATCAAAATGCCCTCTAATGTGGCATTATCACTAGCAGCATTATGGCTCATGTTCACTCTGACTGTGTATAATCACGCCCAGTCACCCATGAACATCAGATTTAGTTTTATCCCATGTAGAGTTATGTATGTATGTGAATTATTTGGCCACATAGACAATGCATATATTTGGGGTATGCTCACACATGAAAACCTTTTGTAGAAGAATGGAGAAACTATATTAAATTGTGCCAATTCATGACTACATCACAAACAGTAACTCAAACTGTGGGCCAGGGCCGGATTTACATCTCAGGAGCCTGTAGGCACAGAACTGTGAAGCGCCCCCCCCCCATTTGCCAACTCCACTGGACACCTCCACAATGCTCATCAGCTCCATATTGCCCCCCCATCATCTCCATATTGCCCCTCACTTTGTCCCATCATCTCCATATCCCCTCAAATTGCCCCAACCCCATCAGCTCCAACTTGCCCCCCCATCATCTCCATATTGCCCCTCACTTTGCCCCATCATCTCCATATCTCCTCAAATTGCCCCAACCCCATCAGCTCCAACTTGCCCCCCCATCATCTCCATATTGCCCCTCACTTTGCCCCATCATCTCCATATCCCCTCAAATTGCCCCAACCCCATCAGCTCCAACTTGCCCCCCATCAGCTCCATATTGCCCCTCACTTTGCCCCATCATCTCCATATCCCCTCAAATTGCCCCAACCCCATCCGCTCCAACTTGCCCCCCATCATCTCCATATTGCCCCTCACTTTGCCCCCATCATCTCAAAATTGCCCCTCACATTGCCCCATCATCTCCATATCCCCTCAAATTGCCCCAACCCCATCAGCTCCAACTTGCCCCAACCCCATCAGCTCCATATTGACCTCTGCTCCATAAGCTTCAACTTGCCCCCCATTAGCTCAGTTTCCTACCTCTCCGGCGGCAGGACATGTCTGTGCCTCCTTGGCACAGTCCTGTAGCTGATTGAGCTCCCGCGCGGTCTCCTATTCAGGAATGCAGAGCGCTGGGAGATGATGTCATCTCCCAGCGCTCTGCTTTCCTAAAGATGCGACGAGGGAGCTCACCATCTACAGGACTGTGCCAAGGAGGCACAGACATGTCCTGCAGCCGGAGAGGTAGGAAATAGGGAGCGGGGGGCGGGCAGCACCAGCGCAAAAAAAAAATAAAAAAAAAAAAAAATCCCAATGGCAGGCGCCCCTCGGTGGCGTGCGCCTGTAGGCAGGTGCCTACTTTGCCTAATGGCAAATCCGGCCCTGCTGTGGGCAAAACATACCAGCCTGATGCTTCACTTGAGACTGTTGGGGGGGGGGGGCTACTGTGTGTGGCTGCTGCCACCCGTCTACCAACAACTGTTTTGTCCTGTGCTATTGTTATCTGTACCTCATATATAAATAAATGTGTGAAAAGAAAGGAGGTTATAGTAGATTATGTTCAAAGGTAACCAGATTCCATACTTACCATATATATATATATATATATACCACTAAAAATGGAGGGAACAGTCCAGATCAATGTTATAAATATTGAAGGCAAATATAGTTTTTGATACCTTTTATTGGCTAACTAAGCAGATTTAAATGCAAGCTTTCAAGACCTTAGGTCTCTTCCTCAGGCATGTTATACAGATAAATATGAAAACATCTCACTTAAATACAAGTACACATCACATTGTTTAGCATGAAGAAATTCAGAGTAACACATATTTAAAACCTTGAGCCAAACGCTCCCTATGATTTCTAAGGGTAGCTTAATTAATGCTCACAATGTCCTTATTAGTACATAGAGATCCTGCATTACCAGTAAATAAAGGAACTGTCCTAAAAGGGACCTTGAACCTTTAAGCAGTTAATTGTTTGGTAATTTACCACTGTATTAATATCTAGTACTTCATAGAACCTTTTAGCTCATAGATGGCAGATGTCCATCATATATGTTATTAATCCCTAAAAGAATAATCGTTAAAGAGACCACTATACCTTTAATATCTTTATTGCTTTGCTCTTATCTTTTTAGAGCGCAGCTCTTCAAAATATAATTTTGTTGTTGTATCTTAATAGTCCTCCAAAACAAGATACTATTAAGACTGATTCACTCAAAACATATTTTGGATTAAATATAGTCAGACAAGCCAGGTTCATACATGGAGCGGGTAGTCAGCCAGAGCCACAGGTCTGCACCAGATAGGATGTCCACTAGGAGTAAGCTACACTGGGAGGATAGTTGGACAGGGCCCCAGGTCAGCACCAGAATGGATAGTCAGACAAGTCTGGGTCATACACGGAGCGGGTAGTCAGCCAGAGCCACAGGTCTGCACCAGATTGGATGTCAAGACAAATGGAGGGCACAGAGAGAATGGTCAGACAGAGCCACAGGTCAGCACCAGAATGGATAGTCAGGCAAGTTGGGTCATACATACAGGAACAAATGGAACTAGAACTAGGAGAGGAGAAGGTGGGAACAATTAGGTCCCCCAGGCTGGGCCTATAACAGGCATCCAGGCAAGTGCCTGATTCATGAACCAGGCACGACAAGGCCACAGGCAGAGGGGGATGTGGCTAGTGACACCGAGCGTCAGTCCAAAACCCAGTTCCCACCTGAATGAAGCAGGCCGAGGTAAGGCACTGTGACAGTACCCCCCCCCCAAGGGCCCCTCCTCCGTGGACAGAGTCGGGGCTTCGTAGGAAATCGAGCATGAAATCTGCACACCGACATAGGAGTGTGCACATGACTGGCAGCTATCCAGGAGTTCTCCTCTGGACCATATCCTTTGCAGTGAATCAAATACTGAAGGCATCCTCTGACCCACCTGGAGTCCAGAATGCTCTGTACCACAAATTCCTCATGATTGCCAACCTTCACCGGAGATGGTCGAACCGTACTGGTGGTATATCTGTTACAAACCAGAGGTTTGAGCAAGGAGACGTGGAACACATTGTAAATGCGCATGGAGGCGGGAAGCTCCAGAGCATATGCCACAGGGTTAATTCTGCGCAACACACGGAAAGGACAAACAAATCGAGGAGCCATTTTATTACAAGGTACCTGGAGGTTAAGGTTCTGGGAAGACAGCCACACCCTCTCTCTCACCTGAAAGGTAGGTGCTGGCAAGCGTCTACGGTCAGCCAGCCTCTTCTGCCGCTGCATGGAGCCACATAGGGTATGCTGTACCCGTACCCAAGAGGAATGGATAATCAGGAACAGAGAACTCTGTGAGGAAGAGTTCATGGCACAATTCCTGGCAAACTCCGCCCAAGGTAACAGGGTAGCCCAGTTATCGTGGTGGTCAGAGATGTAACAACGGAGAAATTGTTCAAAGGTCTGGTTAGACCGTTCAGCCGCACCATTAGACTGTGGGTGGTACGCAGAGGAAAATGCCAGCTGATTCCATATTTGACTACAAAAGCTTCTCAGAACCGAGACACAAACTGGCTATCTCTGTCCGAAACAATCACCCAGGGTATGCTATGGAGTCGGAAGACCTCTTTCGCAAATACCACTGTGAATTCCTTAGCGGATGGTAGTTCTTTAAATGGTACAAAATCAGCCATCTTAGAAAATTTGTCGATGATCATAAGGATGACCGTGAAGCCAGAGGATGCCAGTAAATCAACCATAAAATCAATGAACAAAGGGGACCAAGGACGTTCACCATTGGCCACAGGTTGAAGGAGGCCGACAGGCAAATGTCGAGGCGTTTTGTTTTGGGCACTAGTAGTGCATGCTGCTATAAAAGTGGCACAATCTGAGCGAAGGCTCGGCCACCGGAACGATCGAGACAAGGACCAAATCAATTGGTCTCGCCCAATGTGACCAGCCATCTTGGAGGCATGGTACGTTTCGAGTAATTTAATGAGGAACTGAGCAGGGACAAAGCATTTCCCACTATGTTTCTCCGCCAGAGTGGATGTCTGAGAAGCCAATATCTGTTCTCCCAGAGGAGACGTAATGCATGTGCGTATTGTGGCCAGGATATGATCAGCTGGAATAATCAGTGTGGGAGGAACCTCCTCCCTAGATAGCTTGCAAAATTGGTGTGATAAGGCATCCGCCTTAACATTCTTAGAGCCCGAAAGATGCAAAACCACATAATTGAACCTTGATAGGAACAATGCCCATCTGGCTTGATGGGAAGACAGGCGTTTGGCCTCAGACAGGTAAGTAAGATTCTTGTTATACGTGAGAATCAGAATTGGGGAACTGGTACCTTCCAGGAGGTGTAGCCATTCCTTCAGTGCCAGTATAATGACCAATAATTCTCTGTCTCCAATCTGATATGTCATCTCCGCCTTAGACAGTTTCTTAGAGAGTAGCAACATGGGTGTAAAGCCTCCCCTGGAGCCGAGTGTTGAGAAAGGAGGGCACCTACTCCAATCTCAGATGCGTCAGCTTCCAAGGTAAAGGACAGGGCGGGACTGGGATGCACCAAAACAGGAGCTGCTGCAAATGCTACCTTGAGATTTTCGAAGGCAAGTAACACACTGGGAGACCATTCTGTAACCTTAGCACCCTTATGGGTCATATCAGTTATAAGTTAGACAATAGTCGAGAAATTCTTAATAAACTTTTGGTAATAGTTAGCGAAACCCAGGTATCTTTGTATAGACTTGAGTCCCTCAGGACGGGGCCATTGCAGCACAGCTGACAGCTTCTGGGGGTCCATGGCCAACCCAGAGGAGGAAATAATGTAGCCCAGAAAGGTAACCTGAGGTTTATGAAATTTCCATTTTTCCAACTTGCAAAACAAGTTGTTTTCTCCGAGTGATGAGTTTCCAATGTAGGAGAATGAATGAGGATGTCATCCAGATAGACCACAATGCAACTTTGTAATAGGTCTCTCAACACATCATTGATAAATTCCTGGAAGACAGCAGGAGCATTGCAGAGACCAAAGGGCATGACAAGATATTCATAATGCCCGCTCTGGGCGTTAAACTCTGTCTTCCATTCATGACCCTCCTTAAGTCAAGTTTTGTGAAAATCTTGGAACCTTTGAGACAGTCAAATAGTTCCGTAATCAGTGGTACTGGATAAGCATTCTTAACCATTAATTTATTTAAGCCACGGAAGTCAATACATGGGTGCAACTCTCCGTCTTTTTTCTTGACAAAAAAATATCCAGCCCGCGGGGGATGTGAATTTGCGGATGATGCCTCTCTCCATAGCATCTGTGACATACTCCTCCATAGCCTTGTTTTCCTCCACAGACAGAGGGTATATACGGCCCCTAGGTGAGGTAGTACCAGGCAATAAGTCAATCGAACGATCATAGGGCCTGTGAGGAGGTAATGCTCCAGCATGGACTTTATTAAACACATCCAAGCACTGTGAATAGGCCTCCGGTAGGCCAGAAGACTCGGCAACTGCCAGCCTTATGGGGAGTGATAAACAGGATTCAGTACAGTGGGGACCCCAAGACAAAATTTCACACATACTCCAATCAAACCTAGGGTTATGTGTCTGCAACCAAGGAAACCCTAGGACGATGGCATAGTGAGGGGAGTTGATAACCTGAAACTTCAGGGTTTCTTTATGGAGGGCTTCCGCTTTCAGGGTTATTGGATACATCCCATGTGTAATGTGTGATGACAGCAGGAGTCTGCCATCAATGGCCTCAACTGCCAAGGGAGAGGTGCGTGATTGTAACAGGATACCGTTCCAGTTAGCAAAAGCGGCATCCATAACATATCCAGCCGCACCAGAGTCTACAAGTGCCACAATTGAGATAGACATATTATCCCATGTAACAGCTAACTCTAACATGAGTTTATCCTGAATAGCTTCAGGGGACTGAGAGATGCCACCTAAGATCTGTCCCCGACAGGATCTTAGGTGCGAGCGTTTTCCCGGACATACTGGACAAGATCTCAGTAAGTGACCAGGTTTACCACAGTAGAGACACAATCCCTCCCTCCTCCGAAAATCCCTCCTCCACTGATAGCCAGGTAGCCCCCACCTGCATAGGTTCACTACCCAATGAGTCAGAACCAGGAGGCACGGGAGGTGAGGGAGGACTGGGTAGGCAAGTTACATGAGAGGTCATTCTGGCAGGATGCCTCTGCAGGCGCTCCTTAAGAGATGGTTTCTCCCGGACCCGAGTATCAGTCTTGATGATAAAATATCACTTCATCCAAACTTTTAGGTAAATCACGGGCAGCAATTTCATCCTTCATATAATCACAAAGCCCTTGGGACAAGGCGGCTACAAGAGCCTCATTCTTCCACCCTAACTCGGCTGCCAGGGTTTGGAGCTCAATAGCATACTCCTCCACAGTACGACTGCCCTGGCGGATGGTCAGAAGGTGTTTTGAAGCTGAGGTCGCATGACCTGGCACATCAAATACGCTTTTAAAGGATGCCACAAATTCACTGAAGTTATATATTATGGGTTTCTCAGTCTCCCATAAAGGATTTGCCCATGCCAATGCCTTGCCAGAAAAAAGCAAAATCATCAGACCAACCCTACTGCACTCATTAGGGAAGGCATGCGGAAGCATTTCTAGGTAAATGTCCAACTGGTTCAGGAATCTGCGACACAGCTCAGGCTCCCCACTATAGCACTGTGGGAGTGGAGAGGATCCAGACAACCCTTTGACCAACCCTGCATCAGAGACGGTAGAAACTGCTGGTGCCATGGAAGGAGCTGGGGTGGCCACCGGTTGTGGATTAGAGTGTTTTAAGTGAGCAGTTCGATTGAGCAGTGTCTGCAAAGCCAATGACAAATGATAATAAGTTGATCTTGGACCTGCATCTTGTCCAATATTTTCTGTAAAGGTGGATCACTATCACCGTCTGTAGTCATGACCCTTACTTACTATTACAGTTAGCAAAACAAGACCAGGAGTCAGACAGTATAGTTAAGAACACCTTTATTAATAATAATAATAATAATAATAATAAGCAAATGCAAGGAAGTATGACAGTACAAGCAGAGGGTAACTGGAAAGGCTAGAGACTCTATCAGCAATAGGAGCCTGCCGACGGGTCAACCACACTGCTGGAGACTAGGCCGAAGCCAGCTGGTAGTCTCAGGAATCGAAGAGAATGCAACACTGAACCTACAGTCTCCTATAAGGTGCAACAGAGGAGACTACTGACTCACGGCTGCAGTCAGTATGGAAGAGATCGTCTCCAATAAGGATGGTAACAATGGAGATTACTGACTCACGCCTGCAGTCAGTAAGGCCGGAGACTGCCAGAGCCCCAGGTCTGCACCAGGATGGGTGTCTGTAGGTAACAGACAGATCCACAGGTCAGCACCAGCTAGGATAGTCAGACAAGCCAGGTTCATACATGGAGCGGGTAATCAGCCAGAGCCACAGGTCTGCACCAGATAGGATGTCCACTAGGAGTAAGCTACACTGGGAGGATAGTTTGACAGGGCCCCAGGTCAGCACCAGAATGGATAGTCAGACAAGCCGGGGTCATACACGGAGCGGGTAGTCAGCCAGAACCACAGGTCTGCACCAGATTGTATGTCAAGACAAGCTGGGTCATAAACAGTATACAGGAACAACTGGAACTAGAATGCTCAGAACAACAATGTAATGGTAACTGATACACAGGCCCACAGACATTACAAAGGAGTAGGAGAAGGCAGGAACAATTAGGTCCCCGAGGCTAGGCCTATGACAGGCGTCCAGGCAAGTGCCTGATTAATGATGCCAGTAGCAATGAACCACGTGCGACCAGGCCTCTGGCAGAGGGGGAAGAGGCTAGTGACGCCGAGTGTCAGTCCAGAACCCTGCTCCCGGGCGAATGGAGCAGGCCGAGGTAAGGCACTGACACCCCTGACCCAAAAAAGACATCCTTTGGCCTCAAAGTATATATAAGTAGTCCATAACTGACTTACAAGTAGGAATGTGAAGAATTTTTTGCAGAAGGAAGAAATCCTCAGATAACAGGGACCATCTACCTCCCAGAACTGCATTGTGGCATGGTGTTAGTGTGAATGCATTGTGCATTAGGGACCCCTACCTTAAAATCCACATTTACATCAATGGGGATTTTTATTTCTTCCCTATGATGAAATTGGCTTGCTCTAGAATTACTTCAGTTTTCTTTTGAAAGAAAGACACTTAAAGTATTAATCCAAATTTTACATTATTAAGTTATATTCTGCTATGGTGCATCTAGAATGCTGTAAAGGCACATAATCTGCATAAAACTCAGGGCAAGAAGTTTACATCCAGAAATTAATAAATTGTTGCCTGCAATATAATGTGCCTATCTCCAAATACTGTTTTGATTCCAGACGTAACATTTCTCTTATGGTCATTATAATCTGTTTTACCAGTGTAAGAACGACCTCATTGTTTACTACAAGATTTGTAGTGTTCAAAATCCACTGTTGTATCTTCATCAGTCTGTTCAAATCGGGGAGCCTGATAGATGGTCTTTCCTGGGCGGCTCATAGCATTGCACATTGTGCATCTCAAACAGTTGTAACAGTCAGTATTAGGCTTGTAAGCCATTTTGACAACAAAACAGGTCATACACAGTAGTTCACATAATTCTGGAATGATGTGTGTTTGGTTTTCCATAGTTAATAACCTATTTTTTAAGAGGTTAATAGGAAATTACTAAACCAGTCAATTATCTTGTTCAGAAAAAAAAAATCATAAAACTTTTTTAAAATGAGGAATTTTATTTAATACTTTTCACATAATGGGCTTTATAAGATTTCTCACACTATCACACAATAAGACACAGACAGAATCAGTGCCAGACTGCCCTTCTCCCACATTAAGACACAGACAAAAACCATGCCAGGCTATCCCTACCATAGTACTGCACAAAGAGAAGCAGTGCCAAGCTCGCCCCCTCTCTCATAGTATAACACAGAGAAAAGCAGTGCCAGGCTGCCCCTCTCTTACAGTATAGTACAGAGAAAGGTAGAGTCAGTCTGCCCCCTCACACATTATAACACAGACAGAAGCCATGCCAAGCTGCCCCACTTACACAGTATAACACAGATAGGAGCAGTGCCAGGCTGCCCCTCTCTCACAGTACAACAAAGACAGAAGCAGTGCCAGTCTGCACCCTCACACAGTATAACACAGACAGAAGCAGTGCCAGTCTGCCCCCCTCACACAGTATAACACAGACAGAAGCCATGCCAAGCTGCCCCACTTACACAGTATAACACAGATAGGAGCAGTGCCAGGCTGCCCCTCTCTCACAGTACAACAAAGACAGAAGCAGTGCCAGTCTGCACCCTCACACAGTATAACACAGACAGAAGCAGTGCCAAGCTGCCCCACTTACACAGTATAACACAGATAGGAGCAGTGCCAGGCTGCCCCTCTCTCACAGTACAACAAAGACAGAAGCAGTGCCAGTCTGCACCCTCACACAGTATAACACAGACAGAAGCCATGCCAAGCTGCCCCACTTACACAGTATAACACAGATAGGAGCAGTGCCAGGCTGCCCCTCTCTCACAGTACAACAAAGACAGAAGCAGTGCCAGTCTGCACCCTCACACAGTATAACACAGACAGAAGCAGTGCCAGTCTGCCCCCCTCACACAGTATAACACAGACAGAAGCCATGCCAAGCTGCCCCACTTACACAGTATAACACAGATAGGAGCAGTGCCAGGCTGCCCCTCTCTCACAGTACAACAAAGACAGAAGCAGTGCCAGTCTGCACCCTCACACAGTATAACACAGACAGAAGCAGTGCCAGTCTGCCCCCCTCACACAGTATAACACAGACAGAAGCCATGCCAAGCTGCCCCACTTACACAGTATAACACAGATAGGAGCAGTGCCAGGCTGCCCCTCTCTCACAGTACAACAAAGACAGAAGCAGTGCCAGTCTGCACCCTCACACAGTATAACACAGACAGAAGCAGTGCCAAGCTGCCCCACTTACACAGTATAACACAGATAGGAGCAGTGCCAGGCTGCCCCTCTCTCACAGTACAACAAAGACAGAAGCAGTGCCAGTCTGCACCCTCACACAGTATAACACAGACAGAAGCCATGCCAAGCTGCCCCACTTACACAGTATAACACAGATAGGAGCAGTGCCAGGCTGCCCCTCTCTCACAGTACAACAAAGACAGAAGCAGTGCCAGTCTGCACCCTCACACAGTATAACACAGACAGAAGCAGTGCCAAGCTGCCCCTTTTACGCAGTATAACACAGACAGAAGCAGTGCCAAGCTGCCCCTTTTACGCAGTATAACACAGACAGAAGCAGTGCCAAGCTGCCCCTTTTACGCAGTATAACACAGACAGAAGCAGTGCCAAGCTGCCCCTTTTACGCAGTATAACACAGACAGAAGCAGTGCCAAGCTGCCCCTTTTACGCAGTATAACACAGACGGAAGAAGTATAACACAGATGGCTGGCACTCTCTCATAGTACAATACAGACAAAAGTCGTACCAGGCTGCACTTTGAACTAGCACTCGCTCTATATAGTTGCCAACCCTAAGGCAAATGTATATCTAAGGATACAAGATGGAGAAATAAAACTTGACATTTAATAAATCAAATTAAAATGAGGAAGCAGCAAATTAAAAATACATCAGATTACTCTGGAGTTTGGTCATGAATTTTGTTCCAGGCTATTTAGCCTCTATTTTTACTGAGTATTACTATTACATGGATTTGTAATTTCTTGACCGGCTTGGTACAAGCTCCAACACAACAGAGTAATCTGATGTATTTTTAATTTGCTGCTTCATCATTTCAATATGATTTATTAGATGTTAAGTTTTATTTCCCCATCTTGTATCCTTAGATGTACATTTGCCTTAGAGTTCCCAACTGCATAGGGTGAGTACTGGTTCAACAGGGTTATCTTTTGTTTTATTTTCAGACAGAACAGTGCTAAGCTTCCCCTCTCACAGAGTGTAACACAGACAGAACAGTGCCAAGCTTCCCCTCTCACATAGTGTAACACAGACAGAACAGTGCTAAGCTTCCCCTCTCACAGAGTGTAACACAGACAGAACAGTGCTAAGCTTCCCCTCTCACAGAGTGTAACACAGACAGAACAGTGCCAAGCTTCCCCTCTCACAGAGTGTAACACAGACAGAACAGTGCTAAGCTTCCCCTCTCACATAGTGTAACACAGACAGAACAGTGCCAAGCTTCCCCTCTCACAGAGTGTAACACAGACAGAACAGTGCCAAGCTTCCCCTCTCACATAGTGTAACACAGACAGAACAGTGCCAAGCTTCCTCTCTCACAGAGTGTAACACAGACAGAACAGTGCCAAGCTTCCCCTCTCACAGAGTGTAACACAGACAGAACAGTGCCAAGATTCCCCTCTCACAGAGTGTAACACAGACAGAACAGTGCCAAGCTTCCCCTCTCACAGAGTGTAACACAGACAGAACAGTGCCAAGCTTCCCCTCTCACAGAGTGTAACACAGACAGAACAGTGCTAAGCTTCCCCTCTCACAGAGTGTAACACAGACAGAACAGTGCTAAGCTTCCCCTCTCACAGAGTGTAACACAGACAGAACAGTGCCAAGCTTCCTCTCTCACATAGTGTAACACAGACAGAACAGTGCCAAGCTTCCCCTCTCACATAGTGTAACACAGACAGAACAGTGCCAAGCTTCCTCTCTCACATAGTGTAACACAGACAGAACAGTGCCAAGCTTCCCCTCTCACAGAGTGTAACACAGACAGAACAGTGCCAAGCTTCCCCTCTCACAGAGTGTAACACAGACAGAACAGTGCCAAGCTTCCCCTCTCACATAGTGTAACACAGACAGAACAGTGCCAAGTGCCCTTCTCACAGAGTGTAACACAGACAGAACAGTGCTAAGCTTCCCCTCTCACATAGTGTAACACAGACAGAACAGTGCCAAGCTTCCCCTCTCACATAGTGTAACACAGACAGAACAGTGCCAAGTGCCCTTCTCACAGAGTGTAACACTGACAGAACAGTGCCAAGCTTCCTCTCTCACATAGTGTAACACAGACAGAACAGTGCCAAGCTTCCCCTCTCACAGAGTGTAACACAGACAGAACAGTGCCAAGCTTCCCCTCTCACAGAGTGTAACACTGACAGAACAGTGCCAAGCTTCCTCTCTCACATAGTATAACACAGACAGAACAGTGCTAAGCTTCCCCTCTCACAGAGTGTAACACAGACAGAACAGTGCCAAGCTTCCCCTCTCACAGAGTGTAACACAGACAGAACAGTGCCAAGCTTCCCCTCTCACAGAGTGTAACACAGACAGAACAGTGCCAAGCTTCCCCTCTCACAGAGTGTAACACAGACAGGACAGTGCTAAGCTTCCCCTCTCACAGAGTGTAACACAGACAGAACAGTGCTAAGCTTCCCCTCTCACATAGTGTAACACAGACAGAACAGTGCTAAGCTTCCCCTCTCACAGAGTGTAACACAGACAGAACAGTGCCAAGCTTCCCCTCTCACATAGTGTAACACAGACAGAACAGTGCCAAGCTTCCTCTCTCACATAGTGTAACACAGACAGAACAGTGCCAAGCTTCCCCTCTCACAGAGTGTAACACAGACAGAACAGTGCCAAGCTTCCCCTCTCACAGAGTGTAACACAGACAGAACAGTGCCAAGCTTCCCCTCTCACATAGTGTAACACAGACAGAACAGTGCCAAGTGCCCTTCTCACAGAGTGTAACACTGACAGAACAGTGCCAAGCTTCCTCTCTCACATAGTGTAACACAGACAGAACAGTGCCAAGCTTCCCCTCTCACAGAGTGTAACACAGACAGAACAGTGCCAAGCTTCCCCTCTCACAGAGTGTAACACTGACAGAACAGTGCCAAGCTTCCCCTCTCACAGAGTGTAACACAGACAGAACAGTGCTAAGCTTCCCCTCTCACAGAGTGTAACACAGACAGAACAGTGCCAAGCTTCCCCTCTCACATAGTGTAACACAGACAGAACAGTGCCAAGCTTCCTCTCTCACATAGTGTAACACAGACAGAACAGTGCCAAGCTTCCCCTCTCACAGAGTGTAACACAGACAGAACAGTGCCAAGCTTCCCCTCTCACAGAGTGTAACACAGACAGAACAGTGCCAAGCTTCCTCTCTCACATAGTATAACACAGACAGAACAGTGCCAAGCTTCCCCTCTCACAGAGTGTAACACTGACAGAACAGTGCCAAGCTTCCCCTCTCACATAGTGTAACACAGACAGAACAGTGCCAAGCTTCCCCTCTCACAGAGTGTAACACAGACAGAACAGTGCCAAGCTTCCTCTCTCACATAGTGTAACACAGACAGAACAGTGCCAAGCTTCCTCTCTCACATAGTGTAACACAGACAGAACAGTGCCAAGCTTCCCCTCTCACAGAGTGTAACACAGACAGAACAGTGCCAAGCTTCCCCTTTCACAGAGTGTAACACAGACAGAACAGTGCCAAGCTTCCTCTCTCACATAGTGTAACACAGACAGAACAGTGCCAAGCTTCCCCTCTCACAGAGTGTAACACAGACAGAACAGTGCCAAGCTTCCTCTCTCACATAGTATAACACAGACAGAACAGTGCCAAGCTTCCCCTCTCACAGAGTGTAACACTGACAGAACAGTGCCAAGCTTCCCCTCTCACATAGTGTAACACAGACAGAACAGTGCCAAGCTTCCCCTCTCACAGAGTGTAACACAGACAGAACAGTGCTAAGCTTCCCCTCTCACAGAGTGTAACACAGACAGAACAGTGCTAAGCTTCCCCTCTCACAGAGTGTAACACAGACAGAACAGTGCCAAGCTCCCCCTCTCACAGAGTGTAACACAGACAGAACAGTGCCAAGCTTCCTCTCTCACATAGTGTAACACAGACAGAACAGTGCCAAGCTTCCTCTCTCACATAGTGTAACACAGACAGAACAGTGCCAAGCTTCCCCTCTCACAGAGTGTAACACAGACAGAACAGTGCCAAGCTTCCCCTCTCACAGAGTGTAACACAGACAGAACAGTGCCAAGCTTCCTCTCTCACATAGTGTAACACAGACAGAACAGTGCCAAGCTTCCCCTCTCACAGAGTGTAACACAGACAGAACAGTGCCAAGCTTCCCCTCTCACATAGTGTAACACAGACAGAACAGTGCCAAGCTTCCCCTCTCACATAGTGTAACACAGACAGAACAGTGCCAAGCTTCCTCTCTCACATAGTGTAACACAGACAGAACAGTGCCAAGCTTCCTCTCTCACATAGTGTAACACAGACAGAACAGTGCCAAGCTTCCCCTCTCACAGAGTGTAACACAGACAGAACAGTGCCAAGCTTCCTCTCTCACATAGTATAACACTGACAGAACAGTGCCAAGCTTCCCCTCTCACATAGTGTAACACAGACAGAACAGTGCCAAGCTTCCCCTCTCACATAGTGTAACACAGACAGAACAGTGCCAAGCTTCCCCTCTCACATAGTGTAACACAGACAGAACAGTGCCAAGCTTCCCCTCTCACAGAGTGTAACACAAACAGAACAGTGCCAAGCTTCCCCTCTCACAGAGTGTAACACAGACAGAACAGTGCCAAGCTTCCCCTCTCACAGAGTGTAACACAGACAGAACAGTGCCAAGCTTCCCCTCTCACAGAGTGTAACACAGACAGAACAGTGCCAAGCTTCCCCTCTCACAGAGTGTAACATAGACAGAACAGTGCCAAGCTTCCCCTCTCACAGAGTGTAACACAGACAGAACAGTGCCAAGCTTCCCCTCTCACATAGTGTAACACAGACAGAACAGTGCCAAGCTTCCCCTCTCACAGAGTGTAACACAGACAGAACAGTGCCAAGATTCCCCTCTCACAGAGTGTAATAGACAGAACAGTGCCAAGCTTCCTCTCTCACATAGTGTAACACAGACAGAACAGTGCTAAGCTTCCCCTCTCACAGAGTGTAACACAGACAGAACAGTGCCAAGCTTCCCCTCTCACAGAGTGTAACACAGACAGAACAGTGCCAAGCTTCCCCTCTCACAGAGTGTAACACAGACAGAACAGTGCCAAGCTTCCCCTCTCACAGAGTGTAACACAGACAGAACAGTGCCAAGCTTCCCCTCTCACAGAGTGTAACACAGACAGAACAGTGCTAAGCTTCCCCTCTCACAGAGTGTAACACAGACAGAACAGTGCCAAGCTTCCCCTCTCACATAGTGTAACACAGACAGAACAGTGCCAAGCTTCCCCTCTCACAGAGTGTAACACAGACAGAACAGTGCCAAGCTTCCTCTCTCACAGAGTGTAACACAGACAGAACAGTGCCAAGCTTCCCCTCTCACATAGTGTAACACAGACAGAACAGTGCCAAGTGCCCTTCTCACAGAGTGTAACACAGACAGAACAGTGCCAAGCTTCCTCTCTCACATAGTGTAACACAGACAGAACAGTGCCAAGCTTCCCCTCTCACATAGTGTAACACAGACAGAACAGTGCCAAGCTTCCCCTCTCACAGAGTGTAACACAGACAGAACAGTGCCAAGCTTCCCCTCTCACAGAGTGTAACACAGACAGAACAGTGCCAAGCTTCCTCTCTCACATAGTGTAACACAGACAGAACAGTGCTAAGCTTCCCCTCTCACAGAGTGTAACACAGACAGAACAGTGCCAAGCTTTCCCTCTCACATAGTGTAACACAGACAGAACAGTGCCAAGCTTCCCCTCTCACAGAGTGTAATAGACAGAACAGTGCCAAGCTTCCTCTCTCACATAGTGTAACACAGACAGAACAGTGCTAAGCTTCCCCTCTCACAGAGTGTAACACAGACAGAACAGTGCCAAGCTTCCCCTCTCACAGAGTGTAACACAGACAGAACAGTGCCAAGCTTCCCCTCTCACAGAGTGTAACACAGACAGAACAGTGCCAAGCTTCCTCTCTCACATAGTGTAACACAGACAGAACAGTGCCAAGCTTCCCCTCTCACAGAGTGTAACACAGACAGAACAGTGCCAAGCTTTCCCTCTCACATAGTGTAACACAGACAGAACAGTGCCAAGCTTCCCCTCTCACAGAGTGTAATAGACAGAACAGTGCCAAGCTTCCCCTCTCACATAGTGTAACACAGACAGAACAGTGCTAAGCTTCCCCTCTCACAGAGTGTAACACAGACAGAACAGTGCCAAGCTTCCTCTCTCACATAGTGTAACACAGACAGAACAGTGCTAAGCTTCCCCTCTCACAGAGTGTAACACAGACAGAACAGTGCCAAGCTTCCCCTCTCACAGAGTGTAACACAGACAGAACAGTGCCAAGCTTCCCCTCTCACAGAGTGTAACACAGACAGAACAGTGCCAAGCTTCCCCTCTCACAGAGTGTAACACAGACAGAACAGTGCCAAGCTTCCCCTCTCACAGAGTGTAACACAGACAGAACAGTGTCAAGCTTCCCCTCTCACATAGTGTAACACAGACAGAACAGTGCCAAGCTTCCCCTCTCACAGAGTGTAACACTGACAGAACAGTGCTAAGCTTCCCCTCTCAGAGTGTAACACAGACAGAACAGTGCCAAGCTTCCTCTCTCACATAGTGTAACACAGACAGAACAGTGCCAAGCTTCCCCTCTCACAGAGTGTAACACAGACAGAACAGTGCCAAGCTTCCCCTCTCACATAGTGTAACACAGACAGAACAGTGCCAAGCTTCCCCTCTCACATAGTGTAACACAGACAGAACAGTGCCAAGCTTCCCCTCTCACATAGTGTAACACAGACAGAACAGTGCCAAGCTTCCCCTCTCACCGAGTGTAACACAGACAGAACAGTGCCAAGCTTCCCCTCTCACATAGTGTAACACTGACAGAACAGTGCCAAGCTTCCCCTCTCACATAGTGTAACACAGACAGAACAGTGCCAAGCTTCCCCTCTCACATAGTGTAACACAGACAGAACAGTGCCAAGCTTCCCCTCTCACAGAGTGTAACACAGACAGAACAGTGCTAAGCTTCCCCTCTCACAGAGTGTAACACAGACAGAACAGTGCCAAGCTTCCCCTCTCACATAGTGTAACACAGACAGAACAGTGCCAAGCTTCCCCTCTCACATAGTGTAACACAGACAGAACAGTGCCAAGCTTCCCCTCTCACATAGTGTAACACAGACAGAACAGTGCCAAGCTTCCCCTCTCACATAGTGTAACACTGACAGAACAGTGCCAAGCTTCCCCTCTCACTTAGTGTAACACAGACAGAACAGTGCCAAGCTTCCCCTCTCACAGAGTGTAACACAGGCAGAACAGTGCCAAGTGCCCTTCTCACACAGTATAACACAGATGGAAGCAGTGCCAGGCTGACCCCAGTGGTGTAACTATAGGGGTCCGAGGGATCGCAGCCCGTCACTCCAGGGGCCCGGCCGCCCCCTGCGACCCCTCCGCCTGGTGCCCGCAATCTCCCTCCAGCGCTCTAGTAATGCAGAGCGCTGGGAGATGACAAACTACAGCACAGACAGGAGTAGTGCCATGCTGCCCCTCTCACACAGTATAAGACAGACAGAAGCAATGCCAAGCTCCCCCTCTCACACAGTATAAGACAGACAGAAGCAGTGTCTGGCTGCAGATTTCACATTGTATGAAACAGACAAAAGCAGGGTCAGGCTGCCACTCTCTCACAGAGTAACACAGACAGAAGTAGGGCCAGGCTGCACTTTCAAAGTACAGCACAGACAGGAGTAGGGGCAGGCTGCTCTCTCTTATATAGGACAACAAAAACATAAGTGATGTCATGCTTCTCTACACACCCAGAACAACACAGACAGAAGCAATTCCAGGTTGACTATCTCACAGTATAACACCTACAAGAGTAGTGCCAGGCTGCCAGTCTCTCACAGTACAACACAGAAAGAAACAGTGTAAGTCTGCCTCTCTCACATAGTACAACAATAGTCCCAGGCTGAAATTCACACATGCTACAACACAGACAAAGGCAATGCCAGGCTGTCCCTCCCAAAATACAACATAGAATCAGTGCCAGGCTGCCATCTCACCCATATAAAAAAGACAGAAGCAATGTCAGGCTGCCCCTCTCTCATATAGTACAACACAGACACAATTTGTGCTATGAAAAGAATCGGGAAGGACAAGTACAATATAGTATGAGAAAATGCATTCAATATCACATTTATTTAAAATACTCAAATATATATAAAAAATGTACACAAAAAAGCAAATAATAGATAAAATACAATAAAAATAACATAAGAATATCAATCCCAATTGGTTGTTAGAAACCATAGGTTGCAATGCGCCACTCAATTGAAAATGTTTCTAAGTCAAAGGTATATATGTATGTAATACCAAGGGATACGAATTGTCCAATGTGTGGAAATTGAAGAAGCTATCCAGTGATTTCTGTAGAGGAAATATGTATAAACAAACAGTTGTCCAGGAGAACAGGTAGCATCCGTATTCTGTTGAGCCCACTGGATTTTGAGTAAAGTTGTGGTGGACAGGGTGGAAACGAACTTGGTGGTGGGTAGGCTCCTTGGAGGGTGAAGCAGAGAAGTGATGGGATAAGGCATTGGCCTAAATTTTTTTTTTGTTCCAGGAAGATAGGTAATGACAAACTGGAACCAAATGAAAAACAACATCCAACGGGCTTAACATGGGTTTAGGCATTTAGCCTTTTCTAGCTAATGCAGATTCTTGTGATCCGTGAATATTGTAAATGGCACTCCTGAGCCTTGCTTTACAGCATTTTTTCACACATGCCTAAGACTTTTGCATAGTACTGTACTTCTTCACAGAAACTCGAAAGATTAGTTTGACACAATCTCTTCCTCATAAAACCATGTTGATTCCTGCTAATAATATTATTTTTTTCAGTGTAACCCTGAAAATAATCCCTTATTATCTCTTCAAGCATTTTCCCCACCACAGAGGTCAAAGTCACAGGCAGTGGCGTAACTAGAAGCCACCGGGCCCTGGTGCAGGAATTGCCGCCGGGCCTGGGCCCCCTGCCCCATCTTCAAGTTGCCCCATGTGTACCTCCTACCTCCACCTCTCGCGCTGTTCTTAGTTATGCAGAGAGCTGGGAGATGATGTCATCTCCCAGCGCTCTGCATTACTAGAGCGCCGGGACAGCAGCTGAGCTGCTGCGGGCAGGGCTGTGGGCGAGTGGCGATGGGTTCGCAGGGACGGCCGGGCCCCTTGGAGTGCCGGGCCCGGTCGCAGGTGCGACCCCTGCGACCCCTATTGTTACGCCACTGGTCACAGGTCTATAATTCCCAGGTTCTGTTTTAGTTCCTGTCTTAAATAAAATCACAATATTGACTTTATGGCAATCTTGTGGCACTGAACCTATGGTAATAGAATCTTAAAGAGTTAAAAGAGGGGTGTTGCTAACACTACACTGAGTTCCTCAAGAACCCTTGGATGTTGTCGCTACTGGGAGAGTAGGAGCCCTCGTAGCCTCAGTACTGGATGAATGCTGTGGTACAATGCAAGGGAATAATGCTTGGGTGCAGTGACAGCATGCCAGGTACTCCCTTGATGCAGCCGAAGATGGGTAAAGGTGTGTCATGGTTTCCGATCTGGTCTGACACTCAGCTGTTGATTGCTGCTGCCTTCCCTTCCCTGCGTCAGGCTGAGTCAGCTGATGCTGCCTTGACCTCTCAGTTTCCATGGTTACTCACCTGACTGTTATCAGCCAACCCCTTCCAGGGTATTTAAAGCAGCTAGGCTCACATCATCCTTGTCCTTGTGTCTGATTCTGGCTGCAAGTGCGTTCTTCTGAGTTGATGATTATCTGTGCATGACCTGGCTTCCTGTGACGTCCCTTCTGGCTCCTGACTCGTGGCTTGTTCCTGACATTGCTGATCTCCGTATTCCTGACCCCGGCTTGTCTGAGTACCTGTCTTGGTTCCTGACCTCGGCTTGTCTTTTGGTTTATGCTCCTGGATCACAATTTTGCTATGTATGCTTTTCTTATTTTAATAAATGTGTTTTGCATTTTACATTTTTGTGTCTGTCTGGTTCCTGGTCCCTAACAAGGTGCTGGTCATGAAACCAGATTGTGCAACCAGGATGGATGTAACTGGGAACCATATAGAACCAGGACCAGAAGGCAGGACAAGGAGAAGGGGAATTGGAAACCTAGCAGCCTAAGGGGGCTGGAGGTCGGATACGGATGATCAGCCAAGCCAGGTCAGGAAGCCAGAGATCGATCAGAGAGTGTTCGGGCAAGCCAGGTCAGGAAGCCAGAGGTCAAGCAGAGAGTAGTCAGACAAGCCGAGTCAGAAAGCCAGAGGTCAAGCTGAGAGTTGTCAGACAAGCTGGGACAGGAAGCCAGAGATAAAGCGAGATTGGTCAGACAAGCCGGGTCAGGAAGCCTGAGAACAAACTCTTGGAGAATATAGTGCAACAAACTATCCAGTTGATCGGGCAGGGAGTACTGAGAATGACTGTTTTAAATAGAAAGCCTTATCCAACAGGAAGCAGGGCTAATCAGAGCCCTGCTGAGAGTGGAACCATGTCCAATAAAAGGCAGGGTGAGGAGGGGCTATCTGTGCATCCATACATCCGCACAGCGATGGACTGACTGAGTGGGCGCATCCGCTGTATGCACTGTACGAGGAAGTGTGCCCGCATGCGCAGAAGACGGAGCTCAGAGGAGGCCGTGACCGGAGCTGTGTCTGAGAAGGGTGACACCCCCTGCAACAGGAGGCCTCTGGACGACCAGGCTTAGATGGAAAGGCACAATGAAAGTCCCGCTGTAGGGCAGGAGCGTGCACGTCAGAGGCAGAAATCCAAGACATCACATCAGGTACTGCAGAAAACCAATGACAAGGCCGGAGTCCAAAAGCTTTCAGACAACATACGCCTCTTGCCTGTTGACAAGAACTGGAGGAGAGACCAAGGAGGGTGGCGGTTACGGAGAAAAGGTTTGATGAGAGAAACATGAAAAGAATCCGGGATGAGCATGGAGGGAGGGAGGGAGATCGAGAAGTTGAGCACAGACAAGGAAAACAAAGGACTGAACTTAGTTGAGGGCTGATGAAGCCGAGAGGTTCTTAGTTGACAACCACACTTCATCAATTTCATCCCTTAAAATTGGATTTAGATCTTGTTTCAAATATAAGCACACACCTCCTCCTTTTCTATGAATACTGTCTCTCCTTAAAAGGGAATAACCCTTTATATGTACAGCCCAATCATGTGCATCATCCCACCATGTTTCAGTTATACCAATTATGTCAAAATGCTCTTTCACCACCAGTAATTCTAGCTCTCCCATTTTACCTACCACACTACTTGCATTCGCCAACATACAATTAATTTTGATGTCAGTACATATTTTACCCACTACTTGCCTTTTCTCCTACATCTTCATTTAATAGGCTGCCCCTCTCATATAACAGGAGAATGATAGGCTGGCCTTCTACGGAAGATACATTGATGACCTGATTTTTATTTGGGAGGGAGAGGAATCGGATCTTGAGAGATATCTGGAGGCTCTAGGACATGGTGATTTGGGATTGAAGTTCACTTACCAAATTAGTAAAACAAGTGTGAATAAGAATCTGAGGGTGCACACTGAGACCTATGTTAAAGACACTAGTGTGAATAGTTATTTACACTTTACCAGCTGCCATAAGTCCGGTTGTTTAAACAATATACCAAGGGGACAATTCCAAAGGGTGAGAAGGAATTGCTCTGATCTGGAGGGGTTCCAAAAACGTTCGGAGGAATTAAAAAGGCGATTTTTGGATAAGGAATATCCTCTACAGGCTACTGAGAGAACTATAGATGAAGTGCAAAATATGGATAGGAACATTCTATTACAAGACAAGGAAGCTAATAAGGGGAAAAAGAATAAAGAATGGGGCAAATACCCCGCCTTTGTTACCAAATACAATATAGCACACAATAAAATTCAGGGTATATTAAATAAACACTGGGCAGTACTACAATCAGACCCCCTTTTAAAGGATCAAATTTCAAGGGATCCACAAGTGATATTTAGAAAGAACAAAAGCCCCAAAAATATTCTGGGGAAAAACAAACCATTGAGAGAAGACTGTGACTGTAGTGAAGATTTTTGTGGTATTTACAGGTGTAGATCCAAGAGATGTATTACATTTAAATACATTGCACACAATATAAGACAGTTTGAAGATAAGAAGGGAAAAAGCTACACAATAAAAGACCACATTAACTGTAATACCACCCATGTGGTATATAGCATTATATGATCATGTGGATTATGGTATATAGGAAGAACTAAGAGGGGCATCAAGGATAGGTTTCTTGAACACAGGAGGAATATAATGAGGGGGGATAAGAAATACACTTTAAAGGGATAGTAATACTTCGTTTTATCTTTATTTTATTTTGTAGGCATTAAAAAAACATGAAGAACGATATATGTCTTATCTCTCAAACCTTTATGGTTTAAGAGATATTCACAAGCAAAGTATCCCCCCCCCCCTGTTCAACCAGATCAGAAGGGAGGTGCCCAGGTAGACTGCAGAGAGGGACAATCTTCAATTAAGATAAGGGAAAAAGCTGAAAAACTTGTCAAGGGGGAAGGGCTTTCATTCTTTTCATACAAAGAAGATTGTCCCCTTCTGTTATCTGTCTGGTCTTACAACCAGATTCACATCTGAGAAGAGATGGCTTACACTAGGAAAAAGGGGCGGGGGAAACTTTGCTTGTGAATATCTCTTAAACCATAAAGGTTTGAGAGATAAGACTTATATCATTCTTCATGTTTTTTTAATGCCTACAAAATAAAATAAAGTTAAAATGAAGTATTACTATCCCTTTAAGCAAACACTAAAAGAGAAACATAATAAAGAATTGGGAGAAACCATCCTAACATATACCTCAAAACATCTTGGGGGGAGATAGATTTAGCATTTTATGTAACAGAATCATACTGGATCTACACATGTGATTCACTTAAACCAAGAAGACACAATGATAAATTAGACACATTCACATTTATATAGTATTTGTTATTCTCTAATATTAAGCTAAGTGTTGACTTAATAGATTTCCATTCTTTGGATCCTCAGGAGTTTACTCGGAGCATGGTTATAGTGCATGACTTTTTATTTTGGTTATGTAGGGGTTAATTTCCTGTGGCAGTCTTTGTGGCAGATAGTCCTTACCAGTGTGCCATGCCATACTCTTCTGTTTTTGGTTATTCATTCTGGCCCTTAGAGTTTATATTTATACATTTTTTATTTTTATAAAACGTTTTTTTTCTTTTGCTTTATTTAATTTACTTTTATTATTTGTATTATTATTATTATTATTTTTATTTTAACCTCAGGAACACCACATGGGGTTAACTTTTTGGGATTTATATACCTGTTTTTAATTTGCAAATCTGCAGGAGAATCTTGGGAATAAGGGACTATTTAAAGTAACCAAATGGAAAGATCAGTATTCCCTGAGGAAGTGCCCTGGTGGCATGAAACGCGTTGGATAAAGCAACATAGTGTTTGGTTATTTGAGAGAGCTGTGAGCGCTTCAAGAAGAGCCTACAATTGGAGAAAGTTTGGAGATAACAGCTGAATGCCTCGGAGGGAGGTGCATCTACGCTCCTCCCGCTTTTACCTGTCCGGAGAGTTCATCGAAGGGGAGAGCCTGCAGCTTATACCCTGTGAGCGCTGCAGATTAATAACACAGCAGCTGCAGAGACCGGAGGGACACCCCTAACAAATGGACTTACGGTGAGACTCCCCATATTTAATATCTAGGGAGGAATATCTGTCTCCACACCAGGACGGGAGAACAAGGAGAGGGAATTCATTACCAACATCTATAGACGGGAGAGGTAAAGGTGGACTTTCTTAAACCTAAGCTCACAGCCTTGGAGGAAGATTACATCCAAACTTTTAGATTCTAGTGGTACCTCTAGTTAGTTTCTAATATGTTACTATGTGATACTGTGGGATAGTAGTTTTTGTTATTGTTCTATTATTAAACGTTTTTTATGCTACTTGTGAATGCTCGCTATTTTATATAGGCATATAGAGGGTTAAGGTACTAGAATTTACTTGACCTTTTTTGCATGTTATGTACTGGTATATGTTTTATACACATAGGGTTTAGATTTTATAGTATATAATTGATTTTGTATTTACTTGATAGTTAGCACTCTCACTATATTGCTATTGTGTAACCAGGTTCATACTTACACACCAGTCTTGGGATAGTAGCAGCTGCTATAGAGGCCTGAGCTTCCATTTAGGTAGTAGCCCTTTTAGGTAATTGGGATCTGCACCAATAGAGTGCCATTTAACTTCCATATTTTGTCAGTTCTTCTTGAGAGAAAAATGTATACCTTTATTGGGTAAGAGGCTTTAGGATGCAAACTATCAAGACACTTTAGGTCTCATCTTCAAGCATATTTAGAATGAAGGCCGAATACAAAATACATGGTAAATTATACACTCATGCGAATTGTTTTTACATTTAAAATCCATTGAAAGTAAAATTCTTATCTCCATTGTCAGTATAACTTATTCCTTTAGCCTCCACCAGAGATGTCTCTTTGTAGTTTGGTAAGTGGAACAAAATCAATTAACCTTTTGATGAGTGAATAGCTCCAGAAAAAATGGATTACATCTATGAAATGTATGGGTTAATCCTCCGAGCCCCAGAAGTATACTCAACCCATCGTTTGCAATATATTGCACAAAAGCACACAAAATATGTTTATTGTGTGAGATAATGTGACTTAAATTCCTTGTTACAGTCCAGGCCACAGTTCAGAGAGTTAAGCTTAATTATTATTTACTCTCCCAGATCTTTCTGTCTCTTTGTACCCTAAAATTTCCCATCAGAAGAGTTACATTGAGATCTTTAATGCTGTAATCAATTTAGTAAAAATGATGACCCACTGGGGTGTCTCTTTTGTTGTTTGCACTGGACCTATATGAATTCATCCATTTTCTTAGAGTTTGTCCTGTCTCCACTATATATAGTCCTTGTTTTGGGACATATCACACACATGATGAGGTGGAGGACATTAGAGCCACAGGAGAATTAGCCCTTGACGTTGTGCTTTTGGTGGGAATGTGGTATGGTCAACTTATCTGTGGCACATATGTGTGCACAGGTTACACGCATGAAATGACAAAAGTTAATCTTCGCTGGCATTCCAAATGATTAGGATATCATCTGTGTAGTGGAGGCAGACCAGGAGTTTTATTTGCCATGTCAACAAGAACTCCTCCTCCTATTTTGCCATGAATAGGTGTCACTTTGTGAAAGGAAGATGAGGAGGACTCCTATGTAGAGAGTCTGAATTTACAAAACTGAGGGTCAGAGCAGGTAAGTAGTCAATGACAGCTGCAGGTCAGGGAATGTCAAACTGTTGAGTAGCAATCAGCGGACTGACTGGATGTTGTTAAAAGGTCTGTGACTCTTGGGGCAGATGGAGGAACGCTAGGTCGAAGGTCGATTGGAAGTTGAGGAAACTCTCGGAGTCGGATGATGAGGCAGTCGAGGACGGAATAGCAGTCGGATTGGCAGGAGACTACGACCACTGGAACACGCAACACCAACAGCAACCTCAGATGAGGAGTCGATGAGAGATAGGCCGCAGAGGCTGGGATCAATCTGACAAGCCGTCATACATTGTTTAGGCCCAGTCCTGAGTAAGATGGGTGGAGAAAAAACAGACGGAGTGACAATAGGTTGGCATATTGTGGAGCCATTCACATTCCCTTGGCAGTTTCCATCTTTTGTATGTATATTTCTTTCCCAAATGTGAAACAATTATGAGTTAATATAAAATGTATTAGCTGGGTTACAGGTTCCATGGGTAAGCCCTCTTGTACTAGGAATTATTTACAAGCTGCAATGTAATCTTTGTGTTAGAATGTTGGTATAGAGATATTCCACGTCCATAGTAGTTAGAATGTTTCCCTGTGGATGGGGCCAAGGTCAGACAGTTTGTTTAAGAGATTGGTTGTATCATGCATGCAACTGGGTGCTTTTTGATCAATGGTTTCAGAATACTCTCCAATCAATCAGAAATGTTTTCTTTGAGTGTGCCAGTTCCAGATATTATCGACCTTCTAGGATTTTCTTCCTTATGTATTTTAGGGAGCATATAGAAGCATACCACTCTTGGGTCTTCCTGAATGAGGGGCTCAAGGTGGATTCCAGTATCAGAAGGGATTTTAAAGCTTTTTGTGTAGTAAGATGTGGGATCATCTTGTTGTCTGCTCTAGTAACTTTCATCCATAATTTGCCTGTGTGCTTCCTCTATACAGTCAGCTGTGTTCATAATCGCTACCGTGCCAACTTTGTCTGCCACTTTAGAGATTGTATTGCTTTTTGTTCCTTGGTAGTTAGGTTGTGGGTAAGTTTGTATTGTTCGTGAAGTATAGTTGATGTCACGCTATCTCTGAAGTTCTCTAAATACCTGTCCGGCATGAGGTGGCTTCCTGGTAGTGGGGTCCATGTGGAATTTTTTATAAGTGATTTAGTTTGGTGGTTTGGGACAATTCATAGGTACAGTACCTACCACCTTTTACTTCTCATATAGTACAACACAGACAGAAGCAGTGTCAGGCTGCCTTTCTCTCACTGCACAACAGAGACAGAAGAGTAACAGGCTGCCAATCTCTCACAATAAAACACATACAGAAGTAGTACCTAGCTGCCAATGTTACAGAACAGAGGAAGAGAGAGTATTGCTAGGCTCACCTTCTCATACTTCACAACACAGACAGAAGCAAAGACAGATACAATGCCAGGTTGCCTACATACAGTACAATACAAGCAGAACCAATACCAGCTAATAATCTCACACAGTATTACATAGACAAAAGCAGTGTTAGACTGACATCTTCACAAAGTACAACGCAAACAGAAGCAGTGCCAGGCTGACAGTTTCATGCTGAAGAGAGAAACAGTACCAGGTTGTCTTTCACACAGAGCAATCTCAAACAGTAAGAAACAGACAAAAGCAGTGCCAGGCTGCCCCTCTTACGCTGTACCACACAGGTAGTTGCTGTGCCATGCTACCACTCTTTTACACCACAGCATAAAAATAAGCAGTGCCAAGCTGACACTTCAAAACATACTACAACACAGATAAAAGCAGTCCTATGCTGTCCCTCTCTCACAGTAAGATACAATCAGTACAAGGCTACTGCTCTCATACAGTACAGTACAGACAGAAGCAGTGCCAGGCTGCCAGTATTGCACAGTACAACAAAGAAACAAGTACTGCCAGGTTGCCTCTCAAACAGAACAACACAGACAGAAGCAGTGCACGGCTGCCCCTCTCACAGTAAAACCCAGACAGAAGCAGTGGCACATTGCCCCTCATACAGCAACACATACACTAGCAATTTCAAGCTGCCCCTCTCTCACAGTAGGACACAGTCAGTACCAGTCTACTGATCTTTCTCAAGCAGTGCCAGGGTGCCTCTCAAAAAGAACAACACAGACAGAAACAGTGCTCGGCTGCACCATTACACAGTACAGCACAGACAGAAGCAGTGCTAGGCTGCCCATATCTCACAGTAAAACGCAGACAGAAGCAGTGCCACATTGCCCCTCATACAGTACAACACAAACACAAGCAGTTCCAGGCTACTGCTCTCTCACACAGTACAGCAAAGACACAAGTAGTGCCAGACTTCCAATCTCACACAGTACAGCACAGACAGAAGCAGTGCTAGACTTCCAGTCTAACACAGTACAACACAGAAACCAGCAGTGCCAGGTTGCCTCACACAGAATAAGAGGGAAGAGGTGCCAGGCTCCCCCTTTACATATTACAGCACATACAAAAGCTGTGCAAAGCTGCCTCTCTAGGACAGCCACAAGACCATAGATCACTGTCTCCCACCCCTTTTCCACCTCCTGTCCCACTCCCTGCTATGCCTCCCACACACACCACTTCCCTACAACAACAAGTCAGCCCAATTGTCGTGATGATTGGAAATGAAACAACGCAAGAACTGCTCCAATCCCTGGTTGGCACGCTCAGCGACCTCATTAGTTTGGGGATGATAAGCCGAGGAAAATGACAACTGAATCCCCATCTGTTCACAAAAGGCCCTCCAGAATCTCGAGACGAATTGACTCCCACGATCCGAGACCAGCACCTTGGGTACCCCGTGGAGTCGGAATATCTCCCTGGCAAATACAATTGCCAGTTCCTTAGCAGACAGCAAGCCAGGGAGTGGCACAAAATGAGCCATTTTAGAGAACCTGTCAACTATCATTAGGATTATCATTAGGACCGGCAGTTCTCCCAAATCAGATTTGCCCAGGCTAGGGCCTTGCCCGTGAGTAGTGAGATCATAAATCCCACCTTGCTTCTGTCACTGGGAAATGCCTGTGGCACTAGTTCAAAAAAAATCTCCAATTGGTTCAAGAACCCACGGCAAAGTGTTGGCTCCCCATCATAACTCAAAGGCAGCGGAGCCGTAGCGGAGAGCACTCTAGAGGAAGAGCTGGGTATACTAGCCTGTGTCAATGGTGCCGGAACTGGAGTGGCCACCAAAGATTGTACAGGTCTCTCGAGGCAAGCAGTGCGTTCAAGAATGGTCTGCATAGCCATAGACAGTTGGTCTAACCATTGTTCCTGCTCGTCCAGTCTCCACAGGAGATTCTGGGAACTACCCTCACCAGCCTTGTCTGAGGTCATGGCCCTTTCGTACTGTCATGGTTTTATTGAACACTCAGACAATTGGGTAGGATAAAATAGAAAAGCTTTATTAGGCAAAATAAAGCACACAAGGCCCCTCACGGGTCCAAACTCTACAAACAGCAGTAATAAAGTTTGACACAGGACAGGGCATACAAATAGCAATACAATAGTGTGGCTCTACCGGCCTTACCGAATACCCAGTAAGACAGCCTAATATCTATTGCAACAAGGAACTGAGGAGGATCTACCGGCCTTACTGAATACCGGGTAAGGCAGCCTGATATCTGGTGCAACTAGGTACTTGAGGAGGCTCTACCGGCCTTACCGAATACCGGGTAAGACAGCCTGATATCTGGTGCAACAAGGAACTGAGAAGGCTCTACCGGGTCACAGGCTGAGCGAGTGAAATGAGCTGACAATGAACCGCTAGTGACCTGACAGCATAGGCTGGGAAAACGTAATGGAGGCGACAGATAGTCACAGGCTGAGCGTATAGTGGGAAGGCAACAGTAACCGCTTAGTGACCAGATAGCACTGACTGGGTGTACTTAACGGAGGCCACACTGATACACAGGCAGAGAGTAGTGCAACCGGAGGCAACAAATCAGAGAGAACTGACAATAATAGCGAGGGCAACAAGATAGCGTAAGTCAGTCAATGCCTGGATCAGTATCAGAGAGCAGAAGTCAACCATGGCCTGGATCGGTACACAGAGAGCGGTAGTCAGCCAAAGCCTGGATCGGTACACAGACAGTGGTTGTTAGCCAAAGCCTGGATCGGTACACAGAGAGCGGTAGTCAGCCAAAGCCTGGGTTGGTACACAGAGAGCGGTAGTCAGCCAAAGCCTGGGTCGGTACACAGAGAGCTGTAGTCAGCCAAAGCCTCGATCGGTACACAGGAGCAGAACAGGAGCAAGGTCAGACGGAAACTGGATCAACAAGGAACAGGAGCACTGAATAACGTAAGGTTAGGAACACCACAAAAGGGCACCGGCCTAGTGACAGGAGGACGTATATAAAGGCTAACCCTGGGAGGGGCTAGCCAGCTAGCACCAATAAGAGACAGCAAAGCACAAACCGGGAAGTCAGAATGTCGCATAAGAATCACGGGCACCGCGATACCTTTTCACTCTCACCTCGCACAGAAACATGGATACCTCACTGTCTCTCACACAAATAACTCATACGTCTCTCACTCTCACCCACACACCTCTCACACTTCTCTTTCACCCTCACATGAGCACACACACACAAACAGACACACACAAATCTCACACTTCTCTCTTGGTCTTTAACACAAACTCCTAACACCACACAATTCTCAGAAACACACACGCACACACCTCACATACCTCTCACACGAACACTCACATCTTATTTCTCTCTCCCTCTCCCCTCATTCTCTCTCGCACACACACACCAAATACTTCCCTGTCACACATGCACAGTCCTTTCATTTTTCTCTCTCATACACACCTCTCACAATTCTCTCTCATTCTCTTACACACACACATACACACACACTAACAAACCTCTCACTATTCTCTCACTCTCACACAAACATACGCATGCTCACACATACACACACAAACACACACACATCTTACTCTTCAGTATCACTTTCACACACATACACAAATGCCCACATAGACACAAACACACCTCTATCACCCTAAATCACACAAACACACACACACATACACATGTATATATCTACCATTCAGTTTTCTCTCACTCACACACGTACATACCTAGCACACCCTTTCTCCCTCTTCTCTCTCTCTTACACACACACACACACACACTCCTCATACTTCTTTCACATTCCTCATACTTCATTCACATTATCTGTATATTTCTCTCTCTCTCTCCTACATATACACATATGCAGACATACACACAAGCACCTCACATTTATCTCTCTCTCTTTCTCCCTCCCACACACACAGACACACACTTCTCTCTCACTGGCACAGAGACAAACATACATCTCTCACACTTTTCTATCAATCTCTCTCTCCCTCCCCCACAAACACACACACACACACCTCACACAGATTTTCTCTCTGCTTCTCTCTCTCCCTTGCTCTCACACAAACACACACACACACACACACACACACACACACACAAACACACATATATACCTCCCACATCTTTCTTACTCTCTCTGTCTAACACACACACACACATATATACGAAATCAGAGAAACCCCTTGGTACTCAATCTGCCGGGAGTCGTGGATACTTTGCCATGTCCTCCTGTAAAATATTGCCATTATAATGGCTCATATGAAGCCAAGATACAATCCTCCAAGTTCTGTGGTGACTTATAATTAATGTTTTACATGTAGTTTCAGGTTCTTTGATTACAGGTAGACAGCAGAACAAGACTGGGGCTTCAGGGGCTTCAGTCTATGTGTGGTTCTTTGACTATCAGTTCACAGAGGAACAAGGCTGGAGTTTCAGACAGTGTATGTGTGGCTCAGTGTGACTAAAAGAGGAAAGTGGAACAAGGCTAGGGAGTCAGTCAGTGTATGAGTAGTTCTGTGTCTATCACTGGAAAAAGGTTGGGGTGTCTGAGAGTGTGTGGCTCTGTGACTACAAGTGGACAGTGGACAAAGCTTGAGTGTCAGATAATGTATGTGTAGTTCTGTGACTACCATTGGATAGTGGAACAAGGCTGGGGTGATAGACCATGTATGGACACCTCCCAACATTTCAGCTCCATTTGAAATAAAATGTCTGTTTTAATGATTTAATTTTACTACACACAAAGGCAGTGGTGCCGCAAATCTGCATAGCTCTCTTTATCAGTTTTAAAATTCACTAAATTGTTGTTCTTCCCAACAACATCTGCCACTCTGTGTGCAGTGCACTAATTAAGTACACATGTCGCTCCTTTGAGAACATGAATGTTGCAAGATATATCTTAATGTTAGGCCCATGAGCATTGCAGTGCATCCAAGGGTTTAGGACATGATTTTTAATCTATCCATGAAGAGTTGCAAGATCTTGATAAATGTAAAAAAGAGTTATACTCTTGGCTTTGGGATGGCTAAAGTGATAAAAAAAGCTTAGCTTACACAGAAATAATGTAGTCTGCTTACTGCACAAATACTCAAAATATACATCTTAACATTATGAACTGCTGTTACCTACTACACCCATAAGGGGAAATGTTTACAGAAACACATGTATATCTCAACATCCCTTCCAAAACAAAACAAAAATGTAATTTTTTAACTCCCTTTGTATGGATAGGATCTCAGATTTTATCCATGAATACATGTATAGAACATAGCAATGCGCTCTTCATATATTCATATACATTTAAATATATACATATATGAATATATGTAGAGTGCATTGCTATATGTTCTATGTAGGTATTTGTTGGTATAAATTGAGACCCTTTCCATATATAGGGTAAAAAGGAACATTGCAATGTTTGAGTTGTTTCGGAAGGGATGTCAAGATATAAATGCATACATGTGTTTATGTATTTATTTCCACATAATAGGTGTGGTAAGAAGCAGCATCTACATATTTTAAGACATATAAGTTATATTCATAATAAATCACTCACAGTACCTCTTTATTACCCTCTCAAAAATCAAAGCAGGAATAGAGCCTATTACCATGTTTGCCTGACTGTAAGAAGACATTTTTTTTCAGGCATATCTGCCTGAAGAGGTGACCTTGCCTTATGTCTCCTTTTTATTTGGCTGCCCACTGGATCAGTAGAAGATCCAATCCAGCAGACAGCCCAGTGGCATATCTATCCAATTCTCTATCTACTACCCTCATTCGGGCTTACATCCGTGTCAGAGGGGGAAGAATGTTGGAATTTGATGCCAGCATCCTTACTTGTTGGCATGGCCCTTCAGGTACTTCCAGGACCTGTCTTTGAATCCGAAGACTCACAACTGGACATAATGTGAGAAGGCAGAGAATTCTGGCATGCTCGACCAGATGCATATTTTAATCTGATCCTGAGTGTAGATTGGAGGGAGACATAAATCAAGGTTTAAAGGGATAGTAATGTTTCAAAAATAAAAGAAGCTACAATTAATCTTCATAGTATTTGGGACATGGAGAGTGTTATTTCAATACTGTCAGAGTTGTAGTTCAAGAGTAATTGAATGATAAAGTATCCCCCTCCCGCCCCTTTTACCTAGTGTATGCTACCTCCCCTCAGATGTGGAATCTGGTCTTAAGACCAGACAGCTCACAGAAAGGGACAACAGTCCCCCCCCCCAACAGGTTTTTCAGGTTCTTCCCTTATGCTAATTAAAGATTGTCCCTCTCTGCAATCCATCTGGACAACACCTTTCTGTTCTGAGGTGGGCAGTGTTACATCAGTAAAAGGGGCGGGAGGGAGATATTTTATCATTCAATTAGTATTGGAAATGTTTAGGCAAAGGTCAATATCCTATATATTTCCATAATGTTCACTGCTCCTTTAAAGGGATAGTAATACTTCGTTTTAACTTTATTTTATTTTGTAGGCATTAAAAACACATGAAGAATGATATAAGTCTTATCTCTCAAACCTTTATGGTTTATGAAATATTCACAAGCAAAGTTTCCTCCTCCCGCCCATTTTACCTAGTGTAAGCCATCTCTTCTCAGATGTGGAATGCAGTCTATAGACCAGACAGATAACAGAAGGGGACACTCTTATTCCTATGAAAAGAATGAAATCCCTGCCCCCCTTGACAATTTTTTCAGGTTTTTCCCTTATCTTAATTGAAGATTGTCCCTCTCTGCAGTCTGCCTGGGCACCTCCCTTCTGCTGTGGCTGAATAGTGTGACATCAGTAAAAGGGGCGGGAGGGGGACGCTTTGTCATTGAATTACTCTTGAACTACAACTCTGACAGAATTGAAATAACACTCTCCAAAGTCCAAATACTAAGATGATTAATTAGAGCTGCTTTTATTATGAAACATTACTATCCCTTTAAGCAGTGCATTTACAAACTACAACTCTGACAGGATTGAAATAACACTCTCCATGGCCCAAATACTATGAATATTAATTGGAGCTGCTTTTATTTTGAAACATTACTATTAGTGATGAGCGAGCACCCCAATGCTCGGGTGTTCGGGTGCTCTGACCGAGCACCCCCTGAGGCTCGAGTGCTCGGCCGAGCACCCGAGCCCCATTGAAGTCAATGGGAGGACTCGAGCATTACACCAGGCACCCCCTGCTCTGATGAGGGGAGGGTGCCTGGTCCATAGGAAAAGGGCAGAAAAGGATGGAAACACCACAGAAATGGTTCAGGGACAGCATAGGGAGGATGTCTGGATGCATCTTGGACTCCAACATCGCTGCTGGGAACGATCTTTCGCCCGTAGTACGCCATTTTTACAGACTGACCATAAAACACACAAAAAGGAAAATAAAAACGACTTTAGGTGAAAAATTGTTACCAAACAATATTTGCTGTATATTTACTTGTATATCATCTGCAAATTCTCCCAAGAATTTCCTTGATTTTTCTGAACTGAGGCCATGATTAAGAGGGAAACGTGCGCAGAGGCAAATTCTCCCAAAAATTTCCTTGATTTTCAGAACTGAGGCCATGATTAAGAGGGAAACGTGCACAGAGGCAAATTCTCCCAAAAATTTCCTTGATTTTCAGAACTGAGGCCATGATTAAGAGGGAAACGTGCGCAGAGGCAAATTCTCCCAAAAATTTCCTTGATTTTATTGAACTGAGGCCATGATTAAGAGGGAAACGTGCGCTGAGCTGACCATCTAAAACATTATGGGTAAGGGTCTGCTGCAGAGCTGACCATCCTAAACATTATATGCGAAGGCCCGCTAGTGAGCTGACGCTATAAAACATTATATGAGAGGGCCCGCTAGAGAGCTGACCCAATAAAACATTATATGAGAAGGCCCGCTGGTGAGCTGACCTATATAAAAATTGTCAAACAGGGCCCGCTGGTGAGCTGGCCCTATATAAAAATTATATCACAGGGCCCGCTGGTGAGCTGGCCCTATATAAAAATTATAGCACAGGGCCCGCTGGTGAGCTGGCCCTATATAAAAATTATATCCCAGAGGAGGAGGATGAGAAAATTAAGAGTCAACCATATACCCGTTTTTTGGGTGGAAGGGGTGAATGGGAATACAGAGTATTCACATCATTGTAAATAACATATATAAAGTGAGTTTATGTTCCCCCGGGGCTTTCCTCCAGTGGAGTGGAGAAGTCAGGGGAAATCCAGGCCTTGTTCATTTTTATAAGTGTCAACCTATCAGCATTGTCGGTGGAAAGGCGGATACGCTTATCTGTTATGATGCCACCAGCAGCACTAAATACCCGCTCAGACAGAACGCTGGCGGCAGGGCAGGCCAGCACCTCCAAGGCGTAGAGTGCCAGTTCATACCACGTGTCCAGCTTGGACACCCAGTAGTTGTAAGGCACAGAGGGATCATTGAGGACGCTGACACGGTCTGCTACGTACTCCTTCACCATCTTCCAAAACTTTTCCCTCCTTGTGACACTAGGCTGCGCATCAGGGTGAGGGTGCTGGCGGGGTGTCATGAAGGTGTCCCACGCCTTGGAGAGTGTTGCCCTGCCTTTGTCGGAACTGCTGTGTGCTCCCCTTTTCTCCCCTTCTCTGTTGGCCAAGGTAGCACGTACTCTGCCGCCAGCGTTGTCAGATGGAAAATTTTGGAGCAATTTTTCAACAAGAACCTTCTGGTATTGCACCATTTTGCTTGTCCTCTCCACCGGAGGAATGAGAGATGAGAAATTCTCTTTGTAGCGGGGGTCCAGAAGGGTGAACACCCAGTAATCCGTGTTGTTTAAAATGCGTATAACGCGTGGGTCACGGGAAAGGCAGCCTAACATAAAGTCAGCCATGTGTGCCAGAGTACCAACAGTCAAGATTTCGCTGTCCTCACCAGGAGGATGACTCTCAATATCCTCATCCTCTTCCTCCTCTTCTGCCCACCCACGCTGAAGAGATGGAACTAAAGTTCCATGGCTACCCTCTGTAGCGGAGGCAACCGTGTCTTCCTCCTCCTCCTCCTCCTCCTCCTCCTCCGCCTCCTCCAATTGTCGCTGAGAAGACGAAGTGAGGGTGCTCTGGCTATCACCTTGTGTAAGCTCTTCCTCCCCCATTTCCACCTCTTCCACATGCAAAGCGTCGGTTTTAATTGTGAGCAGCGAGCGTTTCAGTAGACACAGAAGTGGGATGGTTACACTGATAATAGCGTTATCGCCGCTCACCATCTGTGTCGATTCCTCAAAATTGCGTAAAACCTCGCAGAGGTCTGACATCCATTCCCACTCCTCACTTCTGATTACAGGAAGTTGAACGGAGAGGCGACGACCGTGTAACAGCTGGTACTCCACTACTGCCCTCTGCTGCTCACAAAGCCGGGCCAACATATGGAAGGTGGAGTTCCAGCGCGTGCTCACGTCACACAGCAGCCGGTGAGCTGGCAATTGTAAGCGCTGCTGCAGCTTCAACAGGCCGGCCGAAGCTGTAGATGACTTACGGAAATGTGCACACACGCGGCGCACCTTGGTCAAGAGATCATGCACATTGGGGTAGGTTTTTAGAAATCGCTGAACCACTAAATTAAATACATGCGCTAGGCATGGTACGTGTGTGAGCTTGCCGAGCTCCAAAGCCGCCACCAAGTTACGCCCATTATCACACACAACCATGCCTGGTTGCAGGTTGAGTGGCGAGAGCCACTGCTCGGTCTGGTGACTAATCCCCTGCAACAGCTCTGAGGCCGTGTGCTGTTTTTTTCCCCAAGGCAGATCAGCTTCAGCACGGCCTGTTGACGCTTCCCCACTGCAGTGCTACAGTGCTTCCAGCTACTGGCTGATGGGGGAGTGGCGCTGCGTGTAGAGAATTCGGAGGTGGAAACGGAGGAGGAGGAGCCAATAACGTAGGTGCTGGCGGAAACCCTGATGGAGGTAGGGCCCGCAATCCTCGGCGTGGGTAGCACCCGTGCCATCCCAGGGTCCGAGTCGCTCCCAGCCTCCACGACATTCACCCAGTGTGCCGTCAGGGAAATGTAGCGTCCCTGGCCACAAGCACTTGTCCATGTGTCAGTCGTTAAGTGGACCTTCCCAGTAACTGCGTTGGTCAGGGCACGGGTGATGTTACGGGACACATGGTGGTGTAATGCGGGGATGGCACACCGGGAAAAGTAGTGGCGGCTGGGGACCGCGTACCGAGGGACAGCTGCTGCCATCAGGCTGCGGAAGGACTCAGTGTCCACAAGCCTAAATGGCAGCATTTCGATGGCCAGTAATTTTGAAAGGTGTGAGGTTAGTGCTATGGCCTGTGGGTGGGTGGCTGGGTACTTTCTCTTGCGCTCAAATGCCTGGGGTAACGACATTTGGACGCTGTGCTGGGACAGGGAAGTGGATGTGGTCGCTGATGGTGCTTCAGATGGTACAGGTGCAGGGCGGGAGGTATGCGGGCCTGCGCCTTCGACAGGCGATTGGCCGGCACCGAAAACAGGGGAAGAGGAGGCAGTGGTGTGGCCTGCAGACACAGATGGGCGATCCAGGCGTTCCTCCCACTTACTACGGTGCTTGGATGCCATGTGTCGGATCATGCTGGTGGTGGTGAGGTTTCTAGTGTTCATGCCTCGGCTCATTCTGGTGTGGCACAGGTTGCAAACTACAATTCTTTTGTCGTCCGCACTTTCCTTAAAAAAACGCCATACCGCGGAACACCTACCCTTTGGCAAGGTAGATTTACGCAAGGGGGTGCTCCGTGGAACATTTGCGGGCCGGTTTGGTGCGGTCCGCCTTCTTTCTGTAGCCACACCACTGCCTCTTCCAGCCTGTTGCGGTGCTGCAGATGGCTCACCCTCAGGACTGCTGTCATCGCTCGGCTCTACACCTTCCCAGGTGGGGTCAGTCACCTCATCGTCCACCAAGTCCTCCTCCACTTCCTCACTCTGATCATCCTCCTCAAGTCTTGATCCCACCACATACTCAGTCATTGACAACTGTATAACATTCTCCTCAACAAGGTCTTGAGACGGAAATAGTGGTTGATTTAATGGCAACTGTGTCTCATCATCATCATCATCATCCACTACTTCCTTTGACCTTAAATGCCGTTCACATCTGTCATCTTCTTGTGATTGGGTAGCCTCTAGAGGTTGTGAATCAGGGCACAAGATGTCATGTTCCTCTGCAAGCGTGCTTGGAGAGAGGGTCAAATGAAGGATTGGTGATGAGACGAGCTCCTCACTATATCCCAGTGTGGGATCACTTCTTTGACCAGACCGTGTATGGTGGGAGGAAGGATGATCAGAGTGAGGATTATGTTGACCAGACTCTTGGCTACTTAGAGTGGACTTGGTGGAAGACAGGGTGGTGCTTAACCGACTGGAAGCAGTATCAGCTGTCATCCAACCGACCACCTGTTCGCAGTGGTCGGACCTCGAGAGTGATGTCCTGCGACGCCCTGTAAAATTACACATGAAGCTAGGTATGGTGGATGTCTTTCTTTCTTGTGCTCTGGCACCAGGCACAGTTTCTCCGCGTCCTGACCCGCGCCCTGAACTATCAGGATCACGTCCACTTCCCCGTCCCTTTTTACCCGCCTTCTTCATCTTACACGGAATATGTGACTTTAATATTTGAGTTTGAAAACTTAACAGTATTTCTTCCTAGTCTGCAACGGTGCAGAGTACACAGAATAGGCTGCTAAACGGCGGTGACACACACTGAATGGAAAATGTGACTTTAATATTTGAGTTTGAAAACTTAACAGTATTTCTTACTATTCTGCAACTGTGCAGAGTACACAGAATAGGCTGCTAAACTGCGGTGACACACACTGAATGGAAAATGTGACTTTAATATTTGAGTTTGAAAACTTAACAGTATTTCTTACTATTCTGCAACTGTGCAGAGTACACAGAATAGGCTGCTAAACTGCGGTGACACACACTGAATGGAAAATGTGACTTTAATATTTGAGTTTGAAAACTTAACAGTATTTCTTCCTAGTCTGCAACGGTGCAGAGTACACAGAATAGGCTGCTAAACGGCGGTGACACACACTGAATGGAAAATGTGATTTTAATATTTGAGTTTGAAAACTTAACAGTATTTCTTACTATTCTGCAACTGTGCAGAGTACACAGAATAGGCTGCTAAACTGCGGTGACACACACTGAATGGAAAATGTGACTTTAATATTTGAGTTTGAAAACTTAACAGTATTTCTTACTATTCTGCAACTGTGCAGAGTACACAGAATAGGCTGCTAAACTGCGGTGACACACACTGAATGTAAAATGTGACTTTAATATTTGAGTTTGAAAACTTAACAGTATTTCTTCCTATTCTGCAACTGTGCAGAGTACACAGAATAGGCTGCTAAACGGCGGTCACACACACTGAATGGAATATGTGACTTTAATATTTGAGTTTGAAAACTTAACAGTATTTCTTATTATTCTGCAACTGTGCAGAGTACACAGAATAGGCTGCTAAACGGCGGTGACACACACTGAATGGAAAATGTGACTTTAATATTTGAGTTTGAAAACTTAACAGTATTTCTTCCTATTCTGCAACTGTGCCGAGTACACAGAATAGGCTGCTAAACGGCGGTGACACACAATGAATGGAATATGTGACATTAATATTTGAGTTTGAAAACTTAACAGTATTTCTTCCTAGTCTGCAACGGTGCAGAGTACACAGAATAGGCTGCTAAACGGCGGTGACACACACTGAATGGAAAATGTGACTTTAATATTTGAGTTTGAAAACTTAACAGTATTTCTTACTATTCTGCAACTGTGCAGAGTACACAGAATAGGCTGCTAAACGGCGGTGACACACACTGAATGGAAAATGTGACTTTAATATTTGAGTTTGAAAACTTAACAGTATTTCTTACTATTCTGCAACTGTGCAGAGTACACAGAATAGGCTGCTAAACGGCGGTGACACACACTGAATGGAATATGTGACTTTAATATTTGAGTTTGAAAACTTAACAGTATTTCTTCCTATTCTGCAACTGTGCAGAGTACACAGAATAGGCTGCTAAACGGCGGTGACACACACTGAATGGAATATGTGACTTTAATATTTGAGTTTGAAAACTTAACAGTATTTCTTATTATTCTGCAACTGTGCAGAGTACACAGAATAGGCTGCTAAACGGCGGTGACACACACTGAATGGAAAATGTGACTTTAATATTTGAGTTTGAAAACTTAACAGTATTTCTTCCTATTCTGCAACTGTGCCGAGTACACAGAATAGGCTGCTAAACGGCGGTGACACACACTGAATGGAATATGTGACTTTAATATTTGAGTTTGAAAACTTAACAGTATTTCTTCCTAGTCTGCAACGGTGCAGAGTACACAGAATAGGCTGCTAAACGGCGGTGACACACACTGAATGGAAAATGTGACTTTAATATTTGAGTTTGAAAACTTAACAGTATTTCTTACTATTCTGCAACTGTGCAGAGTACACAGAATAGGCTGCTAAACTGCGGTGACACACACTGAATGGAAAATGTGACTTTAATATTTGAGTTTGAAAACTTAACAGTATTTCTTACTATTCTGCAACTGTGCAGAGTACACAGAATAGGCTGCTAAACTGCGGTGACACACACTGAATGGAAAATGTGACTTTAATATTTGAGTTTGAAAACTTAACAGTATTTCTTCCTAGTCTGCAACGGTGCAGAGTACACAGAATAGGCTGCTAAACGGCGGTGACACACACTGAATGGAAAATGTGACTTTAATATTTGAGTTTGAAAACTTAACAGTATTTCTTACTATTCTGCAACTGTGCAGAGTACACAGAATAGGCTGCTAAACTGCGGTGACACACACTGAATGGAAAATGTGACTTTAATATTTGAGTTTGAAAACTTAACAGTATTTCTTACTATTCTGCAACTGTGCAGAGTACACAGAATAGGCTGCTAAACGGCGGTGACACACACTGAATGTAAAATGTGACTTTAATATTTGAGTTTGAAAACTTAACAGTATTTCTTCCTATTCTGCAACTGTGCAGAGTACACAGAATAGGCTGCTAAACGGCGGTGACACACACTGAATGTAAAATGTGACTTTAATATTTGAGTTTGAAAACTTAACAGTATTTCTTCCTATTCTGCAACTGTGCCGAGTACACAGAATAGGCTGCTAAACGGCGGTGACACACAATGAATGGAATATGTGACTTTAATATTTGAGTTTGAAAACTTAACAGTATTTGTTCCTAGTCTGCAACGGTGCAGAGTACACAGAATAGGCTGCTAAACGGCGGTGACACACACTGAATGGAAAATGTGACTTTAATATTTGAGTTTGAAAACTTAACAGTATTTCTTACTATTCTGCAACTGTGCAGAGTACACAGAATAGGCTGCTAAACGGCGGTGACACACACTGAATGGAAAATGTGACTTTAATATTTGAGTTTGAAAACTTAACAGTATTTCTTACTATTCTGCAACTGTGCAGAGTACACAGAATAGGCTGCTAAACGGCGGTGACACACACTGAATGGAATATGTGACTTTAATATTTGAGTTTGAAAACTTAACAGTATTTCTTCCTATTCTGCAACTGTGCAGAGTACACAGAATAGGCTGCTAAACTGCGGTGACACACACTGAATGGAATATGTGACTTTGATATTTTAGTTTGAAGACTTAACAGTATTTCTTCCTATTCTGCAACTCTGCACAGTACACAGAATGTGCTGCTACACTGCGGCGAAGCACACTGAATGGAATATGTGACTTTGATATTTTAGTTTGAAGACTTAACAGTATTTCTTCCTATTCTGCAACTCTGCACAGTACACAGAATGTGCTGCTACACTGCGGCGAAGCACACTGAATGGAATATGTGACTTTGATATTTTAGTTTGAAGACTTAACAGTATTTCTTCCTATTCTGCAACTCTGCACAGTACACAGAATGTGCTGCTACACTGCGGCGAAGCACACTGAATGGAATATGTGACTTTGATATTTTAGTTTGAAGACTTAACAGTATTTCTTCCTATTCTGCAACTCTGCACAGTACACAGAATGTGCTGCTACACTGCGGCGAAGCACACTGAATGGAATATGTGACTTTGATATTTTAGTTTGAAGACTTAACAGTATTTCTTCCTATTCTGCAACTCTGCACAGTACACAGAATGTGCTGCTACACTGCGGCGAAGCACACTGAATGGAATATGTGACTTTGATATTTTAGTTTGAAGACTTAACAGTATTTCTTCCTATTCTGCAACTCTGCACAGTACACAGAATGTGCTGCTACACTGCGGCGAAGCACACTGAATGGAATATGTGACTTTGATATTTTAGTTTGAAGACTTAACAGTATTTCTTCCTATTCTGCAACTCTGCACAGTACACAGAATGTGCTGCTACACTGCGGCGAAGCACACTGAATGGAATATGTGACTTTGATATTTTAGTTTGAAGACTTAACAGTATTTCTTCCTATTCTGCAACTCTGCACAGTACACAGAATGTGCTGCTACACTGCGGCGAAGCACACTGAATGGAATATGTGACTTTGATATTTTAGTTTGAAGACTTAACAGTATTTCTTCCTATTCTGCAACTCTGCACAGTACACAGAATGTGCTGCTACACTGCGGCGAAGCACACTGAATGGAATATGTGACTTTGATATTTTAGTTTGAAGACTTAACAGTATTTCTTCCTATTCTGCAACTCTGCACAGTACGCAGAATGTGCTGCTAAACTGCGGCGAAGCACACTGAATGGAATATGTGACTTTGATATTTTAGTTTGAAGACTTAACAGTATTTCTTCCTATTCTGCAACTCTGCACAGTACACAGAATGTGCTGCTAAACTGCGGCGACGCACACTGAATGGAATATGTGACTTTGATATTTTAGTTTGAAGACTTAACAGTATTTCTTCCTAGTCTGCAACGGTGCAGAGTACACAGAATAGGCTGCTAAACGGCGGTGACACACACTGAATGGAAAATGTGACTTTAATATTTGAGTTTGAAAACTTAACAGTATTTCTTACTATTCTGCAACTGTGCAGAGTACACAGAATAGGCTGCTAAACGGCGGTGACACACACTGAATGGAAAATGTGACTTTAATATTTGAGTTTGAAAACTTAACAGTATTTCTTCCTATTCTGCAACTGTGCAGAGTACACAGAATAGGCTGCTAAACGGCGGTGACACACACTGAATGGAATATGTGACTTTAATATTTGAGTTTGAAAACTTAACAGTATTTCTTATTATTCTGCAACTGTGCAGAGTACACAGAATAGGCTGCTAAACGGCGGTGACACACACTGAATGGAAAATGTGACTTTAATATTTGAGTTTGAAAACTTAACAGTATTTCTTCCTATTCTGCAACTGTGCCGAGTACACAGAATAGGCTGCTAAACGGCGGTGACACACACTGAATGGAATATGTGACTTTAATATTTGAGTTTGAAAACTTAACAGTATTTCTTCCTAGTCTGCAACGGTGCAGAGTACACAGAATAGGCTGCTAAACGGCGGTGACACACACTGAATGGAAAATGTGACTTTAATATTTGAGTTTGAAAACTTAACAGTATTTCTTACTATTCTGCAACTGTGCAGAGTACACAGAATAGGCTGCTAAACGGCGGTGACACACACTGAATGGAAAATGTGACTTTAATATTTGAGTTTGAAAACTTAACAGTATTTCTTACTATTCTGCAACTGTGCAGAGTACACAGAATAGGCTGCTAAACGGCGGTGACACACACTGAATGGAATATGTGACTTTAATATTTGAGTTTGAAAACTTAACAGTATTTCTTCCTATTCTGCAACTGTGCAGAGTACACAGAATAGGCTGCTAAACTGCGGTGACACACACTGAATGGAATATGTGACTTTGATATTTTAGTTTGAAGACTTAACAGTATTTCTTCCTATTCTGCAACTCTGCACAGTACACAGAATGTGCTGCTACACTGCGGCGAAGCACACTGAATGGAATATGTGACTTTGATATTTTAGTTTGAAGACTTAACAGTATTTCTTCCTATTCTGCAACTCTGCACAGTACACAGAATGTGCTGCTACACTGCGGCGAAGCACACTGAATGGAATATGTGACTTTGATATTTTAGTTTGAAGACTTAACAGTATTTCTTCCTATTCTGCAACTCTGCACAGTACACAGAATGTGCTGCTACACTGCGGCGAAGCACACTGAATGGAATATGTGACTTTGATATTTTAGTTTGAAGACTTAACAGTATTTCTTCCTATTCTGCAACTCTGCACAGTACACAGAATGTGCTGCTACACTGCGGCGAAGCACACTGAATGGAATATGTGACTTTGATATTTTAGTTTGAAGACTTAACAGTACTTCTTCCTATTCTGCAACTCTGCACAGTACACAGAATGTGCTGCTACACTGCGGCGAAGCACACTGAATGGAATATGTGACTTTGATATTTTAGTTTGAAGACTTAACAGTATTTCTTCCTATTCTGCAACTCTGCACAGTACACAGAATGTGCTGCTACACTGCGGCGAAGCACACTGAATGGAATATGTGACTTTGATATTTTAGTTTGAAGACTTAACAGTATTTCTTCCTATTCTGCAACTCTGCACAGTACACAGAATGTGCTGCTAAACTGCGGCGAAGCACACTGAATGGAATATGTGACTTTGATATTTTAGTTTGAAGACTTAACAGTATTTCTTCCTATTCTGCAACTCTGCACAGTACACAGAATGTGCTGCTAAACTGCGGCGACGCACACTGAATGGAATATGTGACTTTGATATTTTAGTTTGAAGACTTAACAGTATTTCTTCCTAGTCTGCAACGGTGCAGAGTACACAGAATAGGCTGCTAAACGGCGGTGACACACACTGAATGGAAAATGTGACTTTAATATTTGAGTTTGAAAACTTAACAGTATTTCTTACTATTCTGCAACTGTGCAGAGTACACAGAATAGGCTGCTAAACGGCGGTGACACACACTGAATGGAAAATGTGACTTTAATATTTGAGTTTGAAAACTTAACAGTATTTCTTCCTATTCTGCAACTGTGCAGAGTACACAGAATAGGCTGCTAAACGGCGGTGACACACACTGAATGGAATATGTGACTTTAATATTTGAGTTTGAAAACTTAACAGTATTTCTTATTATTCTGCAACTGTGCAGAGTACACAGAATAGGCTGCTAAACGGCGGTGACACACACTGAATGGAAAATGTGACTTTAATATTTGAGTTTGAAAACTTAACAGTATTTCTTCCTATTCTGCAACTGTGCCGAGTACACAGAATAGGCTGCTAAACGGCGGTGACACACACTGAATGGAATATGTGACTTTAATATTTGAGTTTGAAAACTTAACAGTATTTCTTCCTAGTCTGCAACGGTGCAGAGTACACAGAATAGGCTGCTAAACGGCGGTGACACACACTGAATGGAAAATGTGACTTTAATATTTGAGTTTGAAAACTTAACAGTATTTCTTACTATTCTGCAACTGTGCAGAGTACACAGAATAGGCTGCTAAACGGCGGTGACACACACTGAATGGAAAATGTGACTTTAATATTTGAGTTTGAAAACTTAACAGTATTTCTTACTATTCTGCAACTGTGCAGAGTAAACAGAATAGGCTGCTAAACGGCGGTGACACACACTGAATGGAATATGTGACTTTAATATTTGAGTTTGAAAACTTAACAGTATTTCTTCCTATTCTGCAACTGTGCAGAGTACACAGAATAGGCTGCTAAACTGCGGTGACACACACTGAATGGAATATGTGACTTTGATATTTTAGTTTGAAGACTTAACAGTATTTCTTCCTATTCTGCAACTCTGCACAGTACACAGAATGTGCTGCTACACTGCGGCGAAGCACACTGAATGGAATATGTGACTTTGATATTTTAGTTTGAAGACTTAACAGTATTTCTTCCTATTCTGCAACTCTGCACAGTACACAGAATGTGCTGCTACACTGCGGCGAAGCACACTGAATGGAATATGTGACTTTGATATTTTAGTTTGAAGACTTAACAGTATTTCTTCCTATTCTGCAACTCTGCACAGTACACAGAATGTGCTGCTACACTGCGGCGAAGCACACTGAATGGAATATGTGACTTTGATATTTTAGTTTGAAGACTTAACAGTATTTCTTCCTATTCTGCAACTCTGCACAGTACACAGAATGTGCTGCTACACTGCGGCGAAGCACACTGAATGGAATATGTGACTTTGATATTTTAGTTTGAAGACTTAACAGTATTTCTTCCTATTCTGCAACTCTGCACAGTACACAGAATGTGCTGCTACACTGCGGCGAAGCACACTGAATGGAATATGTGACTTTGATATTTTAGTTTGAAGACTTAACAGTATTTCTTCCTATTCTGCAACTCTGCACAGTACACAGAATGTGCTGCTACACTGCGGCGAAGCACACTGAATGGAATATGTGACTTTGATATTTTAGTTTGAAGACTTAACAGTATTTCTTCCTATTCTGCAACTCTGCACAGTACACAGAATGTGCTGCTACACTGCGGCGAAGCACACTGAATGGAATATGTGACTTTGATATTTTAGTTTGAAGACTTAACAGTATTTCTTCCTATTCTGCAACTCTGCACAGTACACAGAATGTGCTGCTAAACTGCGGCGAAGCACACTGAATGGAATATGTGACTTTGATATTTTAGTTTGAAGACTTAACAGTATTTCTTCCTATTCTGCAACTCTGCACAGTACACAGAATGTGCTGCTAAACTGCGGCGACGCACACTGAATGGAATATGTGACTTTGATATTTTAGTTTGAAGACTTAACAGAATGTGCTCTAATCTGCAACTTTGCACACTAAACAGAATGTGCTCTAATCTGCAACTTTGCACACTAAACAGAATGTGCTCTAATCTGCAACTGTGCACACTAAACAGAATGTGCTCTAATCTGCAACTTTGCACACTAAACAGAATATATTTTTTTTTTTTTTTTTTTCCCCCACACAAAATAACCTGCTGCCCCCACACACAGTAGTCCTAAAAAGGACTTTTGGTTCTTTTTTTTCACAATTTTGGTTTTTTTCCTCCCTACACTGCCTTTCCCTTCCTATCCTCAGCTCTCCCTGGCTAAGACTGAGCCGAACTCGATGGTCAGGTGCTATACAGCACCCGACCACGGGTTCTGGCCAGCCAATCAGTGTAATGCCAGCAGCCAACATGGCTGCTGGCATTACACCGATGTCAGAGCCTCCCTGCACGTTTATTGGCTGCGCAGCAGCCGCAAAACGTGCGGGGAGGAGACCCGAACATGGCGGGCGAGCACATGCGGTACTCGTACGAGTACCGCCATGTGCCGAGCAGAGCGATGCTCGAGCCGATCCGAGCATCGGCCGAGCATGCTCGCTCAACACTAATTACTATCCTTTTAAGGTTATGCATTTGAGCAGCAGAAACATTCATGATACATATACACTAACTGGAAGTCTACTTGGGAATACTCATTAGAGAATGATTTAGGTGTACTGATGCACAATAGACTTTACAGCAGTGTACAGTGTCACTCAGCTGCTGCAAGAGACAATAGGGTACTATCCTGTATAAAAAGGGGTGTAGATGCATGGGATGGGAATATTTAAATCCTTGGTTGGGCCTCATCTGGTATATGAAGTACAGTTTTGGGCACCAGTTCTTAAAAAAATGCATTATTGAACTGGAAAAAAATCAGCTGATAAAAGGATTGGAGGATCTGAGCTATTAAGAGAGACTAACTGAACTGGGCTTGCTTCATTAGAGAAGATATGTCTAAAACGTGACATGATTACCAGTTATAAATGTATCGTAGTTCAATACATAAATCTCTCTAAGTAACTGTCAAGGTATTCAGGCAAAGAAGGACAGACACAAAGATAAAATATAACTACCTTTATTAAAAATATACAGCAATAAGGTATTAGCCCACACAACCCCACACCCAGGATGATTGGACCCAGGCTCCTCTCTGGAGCTTCACCCTGTGCTGTGCACTGCAGTACTGCGAGCTACAGAGATTAGGAAAGAGGCTAGAGTGGAACACCAGTATGAAGTGGCTAATATGCATAAGTCCCACTTCTGTCTCGCGACCGGAGGCAACAGGGAGCAAAAGCAGGCCAGAGCCACAAAACTCGGAGATTACCGGTCAGGCAAGCTAGGAGTGCTTTGACTGAGTAGGCAGCCATAACCACAGGACAGACAAGCCAGGAACTACATGGAGCGAGTTAATAGCCAGAGCCAAAGGTCAGACAAACCGGGGACTACAAGGAGCGAGTTAGTCAGCCAGAGCCACAGGTCAGAACCGATGTGGGTAGTCAGACAAGCCAGGGTCATTCATGGAGCGAGTTAGTCAGCCAGAGCCACAGGTCAGAACTGATGTGGGTAGTCAGACAAGCCGGGGTCATACAAGGAGTGGATTCTCAGATAGGCACTGCTCACAACAGATCGCAAGAAGAACTAGCAGAAACACTACATAAGGGCATTGACTCCTAGTCCTAAGGAGGTAATAAAGGAGCAGAAGAAGGCGGGACCCTGTGGCTCTGGTCAGAACATAGGTTATGACCAGAGCCACATGTCAGAACCTATGTGGGTAGTCAGACAAGCCAGGGTCATACACAGAGCAAGTTAGTAGCCAGAGGTACAGACAAACCGGGGACTACACGGAACAAGTTAATAGCCAGAGCCAGAGGTCAGACAAACCGGGGACTACAAGGAGCGAGTTAGTCAGCCAGAGCCACAGGTCAGAACCGATGTGGGTAGTCAAACAAGCCAGGGTCATACATGGAGTGGATTCTCAGATAGGCACGGCCCACAAAAGATCGCAAGAATAAATAGCAGAAACACTACGGAAAGGCATTGACTCCTAGTCCCAAGGAGGTTAATAAAGGAGCAGAAGAAGGCGGGACCCAATTAGGCAAAACAGAATAGGTCCATAAACAGGCATTCGTGCCAGTGCCTGTTTCATGACGTCAGTAATGAGGAAGTCATGCACACTGACACACCACAGAGGAAGGAAGCACAGGATAACTAAGGTCTCCTTAGGGAGACTGGGGTAGTAACCCCCTTAACGACCTCTCCCCCGTGGAAGAGGACCAGCACCAGAGGAATTTTAAGAGTGGAATTCACGGAGAATGGCAGGTGCATGTAGATCTCTCTTAGCGACCCAGGAACGCTCCTCAGGTCCATACCCTTTCCAATGAACTAGACATAGTACCTGGCCTCTGACACGAGACTCCAAAATACTTTGCACCTCACATTCTTCATGACCCCCTTGGACAAGTCTGGGACTGACAGGAGCAGTAGTATAAGGATTACAGACCAATAGTTTCAGTAATGACACATAGAACACATTGGAAATGCGCATGTTAGCGGGGAGGTCGAGGGCATAGGTCACAGGGTTAATCTTGCGGAGAACCCAAACGGGACCCTCAAATCGGGGAGCCAGCTTTTTACAAGGCATCTGGAGATGGAGATTGCGTGAGGCCAACCATACTCTCTCTCGCACCTGGAACACTGGAGCCGGTAGACACCTACCGTCTGCTTGTTTTTTATAGCGCAATTTGGAACTTTGCAGGGATCTCTGAACCCATACCCATGTGGAGCGAAGCACCCTCAAGTGCTCCTCCAGAGCAGGAATATTCTGAGCCTCAAAGGACTCAGGCAGGAAAGAAGGTTGGAACCCATAGTTAATCATAGTTCTGAGAGGAGGAATTGACAGCACTATTTCTGGAAAGCTCTGCCCACAGTAACAGGTTTGCCCAATTATCATGATGGTCGGAGATAAAACCACGGAGAAACTGTTCCAGAGCCTGATTAGACCTCTCTGCCGCACCATTAGACTGTGGATGGTAAGCCGCAACAAATGCGGGGCAATCTGTCCTCAGGCTGGGCCACCAAAATAGTCTAGTCATAGACCATATTAGTTGGTCTCTCCCAACATTCCCTGCGGCCTTTGACGAATGGTACGTCTCCAGCAGTCTGGTATGGAGGGATTCAGGAACAAAACACTTCCCATTAGGCTTATCCACTGGGGTGGAACCTTGCGTAGCCAAAATCTCCTCACCCAACGGAGATGTAATACTGGTACATATTGTGCAGACAAGAGAACACAGGTGGAGGAGCTCACTGTAACCACCAGAAGCATTAGATCACAGCCGTCAGTGTAGATAAAACTCCACTTTATTCGATCATTTAAAAACAGATAGAGGACAAGACAATTGAGACATAATCTGAGGGCATACAAAAACGCCTAACGCGTTTAGTAAACATGAAGTTTACTTAATCATAGGCCTAAGAAAGTACTAGTTCAAGAATAGGTTTGTCCTGAAGTCTCTCTGGGGACTGTAAAATTCCACCCAGGGTCTGTCCCCTATATGAACCTAGGTGTGAGCGTTTCCCAGCCGGATAGGGCAAGCACGCAACATATAATCTGGTTCCCCACAGTATAAGCAAAGTCCTCTCTTCCTGCACCGAGCCCTCTCCTCCACCAAAAGGCGTGTGAAGCCCAACTTCATCAGTTCCCCCCTGGCGGGGTCTGTACTAGGAGATATTGGAGGTGAGGGAGGACAGGGTGGGCTTAAGAAGGTAGGTGCCAATCGAGGTAAAGGTTTACTCCCCTGTTCCTTAAATGAAGGCCTCTCATGGAATCTTGTATCTATCAAGATGGTGACTGAGATTAGCTCCTCCATACCACCAGGCAGTTCACTGGCTGCAGTCTCATCTTTGATAGCGTCACATAAGACTTGGGAAAATGCGGCAACTAGGGCTTCACCTCCGCTGCCAGAGAACGGAACTCAATCACATAGTCCGCTACTGTACGTGCGCCCTGCCGTATTGTCATAAGTCGTTTGGCAGCAGGGGTTTCACGCCCAGGAACGTCAACGACTATCCGGAAAGAGGCCACAAATTCAGTGAAGTTATGAACAATGGGCTTCTCTGTCGCCCATAGTGGGTTGGCCCTGGCCAATCCCTTGCCAGACAGGAGGGAGATCAGGATTCCCACCTTACTTTGCTCAGTAGGGAATGCGTGTGGTACCATCTCAAAAAAAATTCCAGCTGATTGAGGAACCCCCCGGCACAGTGTAGGTTCCCCATCATATCTTTGGGGCAGGGGAGTGGAGCCAGACAACCATCTACTCATGCCAGCCTCAGAGATAGTAGCCACAACTGGTGCAGGAACTGGCGAAGCCACCAGTTGCTGAGCAAAGTGATCTAGGTGAGCCGTGCGATTTAACAGTGTCTGCATAGCGAATGACAATTGGTCGATTCTCTGGTCCTGAGAATCCATCCTGGACAGGATGCTCTGATTAGGCGGACTGCCTGTACCTTCAGTAGACATGGCCCTTATGTACTGTCATGGTATTCAGGCAAAGAAGGACAAACACAAAGATAAAATATAACCACCTTTATTTGAAATATACAGCAATAAGGTATTAGCCCACACAACCCCAGACGCAGGATGATTGGACCCAGGCTCCTCTCCGGAGCAGCACAACGAGCTGTGCACTGTAGTACTGCGAGCTACTGAGGCTAGGAAATAGGCTCGAGTGGAATGCCAGTATTAAGCATAAGTCCCACTTTGGTCTTGCGACCGGGAGCAACAGGGAACTAGAGCAGGCCAGAGCCACGGTCAGGCAAGCTAGGATTGCTCGGAGTGAGTAGGCAGCCAGAGCCACAGGTCAGACAAACCAGGAACTACACGGAGCGAGCTAGAAGCCAGAGCCAGAGGTCAGACAAACCAGGGACTACAAGGAGCGAGTTAGTCAGCCAGAGCCACAGGTCAGAAACGGTGTGGGTAGTCAGACAAGCCGGGGTCATAGACAGAGCGAGTTAGTCAGCCAGAGCCATAGGTCAGAACGGATGTGGGTAGGCAGACAAGCTAGGGTCATACACGGAGCGGATTCTCAGATAGGTACGGGTCACAACTGAGCGCACGAAGAACTAGCAGAAACACCACATAAGGGCAATGACTCCTAGTCCCAAGGAGGTAATAAAGGAGCAGAAGAAGGAGGGATCCAATTAGGCAAAACAGAATAGGCCCATAAACAGGAGTCTGTGCCAGTGCCTGTTTCATGACTTCAGCAATGCGGAAGTAACCGCAATCATGCCAGCCAACACACCACAGAGGAAGGAAGCACAGGATAACTAAGGCCTCTTTAGGGAGACTGTGATAGTAACTAATTACTCAAAGAGCTGAGCAAAAAAAAGAGGCCATACATTAATATTAGAGGAAAGGAGCTTTTGTCAAAGACAGGGATTTTTACAGTAAAGGAAGTAAAGTAATAGAATTCTTTGCCTTGGGATGCTCTGCTTGCAAATAGTTAAAAAAAGTAATGGATACCTTAGCTTAGGACAATATTGAGAATTATGACAGTTGCTACAGTAGGATGTTGATGCAGAGTCAGGTAGTCAGGTAAGAATTATTTTACCTACTTGGAGCTTAACTGGAAATGGCTTCAATTGTTTTTTTTCTTGCCTTCCTCTAGATCAACAGGGGTGAAGGATTGATTAAATATATCACAGAAAACAAAAATGTTGTAATCCTCAACAAGTGGAGGATAGGATCTACAATTATGTGGACCACAACAAATTAACCCATTCAGCGCTGTCTAGGAGTCTCAGTTTATAATTATGATCCAGGTTAAAATGTAACCTTTAATTATTCTTAAAAGCTCTTGGTACTATATATTAAAATCATACTAGCTGTATACAGGCATCACATCTATCTACCAGCTACTTCATATGAGTGGAAAGGTTGCTCACCTAATATTGGTACTGGTTGAAGAACAAAGCACCTACAGCTAGAATGTAAGAGAGGGGCAATGATTATACCTCCCGGGTCAGAATCAACCTCACAGGTGATCGTCGCTGAGTCATGTCAGAAAAGGAGATAGACTGAGCTTAAGGGCTCAACAGAGTGAGTTATAAGTAAAATTGCTAAATAATTAAGAGATATACATTATGTAAAGAGCAGCCAAGCCATCAACATGCCATGAGGTAAGCTATTAACCCATAAAAAACCCTATGTGTTTCGCCACTCTGTATGGCAACTTCATCAGAGTCTAAACTTACAGTACCACTGGTTGCGGCTGTTTTTAAGGCCTACAAATCGAGGCAGTCTCTACAAATGTCATCCAACTTCTCCTAGAATAATTTTGATTGGCTGTGACATGAGGGCTCAACTAGATGCCTTCTCAGACTATCTGTTGCAGACTTCTAAGATTGTTTAGTTTATAATCAACATCTCTACACCATAATTAGGTGTACATTAATAAATACACATTGTGCTACTTGAATCATAATATAATGAATAGTATGACTATTATTGGGTATAGTTTAATTTCAAAATTAGTTTTGCATGAGCCGCTTCAATGTAAAATGTAAGTTTCACTGCTATATCCATATTGTTAACTAGTTGGATGTGAGATACTAAATGTATATAACCCTAACCCATGGATACTTTTAAACAATGTTTTACAAAATGTCATATAAATAAATCGCAGTATGTATATTAGTATTGGCATACTGCTAATACATTGTACTAAATTGACCACTAGATGATTCATGTGTGAGGACATCAATGCATAAGAACAGTTACTCCAATATTCTGCACCCATGTACAATGTTGTAAAGGGGATGTTTTTCCTCAATTGTTGTATATATTAAAGTGTAATAAGGGAAACAATAAAAATGTATATTCATTGTTGCGAGTACACTTAGGTAGGCAACAAAAGGTCCATTCAGTGACTTAAAAAATAAGTTCAAAGTTCACTCCCCTTATGCCAGTATCACCTAACATGGAAGTATTTGTACAGGTAATTTCTAAAGAACCAGAAAGGTTAGAGCAAACCTCCTTCTGGACCCATCAATTATTAAAATTTGACTAAACAGGAGAAGATTGCCCTGAAGGATCTGGCAGATGATCACAGTATCATAATAAAGCCCTCAGATAAGGAAGGCATTAAAGTCTGACATGAATATTTTACTCCATCCAGCTGTTAGTACTAACAAGGAGAATAAGAAAATCAGGTTTATTGGCAGATATGATGGTGAACATATCCAAATAAGGCAGATCATAAGTAGACATTGGTATCGATTGACTGAGGATCCTGATTTGAAAGAAGCTGTAGGCCCAATGCTAATCTGACTATAGAAGAGGACCTAACCTCAAAGATATTCTAACTTCCAGCCATTACAAACCACCAGAAAAAAACAGTTGGCTCAGATCAACTGTCTTAGGTTAGTTTCAATGCCATGACTACCAGTTAACCCTTGGCCGCCCATGAGGAGACCACAAAAAGTACCTCCCCTTACAGATGGTGTGATTTTAATATGTACTACCAAGAGCTTTTAAGAATTAATAAAGGTAAAGTTTTAACCTGGATCATTAATTATAATCTTAGACACCTAGACAGCGCTGGGCAGGTTAATTTGTTGTGGTCCACATAATTGGAGATCCTATCCTCCACTTGTTGAGGATTGCAAGATTTTTCTTTTCTGTGATATATTTTTTTCAGCCTCATTAACTCTGTTAAAAGTATGTTAAAACACCCCTCTTTCTGAAATACTTTCAGTTAAATGGACCATATCATGGGTGTCCAACATGCAGCCCATGGGCCAAATGCAGCCCATCTGACCCCAGCTTGTGGCATGCCTGAGATCTTTAACAAAACCTTACTAGTACACCTGAATTAAAAGGATAGTAATACTTAAGTATTACCAATCCCTATAGTAAAGCCCTACTGAAAAAAAACGTATTGCCCCCAGTTTCATCTCTCATACCTTTATGGTTTGAGAGATGAACGCTTCTAAAGTTGCCCTCTCCCTCCCCCTTCCCCGAAGTCAGCGTTGTAGCTGACTGAAGGGAAATCCGGTCATAGATCATCAGGCGGCTCTGCAGCAGAGCCGCGATCACGTTAATTAAAAAAAAAACTTTCACTAAAACTGTCTTCTACGTGTGCTTGCAAACCATGCACATGTAGAAGACCATTTCAGTGAAAGTTTTCTTTTTAGTAATGCGATCAAGCTGTCCTGGAGAGCCACCTGAAAGTCGTACGACTTGCTTCCTGTAACGGTTTGTTTTGACACTCAGACCAGTAGGTAAAATAAAACAATCCTTTATTGAAAGAAAATAAATACAAATGATCACCCTCTACAGTTGACAGCAACAATTGCAAGTGAATACACAGTACACATAGATTCACTATAATGGATAGAAGGCACACAACATAGGTTCAGAAAATAGGGAACTGGCCCCTAAAGGGTAAATGAGAACAATTTGTCAGTCTCAGCTGTGGGGTTTGGCAGGCCCGTATGGTGTAGTGATAAACTGAGCAAATGTGCACAGCACAGAGTTCATGCAATGATGGGTAGTAGATGTTCAGTGACCAACGTGAGCTATAGCAGAACAGTGACCCAAAATAGCCCCCCCGGGCGTTCACCAGGAGACCACTGAGACTGCAAGTGCAAGAGTATGTAGCCCCCACGGGCGTGATCAAGACTAGCCTGAGATGCAAAGCTGGAATTTTAGCCCCCACGGGCGTATAACCGGAGACCAATGTGAGCACAACACGAGCCAATAGCCCCCACGGGCGTTTACCTTCGGATCTTGCAAGAGCTTGGAGCCTAACCTTGCTACCAATAGCCGCACCGGATACCTCCGGTAATAACCGTGAGACCGAGAGCCAAAGACGCCCAACCGGACCAACAGGATAGACTACTCTGCAAACGTAACTGGGAGTCACCGTCCAAGTAGCAGCCAACTCAGCAGTAGTAGACTTACAAGGTAACGGCTCGGTAATCAGAAAGGCGGTCCGGCAAGAGAGAAGCGGCACTGCAAGGGTTAAAAGGTACGTTTGAATCTCCCAGGCTCGGTATGGTAACTTAGCTCTGCAGCGTATAGAGGCTTGGTACAAGGAACACAGCTTATGCAAGTCAGCAAGGAACTCTGCACTGAGGGATGGGTTACACAGGAGTGTAATGGTCACACTAGGTCGGCACAGCAACGCAGGATTCAGAATGTCGCGGCGGCGACAACAGGCAAAGCAGGTCGCTGGAACAGGCCGTGGTGATCTCGAAGCAGGAAGTCAGCCAGCCGGGTCGTAGCACGTAGAAGTCTCTCAGAAAAGCCGGGTCGTAGCACGTAGAGGGTTCTCAGACAAGCCGGGTCATACACGATCAGGAACACTGGAGCGTAGTCAGGACAGGCCAAAGTCGGTACACAGGAATCCGGATACAGGAACACAGCAACAGCAAGACTGGCTCAGAAACACCACGAAAGGGCATCTGACAGATGTAAGAGTCAGGTATAAAAAGGTCACCAAGGGGCGGGCCAAACCGACTGAACAAATCACAGTCTGCCACAGATGAGAGTGACAGGATAATCACAGGCACTGTGATACTTCCCTGCAGTCAGCTAGAATGCTAACTATTGGGAAGGGGGAGGGAGAGGGCAACTTTAGAAGCGTTCATCTCTCAAACCATAAAGGTTTGAGAGATGACACTGGGGGCAATATGGGTTTTTTTTAGTAGGGCTTTACTATAGGGATTAGTAATACTTAAGTATTACTATCCCTTTAATAGGCCAGTATGGCCTGTGTGCCAATAAACCAAAAATAAATGGAGAGCAAAGAGAAGAAAGGGGAAAACGATCTAAGTGTAGTATCCTAAAATATTTATGAAAAATCTGAATAAAAATCCACCCCTTCAGGGGATCTACTCACAAAATCAACCATAATGCAGAGCATATCACAAAGACATTGATTAAATCCCTTGATAGTTCCAAAAGTACACCTCCTCTGTTCCTTACTCCAGGCGTCTTCCACACACAATGACCACTCGTCTCTTCCCGGTGATGTCACTCTGACAGGATGATGACGGTGCCTTGTGGATCCAGCCTCAATCGCAATGTCACGGTTTGTTAAGACTCTCAGACGCAGAGTTAGGTAAAAACACAACTTTATTGAAAAGTTAATGCAGCCCCGTAGGGTAATATACATGTACATACATATTGTCACGGTTTATTATGACTCTCAGACACAAGTATTAGGTAAAAAAAATCAATTTTATTGAAATAATAAATGATAACTTAGGATGGCAATAACATACATATATATATATACAGAATATAGCACAGACAGAAGGCAGACTCTACCGGTCCTGTCAAAATACCGGACAGGACAGTCTTTAGGCTCTACCGGCCTTGCCAATACCGGGTAAGGCAACCTGCAGATGGAATAGCATAACGGTTTACCGGCCTTACCAAATTACCGGGCAAGGCAGCCTCAATAGATACACAATGTAGGCTCTACCGGCCCTGCCAATACCGGGTAAGGCAACCTCAGATGGAATGTGGCAAAAGGTTCTACCGGCCTTACCAATACCGGGCAGGGCAGCCCAGAGATAATAGCTGCAGTCAGATGGAACTGGCAATTTAGCAGAATCGTTAAGCAGCAAGGCTTTGGAGCAAACCAGCGTCCGCACGCTGGAAACAACACTGAATAGTATAGCCGTTAGGCTTAGCGAGCAAACCAGTGACCGCACACTGGAGTGACAAGCGAGTAGTATAGCCGCAAGGCTTAGGAGCAAACCAGCGTCCGCACGCTGGGACCAACACTAAATTGTATAGCCGATAGGCTTTGGAGCAAACCAGTGACCGCACACTGGTGTAACAAGTGAGTTAGTATAGCCGCAAGGCTTAGGAGCAAACCAGCGTCCGCACGCTGGGACCAACACAGATTTGTATAGCTGAAATACTTTGGAGCAAACCAGTGACCGCACACTGGTGTAACAAGTGAGTTTGTATAGCTGCAAGGCTTAGGAGCAAACCAGCGTCCGCACGCTGGGACCAACACAGAATTGTATAGCTGATAGGCTTTGGAGCAAACCAGTGACCGCACACTGGTGTAACAAGCAAGTTTGTATAGCCGCAAGGCTTAGGAGCAAACCAGCGTCCGCACGCTGGGACCAACACAGATTTGTATAGCTGATAGGCTTTGGAGCAAACCAGTGACCGCACACTGGTGTAACAAGCGAGTTTGTATAGCCGCAAGGCTTAGGAGCAAACCAGCGTCCGCACGCTGGGACCAACACGGAATTGTAGCAATGTCACCAACGCGACCAGGCAGAAGGTCGCCAGGATACTGAAGACAGGTGATAAGATGACAGGAACCAGCAACGATCAGTCAGGTCAGAAAACAGCAGAGAAGTTCAGCAGGAACTGCAACACCAGAGACTAGGCCGGAACCAGGACTGGAAGTACTTCAGCATGCAGGAAACACTGGAACAGTAGAGATCAGGAACTCAGGAACACATGAGATCAGGAACTCTGGAACACTGGAACAGAGGCCCAGCTATCACTAGCATAGTGATAGCAAGAAGGTCAGAAACAACACGAAAGGGCACTCAAAGGGTGCCCAATCCAGGTTTAAATAGTCAATAAGAGGCGGGCTATCTGCAGACAGCCAATAGAAGCCCCCTACTGGTGATAGACAAGTAACTGCAGCAAATCACGGGCACCGTGATACATATATCTTTATTAGACAGGAATACAATGCAAATAAGAGCAATATTGGCTCTACCGGCCCTGCCAATATACCGGGCAAGGCAGCCAAGCGATTGGAACTCGTGAGGTGAGGCTCTACCAGCCTTGCCAATACCGGGTAAGGCAACCCAAGGAAACAGGACAGGTTCTACCAGCCTTACCATATACCGGGCAAGGCAGCCAATAGATATGAGGCTACACAGGCTCTACCGGCCTTGCCAATACCGGGTAAGGCAACCCAAGGAAACAGGACAGGTTCTACCAGCCTTACCATATACCGGGCAAGGCAGCCCGTAGACAGGAGACAACCCAGGCTCTACCGGCCTTGCCAATACCGGGTAAGGCAACCCAAGGAAACAGGACAGGTTCTACCGGCCTTACCATATACCGGGCAAAGCAGCCCGTAGACAAGAGGTAATAGCAACCACTCGCTAAAGTGACTGAAAGGTGGATAAACAGTCACTATGATGGTAAAGAGGCTAAGTCAGTAAGTAAGCCGCCAGCAGCAAAGATTGTGAAGGATGTGGAGCTCAGCAATGCTCTCACAGATGGAACGCCAAACCACTATAATACCAATACCCAGTACGTGGAACACATATGATACTGAGATGGCCGGAAGGCTTAAGGAGCGAACCAGTACCCTGTACGTGGAACGCGATCAATACTGAGACAGCCGGGTGGCTTGAGGAGCGAACCAGTACCTTGTACATGGAACGCGATCAGCCTGAGACAGCTGGGTGGCTTGAGGAGCGAACCAGTACCCTGTATGTGGAACGCTATAACACTGAGACAGCCGGGTGGCTTGAGGAGCGAACCAGCACCCTGTACGTGGAACGCTATAACACTGAGGCAGCCGGATGGCTTGAGGAGCGAACCAGTACCCTGTATGTGGAACGCTATTATACTGAAGCAGCCGGGTGGGTTGAGGAGTGAACCAGTACCCTGTACGTGGAACGCTATAACACTGAGGCAGCCGGATGGCTTGAGGAGCGAACCAGTACCCTGTATGTGGAACGCTATAACACTGAGGCAGCCGGATGGCTTGGGGAGCGAACCAGTACCCTGTACGTGGAACGATATAACACTGAGGCAGCTGGGTGGCTTGTGGAGCGAACCAGTACCCTGTACGTGGAACGCTATCAATCTGAGACAGCCGGGTGGCTTGAGGAGTGAACCAGTACCCTGTACGTGGAACGCTATAATACTGAGGCAGCCGGGTGGCTTGAGGAGCGAACCAGTACCCTGTACGTGGAACGCTATCAATCTGAGACAGCCGGGTGGCTTGAGGAGCGAACCAGTACCCTGTACGTGGAATGTTATAATACTGAGGCAGCCGGATGGCTTGAGGAGCGAACCAGTACCCTGTACGTGGAACGCTATAATACTGAGGCAGCCGGGTGGCTTGAGGAGCGAACCAGTACCCTGTACGTGGAACGCTATCAATCTGAGACAGCCGGGTGGCTTGAGGAGCGAACCAGTACCCTGTACGTGGAACGCTATAATACTGAAGCAGTCGGGTGGCTTGAGGAGCGAACCAGTACCCTGTACGTGCAATGCTATAATACTGAGGCAGCCGGATGGCTGTCAAGCAACCAACACCTGCATACTGAATAACCGGCAAGTTAGTAATGTCGCCAAGGCGACTCAGGAACGTCAGATGACTGAAGACGACTGGACAGGAACCAGCAGATGGAAGCAGGAACCAGCAGGCAAACGGTCAACCGGAATCAGGAACGACAGCGGAGACTGGCAGCAGGAAGCTGAGGTTCAACCGGATCAAACGAATGCAGGAACTCTTCAACTGGAAACACTGGAACAGGTTGAACACAGGTCACAGGAATACAGAGGCCCAGGATACTCAGGAACAAGGTCAAATTCAACAGCATAGAGACAACACGAAAGGGCAACCAAAGGGTGCCCAGGCTAGGTTTAAATAGGCAATACATGGCGGGCTGAAGACAGCCAGCCAATGGAGAGCCCCCTACTGGTGATAGACATGAAAAGAGAGCAATCACAGGCACCGTGATACGCAAGCGGTACTGGGGTTGCACAAACAAAATCCACGGGATTCTCAATGTCTCATGCGTCTCTACAGTTCTCCCAATGTACGTTCTGTGTCAACACACTTTTCAAGGGATCCTAACCAACAGAACTCTTAGTCCCTTTATACCCTACTTACAATATATATTAATCACAAATATATCCATTTCGCATAATATAAAACACATTCCAATATATATTAAATGAATCAACATAATAAAAACACATATAATAAATTACTAAAATACCTTAACTCTTTACATCCTCATAATTCGAACAGGGTACAATACCGGATACTCAGCATCAAATGAAGAAATAGAATACTCATCCAAAACATCTATAGATATATTAAAATAAAACATTATTAATTACAAAATATAAATATTTATTAATATACATTAAAAACAATAAATATCTATTTCCTCATTGATCCCATCCGGTTTCATAGTTCCCAATGTATGTAACCCGTAAGACTCCCTCTGACACAATCTCTTAAATCTATCCCCTCCACGTTTACTTGCGGGAATCTATTCTATAAAAGACAAAAAAGAACAGCGCAGTCCACCCTGAGTGTAGTAATTCTTATATTCCTTCATCTTATGGTAAGAATACAATCAATCCCCCTTTAGGAGGGTACTCACATTTTACGGAGGCCAACCTGCCTCGCGGAATGCTCACTTCAACTGGATCTGACCTCCAGTCCTGGTCCTCCACCGTCACCCCAAATGCCGTCTCCTCCAATGCAAAGCTCTCACCTTCGCAGTTGTTATCCACTTTCAATATCTCTTCCTTCTTTTGGGTCTTCTATAACATACCAACCAATCTGCTGGATATACTCTTAAGGATCCCAAATAACAAATAATGGAAAATATATTCTATCAGACATATAAAAGGGGGACTCTCAGTGGTATCAAAAAAGATTGAATTTATTTCTATAAAATATACATGTATATGACGAATACAACCGTCTTAATATTTAAAATATCAATACAATCCCTACGCGTTTCGTAACTCAGGGTTACTTTCTCAAGGGAAAGTATCAGAATATCAGAAATATATCTGATACTGATTCACTCATTAGAAGTGAGCGCAGGTGCATATTGGTTTAGGGAATCTGTTCTATGCCTGTAATTTTAAGGTTTGTCAATCTACCTTCCTGATATTTTAAAAAATGCCTAGCCACCGCATGCTTAACGGATCTATTAATTATATTCAATCTATGTTCCCTAAATCTGTCCTTAAGGCGGCTCACTGTTCTTCCTACATATTGCATCCCACATTTACAGCTTAGAACATATATAATATATGAATTACAAGTCATTTTAATTTTGATCTTATATACTTTCTGAGCTTTATTAGATCTAAACTCATTAGTTTGATGTAAAAACTTACAAGTAATACACCTAATACCTGAACACCTAATACATCCAACCCTTCCATTATTTACCCCCCATGAAGCTTCTAAATTTGTCTTATAAGGCTAGGAGCAAGCAGATTCTTAAAATTTCTTGCTTTCCTAAATATCACCCTCTGTTTCTTTGGTAATTTTGTCCTTAAAATAGGGTCGCATTTCAGCAAACCCCAATGTTTATCAAAAATCTTTTCTATCCTTTTAGCGCCAACATTATATTTTGTCACAAAGGGCACAACTGTTCTATCTAACCCTAAAAACGTATTCCCATTATGACCTAGGTTCCTTTTATCACTATTCCTCTTCCTTTTAATCCTATTATTTTTTTTAATTAGATGTTCACTATCATCATACCTGGGAACTTTTGAAACAGGGCTACCCGGAGGGTAACCCTGTCAGTGCCCAGGGGGAGGAAAATGACGCAAATCGCATCATAAAAGGGGCAGGGCTTAATCGCGCGGGGGGCGGGACAAAAAAACCCCACAAACCACCCCTGCAAAATGGAGGTAAGAGGGCGGGGAGTGGGAGGAACCGGGCGGGATGGAGAACAAGTGGGCAGAGTTTCTACTTAAACTCTGCCCACCCGGTGATTCACACATTGGCCCGGAGACCCGGTAATTCACTTTGGAATCTGGAGTCTCCGGGGCAAAACTGGAGAGTTCCCAGGTATGTCTATCATGTTCCGATGCTCTATGTTTAGCTTTACTCAATATAGTAAAATCATACCCCTTATCCAAAAATCGACTCTTCATTTCCTCAGATTGTGTTTCAAAGTCCACAGAACGACTAAGTTGCGTTTCAACCTGAGAAATTGTCCATATGGGATATTATCAACCCAACTCCTCAAATGTGCACTGGCTGGATCAAGATAGGAATTGATATCTACTTTTTTATAGTAGGTTCTACTCTGAATATTCCCATCATCAATAAAAACTCCACATCTAAAAATTCTATCCTTCTCTTATTAAATTTATAAGTAAAATGGATACCAATATCATTTTTATTAATCCCATCTAAAAATATCAATAATTCCTCCTCTGTACCTCCCCATATAATTAACTGTGTGCCAGCAGTATTGTCATTGACTTGATAAATAAATAAAACCATATTTTTGAATAGCCGACAGGCTATAATTCACCATAGTTATAAACAAATAAAAATTATTGTACCTCTCATATTTGGCTTTTTTGATCATGTGGCATACCTCCCAACATTTCAAATGGCCAAAGAGGGACACTTTTGTTTTAGGGGTTATTGTGGGGTGTGGCTAGTGGGCGGGGCATTACAGTTAATTTTTAAGTGATTTTATGACCCATTGACATCTCTTTCTATAACTGAATGATTTAGAGCAATATCAATTTTTTTTAATTACACAGATCAATTTATAAACACATATACTGAAGTTTAAATAGACATTAATGGGAGTTTTATTGCTGTGGAGCAATATGATTTACTTATATACACACACCACACAGTCTGATCTCCTAAAAACAGGAACAATAGAGTGGAAAAGAGGAACAGTGGGTATCAAATAAGGGCAGTGCCTCCTAAAGAGGGACACTTGGGAGGTATGAAAGGCATATTTAAAAAAATCACCTGTCAGCTCTATATTTACCCTTGTTTTCACACAATCAGGTTTAGGTGTCTAACTACAGAGAAATTACAGTTTCCAATAAGCCATGCAAGACTTCCATGTACTTACTGAAAATGCTTGAAAAGGTGTGCTTTTAAGACTACAGTTTCCATCATGCATTGGAAACACAGCAGCAGTGAGCATGATGACTGAAAGACTGCATATCTCTAACAGTAATATGTTGAATGAAAGAACATTTTCCCTTCAGTCCTTGTGTTGGATTCCTCTTTGGCACTCAGAGGGTTAACCCTTTGTCATTTGAGTTCCTGCAGTGCCAAAGGGGTATGCAATGCATTGCGCACCTCTTGCACTCTCTGAGATGGTTAACTAATGCAACGAACAAAGTGAGTGCTGGCTGCAAGCACCACTATGCCATGTCACTGCCCAGCAGTGACATCTTTGACGGCTGCTGAGGCCACTGGTATGCCTGGACAGTCAGGCATTGGGTGCACTGCAATGAACTATATCAATATTCAACTCACAGAGTCACGGCTAAGCCATACCAGCCAACTGTACAGATTTATGCGGGACAGTCCCGATTTTAGGGCCCAAACCCACTGTCCTGCCCGTAGTGCACTACGTCCCGCTTTTCTGGCCTGTTCTCCTGTTTCCCGCTTAAAGGGATAGTAATACTTCATTTTAACTTTATTTTATTTTGTAGGCATTAAAAAAACATGAAGAATGATATAAGTCTTATCTCTCAAACCTTTATGGTTTAAGAGATACTCACAAACAAAGTATCCCCCCCCTGTTCAACCAGATCAGAAGGGAGGTGCCCAGGTAGACTGCAGAGAGGGACAATCTTCAATTAAGATAAGGGAAAAAGCTGAAAAACTTGTCAAGGGGGAAGGGCTTTCATTCTTTTCATACAAAGAAGATTGTCCCCTTCTGTTATCTGTCTGGTCTTACAACCAGACTCACATCTGAGAAGAGATTGCTTACACTAGGTAAAAAGGGGAGGGGGAAACTTTGCTTGTGAATATCTCTTAAACCATAAAGGTTTGAGAGATAAGACTTATATCATTCTTCATGTTTTTTTAATGCCTACAAAATAAAATAAAGTTAAAACGAAGTATTACTATGCCTTTAGGTTTTGCCAGTAGTACACTAGTACCGCTCCAGCAGCCTACAGACGTGCCGCGCTGCTGAGCAGCGAGACTCCTAATTCACTGCACATGAGTGTCACACTTGATATATGCTCACGCAGTGTTCACGCCATACTCCACCTTCTGAGCCAGAAGTCCTGAGTGTAAGCACTGTTGCAGCAACCGATGTGTCTGAGAACCAAACTGAAGTTGGGCAAGCAACTGTAGTCAAACTCAACAGCGTAATTAATAGCAACAAGCATCTCAAGTCCTGGTGATTTATCCTGCTGTGGGAGGTACAAGAATTGACTAGTGACTGTTGCGGCAGCGTCAGAGTCTTTCATGCTTGGCCACACGGTGCTTCACAGACTGGGAGAATCTGACTGAGCACACACACACTGCTGCCTGCTTGGCCTCGAATTGACACCGGAGGAGGCAGGCCAGGAGGAGAAGGATTATAGCCTAACTGTGACTCTGTGAGTTGAATATTTCTATAGTTCATTGCAGTGCACGCAGCGCCTGACTGACTAGGCATACCAGTGGCCTCAGCAGCAGTCAAAGCTGCCACTGCTGGGCAGTGACATGGCATAGTATGCTGATGCTACTGTTTGCAGCCAGCGCTTGCCTTGTTTGTTGCATTAGTTAACCATCTGAGAGAGTGTAAGGGGTGCGCAATGCATTGCATACACCTCTGACACTGCAGGCACTCAAATGGCAAAGGATTAACCCTTTGAGTGCCAGAGAGGAATCCAATGCAAGGACTGAAGGGGAAATGTTCTTTCATTCAACATATTAATTGCTGTGCACTTGAGGAGAACTGGCAATATATGCAGTCTTTCAGTCATCATGCTCACTGCAGTGGTGTTTTCCAATGCATGATGGGAACTGTAGTCTTAAACGCACACCTTTCCAAGCATTTTCAATAAGTACATTGAGGTCTTGCATGGCTTACTGGGAAATGTACTTTCTATACAGTTAGACACCTACACCTGATTGTGTGTGAAAACAAGGATAAATATTGGGCTGACAGGTGATTTTTTACAATATGCCTTTCATCTCTCCCAAGTGTCCCTCTTTAGGAGGAACTGCCCTTATTTGATACCAACTGTTCCTCTTTTCTACTCTATTGTTCCTCTTTTTAGGAGATCAGATTGTGTGGTGTGTATATAAGTGCTCCACAGCAATAAAACTCCCATTAAAGTCTATTTAAACTTCAGTATATGTGTTTATAAATTGATCTGTTTAAAAAAAAATATTTGATATTGCTCTAAATCATTCAGTTATAGAAAGAGGTGCCAATGGGTCAGGAAATCACCTAAAAATGATCAGTAATGCCCCGCCCACCAGCCACACTCCACAACACCCCCTAAAACAAAAGTGCCCCTCTTTGGCCATTTGAAATGTTGGGAGATATGTGACTAAGCTATCATCCTCCTCCTGGCCTGCCACCTCCGGTGTCACTTCAAGGCCAGGCAGACAGCAGTGTGTGTGCTCAGTCAGAATGTCCCCGTCCTTGAAGCACCACGTGGCTAAGCATTACAGAGACCCTACCCCCCCCCCCCACGCCGCCGCAATGAATTGAACTCATTCGCCGCTGCAACAGTCACTAGTCAATTCTTGTGTCACAGCAAGATATATCACCAGGACGAGAGATGCTTGTTGCAATTAATTAGGCTGTTGAGTTTGACCATAGTTGCTTGCCCAACTTCAGTTCGTTTCTCAGGCACATCGGTTGCTGCTGCAGTGCTCACGCTCAGGACTTATGGCTCAGAAGGTGGAGTACGGCGCAAACACAGTGTATGCATATATCAAGTGTGACACGCATCAGTGAAGTAGGTGTCTCACCGCTCACAGTGTGGCACGTCTGTAGGCTGCTGGAGAGGTACTAGTGTACTATGGACAAAACTTATGTAAGAAACAGGGGAACAGTCCAGAAAAGCGGGACATAGTGCAATGCGGGCAAGACAGAGGGTTTGGGCCCTAAAATCTGGACCGTTGGCTGGTATGATTGTGATCCATGACTGAAAAAACTTGGACTACCCTGGGTTATATGTACATACCTGGGAATTCTCAGGGTTTGACCCTGAGGCTCAGGATTTTGATTCAGATCTCAGGGTATCAGGGTGGAGAGCCAAAATCTCAGGGTGAGGAGAGTCCAGTGTTATCTACTACATGATGTGCACTAAATACCTGCTTCTGTAGTCTTTTAATTGGTGCTATTTCTACCAGAAAGGAAGAGAGAGAAGTACTGGCTGCCTTATGTGTGATCAGTCAGTGGTGTCTTTAAGATGTAGCATGTTAAAGGTTCCTTGTCAGGGGAGGGCGGCAATTGCCTCCTGGGCCGGTCATATGTCTGGGCTGGTGGGCCACTGCTCCTCACTAAATCTCCCAATTGCTGCTGTAAATTAAGCTACACTAGTGATAATATAGAGCATACAGTTGAAATGGAGCTACACAAATGACACCACAGAGGAACAATCCAAATAGAGCTACACTAGTAGCATAACCCATTCCCTTGTAAGCTCTATAGTATAACTAGTGTAGCATTACTTAAATTGTAAGCTTTGTAGGAGCGCACCTGTGTAGACCCATTTCAGCCGTAAGCTCTGTGGTATCAATTGCCTTGCTTCACAACATTAATGCCAATTTTAAAATTAACAGAAGGGGGTGGGCTGGGACAGTGGGCTTCAGTGATATATAAATGGGCCACTTAACTGGGCCACAAGTTGCCAGCCCTCCCCTGTTCCTTGTTGACTGATGTAGCACCTCTGGGTTACAGCACGTATGGAATTATTGCTGAGAATCTACTTTCTGGGGAACGTACAGGGTTACTATTTCAATGATCTCAGGGTTAGCCCATTTTGAAAGATCCCAGGTATGTATATGTATAATAACAAAAGTATACACATTCTAAGGTAAGCCAACTACAAAATAGGTAACAAATAAAATTTAGCAATTAATTACTGAGAATGGGGCTTTTAACTCCTTTAATGCTAGAGAGGCCTCCAACACATTGCAAAGCAATGCGTTTTGAGGCCTCTCTAGCATTCAGTGGGTTAATGTGCCAATTGAAACAAATGGAAATTTGTAAAATGTATATTTGTACTCCGTTACTCGGCTGGTTTGTTCCAGAATTGACTGAGTCTGTATAATTGAAATGTATGGCCCTATGACTCCCTCTATCATGGTGTGCCAATTCCAACCTCTCTCCCAAATGGACTTTTTGCTCTTCCAGCCTGAATATTCTATCCATTCCATACATGTGCCCTTGCCAAAGATGGCCGCCTCTTCTTCAGCCTAAATTACATCTATGGGGAGAAGTAAAAGACAAAATAAATTGCTTCTTACATACACACAGGACTACAGTAACAGCACAATCTGTCTTCTTTCCTTAGACAAATGCAGTGACACAAACCCCCCCTCTCCCCCCACCTCTCCCTATAGGACCTGCCTTTTTTCTGCTGTATGAACTGCAAACTGCAGAGATCAGCAATTTACTGTGAAAGGAAAGACATAGGGCTTTTAGGAGACTGCAACCCATAGAAGATATCCTCCTCCTATGTTAACCCTCTAAGGACCACTGGGGTGTGCAATGCATTGTGAAGCAATGTGTTGAACAACCCACTTGTCCTTAAAGGGTTAATGGATTTTTGGTATGTTGATGCATAGATATGCCCTCATACTGAAAATGCAGCACTGTATGAAGATGGAAATGATATATGTACAATGAAAATTAATATGCTGCAAAGTGTAAACACATTAAGTGATTTATGTTCTAAGAAGACATTGAGAAATGTTGGAGCAAACCAATTGCATCATAGGGGACAATTAAAATCCCCTTTGATTTATATCCTAATTTTAACTCCAGGAATGATAGCAAGGACTTGGGGACTTTTCTAACATTCAATGGATTAAAATACCATTTAATTAAATTAGAATTTGCAAATATCTATTTTTCCCCCATGGTGTAGATGGCTTGCTCCAGATTTGATCCAATCTTATTAGTAAATCAGACCCAATAAATACGGTTTGCTGCATGATGAGACATATACATTAATAATATGTATGTTCTGATGCACAGTCATGCAATATTAACTGTATGAGTGCCAGACATCGTTCAACACAGTGCACATATCACATCTGACACTCAAACAGTTAATAAATGCAGCGCGATGTGTAAAAATGCAATTTCTAAACCCAGATAACGATGCAGTGAATACTTACTATACAGATAATAAACAAGCTGCATCCAGGATGATGATGGTACTTAGAAGAACTGGTGAAACTGTGGGAAAACCCAACAGCACCATTGTGGATAAAAGAAATCCCTTTTATTTAAATGGGACATTCCGTTTATCCACTAACCGCTAGAGAGGTCGCCAACGCATTGCCTTCTATGGTGAAGTTGGTTTGCCCCATAATTGCTCAAGTTCTGCTTAGTACATCAACCTCCTTGTAATAATGCTGAGTTTTTGAATGTGTCTCTATGGGTCAATGATAGAATTAACCTCTTTAGTGCCAGGGAAGTGTCCAACACATTGTAGAGCATTAATTCAGCACTCTATTTGCACTCTTTTGGGTTAAACAGCACCGGAACGAGGTCGTAACGTTATCATGGAAGGGAGCGCTTTCCAGCTTCTGAACTTAAAGCCAAGTGGGACCACTCCTTTCCTGCAGCAGAAATGAGATATTGAGCAAAGCTCCAGCCAATGAGCTTGAGAGAGAGTCTGCGAGACAGTGGGGGACGGTGAAAGAAAGGACAGGAGAAAGAGTGAAGGATAGAAACCTTGATATAGATGGAGAGATAGAGAGACTGGATAGATAGATAGATAGATAGATAGATAGATAGATAATTAATTAATTAATTACTGGCACCGGACGCTGCATCAAGTAGGTAAGTGCTGATTACTTCATGTATCCTTCTGTATGTATCCATTGTAAGGTTTTTTTTATCTTTCAGAGCTCTAGGGGTGTTCAAAGGAGAAGAGAGAGTGTTTTAGTGTTTTCAAGGGTGTGTTTGTGAGACAGAGTTTGTGTTTGTGTGTGTGAGAGAGGAGGGTAGACAAGTGTGTTGAGGTTTTGTAGTTTCTAACCCAGAAAAACCGAACACTTCTCAGGGTTTCTGGTAACTGCAGCCCAGGATAGGAAACAGGGAAGGACTATCAGTGGATAAATTTACTTTGAAATCATTCGGATAAGTACAAGCTGTGACTTTGTCCATGTGCCCTATACCCACGGTTTCCTCTTACCACATTTTTTGCTTCCACCCCTCCTTCCCTCCTCTCCATTTCTACCCCACCATTCCCCGCCCTCCCCCTCTCTCTATTAATGGTGTAATGTGAGTTTAAACTGCACCAAATGAGGCATAAAATTAACTTTCGGATAGTTAGACGCGATGGGGGACGAGGAGGATGGTGCAAGGAATAGGTGTTGTTGTACTTGTTTGCTGTTTTTTTTTTTTTTGCTACTCACCCTCCGGTTCCACCAAAAACGTAACCATTTCACTGCCAGAAGGCTGCGCAAAGCGCGTTGCGTAACCATCTGGCATTCAAAGAGTTAACAGTTCATGGCCGCAGTTTCCTAATTGGAATGTATTGCCTGGATTTCCCTAGCAGGTGGTGCACCATCCTATAGAGCCTGTCCCAGTGGACTGTGATGAGATCAGCACCACCGAGTTAGTGGACAGCTCTGTCAGCACTGCGCACATTCACACGCTCACATAAGGTGCAATTCAATAACCTAAAGTGATGCAATTCTGCGGCAGACCATGCGCTTTACACCCCCCTCCCGGGAATGCTAGAGATATCTCCAATATATCGCAAATTATGAGACCTCTCTAGCATTTACGATTTTTTTAATCACCATTTAAATCAATGGGCAATGGACATTTTTATTTCATTGGTGCAGTTCGGTTGCTTCACAACTGTACCACTGTAGCTTACTGAAATGCATCTATAGAGCCAATTAACTCCCCCATAGGAACCAAATACAACTCAACATTGATTTAACCATTTGAGTGACAGATGGATATTCAGTGTATTGCGTTTCAATGCTTTGCATACCTCTCTAGCTTTTATAGGGTTGAGTGGAACTTTTAACAGAGGTCTTCATCGCATTGCGGAGATATGCACTGGAGACCTCCCTTGCATTCAAGGAGTTAAAAACCTAATTTAATCCCTTTGAGTGCCAGACGGGTATTCAACGCATTGCAAGTCAATACGTCGAATACCCACATAACACTCAAAGGGTTAAAACAATGGGGAAGGGGGATCGTTTTTGTGGAAATGGAAAGGAATCAGGGAACACTATGTTATTTTATTGACAGGATCATAACGGAAAAGTATTAACCCTATCAGTGCCAGTGGGGTACCAACGCATTGCTTTGCAATGCGTTGCGTACCTCTCTTGCACTGAAAGGGTTAATGAGAGTGCCTTCTCTGGTCCTTAAGGGGTTAATTGAGCACTACAAATTGGGATTCCCTGGTGCTATGTAAACCGTATCATATATTCAAGCAAAACAACTTAGAAAAGTAGAGCGTTTAGTCTTTGTTGCAAAATGATCTTTTGGTATGAATATTTTATTAAAATGTAACTTATTTATAAATGAACATTACGTTTTATGGTATATTCTTATGACAGGATCAATGTGCACCAGCACACTACAATCTTCTTTCCTTATTGTTCTCTCTTATACAGGTTGATTTGCTTCAGGATTGGTCTATGGGTCTTATCCTCAAAAAAAAAAAAAAAAAAAAAAAAAAATAGTAATTCTACAGAAAACCAACTATATGGGAACCAATACCCCCAAATTCCCACTGATATAAACACGGCAAAGGAATGTAGTGGAGACCTCTAGCATTCAGTGGGATAAAATCCCCAATGTAACCCTTTGGCTACCACTCTGGCACTCAAAGAGTTAACCGTTTTGTACCAGATTGGTATCCAATGCATTGTGTTGTAGTGTGCTGGACATCTCTCTGACATGCAAAGGCTGAAATAAATGGGGATTTTATTTGTCCTCTATGGGGACGCTCCTTTGTTGCACAATTTCTCCTTCTTTGGTGTGTACATATGGCACTACCAGGGGAGGGCTGGCAACTTGTGGCCCAGGAGGTAAATTCAGTCAAGTGGCCCATTTCCATATCGCTCAAGCCCACTGTCCCAGCCCACTCCCTTTTGTTAAATTTAAAATTGGCATTAATGTTGTGAAGTAAGGCAACTGATACCACATAGCTTACAGCTGAAATGAGGCTACACTAGTGTGCTCCTACAAAGCTTACAATTTAAGTAATACTATACTAGTTATACTATAGAGCTTATAAGGGAATGGGTTATGCTACTAGTGTAGCTACATTTGGATTGTTCCTCTGTGGTGTCGTTTGTTTAGCTCCATTTCAGTTGTAAGCTCTGTGGTATCACTAGTGTAGCTTCATTTACAGCAGCAATTGGGAGATTTAGTGAGGAGCAGTGGCCCACCAGCCCAGACATATGACCGGCCCAGGGGGCAATTGCTCCCTGCCCCCAGGCCAACCCTCCCCTGCCTTGAGTACCCAAGAACAGTAATGTAGACTAATAGGATACATTATAGTGCTTTAACCCCTTGGATGCCTGAGCTCCAAACATTCCTAATGCACATATGCAGTGTATATTCCCTAGACATTCCTAAGGTACATATACACATTCCTAGACATTTATCTGTTTGTTTAGGAGATCTTTCTAGCATTCAGCAGGTTAAGCAATAATGGTATCACAATCTGTATGGAGTGCTGTTGAGGCACTGAGGGAAGTAAACAAGTTACATTTTAGGTAACTGCAGATTTTTTTTGTCATAGTTCCTACCTTTGCATGGAAAAAATTGACAGAGGGATTTTGTATTGAAGACATCTTTCCTGACAGTACAGAGCAAGGGCCTTCCTAGTCTCACACACCCACTACAGGTACAGTAGAACTGTGTGACATAACATGTAAGTGAGCGTGCAAACTGAAAAGCACAGGACATTTGAATGAATGTGTTTATTTATATAGCACCAGCAGTGAACACACCCATTTACAATTTAAGGGTTTAAATAATACAGGTTGGGAAGTGTGTTTCTGACAGAATGCAATTAATGATTTTACTGATCCAAGGAACAATGGTAGTATAGAGACTTTTGTGGGCATGGGAAAGAGTAATAATATGCTTGGGGGTCATAGTTTTATATAGGATAATTGCTGCCACTAAAAGCTGGTACTTTGGGTGATTATTGTGAGTAGGATACGCCTCCACAGGCCTTGCACACCTCTCTGGTCCTTAAAGGGTTAAATGAGAATTATACCTATAGAGTGAAATAGAATCTCTAGAGTAAGTGGCTCTTAAAGGGGGAGGGGCTATTCTCTAAGATAATTGGTTCCTAAACTGTATATCAGAAGGATTTACCTAGGCAAATGTTCTTCATACAACAGTTATTTTAATTTACTGCTTTTTATTTGCATATGATTTCGGTTATAGTTTATTGCTAGTTTTTTAGTTATATATGATATAGAGCAGTGTCCCTTATAAGTCATTCTTGTCTATTGTGGCCCACTCTATGCTGTGAGAAGGTGTGTTCTAATAAAGACAGACTTCAATATAGGTCACTATAAACAGGAAACCACATACACAATGCAAAAATATATATAGATACACCTGCCTGCTTTATGAAGGACGCCTAGCATACCTAAGTAAATGAGATAAAAAAGGTTAAAGGGATAGTAATGTTTCATAATAAAAGCAGCTCCAATTAATCATAGTATTTGGTCCTTGGAGAGTGTTATTTCAATTCTGTCACAGTTGTGGTTCAAGAGTAATTCCATGACAAAGTATCCCCCTCCCTCCCCCTTTTACTGATGTAACAATGCTCACCTCAGAACAGCTGAGAGGTGCCCAGGTAGATTGCAGAGAGGGACAATCTTCAATTACGATAAGGGGAAAAGCTGAAAAACCTGTCAAGGGGGGCAGGGCTTTCACTGTTCTCATAGGAAGTAGATTGTCACCTGCTGTTATCTGTCTGGTCTAGCAACCAGATTCCACATCTGAGGAGTGGGGGCTTACACTAGGTAAAAGGGGCAGGAGGGGGAAACTTCATCATTCAATTACTCTTAAACCACAACTCTGACAATATTGAAATAGCACTCTCTATGGCTCAAATACTATGAAGATTAATTGGAGCTGCTGTTTTTGTGAAACATTACTATCCCTTTAAGAGCTATGTATCCATAAGTTATAGCTTTCCTTTAATATTTGCTTACAAGAATGACTTAGTTAGGAATGTGTCCTTCGTATGACAGATATATCTATATACTGCTTGCATTGTACCAGTGATTGCCTGCATTTGATGAACCCCATGGTAGGGTATATTTAGTGGAGTGGTTCTCAATCTCATTTTGCTTGAGGCAACCCTAACATGCAATATGAAATTTTCATGGCACCACTAACAATCTGTAGGTCACTCGTAAAATGTGTAATGAGGAGTACAAATACGTAAATGCATAGTTATTAGGCCTCACAATCAGATTGCCAAAAAGACCATATTGTGCATAAGTATTTGAATAATTATAGATTTTAAAGTCAATATTAACATTCTTGTTAAAATAGTCATTAATATTGGTGGCATTCCAAGCTTTTGCCTAAGGCATACCAAAGAGTCAAGGCACACTGGTTGAGAGACACTGATTTAGTGCATACTTCTTCACAATAAAGAACATGTTTTTGCAGTTTCAGTTAAATTATCCATTGAAAGTCCCAAATATCACCCTTTAGAATCATGTTAACATTCTTACAGAAAAACTAACATCTAAAAATGGGGTTAAATACTCTTAAATACCCTGTATTCCATGTTTTAGCTTCTGTAAACATTCTCTAATTGTTTTCTGTACCCTAAAGCTAATTTTACATCTGCTGTCAGCAAGAAGACATTCATGCCTTTTCCAGGGCTCCCATTGATTGTATTTTAAGGAATGTGACATATTACTTTTTGCATATGCTAGCTCTAAATATATAATATTTAAAGTGATATTAACCTATTTCAGATTTCAGTGTCTGTGTTCCTTTAAGAGAGTAAATACCAGAATCTATCAAAAGACTACAGCAAAGTTCACATGCAAAAAAACAGTAATTAGATATGCAGAACTGCCGTATGAAGGACACATACCTAGGCAAGTCCTGTTAAACAAATAAAAAGACACCTATTGCAGCTTTTTATACGTAATGCCTTATTTGAATGTCAGTGTTTGCGTAAACATGCTTGACCGGTGTCCCTGATGTAATGTAACAGTAATATCTGTAAACTGTGAGAGATAAGAACTTTTCTCAAAAGAAGAGGTTTTAGTATTAATCACAATAAATTAACTGTCTTTTTTTCTCTCGTTACAAGGTGCATAGACAAAACAAATCAATCAGTGGACATATAGAAAAGGAGCACAGCTTTCTACTCATGCACTACAAAAGCATATTTAGAGTTACATTTTAGGGACTAAAGGGGACATTATCACCTAAACATGATAATGGCTCAGTCCATTGAAATATCATGTACTTCTAGCCCGCATTTTGGAAAAAATATATATTTCTTCGGTAAATATACCCCAACATATATTATAAACAATTTTTTCATGTTCTTCTGGAGGCAGCTGTGCATGACAATTTGACTCTTCTCAAGTGGTAAAGGCAATTTATGGCATGGTTTAAGTAAACAAATAAATGATATCAGAGTTTCAGTGAAAACTTGGTGGGTTCTAACCACAAAACAATTATTGCAGTTTATGGTTTTATCAGTTTATTAACAGGCCTGAATAAAAGTGGCCACTTTTACCTTTTGTTTGGAAGTATTTTAGAACTTTCTCACTAAATATACAAAAGATTATAAAAATTGCTATTGAGGAGTGCATAATATTTTAACCCTTTGAGTGCCAGAGGGGTACACAATGCATTACAGAGCAATGTGTTGCATACCACTCAAATGACTAATGCATTTGATTCAATTTTTGGTGATAATGTCCCTTTTAAAGACTGTAGAGCAATTCTGAAGCAAACCAACTGCACTATTGGGAAGTAATACACATTCCCACAATTTCCATTGATTTAAATGTGGATTTTAACCCCTTAAATATTAGAGAGGTCTGCAATACATTGCATTTGGGGTTTAGGCTAAGCACTATTATACTTTAAGGGCCCTATTTATCAAGATAAAGAGGTGCAAATCTGGATCAAACCAAGTTCAGTATAGGTTTAAAATGAAAATAACTAAAATTCCTAATGATTTATATGGAGTTTTTAACCACTTGAATGCTAGAGGTCTCCAGTGCATTGCAAAGCAATACATTAGCGTTCTCGCTAGCATTCAAGGGGCTAAAAACCCTATTTAAAGTGGAACTACCACCCCACCAAAAGTCCCCCCACAAGAATTACCCTTCTGGCGACTAGCTGCTCAGTAGTACTAGTCACTAGAATTATTATCTCCTTATAGAGAAATTCTGCAGCTCCCAGGACTGACAGGTAGGAAACAGCGCAGACATCTTTGCATAGTGACGTCTGCGCACTGTGTTGTCAGTCCCTGTCGGTACATTCCAGTACCTAGCAACGCCTCGTAGAGCAGACTGGGACTGACAGCGCAGACGCGCAGATGTCACTATGCAATGATGTCTGTGCTGTTTCCTGGCTGTCAGTCCTGGGAACAGCAGAATTTCTCTCGACTTGTACTATTGAGCAGTTAGTTGCCAGATGAGTAATTCTTGGGGGGAACTTTTGGTGGGGTGTAGTTTGGCTTTAAATAGATGGGAATTATTATTCCTCCCCTGTATGATACAATTGGTTTGCCCCACAGTTGTACCTCTTTAGCTTGATGAAGCTGATGTACTAAGAAGATTACACAGAATTCTGGAGAAAACCAAGTACGCCATAGGGGACAACTTTACATTCTCCAAATGTCCACTGATTTAAATGGGATTTTTAAACCCTTGAATGGGAGAGAGGTCACCAAAGCAATTCTTTGCAATGCCTTGGAGAATTTAAATGCATTTTGTGACCCCCTGAATGCTACAAAGTGATAGTAATACTTAAAATTCAATAGATTTAGTTCTGTAGATATTTAAAAAATAAATTAATTGCTCCGCTCACTGGCATAACTACAGGGGTCGCAGGGGTCGCACCCGCGACCGGGCCCGTAGGTCCAGGGGGCCCGGCCGCCCCCTGCGACCCCTCTGCCTGCCGCCCGCGATCTCCATCTGGCACTATAGTAATGCAGAGCGCTGGGAGATGACATAATCTCCCAGGGCTCTGCATTACTGAAGAGGACCGCGCGGGAGATCGACACACCTCTCCGGGCTCCTGCCACTCCAGGGAGGTAGGAGATAAGGGCATTTTGGAGAGGGCCAATGTAGTCGAGGGGGGGCGAATGTGGTCCGGGGGGGGGCCCATGGCGCTTCTTGCACCAGGGCCCGGAGGCTTCTAGTTACGCCTCTGGCTCCGCTTCTGATCTCCCAAACCTTTATGGCGGTAGTTACAAAGAAATACTTCATTTGAACGCTCTACAATGTGTGCCTGGTTTGTAAGCACACGTTGTAGACCGTTCAAATGAAGTATTTCTTTGTAGCTACCACAATCACGGCTCTGCTGAAGAGCCGCAGGACAGTCTATGGACTGCGATCTCCGTCTGTAACTTTGAAAGCTGACGTCAGCACAAGGGGGGGGAAGGGGGAACTTTGCAGGTTTGGGAGATCAGAAGCGGAGCAATTAATTTATTTTTTAAATATCTACAGAACTAAATCTATTGAATTTTAAGTATTACTATCACTTTAAATCAATAGTACATTTATTTGTTACCTATGAAAAGTTTTCTTCTCCTGTTTTTCTTTTGAACAATAAGACCCTGGATTTTTTTTTTTAACAGATGCTAGCATGAATAAATTATATGTAAATAACCCAATTTTATTATAGGTGTTACTGTTCCTTTAATAAGGGCTTAGCTGGCCATATGTTCCCTGCCTCCTCTCCTCCCTCAGTGTTCTTATTGTCTGAGACTGTTAATGACAATGAGTAGTCACCTGGCCATAGGAGTCATTGTAATTTATCTCCCGCTAACAAGGATAGACACTGTCTGGGGGCATCTAAACTGGAAGAGATAGCCAAGTACAGAAGCAGGAAGCAAGAGGCACAGATGAAACCTCTGCTTTGCATTTTTACACTGTGCAATGTACTATAGCTATTGTACCTCTATGGCAATTATTCCTCAGGGGTGGATGTATTTTTCAAAGGGACAATATGTGTGTTTTCAGGGCAGTGTTTTACCTCAGGAATTCTTCAGAAGGACTCCCTAGGCAGTGTTCTCTCTGTGGTAGGAATAAGCAAGTTTTGGCTCTCCAGCTGTTGGGAACTACAGCTTCCACCATCCCCAACCAACCATTGGTCGGTTGGGGATGATGGGAGTTATTGTCTCCAACAGATGGAGAGTCAAAGGTTGATCCCTGCTTTAAGGTGAGCAACCTAGAAGCATACCTGTGGATCTTGCTCTGTAGACTCCGGTTCTCAAATTATATTACCTGGTCTCCAGGGACAGAAGGTGATTCTTTAACTTGGTAAGTTTGGGTATAACCCCCACCTCCTTTCCAGGCAATTCATGACAAGCTCCTCCTTTGAACCTCCCTACCTCACCAATCTGTTTAACCCTTTGTGTGCCAGAGGGGTATGCAACAAATTGCTTTGCAATGCATCGCGTACCCCTCTGGCACTCGAAAGGTTAAGCCGCACCAACAGTATGTTGCAAAAATGCATCATTTAGACATTCACATACTCAGATCTGCAGTCTTCCTCCTGGGACTTAGAACAAGAAGGTTCTCAGGTATACCTAGCAATGAAAGGTTAATAGTCAACTAACGTGTTCCCTGTTAGCCAGGAGAATCCCCTGGTAGCAGATCTGCTGATTAAAGGGGATCTATCACCCCTATACAAGTTAGCCTTAATAGTTAGAGTATATAGTGAATAAGTGTAAAACTGTATTCATTTCAGTTTTAAAATCTCTATTTGGCCGAAATTGAAGTAATAAATGCTGCCCTGAACCTACTTCTGGACAGACTGGTTACCAGCTCTGTACCACAGTCTATCACTCTGTCTCGGCTCCCCACCCCACACTCTATCCAGCCTCCTACGATGACGGAGGCTTTCTGCCTGTAAGCTGGAGCGTTCTCTTTGGCAGAGATCGATATCTAGCCAATGAGATTGCTCCAGCTTACAGGCAGAAAGCCTCCGTCATCGGTGGAGGTTGGATAGAGGGGGGAGAGTCAAGGCAGAGTGACAGACTGCGGTTGCATTGCTGGTAACTGCAGTCTATCCGAAAGTAGGTGTAGGGCAGCATTTATTACTTCCGTTTCAGCCAAATAGAGATTTTAAATACAAAATGAATACAGTTTTACACTTATTCGCTATATACTCTAACTATTAAGGTGGACTTGTAATGTGTTGTATACCCCTCTGGGCCACAAGGGGTTAAAGATGACAGTTTATGAAAAATGTGTTGTGCATGGCTGCTTTGCAATAACTTATGCACTATGAAGTCCTGATGTTCTGAGATACTCTTCGAACTCCATGGGGGTTATGTACTAAGGCATGATAAAGAGGAGAAGACTTCTCCACTGATATCACTTCTCCAGTTCCTATGTTATTCTATAGACCCTATGCACTATGATCTCCAAAGCTGGAGAAATCATAGTGCATTGACTCCATATAATAACATAGGAACTGGACAAGTGATATCAGTGGAGAAGTCTTCTCCTCTTTATCATGCCTTAGTGCATCCCCCCATTTGGCTCTGGGTTGAGTGACTTAGAGGGAACCCCGAACCCAGGAACTCTTTGAGTAGGATGTTCAACAGAAAAAGTCTTAAAGGGATAGTAATGTTTCATAATAAAAGCAGCTTCAATTAATCTTCATAGTATCTGGGCCATGGAGAGTGCTATAAGGATGCATTAGTTTGCCCATGCTCTATGCCTTTTAAGGTCCTAGCAACTCCCCTGCCAGAGGCCATTCTTACAGTTAGACTTGGTGACTGCCTATTCTGCCTGATGGGAATTCCAGCACTGTTTGTTTCTCTGGTACAACTCTGTGTGGCAGAACTTGTTACCCTTTTAACACCAATGCATCTATTCCACAGCAGGTCCCTGTATGGTAATCCCCTTTTTATAATGTACAAAATATTTCCTGTTTTGTTTTCCTACTGCCAATAATATTTAAAGAAGTGTTATCATAACCACTAACATATGCAGAGTTGGTTGTGATAATGCAACAGTAATCCTTATCAAAAGTGACAACTATGTAAATCCTGCCCCCCACTGAGGTCAATAATAATATGATCATAGCTGAGAACTCTCTGGATTTGCCCCGGAGACTCTGGTATTTGCTGCTGTTTACTTAGTCTCCGGTGCAGAGGCTGATTCTCCAGATGTGGAGAGTTTCTAATGAAACTCTGCCCACTTCTGCTCCTTCCCCTTGTGTTCCTCCCACTCCCCTTGTGTCCCTCCCACTCCCCGCCCACTCCTCCTCCTTCCCCAGCTTATTTTGCCTACTCTGGCCAGTATTTTAAGCCCTTCCCACCACTCGTGATTAAGCCCCACCCCCTTTGGACTCATAGCTTGTCATTTTTCTACCCCTGCTGCACCACAGGACTCCCCTCTGGGAAGTCCACAAGGAAAAGTTCCCAGGTATGAATATGATTATGCACTACAGCTCAAACCTGTCCTTAGGCCCTCCCAGCAGGGTATGATTTCAGGATCTCCTCCATTAAGAATGTCAGTAACGTAGGCATATCCTTTAGAATTACTGAACCAGTGACTGATTTTCCTGTGTTCATATGATGAGATCTGAGAACCTACACAGTTAGAGTGGTCTGAGGACAAGTTTGAGCACCCCCTGTACGAAGCTAGCTAAAATGCTCCTTTTTATGCTGCATGTGTCAAGAGGATTCCTGTATGGGACTTTGGGGTATTCCTGCATCTTGTTTAAAGTGATAGTAATACTTGGAAATAATTGTATTTTATATTGTAGCCCTTAAAAAAAACATGAAAAATGATATAAGTCTTATCTCCCAAACCTTTATGGTTTGGGAGATATTCACAAGCAAAGTTTCCCCCTGAGTGACCTCAACGTTCTAGCTCTCAGATTTGGAATCCGATCCCTTGACCAGTCGTGGCTCTCCAGAAGTGCTGAGATCACGATCTTTAAAAATAATTTTTTCATTGGAATGGTCTACAAAGTGTGCTTGCAAGTCAGGCACACTTTGTACACAGTTCCAATTAAGTAGTTCTTTTTATCGATCGTGAACTCGGCGGTTTATCTGTGGACCGGATTCCAAATCTGCCCACTAGATGGCAGACTTGGCTGAAACAGCCAGGAAAAGGGAACTTTATTTTACTTGTGAATATCTCCCAAACCATAAAGATTTGGGAGATAAGACTTACATAATTTTTAATCTTTTTTTAAGGGCTACAATATAAAATAAAATTATTTTCAAGTATTACTATCCCTTTAAAGCTATATACTAAATGGTGAAGAGGATGTTATAGTAAATAAAATGGGTCTGACAAGCACAACGGAGATCGGATAGAGCAGTGATTTTCAGCTCCAGTCCTCAGGGCACACCAACAGGTCATGTTTTCAAGATATCCCTAATTAATCACAGGTGAATCAATCACAATGACTGAGCCACTAATTGCTCACCTGTGATTAAGCAGTAACAACCTGAAAACCTGCACTGTTGGTGTGCCCCGAGGACTGAGAAACACTGGGATAAAGCATAGTAGTGTATTCTTGGGGATGGTGCACTCTCAGATGCTGCTTAGTCACATTTATGCCATTTCAGAGTAAATAAATTCCTTATTCATATCAGTTAGTTGTTTTATTCATCAGGAAGAAAAGCTCTCTAAAATATAGGTTTCCTTTAAAGGGGTAAGTAGGTTCATGCATTGCTTGGTTCAGTTGGAAAAATCTGTCAACTACTGTCATGTCTGCCTCTGTGAACATGGTTTACAAGACTGGTTGAAGATGTTATCTCTTGGGCAAAGTCACAAGAGCAAAAACGCATAAGGACTATTAGTATTTTATTTCCGTAGAAAGATATCCATAGAAAGATAAACTGGGATTATTATTAGGAGGGTTAGTTCTCCCGTATGGGTGTTAATTGAGTTGAGAAACTCTGCTCTTTATTCCATTTGAGAATGAATTATGTATTAAGAATTTGAGTAATTCCAGAGTAAACCTGCAGATAGAATAGATATTCCCCAAATTCCCATACATTTTAATGAGGATTTTAACCCTTGTAAGCATTGGAGAACTCATTTGGAATGTTTATGTATCCCTATGGTCATACCTGGGAACTTCTTGGTCTGGGCTCCCTGGAGGGGAGTCCTGTGGTGCTGATGAGGTGAGAAAAATTACGTGATTTGGTTCATAAAGGGGCGGGCTTAATAACAAATGGGGGTGTGGGACTTAAAAAAACCAAAAAAGCTAGAATTGTCTGGGGAAGGAGGAGAAGAGGCCGGGAAGTGGGAGGAACTCAATGGGAGGAGCAGATGTGGACAGAGTTTCATCAGAAAATCCCCAAATCCAGAGAATCAGACTCTTGCCCCGGAGACTCGGTAATTCAGAGTCAAAACTGGAGTCTCCGGGGCAAAACCAGAGAGTTCCCAGATATGCCTATGGTGCATTTGGTTTACCTAACAATTTTTCCAATTCTTTTTCATACATCAGCCTCATTATGTTTCCAATGAATGAAGACAATATAATTACTTGGCACAACACGATTTAATTAAACCCCTAAGGACCAGAGGGGTGTGCAGTGCATTTGGTCCTTAAAGGGTGTCACGGTAATCAGGCAAATAAGGACAGACACAAAGATAAAATATAACCGCCTTTATTTATTATAACAACAATAATGGTAGAGCACACACAGAACCGCAGACATATGTAAATAGGACCCAAGGTCCCTGCAGAGCTGCACACTGTACTACTCAAGCTCTCGAGACTAGGGAAGCGGCTCAAGTGGGACAACAGAAGAATGGTAGAGTATGTGTCACCACTTAGTCTGCGAACAGAGGCAACAGAGAGCAGACCAGAGCCAGGAGGCACCAAGAATACAGGTCAGGCAAGCAGGTAATGTAGGGAGCGAGTAGGCAGCCAGAGTCACAGGTCAGACAAGCCGGGGACTACACAGAGCAAGAGTAGCCAGGCCACTGGTCAGGCAACCAGAGACTATGCTGAGGGAGCAGGAGCCAGGGCCACTGGTCAGGCAAACAGAGGACTACAAAGAGCGAAAGTAACCAGGCCCTCAGGGAAGGCAACTGGAGGCTACACTGAGCAGGTAGTAGCCAGGGCCACTGGTCAGGCAAGCCAGGCTCATACACAGAGCGAGTAGTCGGCCAAAGCCACAGGTCAGAACCCATGTGGGTAGTCAGACAAGCCGGGTCATACACAGAGCTAGTAGTCAGCCAGAGCCACAGGTCAGAACCTATGTAGGTAGTCAGAGAAGCTGGGGTCACACACAGAGCAAGTAGTCAGCCAGAGCAACAGGTCAAAACCAATGTGGGTAGTCAGACAAGCGGGAGACATACACAGAGCGGATTCTCAGATAAGGTACGGGTCACAACGGAGCACAAGACACAATAGCAGAAACACCACAGTGGAAGGAAGCACAGGCTAACTAGGCCTCAAAGGTAGACTGCGATAAAGGGTTAACTTATTTTGATTCTTTTTTTTTTAAACTTGCACTTTCACTTTATTTCTATTGCATGTGTCTGTACATATGTGTTAGCTCCATCCATGTACAGCATACATCAGTACCATGATTCTGCACTCCTTGGTGGTGAAACACTTGGTCATCTGAATTCTGCTCACGTTAGTGCTGAGGTCATACATATTTTTATCCATATGCATATTATATGCACCACGCGTTTCACTTCAGCCAGCTCATTTAAATGTCTGCCCTGAATCAGCTAAATTTTCCCTTGAAAATGTTTAAAGGGAACTATACCCTCTGGATATGTACATCTTAATTTATTTAACAGGTGGATTCACTAGGTAGGTGTCCTTCAAACAGCATTATGGAATATCAATGTATTGTTTTTATTTGAACTCAGTCTCTTTAGTCTACTGTTATTTGTTGCAGTTTACAATTCTATTGAAGCCCATTGTTTATTGCAAAGAGGTGTGACTTAAATTCAGACTTTAAAGAAACACTAACACCAAAAAATGATACTGAGTTATATAATTTGAAATATCATGTACCACCAGATAGCATCTGTAAAATGTAGTTATTTTATGTTAATTGTTAATTATGCACGTCTTATGATGTTAATATATTCAGATTAGTACCCAGTGCTCTTCAGTTCCGAAAGGCTGATATTTTATCTCAGGCTTATTAATAGACAATAAAGCAGTATAACTTCTTAGATGCCTCTCAAGGTCACTAATATAATGGGAGCCCAGAGCCCTAGATAAAATAATTAATATCAGCCCCACAAAAGCTATGTAAGATTAAATTTAGGCCTCAGGATTTTTACAAAAGCTAGCATGGAGACAATGTATTTAAGTGTGTATAACCCTAGCTTCCTAGTTCATTTTCAGGGATTAGTGTTCCTTTAATAGAGATCAAATTTTCATTCCAGGTACTCCTAGGCAAGGCACTCTAGGTACCCTTAGCTCCATCTATGGCTGCACCCCCACCCCTCACATGACTCCCACCCCCAGTTCCATCCACATTTTCCTGGCACAGAAAATATCGTAGACCAATAACAATCAAGAACGAGAAAAACTTAAACCCATGGTTGCTAAAGAGAGCTCTAACACATTGGTCTGCAATGTGCTGGAGATCTTTCAAGGATCCAAGGTGTTAAATAATTGGACTGTTAAGAGATATAAAACTGCTGTGGGTACAAAGAGATTGCTCTGTCCACTCCCACAATTCAAATAAAGTGCCACGTATCCTTAGTGCAAGGGTAGTCAAATGTTTGACCCCATCTGTAGAGGACTACAAAACCCATCATCCCCAAGCAGCCCTACAATTACCCCCCTCCATATAAATAAAGGGGCTAGATGGGTTGGCCTGGGGGTCATATTATGGCTTTGTCCCCCCCCCCCCCCCGGAAAAATGTCTACGGACACCACTGGCAGCCAACGACTAGTTAGGAGTGATGGGAGTCCCAAAAAACTAGAGGTCGAGCAACTGGCTAGTCCTGTCCTAGGGATTAGTTCCATAGGAAAGCATAGGTATATACATTGCTATTCTATCCTATGGAAAGCGTTGGTATATGTGTGGCATGACAATTTGGTAGAACACATTTTGTGCCTACTTATTCACTTATGTCACTTTAGAATACCACTGTGTTTATGTATATCTCTGTGTGTAACCAACAATATTGGCCTGTTACAATGCTGTGCTTGTGTATTTATTGTTCAGTTGACTTAGTTAAGGATTTAACCCTTTGAGTACTGGAGCGTGTCCAGTGCATTGCAAAGCAATGCGTTAAACACCCATCTGGCAGGGAAAGGATTAATACTTATTTGTAATATCATTATAGAAAAAAAACTGTTTGAATACGTCAGGCTCACTAGGATCTTTACATACCTCCCAAGTGTCCCTCTTTGAGACCCAAATCCCTCTGTCCCTCTTTTCTTCCCTTTCGTCCCTCTTTTTAGGACATCAGAATGAGTGGTGTGTATCACATTGCTCCACAGCAATAAAACTCACATAAGTGTGTTGTTAATTTTCAATATATGTGTTTATAAATGAATCTATGTAATAAAAATACTTTGGTCTTGTTCTAAATCACTAATCAGTTGCACAAAGAGGTGCAGATAGGTCAAGAAGTAACCTAAAATTTCTTGGAAATGCCTTGCCTACCAGCCACGCCCCCAGAAACACCACCTAAATCAGAAGTGTCCGTCTTTGACCATTTGAAATGTTGGGAGGTTTGTCTTTATAAAGATTCCGAAGAGGACTAGCACATAGGACTGCAACATAATTCCCTTAATACTGGCCACATTTGAATGATGCTTACTGTCGTCATGGCTCTAAAGGAACAAATGCGGCCTGGAGGATGATCAACTCTTGTCTCTCCAGCTATTGTTGGACTACAACTCCCATTACCCTCATATTAGCGGGTCAACAACAGCTGGAGGGCAAAACTTTGCCCACCTCTGGACTAGGGATGCAATGGTTCCTATGCAGCTTTGCAGTTTGTGTCTTTCATATGTGGCTGGTATTAAAGTGATGAGATGTCATCTGTACTAACACATTGGCTCATTATTTCATAGCACTCAAAAGTTAATTATTAATAGAAATAAGTGTATGCTATTGCATGTCCGAATCTGAATACCTGTGTGTACAGGATTATTTTCACAATTTTACCCCCCCAATGACCCAAGAAATCTACACAATGGCTCATGCAGAGTTTAGCTGCGTTGTGCACAAAATGGTGTAATTATAATTTGAATGAGAAGCACAATAAAAGGCATTTTAACGATTGCAACATTTTATATGTACTAAAACAATTAGTGTATAAATAGTGCATAAAAAGTAAAGATTAGGTGATATAATTAACATCTACTAGGACTAGATGTGGGGAAATAACCTCAATTTTACTTTGTGTTTAAAGGGGAACTATAACACAAATAAAGTCCCTTCCCCCAACTTTTACCCATATATAGAGATAAGCTTAAAGTGATAGTAATACTTAAAATGTAAAAAAAAAATATGTTGTAGGGTTTATCCCCCTGAGTAAAACAAGAGTTCTCCCACTGCTGAAATGTGTTTCATTCAAAAGTTATTAATTTTAAAAGTTGAGTTTTTTAGGTGCAATATCACAGTGGCCTGAAATTGTACAGTGGCGCTGTTGCTACACGAACCTATGGACAGCTCTGGTCCCGGGACCATAAATCTCCATAGGATGGTGTAGCAACAGCGCCACTGTACAATTTCAGGCCACTGTGATATTGCACCTAAAAAATTCAACTTTGAAAATTAATAACTTTTGACTGAAACACCTTTCAGCAGTGGGAGTACTCTTGTTTTACTCAGGGGGATAAACCCTACAACATATTTTTTTTACATTTTAAGTATTACTATCCCTTAAACAATAGTAGTATTAGCCAGCATAATCACCACGTTACTGAGAAATCCTACTTCTGCCGAGACTGACAGCCAGGAACAGCGCAGACATCTTTGCTTACAGACATCTGTGTGTCTGCGCTGTCAGTCCCAGGCTCCTCTAGGAGGCGTTGCTTGATACCTTTAGGTACCAGAAGGGACTGATGGCACAGGCACGCAGATTCCTCGAAAGCACTGTTGCCTGGCCATCAGTCTCGGCAGAAGTAGGATTTCTCAGTAACACGGTAATTATGCTGACTAATACTACTATTGTTACACTTATCGCTAGATGCCTAATTGTTGCGGGGAGACTTTATTTGGGTTGACAGTTCTCCTTTAAAGAGATAGTAATGTGACACTATAAATGAAGTTCAGATTATTTCTTAAACTTTTTAATAGTGCTCCGTACCTTTGGCAATGTTTATATTGGTATAGTTTTTTGTAATTGTATTTTAAAGTTCTCCCCTCCTGCCCTTTTTCTCAACGTCACTATTCTTCCTTTAGATGAGAAAGCCGGTCCAGACAGATGACAACAAGAGACAGTATTGTGTGAGCATAAGGAAAACTCCACTCCCCTTTGTCAATGGAGGTAGGGTTTTCCTTATACAGACACAGACAATATTGTCCCTCGTTGCGATCTGTCCAGTGAATCGACTGGATTTAAGATCTGAAGGAAGAAGAGTGACATAGGGAAAAGGAGCGAGAGGGAGGAAGTTTTAAATTATAATTACAAAAAAACGATACCGATATGAACATTGCCAAAGGTACGGAAGATTATTAAAAAGTATAAGGAATAACCTGATCTTCATTTATAGATTCACATTACTATCTCTTTAAGGTGCATTTGCTGAGCTGAGCTGAGCTAAGAACAAGTGGTCATCCATTAAGACTATAGGAAAGTGCTTTCGTCTAAAAAAAAGGCAGGGATTCTTTACAGTAAGGGTGGTAAAGCTATGGAATTCTTTGCCTCAGGATGTTATACTTGCAGATAATGTAACTGCTTTCAAAAAAGTAATGGATCCCTATCTAGCACAGAACAATATTGAAAATTATGACAGATGGCTTCAATGCAGATAAGTTGTTGATCCAGGGAACTAGCTGACTGCCATTTGGAGTCAGGAAGGAATTTTGTTACACACCTGGGGCTAAATTGGAAATTACTTCAGATGGCATTTTTTGCCTTACTCTGGATCAACAGGGGTGTTTTTGTCATGGGCTGGACTTGATAGACACATGTCTTTTTTCAGCCTCAACAACTATGTTACTAGGAATTTGGAAAAATGTGGCACTTTTTAAAACTGTGCACACTTTTTGGAGCTGTTTTTGAAACAAACTCTGAAGGTCACTAATTGAGAAAAACATGTTCAAAACCAGAAAAACTATATGCAGCCATTTTAGAAAGTTGTTACATCTTCATTTTGTAGAACTGTAAGGAACCAGGGCAATCCTACACTGTCTTTTTCATTAATGTCCCTCATAAAAATGGAGATCTGGTCCGGTGGTGTACGTAGTCATTGGAGGGCCCTAGCGCAAACATATTTTTGGGTCCCTTATCACAAAAATATGTTCAAAGAGGCATAACTAGAACCTATTTGACCTTGGGATAGATGGGGCCCTGGCACAACTGTATGCTCTGCAGTTAAGCCCCTGATCTGGTCACATGACGGTGAATGTACAGTGGCAATGCTGCTTCAGATCAGGGGCTGGAATTGATTTAAATCACCTACTCCTGCTTAATGTCAGTTTACTAAGCTATGTACCCCAGTAGTTCTTTGCTTAACTCTTTGAGTGCCAGAGTGGTACTCAACGCGTTGCAAATCGATGTGTTGCTCACCCCTCTGACACTCAAAGGGTTAATGTCTTCTGTACCAAGAGGAGGACAGTGGGGTAGACTGTGACTGTTTTGGTGAATTGCTTTTCTGTACACCTTGTTTCTGGCTATGTAGTACAGAAGGTGTAGAGGAAATGGTGTGTGCGTACTCCCATTTCTCCATGGACATCTGGGGCTGGGGGGCATTTACACCCCCCTACACTTGCCCCCTCCATGTAAACATAGGAGCTGAGTGGGCTGGCCTGGGGGTCATATTATGGCTTTGCCCCACCCTGGAACATTTCTCTGGACACCCCCCCCCCCGCATTTCCCTGCACATGCTATGGGGCAGAAGTACAGAAGTACAGGGCTTGCTAGCATTAACCCTTTGAGTTGCGTACCCCTCTGCACATGCTATGGGGCAGAATAACAGAAGTACAGGGCTTGCTAGCATTAACCCTTTGAGTTGCGTACCCCTCTGGCACTCAAAGGGTTAATCCTTTGAATGGCAGAGGGGTGCACAGTGCATTGTAAAACAATGCATTGTACACCCCTCTGGCCTTCAAAGCGTTAAAGTCCTAAAGATGGCAGAGACTGCCCACCGGCATGTACTGCAGCTCTCATATGCTTTAATGCATTCCCTGAAGTGCAGCTACAGTGGTAAATTCATATATTCTCTCCATTATCGTAGGTTCAGTTTTATATCCTTCTTTGTATTGTTTGCAAGTAGATTTTATATTTGCATCTGTTTCGTGCTGTCAGGTTAAAGAGGTGCATTTCTGGAGAAAATCACTGCACCTTAGGGTTAAAATGAAAATTCCACATATGGAGACCTGTCTCGCATTCAAGGGGTTAAAAGCTGCTTTTTCATAAATGGGACATGCAATTTCCCCCATGGTGAGTTGGTTTGCTCTAGAATTGCCCCTCTTTTGCTTGATGAATAAAGTCCTTTACAGTGACTTGCCCAAGGTCACAACAAGCTGAAGTTGGACTGAAACCAGGCTCTGCCAGCTCACAGCGGGATCTGTTTGCAGAGTTAATACCTTTATATACTGAGTTGCATCTTTCCATTAGTGTACCAGCGTGTTTGTGTTAGTGTTATTGTGTGCCACATTGTGTGTGTGTATTTATATACGTGTATGTTGTGTATGTGTATACCATGCTGCATATGTGTTCATTTGAAGTGTATCAGCATGCTTGCATGTGAATACAAGTGTGTGTGTGTGAGAAATGTGATGTCCGCGCTACTCTGCCAGCTGCTGTCTGCCTCTTACACAGCAGGGAGTGTTCTATGCTGCAATGCAGCAGAAGCCTGCAGCCGTGAGTGAGAGTGTAGACATGCATGTAGATAGACATGTACAGTATATACCGAATCATCCATGCACGTGCATAACTATGCATACATAAGATCATATAGCTACACACACACACAAATGTATATATAGGCAGGGTCATGAAAGTTCACAGTGAGACTGATGTAATGAGAAAAAGTGGATCAAACCAACTGCGTCACAAATAATATACATTTCCATTAAACTAAATGGGGTGTTTAACCCATTGAATTCTAGAAAGGTCTCAGGCACATTGCTCCCATTCCTATGCATGAGATAGGAGAAGCCTTGGGACTTGGTGGCTTAACTACACTGAAGTGGGTGCGCCCGTATGTACTTAAGTCACCCCATGCTGTAGCACATACCCAAATGTGCAGGTACATAATTAGGAAGCCAGTGTGCCAGTAATTGAGTTGTGCCATTCAATTCAGAGTTTTCAGACTTAATTACGAGTCTCAAGAGACAAAGGATAATTCTCCAGCGTGCTGAGTTTCCTGTTAAACTCACCCACCCTCACCCCATTTCTGCCCACTCCCATGCCTGTCCTACCTACTTCCCTGTCCATTTCAGGGCCACTTAACATGATTAAGCCCCACCCACATTATAATGAAAATCACGTCAGGTAAACACTTCCATCCCTTTCCTTCGTTCATAACTCTGGGGGCTTGAACATTCCCAGGTATGTATCAAGTGCTGTCATCATAAACTAGACCACTTACTTTGTGTGTATGGGAGATATGTTACTGATAAAAGGGCATCCAGTAAGCACAGGTGATTGGCATATTTGTGTAATTCATATACTAACACAATACTGCATCATGTGCTGAACAAAGAACAAAGTGGAATTCTAGCTTAAACCAACTTCGCCAAGTAAGAAAAGAAAATATAGCCCACATCCCAAATAGTTTTTTAACCCCTTGTATACTAGAGAGGTCTCCAATGCAATGCTTCACATTTAACTCAACAGCAATTTTCATTTGTTCCATATGGTGTGGGTTGTTTGCTCCAGAATTGTACCTCTTTAGCGTCATGGCCAAAAATGCCTCCATTTGTCACAAAGAATAAGGTAATGACAACTGAAATGGATAAATATATAGCCCCATGTGGATGTCTGTAGCATCCAAAGGGTTAAAGCGGAACTATCATCAAAGTTACATTTAGCCCCACGTTAGTGATAAACATATACATACTTGTATTTTGCAGCATAAGTCCGGCATTAGAGAAAAATATAACTCGTTCGGCAGGCAGCAGCGGGGCTTCATCACAGACATCTTGTAAAGACGGCATCTCTGAGTCTGCTCTGTTTCCTTCAACTCCATGATTGGCTAGTTGAATGCCTTTGTACCTTAAGGCACCATAAGGGACTGACAGCGTAGGCGCCGAGAGCACCTACAGCAAGATCCCAGGTGGTGCATATTTTTTTTATATGCATATAGTTAACGTATTAAGGATTTATGGCTAAATGTAACTTTGATGATAGTTCAGCTTTAATGTGTTTGCATGGTCTGTATAAAACTTCAGAACCTTTTTCTTATGTATAAACAGTTAATTTGTGATTGCAAAAGCTCATATGTTTTTAAACCTCTGTACGTTAAAGGGGAATTAATAAGCTCATCTACTAAATGGAATCACAAACTACAATCAACTTGATTTTCTCTGCAAGAAGCATGGCTATTAATATAATTTGTATACATAAATTTTCTGAAAGTAATACTGTTACAGTAAAGTAATTTCCTTGTCCAGTAAAACCTTTGCACGCAGCCTGTAACTCTTTGAGTGCCGGAAGAGAGTGCAAGGTACTGTGGAGCAATGTGTTGCATACACTGGTGGCTCTCAAAGACTTAAAGTGTTAGTAATGTCTAAAAAAAACTTTTTTTAAAAAAGCTGATCTAAATGCAAAAAAACGTATTTCTTAAACCATAGCGGTTTGGAGTTCAGGCACATGTTTTAGACCATTCCAATGAAGGGATTCCGTGTAAGTAACGAGATCTCGGCACTTCTCAAGCGCCACCGTTTCGACCGACACGAATCTCCTGCTGACTGCTATACAGCTGTCAGTAGGAAACAGCAAACTTTAAATGCCTGTATCTCTTAAACCATAGCGGTTTGAGAGATACGTTTTTTTGCATTTAGCTCAGCTTTTTAAGCTCTTCTAAATGCAAAAAAGTTTTTTTTAGACATTACTAACACTTTAACCATATGCTTATAACAAAAGCATGAAACACACTCACAAACACACACTCTAAATGTGAGGCACAAAAGGCTCACTGGTAAGTTTTCCTTATCAGTTACACACAAACTCTCTCTCTCTCTCTCCCCATCAGTACTGCTGCCCCCACAATTGCACCCTGTTCACTCCTTGGAATTACTCCCGTGACACAAACAAATGCACTCCCGCACCCCACCTGCACACAAAGTTACCTACCATAGATATATGCAGAAACAGATTGTACCAAGTGAAGGGGAGATGATCATACCTAAGTACTTTCAAAATGAGCCGACCCTGAGAATTCTGAAATATTAACCCATAAAGTTCTCCAGAATGTAGATTTCAGGTTATATATCCCTACTTGCTCTAACAGTGAGGTGCTCATATTGGTCCTCAAGGAATCCCATACTGCCCAATACTTCAAATTGCCAAAGAGGGACAATGTGTTTTAGGGGGTGTTGCCGGGGGCGTGGCTGGTGGGCGGGCATTACCGAGAATTTTTAGGCTATTTCATGACCTATTTATACAGACTTGTCCACCCTAATAAATGACTTATAACATAACCAAAGTATTTTTTTTACACAGACTAATTTACAAACACATATACTGTCATTGAAACAAACAATAATGTGAGTTTTATTGCTGTAGAGCAGTGTGATACTTTATATATATATATATATATATACCCAACAATCTGATCTCCTAAAAAGAGGGACATCAGGGTGGGAAAGAGGGACAGAGGGATTTGGGTCTAAAAGAGGGACTGTCCCTCCTAAAAAGGGACACTTGGGAGGTATGGAATCCTTAACATGCTGCAACTGAAGGAGAATCAAGATGTATCCCTCTGTCTCTCTGGTAGAAATAACAGTGATTTAGGGACTAAATAAGCAGTTATTTGGTGCAGAGCAGTGTGATACATTTATATATCTATATACCCAACAATCTGATCTCCTAAAAAGAGGGACATCAGGGTGGGAAAGAGGGACAGAGGGATTTGGGTCTAAAAGAGGGACTGTCCCTCCTAAAAAGGGACACTTGGGAGGTATGGCATCCTTAACATGCTGCAACTGAAGGAGAAGCAAGATGTATCCCTCTGTCTCTCTGGTAGAAATAACAGTGACTTAGGGACTAAATAAGCAGTTATTTGGTGCAGATAGGTAGTAGTTAACACAGAACTCTCTCACCCTCTCACTCTGATAATTTGGCCCTTCACCCTAAGATTTTGATCAAGCCCAAGAGTCTCAGGATCAAATCCTGAGAGTCTCCAGGTATGGAGATGATAGCTATGCAGATATGTGTATATCTGTGGGGGATGTCGTTTTCATAGTGACAGGTTAAATTTATAATTGCAGAGCTAGGCAATGTGGATTTCATCATTCAAGGGACAATAACACAGTCAGTTCCACTGTTTCAGCTTCTTAAGCTGAACATAAATAATGTAATAGTTAATCAGAGTACTGTGTGTGTACTTGGGTGAGACGGGTGGGGGATGGCTTGTGTAACACTGCTTGCTTTGTGTTTCTTTGTTAAAATTGTGTTCCCAGTGGTGTGCACAAATATGTGGGAGAAGTGGAGTTTGGGGTTTCAGATGTGGAAGAGATATATGTACCATACCTCCCAACATTTCAAATTGCCAAAGAGGGACACTTGTGTTTTAGGGGGTGTTGCAGGGGGCATGGCTAGTAGGCGGGGCATTACCGAGAATTTTTAGGCTATTTCATGACCAACTGACACCTCCTTGTGTAACCTAATAAACAACTTATAACAAGACCAAATTATTTTATTTACACAGACTAATTTATAAACACATATACTGATGTTTAAACAAACAATAATGTGAGTTTTATTGCTGTAGAGCAGTACGATACACTTATATATACACATCACCAGTCTGATCTCCTAAAAAGAGGGACATCAGGGTGGGAAAGAGGAACAGAGGGATTTGTGTCTAAAAGAGGGACTGTCCCTCCTAAAGAGGGACACTTGGGAGGTATGATGTACTTCACCCCATTGATTTCATGAAAATCGCATAGGGTATAATGGATGACACAACATCAGTTAATGGATAAGAACAGGCCACCATTTATTTAGTAATAACAAATATGTAAACATCACAAAGTTATATATCTAATCGTTGCTAAACACTGCAATGTATCCATAATCTGAGATTATGCTCATGGTTAAAGTGGAACTTCCACCTGCAAGATTCATGCTCCCTGGTGAAAGGGCAAGCTAAATGAAGTCCGGATTGTGTCCCCCCCATTAAATCTTTGTGCTTACTGTAAAATGTACATAAATCTAAAGAGGCTGACTTTCATAGGAGGTTGTTTGTGGTACTACAAGCTGTACCGCAGACCATAGATTGCATTGATATCCCTGCCCTCAGCCATGGTATTCCCTACCCACTACCTATACTGAACTCTATTCTCTGCTCTGATTGCCAGACCCAAAGAGAGAGAAAGGCATTAGGGTGAGGGGAATGCTGCCAATCATGCTGTACATTGCCAAGATGCCAGCACTCTTTACATAACAGATGCCACAATTAATATTACAGTGAGGGAGACATGAAACATTTCCTAATGGTAAAACAGTCTGTTTTGGACTGCAACAGCATTTTACAAATACTGGGGGTGAGTTTCAACATAGGTGATAGTTCCGCTTTAAAACAGTGACAATTACCAACATTCCTAAAATGGAGTTAACCAAATACCCTACCTGTGTCAGACCAAGCCAGCTCCAATGGGTAATGTCACCACCAGAGACATAAGTCCAGGGCATACTTCCACAGGGTTTTCCTCCCTAAGGAACCATTACCAGTTAGTTTCTGTTAGCACTTAACTCTTTGAGTGCCACAGGGGTATGCAACGCATTGCGTTGCATACCCCTATGGCACTCAAAGGGTTAAACATGTTCCAACCAAAGGCAAGGACAACACCCAACCTGTGCGTAGAGAACCATGCGTATGTGTATGCGTACCCACCCTGCTTCCTAATCCTCCCCCTTTTAAAGGGATAGCAATACTTCATTATTACTAATTGCTATATTATAGTCATATTAAAAATAATTGTATTGCCCCCAGTGTCATCTCTTAAACCTTTATGGTATGAGAGATAATCGCTCCTGAAGTTGTCCTCTCACTCCCCCTTCTCCGAAGTCAGCATTGTAGCTGACTGAAGGGAAATCCGGTCTTGCGATCATCAGGCGGCTCTGCAGCAGAGCTGCGATCGCGTTAATAAAAAAAAATCTTTCACTAAAACGGTCTTCTACGTGTGCTTGCAAACCAGGCACACGTAGAAGACCATTTCAGTGAAAGATTTCATTTTTATTAACGCGATCTCGGCTGTGCTGCAGAGCCTCCTGATGATCTAAGACCGGATTTCCCTTCAGTCAGCTACAACGCTGACTTCGGGGAAGGGGGAGGGAGAGGTCAACTTTAGGATCGATTATCTCTCAAACCATAAAGGTTTGAGAGATGACACTGGGGGCAATACAATTAATATTTATTATCCCTTTAAGACCTCTCACCTACATCCCAACCATAGCTGGGAACACTCTGGATTTGCCCCAGAGACTCAGGTTTTTGCTTGTAATTACCGGGTCTCTGGGGCAGAGACTGATTCTCTGGATGTGGGGAGTATCTAATGAAACTCTGCCCACTTTTGCTCCTTCCCCAGCCTATTCCTCAAAGTTTTTTATGTTTTATAAGTCCCACCCCCCCACTTTTGATTAAGCCCCACCCCTTTTTTACATTTATCTCTCCCCCAGCAGCACCACAGGACTCCCCTCTCTGGGGAGGACTCCCCTCTCTGGGGAGTCCACCAGAAAAAATTCCCAGGTATGATCCCAAACAATCCCTGTTGATTTAGGTGGCAGGACATACACTATAACCACTTGAGTCCCAGAGAAGCACTCAAAGAGTTAAAGTAGTAAGAACAAGGAAGTGTATATTTATATGTTTTGGACCATAGACTTCCATATATATAACCTATTGACATGAGTGTCCACAGAAATGTTTTCGGTGGGGGGGGGGGGCAAAACCATAATATTATCCCCAGGCCAGCAATGATTATATGGAGAGGGCAATTGTGTGTGTGTGTGTGTGTGTGCGTGTGTGTGAGAGAGTTGAGTGCCCACCTTGCCCTCCCCTCCTGACACCTATGCCTGTTGCCTCTTACCGGTCCATTGCTTTTCATCTGTTCTGCTTCTTTCCTTTCCTTTCTACCTCCTTCATTGTAGCTGTAACATTTGACTCATTGGTAAAAAAAGTATAACATATATTGTTACATTTTTGCTGCTAAGTAAAACAAGAGCACTCTTGTTACTGGGACATGTTCCATTTCAAAGTTTTTATAGCATAAACTGTTGTGGTTTTACATTGACACTTCCACCTGGCATCCAGACAGTTATTCTGGTTCATTCTATAGGAGACGTGACTCACTGACTACAGTTATCAATAGAATGGGACAGTAACAGTTCAATCACTTTGTGACAGTTTGAACTGTTATAACCTGTAAATTGAGCATCTCCCAACACCAGAAATAGTCTTGTTTCAGCATATAGATATATGCTTTGATCATAGTAAAACTTATCTGATCGTTTAAACTGCATGTTTGGATACTAGAGACGTCTCCAACGCATTCTTATGCAATGATGATAAAATAAAATAAAAGACTGATCCATTTCTTGAATGTGACCTGTGACAAATAAATCCTGAAATCTATTTTGTGATATAAATACTAGTGAAGTGTCATGTAAATTGTTGGTTTCACTTTCTGTTTGATGCAATGTTTACCTGATGGTGTGAGCTGGCCAGTTAAATTAGGGGGTGGGGTAGTAGTAAGTAAATGTTGGCTTATGTTAAAGTGGACCTGTCACTTTTTCATAAATAGGTGATTTTGAAAGATATTTTAAAAACACATATTTATGGTAGCTCTTTTGTTGTTTTCAAGCCATAGATTTTGAGATCTATATAGGTTATGCAAATGAATGAGTACTGGGGAGTGGAGCAGTGCAAAATGTTAGTACCTAGCTGGCATGCCGGCCAGCACTATCTAATTTGCATAAAATGACAAGTAAATAAAGCTAAATATATCATAAACTATTGATTTATATAAAAAATGACTAACATAAATATATGTGATTTAGAAATAGTTTTTATCACTTCAACTTTAACTGTAGGTGTTATCTTCAATGTTTTATTTTGGAAATTTGAATTGCAAATTTATTCACAGAAAAGAATGGCTGCAGGTAAAACACTTTTCTTTTTTAAATTTACAATTAACTTATTTTCCCTTGGGTGATGCTTTTTTTGGAAAATGTTAATGCCTTAAATTTTTCATGTTAAAAAGCACCATGCAATACTAAATCTGCTCTTTTAGGGTCAAATGGAGGCCTGGATTTAACTGAAGTTGATAACTTTATCTCTGTTTTTGCCTACACATTTTTCTAGAATCTGTGAAATAAAAACAAGTGATTACATTTATCAACAGCAGTGTAATCTAAGCTTTAGTAACTAGCTGGTGCAGCCTCGGAGGAGTCCCTTATCAGTCATTATATGGGTAGAGAACAGACCTCCATGGCTAGCAGGCAGTCTGGGCTAAACAAAGATCAAGTTGAGATCTTGTGCTTCACTTGCAGGTGTACTGCTGTCATGGAATAAAATTTACTCCGGGTTTACAACAGGCCTGAAATATTCACTAGATTGAACAATGTGCAGGCAAAAAGTAGGAAATCCCAAGGGTAGACTTAAAAATTAATTTACTGATCACTATTAAATCAGTGCTTAGATCAGCAATCACAAAGTTTTGAAGCATATCCGATCTCCCTCCTAAAATCCTATATTTTGGGCTCTGCTATGCCTGTACTCGAGAAATCAGCAGTGTTGCTGACATTTACAGGAGTGAACGAGATTCATCTCAACTTATCACAGTCTATCAGAAGAAGCACACACAGCCAGTAACAAAACTCAGGTTTCACAGGTGCTAAGGCAGAGCAAGCAACAGATTAGGTTATTTTTCTGACCCTTTAAATGTTTGCTATGGTACATAACAGGGATGGCAATATATAGCTGCTGCTCCAACAACAGGTCTGCTCCCCCAGGATTAGAGATATTAAAGTCAACTATTGGGGGATACATTTCTTCTTTAAATAATCTAATTGTTATATATTATATACATGTTTTGTCCATTAACCTTATTAAAGGAGAAGTATATCCTCCTAATAATAAAAAGAAGCAAAAAGTGAATACAGATCCCTTTAATAAGAAATAAAACCCAAAAGATACTATGAACTCACGTCATAGGGAGGCTCACCACCTCTAAATAGAGTGCTGTAGTCTGATAGCTATAGCAATGTAAACAGCTGTGGAGCTTAATACCCCACAGTGAATCTGAATGCCCTTACAAATTTGCAGTGTACAATTCTGGTTACTGTATCAGAAACTTCCAGTAGTCTTGCGGATTGTCTGCAGTGCCAACCACTTCATGGAGGACATGACAATAAGTCGCCAGGTGAAGCCCATGTTCACTGGAACCAGGTGGCTGCAAAGAAAAGCAGATGTCCTCTGATGTAGCCCCTTTGAACAGTGTAGTGAAGTAAACAGAGTGAATTATGCTCCAAGACAAAACGCAGGAAACACGGAAAATCAAAATATATAAAAGGGAAAATATAAGGTGGGGGTGCCAAGAGGCTGGTCAACATGCTTCATATATACACTTCCTCAGGATCAAATACATGAAAAATGTGAAGGCTAGCTCATTAGCCTCCCTTTTTTGTTTTTCATTATCCATTTTGCTTATTTTATACTTAGTGATTTTGGAAAGACACCACATGAATGGATACACATTTATTTGTATGCCCAGTAAGCTATTCATCTGTTCTTGTCAGTTTATATCATTCTGTACATCCACACCACATTAGTTGTATAGGAAAGAACCTTCAGCCAATGGTCAGTGACCATAACACAGGATGGACATGCACAAAGGAACATCACAAAACATATCCTGATGTGGGAATAAGACATTTGTTTTAGGAAATAGCAAACGAAGAGCAATAAACTGCTTCTAATACACGGGATAGTGTGGCATCTGTTTGAAGCATACTCCACAAGACACCTGTGAGTCCTGACCCCTTTGGCCACGTCTGAGAGACTGGAGAACAGGCAGCGGAAACTAAGGTAAAGAGAATCAGGAGCATACAGAGTTTCCATGGGGTACCGATATGCATAGGAATTTTACAATGTGAGACCAGACATTGCCTCACTAACATGTGAGTTTGATCCTACACTTCTATCGTTTATGCTTTTATTAAATATTTCTTAACATAAAAGACTAAATGTTGCTTCTCTTTCTTACCATCAAGTGCAACCTTTGCCATATCATCCTGGTTTTTGCTGATCCAGAAGTAGGGAAAATACATTGAAGCCGAATGTTGATATGAAAACAGGAAAAGTCTTTGCTCTCCATGGGCTAGATTATATTACAGGTGCTAATTTTATCATTGCTTTTATCTCCAGGTTTCCCCATAGACTTCAATAGGAAAATATTTGAAAAAACAGGAGGTAACATTTATCTCCTGCAATAGAATCTGGCCCTATTTCTCTTACACTGATCATGTCAGTTGCTTAAATCCTACCCAGCCATCTCAGCTTATGCTGGTCCTTCAAAGTGTGTGTGTATGTGTGTGGTGGTGGTGGTTATCATGGTGGTGGGGGGTGATCACCATTACAAGGATTAAATGGAAAAGGTTCAATAGGGAGATGAAACTAGCTAAAATGCCCTGGAGAAATTCAGATTATTGTGAAAATATCAGAAACCGACTGTACGTGTTCTACATTATGTGGCCACTTAAGAGTGTCAATGATATGCTCCCCAGTTCATTATTTATTAAGAAAAGCATTTGTTTTCTGTCCATGATTCACTGCCTGTTTATGACCTACAGAGAACATCCAGGTCATTGTATATACATCTTTTTGTAACACAAATTCCTTGTTTCAGTGGTTAGAATATCACACAGAAGAATGTCAAGTTTTCAGTACTCAAAGGCATCAAAAGGCCAGCTATTTCTATAGTTGACAATTAACCTAGCTCATACTAGTACTGGAAATTTTATAAGGTATGTGCTGACCCGCAAGTCAGACCTCTTAGCATCCTCTTGAGGATGAAACACGGAAATCCCTTCCTCAAAAATGACACAGTGCCCTTTCACCTCTGCTCCCCCGCTCTGTCTTTTTCATCCTAGATTCTCACCCTTCTGTCTGAACTCTGAAGAATACAAATCAATGGGAATCAATGCACAATTTTCTTAATCAAGAATAAGTATACAACTGCCCATTGATCAACCCATTTCTCCTCCCCCACACCATACTGCTTTTAGCTCTTGCCTGTAAGCCCCAAGGGAAAAGGAATGGCAGAAGGAAGAATAACAGCAGTTGGGCCTTGTCCACAACGAAAAAGTGGAGTAATTCTGGAGCAAACTAAATAAGATTGTATATTGATTTAATTGTGACTTTTAACCCTTTGATTGCTAGAGAGGTCCCCAAAACATTGCAAAGCAATGCACTGGAGACCTCTCCAGAGTCTGATGAATTAAACACCTCATTTATATTAAGGAGAATTTGGTAAATTTGTATTATTCACTATGGTGGCGTTTTATGGTTTACTGCAAGGGTGGCCAGCTTAAGGCCCTCCAACTGTTGGAGCTGTGCCAGCTGCAGTTTAGGTCTGGGGTGGCTAATTCACATCTCCTAGTTGTTGACGGACTACAATTCCCATCGTCCTCAGCCAGGTGTTGACTAACAGAGCGTGTTAGGAGCTGTACCCTATTCAAAACTGGAGGACTGCAAATTGCCAACCGCTGGGTGAGGCTAAGATGTGAAGTGCAGATAGATTTGGAAGTCTGTCTAAGAAATATGGGATTGGATTAAATGACTTTGCATCTTTACAGTAAATATGAGAGTGGCCACTGTGTGCAAATGTATTTGATTTGGTAGATACAGTCATCAATAACTGGATGGATGCCAGTGCTTTTACTCAAATTAGTTGACTTACTTAGAGCCTTATGCACAAAATAAATGAGAAGTCATTTTGGTGCAAACCATCCTCAGCACAGGGGACAAATATGCCACTGATTTTAATTGAAATTTTAACCCTTTGAATGTCAGAGAGGTCTCCGAGCTGGAGACCTCTCTAGCATTTAAGGAGTTAAAAACCTCTGTTGGAATCAGTGGGAAACTGGGGGATATTTGCTTTATAGTGTAGTTGGTTTGGCCCAGAATTCTTCCACATTTCTTCTATGCATAAGGCCCTGAAAACAATATATTTGCAGAGTATTGTGTTTGCTAGCAATTCTTCCTGTTCATGAAAGATATTTCTGGCCCATATAGTTCTATAGTTTATTATAAAAAAAATGCATCCTGTTTAGATACCCTTCAGTAAAGGTGACTGGTGTTCAAGCTGTCCCCAGCTGGGTCACTGGTGGTCCCATTGGGAGCCAGAGTTTAGCATATTAGGGGTCTGAGACTGACCAATCAGGATTGGGATGCAGGGAGACGTGGGTGGAATAGGAATAAGGTAGAAGAAGAGGGAGAGAGGGGAGGAGGGAGAACGAGAGGAGCACGCGTGTCTCTGTACTACTGCAGACAGAGTTGCAGATAACTGGGCGAGAGAAAGGCAAGGACCGACAGAAATCCACACACAGGTAACATGCAAAAGATGTATCAGCTTTGTTCCAGCATGCAAAACAGTGACAGAAAAGGTTAATAGGAGCAGGGGGACATAGCTCAATGATATTAGCAATTAAATTATTCTGTGCTCTAAATCTATATATCTCTTAGTCAGTGTAGAGCAGGAGTAGTCAATTGTTGGTCCTTCAGCTGTTGAGGACTACAGGGGATGATGGGAGCTGCAGTTTCCCACAGCTGGAAGGCCATCAATTGATAACCCATGGTGTAGAGGATGATTGGAGGAACATGGGGGTTGTAATGTTTGACCTATCTTTTAGTGAAGGGGAGAGCAGGGATGCACTGTGTCTGAAAAGCTCTCTGATTTAATGACTGGGAAAAGGGGACAAGCTGTGCAGGTAATGAAAAGGTTAACTGAGAGGGTGTGCTTTAATTCTGCGGGTCTGCCCTCCCTATTGACATCTCAACAGTGTTCTTAGTTTTTGCTCTGCAGAAATTCTGCAACATCAGCGCTCTGCTCCCTCCTCCCATCAATCCATTGAGGGCTGTCCAACTGCACTCTGGCTGCTAGTGACAGGCCACAATGTTTGGCAATAAATGTATATATAGTACTAATGTCAAACATATTGTTTGGTAGCATATGCAAGAAAGTTAATTATGTGTCAGAGAAATCCTAAAACTCTGAGGGGGTTATTATTACAAGGTCTTAGTGGTTATCTAAAGGCTGAGTTGGAAAGCTCTCTTCTATTCCATACTAGTGAATCCATCTATTCAAACCTTTAGGACTCAGGTTCAAGAATTATAATTGGGGTAGTATTCAGAAAGCTAAGGCAGTGGTTACCCTGTAGCCCTGCAGTATGCATCTTTCATATGCATATAATACTAAAAGGATGAGGTGACATAACCCACCCAAATATGTCAAAACTCTCCCAACCCCCTCACTTTGATTTAAATGTTAATTTTAACACCTTGAATGCTAGATAGATATCCAATGCATTGTAAAGCAATGAATTACAGACTTCTCTAACATTTGAGGGGTTGAAAGAGTGCCAGCACACTAATTGTCATAGTATAGATGTTCAGCAGTGTTATACAGAATAGCATATAGTTTATCATTAAATTGGTTCTCATCCCCATTACGTGAGGCATCATAATGTTCTTCTGTGTATATAAGAACTCATATTCATGATACAGTGAATCATGTTCATTATCAATGTATGTATACTAATCATCAATATACAACGCATCATGTTTGTTATCAGCATATAAATATGCAGCTGAATATACATTATCAGTATGTAGATACTCGGCATCATTATGTAGAGCAGCATATTTTTTATCAGTGTAAGGATACTCACCATCATTATGCAATGCATCATGTTCATTATCAGTGCATAAATACTCCTCAATATCCACTGCGCCGTGTTTGTTATCAGTGTATAGATACTTATCATTATACAGTGCAATATGTTCATTATTAGTGTGTGGATACCCAGCATCAGTTGTGATAACTATTATCAGTATAGCATCTCAACATCATTTTAGAGAGCTTCATGTTCATTATCAGCATATAGATACCAGCATTATTATATAGTGCAGCATGTTCATTATCAGCATATAGATACCAGCATCATTATATGGTGCAGCATGTTCATTATCAGCATATAGATACCAGCATCATTATATGGTGCAGCATGTTCATTATCAGCATATAGATACCAGCATCATTATATGGTGCAGCATGTTCATTATCAGCATATAGATACCAGCATCATTATATAGTGCAGCATGTTCATTATCAGCATATAGATACCAGCATCATTATATGGTGCAGCATGTTCATTATCAGCATATAGATACCAGCATCATTATATGGTGCAGCATGTTCATTATCAGCATATAGATGCCAGCATCATTATATGGTGCAGCATGTTCATTATCAGCATATAGATACCAGCATCATTATATGGTGCAGCATGTTCATTATCAGCATATAGATACCAGCATCATTATATAGTGCAGCATGTTCATTATCAGCATATAGATACCAGCATCATTATATAGTGCAGCATGTTCATTATCAGCATATAGATACCAGCATCATTATATAGTGCAGCATGTTCATTATCAGCATATAGATACCAGCATCATTATATAGTGCAGCATGTTCATTATCAGCATATAGATACCGGCATCAATATATAGTGCAGCATGTTCACTTTCAGAGTATAGATACTCAGCATCATAATACACTGCCACATGTACATTGACATTGTGTAGACACTCATGGACTTATTCATCAGATTAAAGAGATTCAGCCCTGGACGCAACCAACTGCACAACTGGGCAAATTAAAATCTCCATTGATTTAAATGGGGCTTTTAAAACCCCCTGTATACTAGAGAGGTCTGCTGCTCATTAGTTAAAATGTGTTGGAGACTTTACTAGCATTCACATTTAATTTAATAGGGATTATGAGCATTTCTATTTGCCACCTATGATGCAGTTAGTTTGCTCCAGAATTGATCGCTTTAGCTTGATGAATAAGGCCTACAGTATCAAGTAGTGCTATGTGTTCTTTATCACTGCATTTATACTCGTCATCATTATACACTGTAGTATGTTCCTGATCAGTATATATACTTATCATCATTATACAGTGCAACATGTTCATTAGCCATGTATAGATGCTCTGCATCATTATACAGTGCATGATACAGTCAGTATCATGCTATAGTGCATTGTGGACATTTTCACTGTATAGATACTCAGCATTATATTGTGTATTCATTATTAGTGAAAAGATACTCATTATCATTTTCAGAGTTCCATGAAGCACTCTCTTGATACTCAGTATCATTATACGGCACAGTAACCTAATTATAAATCCTCACCTTGTCACAGGTGAGATGAACTTGAGGAGGGTATAACACAGAGTGAAGTAGATGGGGATTACATGGGGAAGAATTCATTGCAGCATTTCTAACCCGTGTGTAGATATTAATCTTCATTTTACAAATCAGTGTGTTCATTATCATTGTATAGATATACTGGATCACTGTACTGTGCAGTATGCTCAATTTAGATGATCTAGTGCCTATACAAATAAATCATGCTATCAGGTCAGCCAGCAAGGTTCCCTGGCTAAAACTGAAGCTTGGTCCAAAGCCAAAATTAATGAGCACAAAGTGAAGGGGGGATGAATCACCTGATTGATGAGTATGAACTTTAATTTGCCTTGCTACTTCTTCTGCCATATGTGGGACAATTATACCAGATGTCTGCCTGGCTATATGTGTGCACGGTATGTGGGGAAAGATACTGCAATGGTTACGGATACATTAAATATTGATGTATATGCATAAAAGAGGGGTAAAATACAGTTATACACATCACCAAGTATAATACAGATACACATCACTCTATGACAATCTACATAAATATCTATATGTACGGTACAGATATACACATCTCTATGTACAATACAGATACAAAGTAAGTGTTCACCAGAGATCAGTCCTGTGCCTAGTATATCATCTCAGATTAACACTGGTGAGTGACCCAGCATTGAAAGAGTTAAAGTGGGCTGTGCATGGGTGCATTGTGCAGGGGTGCATTGGAAAAAATGATACACTATGCAGTCATACCCAGTTTTAATTACTCTTAAGTCTTTTAGTACTGGGTTGCTCACTGGCACTCACCTTGGAGGGAACACTGCCTGGGACCTTTTCGCTTTTCCCTCTATGCGCTTTTACCTGGTTGGCCTTATTTCCTCTCCTGGTTTTAATTTCCATCTCTGCTCAGTTGACACACAATTCTACCTCTCTTTCCCTGATCTCACTCTGACTGTACAGTCTCAACTCACGCAAGGCAATTTTTTCATGGATGACCCAACACCAGCTTAAACCGAACATGACCAAGACAGACCTGTATTTTTTCCTATACCCTGCGTTCTGACCACTTTTTTCATCAGAACTGACAATTCTACCATGCACCCCATAACCAAAGCACTCTGCTTTGGTGTTATGCTGGATTCTACCTCAATATTTTCCTCCATATCCAAGCAGTCATCAAAACCTTCAGCTTCTTCCTTTGAAAGACTGCCAGTACAATATCGACACATTTCTACATACAATGTAGATACACACTACACTATGTAGAATGCATATACACACAGGTTGATGCACACCACCTATACACATCTCTATAATCATGCAAAGTTCTATATTCATACCTTCTCTTTCTTGTTTGGAGCCCTGGAGAGGGATCGTGGGCTGGGAATAGGCACATATAAAATTATGAGAATTACATCATAAAGTAGGTGGGGCTTAATCATGTGGGTGGGGCTGAATTATCAGGCAGAGCTTAATCGTGAGGTTTAATATTAGAATGGGAAGGAAGTGGGCAGAACAGGGTTGGACATTGGCAAAATGGAAAGGAAGTAGGTGGGGTTACCTAGGAAACCCACCAAAGCCGGAGGATCAGCTTCTGTCCCCAGAGACTCAGTAACTCACTATAAAAAATGGAGCGTTCCCACGTATGCTGTATACTCAATATATATACTCACATCAATATGTACAATACAGATACTTACATGTCTATGCACAATACAGGGACATCTCTATGTACAATACAGATATGCACAGATTATTCACATTTCTATGTTCAATACAGATACACATACGTATCTGGGAACTCTCAGTGTTTTGACACAAATCTTTGGGTCTCAGGGTGAAGGGCCAAATTCTTAGGGTGGAAGTTTACCCTCTACATGAGCTGCACCAATTAACTGCTTCTTTAGTCTCTAAATTGTTGAAATGTATACCAGAAAGGCAAAAGGAGAAGTCATATTTGTCTTGTGTATGTTCAAGCAGGGAAGTATCCAAGTTGCAGTATGTTGGAGGTTCCTTGAGGACTGATTGGTTCACCTCTTGGTTAGAGTAAGCAGCGAGATACTAGAATGTATGTTCTTGGAGATTTAAAGTTAAGACTGCAAAAATCTCTTGGTCAGCTCATTTTAAAACTTCCCAGCTATGCACATATATCTGTGCTGTGTACCTATATACAGATTTCTGTGTAAAATACATAGAGACATTTCTCATTAGATGCATACATACATCTCTATGTACAATAGTCACACATCTTTACTTACAATACATATGCACACAACCCTATGTATAATAAAGATACACATCTTTATGTATGATACATATACATACAGTACATCTCTATGTACAATGTAGATACCATCATTCCTAGGTACAATATAGATGCATATACCTATATGCAAAACACATATACACTATCTCTATGTACTATAGATATCTCCTCATCTCTATGTACAATACAGATATACACACCTCAATGTACAATACAGATATATACGTATCTCCATGTACAATACATATATATGCATCTTTATGTACAAAACAAACACATGCATTTCTATGTACCCTGCAGGTATACACATCTCAATACATCTCAATACAGATACACACATTTCTAGGTACAATGCAGGTACAAACATATTTATGTACAATAGATATAGACAAATATCTGTGTATAATACATGTAGACATCCCTGTACAGTACAGATACATGCACACTCTATGTACAATACAGATATACACATATCTATGTACAATACAGATACACACAGCGTTATGTACATTATGTAAACAATGTAGATGCCCACATCTCTAGGTAGAATACATATACCCATCTATATGTATAATACAGATACACACATTTCTGTGATTATTATTATTCTTTATTTAGATAGCGCCAACTTATTCTGCAGCGCTGAGATACACATCTCTATGTACAATACAGATACACACATTTCTATGTACAATACAGATGCACACATCTCTGTTCAAAACAGATATACACATCTCTATGTACAATACAGACACACATCTTTATGTATAATACATATACACACATATTTATGTACAATATATATGCATACTTCATGATGTACAATACAGATATACATTTTTATGTACAATACATAGACACACATCTCTAGGTACAATACATGTACACATCTATATGTACAACAGAGATACACATATCTGTGTACTATAAGATATACAGCTATATGTAAAACACAGGTATCTACATCTCTGTGTACAATAAATCTACACACATTTCTACATACAATACAGATACACAAATCTCTATGTACAATACAGCTGACCACAACTCTATAAACAATACAGGTACACCTGTATGATTGCATGCTATACCTGGCACTGGAATTGATTTTCTAGTCCTATCTTTTCAGTATTCCAATTTACGAATACTGATATGCTGTAAATGCTTGCTTTACCACAGCTTGCAGCATGGAGAGGATAGTGGAGAAGTGTTTTTTGGGGTATTCCTTTCCTCTGCACCTTGTTTTACATGATGTACTAAAATGGCACAGAGGAAATATGCAAAACGTTAAGCTATTTCTATCCACATGCTATTGGTGGAGTGACCACAGGTTCTAGATGTTATTTTGAATGTTTAACCTGAGTCCCAGGCAGCACCTTCTGGGGCAGTAAACAGTCATTTAATGAATACTCCACAGTGGTCAGTTTATCACTTGTGGGCAGGATGAAAGCACTCACTGCTGGGCATGCTGGGAGATGTTGTCCCCTCTTTTTGCACCTCTTCACATTCCTTGGGAAGAAGGCAGTGGTGCCGTAAAACTACAGTTCCAAGAATCCCACAGCCATTTGGCTACAAGCTGTGCGTTGCTGAGTTGCAACATGAAAGTGGCAAGTTACAAATTGTCGGTGGGAGGAAAATGTCCACCTCTGTGAGAGACACACTCCTTGGGGAAAATCCAATTGTATTGCTTGGTGCTAAGTGTTGCTATGATTTGGTGACAGACATAGAAAGTTTGGCTCCTTTGTGAGTCAAGCGGGAGCTGGGAATGGAAAATTGTCATTGGTGTTACCCACAGTACCTAATGCCTGCCTGCTGCAGAGTCAGAAAACTGAACTAAGCTAATAACGGAAAGTGATATTTGCTTACTAGACAAGAGAGAGACATAAACCTGCACTTCACATTCTTCCTCCTGACTACACTTAAGTATCACTACCCCAAAAATGCATAGTGCAAGGCTGTTTTATAAAAAAAAGCTAATATTATGATAACGTGAGTATCTGTGAATGGATGTTTGGGAATGTTAGTGTGTGTCTGTGAGTGAGAGGATTGTTCTCTCAATAGCACTGAGTGCTTTCAGTTTGTCTTTTTCTACTCTTTTAATTTTGCTTATTAATTTGTAAACATTATATTAACCCTTTGAGTGCCAGAGGAGTATTCACCGCATTGCAAAACAATGCTCTGTTTACCCCTCTGGCACTCAAATGTTTAAAGGCATTGGAGGCTGCTGCAACTTCTGTGGGAAACCACGTGGACTATAATGACAAGTAAGCCTGTTGATTTCCCTGAAACTTTTAACCATTTGAATGCTAGAGAGGTCTCAAATGCATTGCAAAGCACTACATCAATCGAAATATGGGAAATGTCAATATCCCCTGTGGTGAGGTTGGCTTGTATTTTTAGTATATCAGTCTCAATGAGTGTTGGGGTACTTGTTATCAAATAGATTGAGACACCCTGCCCTAACTATTGTGTAGGTTTCGGCCCTGCTTACATTAAAATCTTATCAGTGGTGGACTGTGTGTGCCAGAATGTGCTAAACTGATCTTATGTTCTAGTACATACCCTGAAGCCACTGGAAGTGGTGGCAAACATCAGTGGAAGATTCATATATACCCCCAAGAATGCAGCTAGCCAGGTGTGCATTTTTCATTTTTTTATCTGCACAGTGTAAGCACAATAGGTGCACAGGGAATAAAGAGTACCGGATTGGTCCTACAGAGTAGGACTGTTTAGTCACATAACCTTTGATATGTGCGTCTTTCCCAGTTTCTTACATCTGGTGTACTTGCTGTACAATAAAGCTTACATACATATGTTGGTACTAAATAAATACATATTTCTCTTACATACTGTAAAATTAAATAAAAATGATAGATGGAAACCGAAACCAACTGGAGAGCCACAAGTTTCAGACTCGCGACTTACAGGATTCAAATGTTAAGGAGTCTTCTCTCAGCTGCCATGTCTTGAGATCTGTTTTATAACTTTTTACTTTGGGGAATAAAACTGTCTTTTGTGTAATGTAATTTTTTTTTCACTTTTATCTGTACTTGTGTATACATTCTCAAGAAGATGTCACTGCCATGTATTTTTACTGACACAGGACTACACTCATTTTACAAACCTACCAAGGCTGTTGTAATGGTAAGACAAAGCAGGCCAAGGGCTAATTTGTGGAACTGGCTTCCCACAGTCAAGGAAAAGCTCTGTTGTACAGTACAGATTGGATCCCTCTGATTCTCCCTCATCTTTCATAATCCGAGGCACATGTATTGTTGGATCAATGTGTGACACAACATGTGAAAAGCATTTAATGAAGATCAGTGTGAAAACTCAGAATTGTGTGAAGCAATAGGTGTTAACACTTAGCATTGTATGAACTTAGATATGAGCCAACAACAGTCACCTTTAGCAGGAAAGTAAAGCAAGAATACATATTATTTAACTCCTTGGATGTTAGAGAGGTCCCTAATGCATTGCAAAGTTATTGTACCTGCAAAATCTGTACATTTTAGCCAGTGCTACAGTGCTTACACTGCATTATACTCCAAACAAGACCGTAACAACTTGCCCCATCACCAGCTTAAAATGGAGCTCCCTACCAGGTAGAACTCCACATGTACATTCTGGAGTATTTGTATGAGCAGAACAAGGCCCTTAGTGAGTAACAGTGCTTAACTGAAAGGCTTTGGAAGGGGTTTCTTTGTCACCTGGTCAATGGCGGTGATCTTGCTGGCTAGTCATGAGATGCAGCAATGAGTAAGATACTTCCACCAGTATATTACAGAAAAAATAAAACGCATGTCTGATGATTTCTACCATAACAACACAGGCATGAATCAACTGGAGAAACATGCTAGCATGCTTTGAGAAGGATTTTTGCATAGTTTCTATTGAAAGCAATGGGAATGAATTCCAGCTCCAAAAGGGACTGACAGCACAGGCGCACGGACGTCACTATGGCAAGATGTCCGTGCTTCCTGCTACTGTCAGCCTCCGAATAAGTCGAAAATCTTTTAAACCAGGTAATATTTATCTTGATTAAGTCTTCATCTGTCGACTAGCTGCTTAGTAGCGCTAGTCGCTAGATGAAGACTTAATTAAGATAAAGTTTTTGCGGGGTGGTAGTTCCCCTTTAAGTTCTAGGCTGACATAATGACCCACTTGAGCACTTGCAAACAAGACCGTGTTTGTTGCCAGCACTGATGCGTACTGAAGTGAAACTCACTGGCTATATAGTTAATGACTGTAGGACACTTCTGTCAAGTAGCACTGTCAGTAGACTTACTTTTTAAAAATGAACCAGCATCTAATACCATGCAAATATCATGTAGCAGTAGTGGAAAAAACACACCAGACAGGGAAGCACATGGCACATGTAGAAAAAGTAGCACAAAGGAGGAGGAGGAAAAGAAGGTATTTGTACAGGTGCCTCTGTTGATACTATCCACAACAGTTGAGACCAGTGTGATGAACATTGATGAGTGATTGACAAATAATAATGCAAGGTTATACTGGAATTATACATGATACTGGATAAAATGTGTCTAGCACTTCTTCCTACTCATCATTATACATTATTCACCACCGCCACCAGCCACATCCATCATGTCAAATTCAACCTTTTTTTTTTTTTATTATCTTTATGGTGTTGAATGAAGTTGAGATTATAATTTAATGTCATCATTGTTTATATTCATGATATAACTTTAACATTACATTATCAATTGTAACAGTGTTATGTGTTTTGATTCCGAAAAGCAATACAGGCTAGTAACACCAATGTGACATACATAGCTGATATGCCTTTCCAAACATTATTCACACATAACTAGCAGCATGGTGAAGTGAGGAGTACAGGTGTACAGTTGAGCAGTAACATACTAGGTAAGCTTTTATAAAAAATAGGATTTTTTGTAAACAAGTTTATGCACCTTGTAACTTAAGGAATGCAGTTATAGAAGTGTTAGGCATTACACCAGACCTTTCAAAACATGGTTTTATTTTCAGCTGGTTTTCAGTCTAAGTAAATCATTCCAAATATTATAACAGTGTCTTACACATTGGTTAGCCTTTGCATAAATACAGGGATAACCTTTAGAGACATTTGTAGCACTGCCTTATATAGCAAGGTATGCCTTGAAAAAACGTTAGGTGTCCTACACCAAGGCAAAAATGTTTATGGGCCTACATTGAGGTAAGCCTTGAAAAAAGTATTGGCAGGTTTTCAACAAGGCAAGCCTTTAAAAAAAAAAAAATCCAGGCCTACTGCCTGGTAAGACACCACTAGGAATATTATGACACTCACCAGTGACATTATGGTGTTTGCTAAATTAGTTCCTGATGCTTAGTCACCTAAACATCAATTGTCACAGTACAGGATCAAGCTAATGTATTATCCACTATGCCCATGAGTTGTAGTAGTAGAAATGGTGATGGTGGGAATGGGACTGGGATCATCATCTCCACAAACTTTGGTCGTGGAACCAACAGTGAAGTAGGATCGGTAGTGTTGTTTCCTGTCTACTAGCCCAAGTGTTGCCGAGGCACAGTGTGTGAACAGGTTGTAAAGAGGGGTAAGGCCTGGGATCATACACTTCTGCTCTAATTAAGCATGTTAACACTGTCCGTCACAGTGACCCTTGTTCATGCCACAAAAACAATGTTGCTGGTTGTGGTGGGGCAGTGGGTGACGGACACTTATAGTGGGTCATTAATTACCTCTCAATAAAAATAATTGACTGTGACTGACATGAGCTTGGCGTATTCTTCAGGGTGATCAGTCTGCAGAGTCTCGCTTAATCTCTGCTTTCTAGTGACCTCTGCCACCTTGCCATATGTGGTCATTGTACCACACAATATGCAATCAGTGGAGACATATTGCTTCATTCCGACATCTGCAGGTTCACTGTCTGCTGATGGCAGTGACACTGCTGAGGAGGACCCAGAAGGTGACAGGGGGAAACTGAGATATTATTTTTATTAGCTTGGGTTTCTATGAATAGCCATGTGATGCCATCAACATTCTGGGCTGATCGGAATTTTCTCACGCATTTTGTGCAGGATTTTTTGGGCCACATTGGGCAAATGGGGGCATAGTGGTGGTAACACCTGATTTTGTTTCTTGAATTAATCTCACTATTGTTATGCTGCACATGCTTTATTAGGGCTGTTGTTGCAAGATGTGCTCCCTTCTCCCCTTCTTAATAGCTTTTTCACAGAGTGTGCACATTGCACTTGGGGATGATTCCCACACCCATGATTTGAGTGAATTGGATAAAGAATGATCATCTGGACTGCACGCCTTCTCCTAAGATTCACCAGAGGTAGATTGTGGTTGTGGTGGTGCTTCTGCTGGCTCATCATCAGCACTAGCAGTAGGAAGTGTAATGTCCATATGTCCCACATGACTGCTGGTACTTCCACTACCATGTACCCTACAAGGTGAATACATCAGCCCAACATTTCATGATGCTGTTGCAACTGGGAGTCAGACGATTCAGCAGCAGGACCTTCATAAAATACAACAAAATCACCACTGAACAGCATCATGTCTGTGTTGGTGGTGAGACCCATTTCCACAATGTCATAATGTCACCACTGGTACTATCACCCTCAGCAGCAGCAGCACCACCAGCACTAGATTCTTCTTTTGCATCTGGTGTCACTCTCACAGATACAGCAGCAGCACACTCAGAGACAGGCAGCAACTCTGTATTGCTACTGCTGTATACAGCCACAAAGGGAAAAACACATTTTCCCCTTTCAAAAATTCACCTGAGGGCCCCAGAAATGAGATGGCAGCATCTGGGCTGAGTGCATCAATACCTGGTGCTACTGGTGGGATCTGGGTCACAGGGGATGTGTTGTTGGTGCTGGTGGCAGAAGCATTATCTGATGGTGGCTCTGGTGTCACTGAATCATAGCAGAGGATGTGGTGGGATAGGAGGCAACACTATCTGCTGCTGGTGAGTTTTGGAGTCTCTCAGTTAAAGGGGATATGGTGATGGCGCTGGTAGTAGCAGCATTATCTGCTTCTGGGGGCTCTTGAATCTCTCAGTCATGGGCTCTGAATCACAGGGGATATGTTGTTGGTGCTGGTGGCAGAAGCATTATCCAGTGGTGGGCTTGGTGGCACTGAGTCACAGCAGGGAATGTGGTGGGTGGTAGCAGCACTAGCTACTGCTAGCAGGGTTCTGGAGTTTCTCAGTCACAGGGCATGTGGTGAGGATGCTTGCAGTACTATCTGGTAGGCTCTTCTGCTGACCAGTACTACTACTAGGAACGCTGCTACTGGATTCCGTCAGATCATTAGCAGTATTCATCCAACTCCTCTTACTCATTTTTCCCCACACAATGCAGAAGGCAGCAGCAGGAACAGATGTTACCATTGGTACCTGATAATTTGTTCTCAATACACAAGTACTCCAGGAAGTATTTTTTCCTCATTTATCTCTTTTGCTTCTAAAGTTCTTAACTAAACTTTGCAGTATGGTGCAGAGTTTTTGGATTTTTGTAGTAGTATGGCTGGAAATATAGTGGCAATAGAAAGCATAGGCAGAAAATGGAAAAGCTTGCACAAGAATCTTAATGGCTGTATCATAAAGTCATACAGTTTTAGGAATTTTCAATATGTGTGAATTTCCACAGAAAAGCAGCAAATCATTGATTTCCAGGAAATCCCCCAAAAATAAAAAATAATCGTCTTTTCTCCCAATTCTTGTATCTACCCCAGATGATGAATGGTACATCTGTTGGAGCTGTTGTTCAGAAATATCTGGAATAGCATCAGGAGATGAAAGCATCTTATGTGATTAGTTTGTCATTGTGTAACTCGGAGCTTGGAATGGACTATCCTAGGCAGCTTGATAGCTGGAAAGGAAATCAGATTCCTGTTAGCATTTTTGTGAAACATGTGTCATGAAGAGTTGAAATGATTGTTGTGTCAGAGAGTATAGAAAGTAAGTGTAGATTGAATGTTTAAACTGTGCACTGAACATGTAACTAATGGCTGGAGCTTTTGTGGTTCTTATCCATTCTGTTTAGGCCATATTGTCATACATGAAAATGAGGCCATGACTGGAGTGAAGCAGGCTGCTTATGCAATTGGATGGCCATGGGATATTATTATTGTTACACTTTATTTATATAGCTCCAGCCTATTCCTCAGCATTTGTTGTTATTTGAAGAATCTCTAGCATAGGAGTGTAATCTGACTCAGTTGAGAAGCAGAAGGAAAATGGTGTGTTCTTGTAACCCACTACTATTGATATACAATATAGCGATCTAAGTCATATTTGTGTCCGTATGCACATAGAAAAGCAGCACAATTCAGGGTCAAACCAAGTTCAGTATAGCGGACAAGTAAATATTAAAAAAAAATCTTGATTTAAATGGGGCTTTTACCACACTGAATGCTTGAGATGCCTTTAGTGCATTGCCCCTTTTCAGAAAGGTACTTTAGCTATTATTTGTAGTGGTGGAAGGTACAGTACCTCCATGGCACAGTTGCAATAGCATCCTATGGAAGTTTGTAATCAACTGACAGAGATGTCCATAGAGCTGCAGCACCACCATATAATTTTAGGCCATGGAAATACTTCACCCAAAAAATGCAAATTAGAGCTGCAATAACCTTTGAATAAAACATCTCTCAGCATTGGAAGTACTCATTTTGACTCAGATATTTACTATCCTTTTAAATTGTCCTTTTAACACCTTAAAGCAGTAGTGAACATGTATTATATATAAACAACATACAATTTTTTTCCCTGCTGAGTAAAACAAGGGTAATTCCACTGCAAGCAGTTGTTTTAAAATGGTCAGGAAGTGATTTCAGACTGTCAGGAAGTGATGAAGCTGTATCACATTCTATGGGGAACTGTAGCTGGAGGATTACGTCTCACATAGAATGCAAGATAATGTCATGACACCAGATGGACTCCAGATGGAAGTGTTAATTAAAAAAACAACAGCGTAAAGGATTATAACTTTGGAATAAAACATGTACACTGTTTTACTTAGGAGGCAAAGCCATACAGTGCACTTCCTTTGGCCAAACTCAGCACTTGTAATCTCAGCACTTGTAATCTCAGCACTTAACACCCTCTTACCCCATTGTATGTCTCCTTTTACCCATTTAGACTGTAAGCTCCTTGGGGCAGGGACCTCTCTCCCATTTTTTCTATGAATGTCGCACTTATTTCATCCCCTCTTATTTATTGTAACATATGTCTATTGTAAGGCGCTACGTACACTGTGTGGCGCCATATAAATAAAGATATACATACATACATACACACAGTATATACCTTTTCATAAGATATGTTTTCTATTACTTTAAATTAAACTGTTTACTCTTTGAATGCTAAATAGGTCTTCAAACTTGCGCCCCATTGTACATAGCTAAAGGGGAATTAGGTTTTCACCTGCTGGATTGTGCCAAATCTGTTGGGAGAAAGTGTTGAAAACTTTACATTTCCCCATTGCAGTGTCCCATTTTAATGTATATATATTTCCCAAATCCCTGGTTGGACAGCAAGCTGACTTTCAGCATATAAGAGATGAAGGGGAAGTAATGCCTTCTAATAATAATATCCACTTACCTTAATATGGCCAAAAAATAATAATGTTCCTTCTGAATGTTTTCCTTGTGTTTTGATTCAAGAAATAACATTGTCAGTCAGTTTTGGATGTTATGTAAATGGAGGTGGACATGACAGTTGGACCTCAGGACACAAACCCACATGCTGAAAATGATAAGCCTTTGAAAACCAGTGTTTTGACAAGGCACTGCTTCTAAATGTGTTCCACTCCCATCTGGTCCTTAAATTGTTGAGTATGGTCATGCACATTTTGCTGTATCATGTACTCTGCCTGCATCACTTTGAAAAAATTGCCAGCAACTGTCATGTCTGCCTGCATGGACATGACATCCATGGCTGACTGAAGATGTTATCTCTTGAACAATGGTACAAGGGCAAGATTAACACAGGGCATTATTATTTTCTGGCTATTGTGAGGTATATAGGGATTATTATAGGGAGGGTTACTTTCCCTTTAACACTGACAGTGTTACATTTTCTCATTGTTTGGAGTGACCTACATGGATTTGTCTCCAGAGAGTTTCTCCTGTGCATTTAGCTCTCTTTTGATGGGTAAGAGGGATGAGATGCCTACAGCTAATAATAGTGTATGGTTCTTTTCTGAGAGGGCCAGAGCACCAGTACTAGACAGATCAGGGACTTACAGACTAAGGCCCTAGGGCCATCTGCAGTCTTTGGACTTTATCATATCAGCATATCATGCAATTTCAATTAAATATGGCTTGCTGAAAACATTTCTTGATCGGATATTTACCAATAAGACAGTCCCTTCATGCACAGTATGTAAGTTTATGTAATGCAGTGCTGATTTTTATAGACCGGCTCTGTCAGATCTGGCTGACAAAATTGGTCAATTTAGTTGGGAGGCCCAGTCTGAAAATTTTTGATCGCCTGGCGAATAGATTTCTGTACATGTGGCCTCAGTAAACAAAAGCACGTTGATCTTGCTGAGGCTGTTTATTCGGGTTCCTGCTGGTCAGTACTAACCAAACTTGCCCTATGTATGAGAATCTTACTGCTATTATATACAATATTTAGTGGTATTTGGCCCTTGATTAATTTTCTTCTCTTGATCTGACCCTCCAGGGAAATAGTTTGGTCATCCCTGCTGTAGATTAATCTTCAAGGCCCTACTTACATAGCTAGCAGGCAGAGAGGCCTAGGAAGATGGTTTAAGGAACACAATATTTCTCATTGATTTGAATTATGCTTTTAAAGCAGAATTTTCATTCTAATAAAATGTCCCCAAAATATTTTAGTAACCTAGAGATATGCAAAGTTATACTCTCCTTAATTAGTGAGTGGTATTGCAGTAAAAACACATCTTCTGCAGACATCGGGCTGCACAGAGCTTACACGGTCAGTCCCTTCCAGTGCCTTAAAGGGATAGTAATACTTCGTTTTACCTTTATTTTATTTTGTAGGCATTAAAAAAACATGAAGAATGATATAAGTCTTATCTCTCAAACCTTTATGGTTTATGAGATATTCACAAGCAAAGTCTCCCCTCCCGCCCCTGTTACCTAGTGTAAGCAATCTCTTTTCAGATGTGGAATGCAGTCCATAGACTGGACAGATAACAGAAGGGGACAATCTTCTTCCTATGAAAACAATGAAATCCCTGCCCCCCTTGAAAAGTTTTCAGGTTTTTCCCTAAATTTTCTTAATTGAAGATTGTCCCTCTCTGCAGTCTACCTGGGCACCTCCCTTCTGATCTGACTGAACAGTGTTACATCTGTAAAAGGAGCAGGAGGGGGATACTTTGTCATTGAATTACTCTGGAACTACAACTCTGACAGAAATGAAAGAACACTCTCCAAAGTCCAAATACTATGATGATTAATTAGAGCTGCTTTTATTATGAAACATTACTATCCCTTTAAGGCACCAAATAACGCCACTCACAGATACTGGTAGTGAACGGGACAAACAGTATAGACTCAGAGATGCATTTCCTCTAAGATGCCTGTGCTGTCTGTCCTCTGGTTCCTGCCGAAGATGTGTTTTTTCTGCAATACCACTGACTTATTGAGCTTAAGGATAGTATAACTTTGCATATCGCTAGGTTAGTAATATATTCAGCGGCAATGTTATTAGAATGAAAGTTCCATTTTAACTGCTTGGATGCTTTGTAATGCATTGAGACCTCTCTAATTTACATGTGTTAAAAGAGTCATTTAAATCAGTGGGGATTTAGGGAATTGTTATCTGTCACCTATGGTCAGTCAAAAAGGGAGGTAAGGGGTGCTCTTGCCCTGCCCCTACACACTTGCCCCCTCCACATAAACATAGGGCCTGGGTGGGTTGGCCAGGGGGTCATATTATGACCTTGTCCCTCTGAAAAAAAATTCTGAGGACGCCCATGCCTATGGTGCAGTTGGTTTGTTCCAAAATTGCTCCTCTTTTGTGCATAAGGCCTCCAAATATTGTTCATGTATGCTTATTTTATTTTTTGAAAATTTCACTCTGGAAATATTTGGTTTGGCCCATATCCCCTTTTAATCTATCAATATACTGTTTTAAAATCTAAGTGACACTACATCCCTGTCAGACACAACCAGAGGCTGCAGTAGATAGATTTATGTAAAACCCTCCCCACTGCTGCCACCAGGGACCAGCGTGCTTCCTCAGCCATGCTGAGGTGAATGCATGACTGGTGAAGGTGATTTGGAGAACTGCTGTGTCTTAAGAGAGTATATCAGCTATTGGCGGTGATTTGGACATGAGTGGGAGGAAATCCCCCCGCTCACTGTTTTCTAAATCACAGCATTAACCTACACCTAGCAGACCTGCCCGCTCCCACCAGCCTACTTCATCAGCACCTCAACTGTCATCACCTGAACCCTCTGACTCCCGTCACACCTGCCACTCCACACTCCACCCCACTTCCTACCACCTCGAGTGTGGTGGCAGGCCTACCTCAACTGTATCCCAATGGCAGGAGGTGAGTGAGAGTGGATGTGAGGGAAACCACCAAGGCACACTTGTAGAGGGAACCCTCTAAATTTGAAACACAGGGGATGAAGAGGAATGTAATTTGTCAGAAAGTGACAGCTCTTGCCACTCCATATTCCTCCCCACTCTTCTACACCTCAAGTGTGGAGGTATCCCCCCACTAGTGTGTTCCAGTTGCTCCCCTCACCTTCTGACAAACTACTTTCCTCTTTCTCACCTCCATTTCAAGTGTGGAGGTGTCCTTCCACAAGTGTGATCTACTGGTTCCCCTCACCTCCACTCACACTCATTTCCTGCCATTGGGATACAGTTGAGGTAGGCCTGCCACCACACTCGAGGTGGTAGGAAGTGGGGTGGAGTGTGGGGTGGCAGGTGTGACAGGAGTCAGAGGGTTCAGGTGATGACAGTTGAGGTGCTGATGAAGTAGGCTGGTGGGAGCGGGCAGGTCTGCTAGGTGTAGGTTAATGCTGTGATTTAGAAAACAGTGAGCGGGGGGATTTCCTCCCACTCATGTCCAAATCACCGCCAATAGCTGATATACTCTCTTAAGACACAGCAGTTCTCCAAATCACCTTCACCAGTCATGCATTCACCTCAGCATGGCTGAGGAAGCACGCTGGTCCCTGGTGGCAGCAGTGGGGAGGGTTTTACATAAATCTATCTACTGCAGGTGATGACAATTGAGGTGCTGATGAACTAGGCTGGTGGGAGCGGGCAGGTCTGCTAGGTGTAGGTTAATGCATGTTACTAGTAGACAGTGGACCACGGGTGGGGTGGCAGACAGTGCATGTGTGTTACAGTTTGGATGTTACACATTGTTTTCATGAGTTTGTGACTACCAGTGGAACAGTGGATCAAGTCTGAGGCATTAAACAGTGTATGTGCAGGTCTATGAACAAGGCTGGGGTGTCAGACAATGTATATGTGTTTCTATGACTATCAATGGACAGTGGTACAAGCCTGGGTTGTCAAACAGTATGTGTGATACTTTGATTACCAACAAGGCTGGGGAATCTTTTCCTTCCCTGTACATCGTCATGCACGGTCAACTCCTTGTTTCTTTTGTTTGTATTCTACAAAATAATCCAATTTTTCTGCAATGGTGTTAATTGGTTTACTAAACTTGGAATATATAATTTGATTTCCCAGTTAAGGGCAAGCTGTGTCTTAATTGGATTCTGTTAATGTGTGAGTCTAGTGTTACTAAGCTTTCTATGTTATTCCTTTGGCAATGAAGAGATGAATGAAAAGATAATATGGTTCTTTAACAAGGGTCATTCTACTTCTGCAGTCCTGTGAGTCAGTCAATGGGATTTATTAGAGAGTGGTCTCTGGCAGTGATGGGGGTTAATGGGGGTCTTGCATGAAACACTTAAACAGTAGTGTTTGTCTTTTTGGGTCTCTGGAAGTGAGGTGGTTAACTGATGTCAGAGAATTAGTTAATCACACAGCAACATAAGTGCAATGTTATAAATCTATGATTACTGAAGTGAAGATGTGCTGTGTCATGGTGACTTCTACTCACGTTTCACCTTGTAGAAGGAAGGATGGGCACTATTAGGATTCTACAGAATTTCTTACCAATACACTGACATTCAAAGCCTGCACTTGAAGGGAGGTGCAATACTCTGGAAATATAGCCGAGAGCAGGGATAGTTTACCTTTAGATACCCAGCTGTTGGGGACTATACAGCTCTGTTGGGAACTATACAACTCTCATCATCCCTAATCAGCCATCATCTCACCATCCCTCTTCTTCTCTCTTTATCTCTCTCTCTCTATATATATATATATATATATATATATCACCCCCTCCACACACAGAAACACACACACACAAACACATATCTTTTCCCTGTCTCACTTACCCTAACCCTTCCTCTTGCCCTTTCACCTTAACCAACAAGGAGATGCACTAAGTGCAGTGATGAAGAGGAGATAACTTCTCCAGTAATATCGCTTCTCCTAGTCTTATGTTATTCTATGGAGCCTATGCACTAAGATTTCTCAAGTTGGAGAGATCATAGTGCATAGGTTCCATAGAGTAACATAGGAGCTGGAGAAGTGATATGACTGGGGATGTTATTTCCTCTTTCTAACCTTAAAGGGATAGTAATACTTCGTTTTAACTTTATTTTATTTTGTAGGCATTAAAAAAATATGAAGAATGATATAAGTCTCATCTCTCAAACCTTTATGGTTTAAGAGATATTCACAAGCAAAGTTTCCCCTCCCCCCCTTTTACCTAGTGTAAGCCATCTCTTCTCAGATGGGGCATCTGGTTGTAAGACCAGACAGATAACAGCAGGGGACAATCTTCTTACAATGAAAACAATGAAAGCCCTGCCCCCCTTGACAAGCTTTTCAGGTTTTTCCCTTATTTTAATTGAAGAATGTCCCTCTCTGCAGTCTACCTGGACACCTCCCTTCTGCTCTGGCTGAAAAGTGTTACATCAGTAAAAGGGGTGGGAGGGGGACACTTTGCCATTGAATTACTCTTGAACTACAACTCTGACAGAAATGAAATAACACTCTCCAAAGTCCAAATACCATGATGATTAATTAGAGCTGCTTTTATTATGAAACATTACTATCCCTTTAACCCTGCTTTCTAGTCTTCTTTTACTCCATTCTGTTTTCTATTTTAGGACCCCATCCTATGATTTTAGTGACTATCATTTCACTTTTCCCTGCTTTATCACCACAATCACTGCCCTTCTCTTCCATCAATCAATACCCTGCCTTTCCCATAACCCACCTTTCCATCCACCAGTCCCCTTGCCTTTCTTCTTCACATCTTCCAATCCCCAGTCCCTGTTCTCACCCACCAAACTTTCCCTGCCTCTCTTCCCGTCCATGCCTCCTGCAACTGCTGGTCTGATGTAACGGTGCACTGTTCTGCTGGCATAAAGTGATGCTTTCATGTACTTGTGGAATGGTACAAAGCACACTAATGAGAAGATGCACTAAGAAATGTCCAACCCCTGTAGTGTATAGGCTCCATAGTGTATAAGTTCCATAGTGTAGGAATTTGAGCAATTTCCCTCATATTAGTGCATATCGACCCTTATCCTGATGTAATGATGTATTGCCTTGCTGGTTTCATGTTGATGTACTGCCCTACTGGTTTCATTGAATTATGGACAGACATGAAACTGCATACTACAGTGATAAAGTAGTTAAAATGTGTACAAAGTAGCACCTGGGGTAGAGTCATCAAGTAGTCTATAGCTGAAAGCTCAAGAAAATCATATTTCCTTCTCATTATTAGGCCAGGCAGATCCCTCATTTCTACCCACAGACTTCAGACCAGAGGATCCCATAGAATTCTATGGGGGTACGAGGACACTAGCATATGCTGTACATATATGTACATGTATATTGCCAGAATGGTGGCTGACATTTTTTAAATGTATATCTCTGCCTTGCAAATGTAAGTCAGGGATGATTGATCATTGATAAATAATCAAAGCTTATACAGGGCAGTTTTATGAACCCTTGTGTCCCCTGATGAAATTGCAAATGGAGGCCCCCAAAAAATACAGAAAAATGTAGGATCCTCTTATGTTTAGGCAAACTTTCTCTTTTGCCCTTCCTATGTGAAGAAAAACAGCCACATTTATGTGTTGTGCTTCCAGAACAGCCTCACTCCTCTCTGACTATCTGATTACAGAATTAAACTGGTTCATTAATGGAAAACTGGGACTGGTGAGAACCCACAGTTAGGTCCTTGAAACAGGAACCCATAGATAAACTCCAGGTAGCCCATGCACTAAAGTGCACCCATATTTATTAATTATTGTTGTAAGAACAGAATATCTAAGGTACTGCCAAACGCAAAGCAAAGTTCCATGGCACTTTGAGAACTACTGCACTACAACAGGGGTGGGCAACCTGAGGCCCTCCAGCTGTTAAGCCCTATAGTGCCTTTATGATGGGAACTGTAAATGTCAGCAGCTGGAGTACCCCAGGTTGTCCATCGCTGCTCTACAAATCACTGCTCTAGCAGACCGCACAAGAAACAGAAATGTATAGAATAATGCCACAAATAAGACTTCCGAGAGCCTGAGGCATTAGTGCGCATGTTTTGCTGCAAAGAAGAGAGACAGAGACGAAGACTGAGTTTTAGACTGTACAAGAAGAGGAAAATAGGGATCAGTAGATAAATCAGACAGGAAGGAAAAGAAAATGAAGGAGAGAAGTAGGAGACTGAAGTGGAGAGGGAGGCGAGAAGATACCAAGCACTTGTATTGCAGTTGTAGAGTGATACACTGTTTCATCCTTTCATAATGAGGGTGTATTGATTTTTCCAAGAGTGAAATCCCAGTAAGGGAGAATTATTGACTGGAATAGAAGAGAGAGAGTAACAATCAGATAAGAGGTGGGGGTAGAGATGGTGCAATAGATTGAACAATGCTACTTACCAGGTCCATTTGCATTGGGCAATGTATAAAAGAGAGTGCCCCCTTAACTCCTTGGATTTTAGAAAGGTCTCCAATACTTTGCCTTGCAATGTGTTGGAGGCTTCTTTAGGTTCCACGGAATTAAACAATATATATATATCTGTTTCCAACTCCTGCTTCATATCATTTTCAGTTTACATTATAGAATGCTGTATACATCTGCTAACACGACAGTTATGCTGGCAAAATAAAGAATGTTCACACCCTTCTTGGGTGTGATATTGAGTTTTCAACCTAGTTTCACACAAATACAAGACTGCACTGTGTGACTTAGATCATCAAGGAGCAGGAGATTGGAAGGCTCCAAACTGTGTCTTTGAAAGAATTTCTGGGTGACTGTGGGTGGCACTTTCCACTGGTTGGTCCTGGCCTACAGCCCACTTTGTCCTATTGCTAAAACAGCCCTGCTTCTTACTTATTCTCTTACTGTATTTTTTGTTGGTACTGTCTCTAAGAAGGAAAACTAATGTCTTTAAAAAATAAACGTTCACTTAACACTTATCTTGGCAGAAAATCCTATTGCTAGTATGATCAGTTTTGTGAGGATTGGTTGTGATCTTTAATTAGTCCAGTGTATCATATCCTTAGAGGCAAATAATTCTTTGTTGCAGGGTTTCTGCAATCAAAATTCCTCCAAATGAAGACTTCCTAAGAAGACTTCAGTTGTAGTGGTTGAATCAGTGAGTCCTGCAGAAAGAATCATGTCTGTAGTCAGACATTCAAATAATGATGAGCAACATATACAAACTATGGCAAACGCTGATCTGCAAGAGGCATACAAACTCCATCTTATTAGTTAAAGCTTATAGCTGGTTATTTACAAACTATATTATGAACAATCACGTATAGGAAAGATTGTGCTAGGAAGGGACCAACTGTAAAATGTAACTGACAAGATGGAGTTCATTAGATCTGTTGCTGTGCGGGTTTTGGGATAGTTTACATATTTTGCTTATTATTATGTAAAATATTTGAGTTATATACTGTATTCTAATTATCTATTCATAGTTTATATGATCTCATTTATATCTGAGGTTATATTTCTCCTATAAGAATCCTCTATTTAATTTTATTCTTAATGACACTTTGGGTGCAATTAATTCTCTCTCTGAGCTGCAAGTTCTGATATATACAGTTCTCACTCCATCAAAACGTATCCAACCAATGTCATTTGTGGTATTGAAGATCTAGGGCAGTGGCTCCCAAACTGGGTGGTATGCCCACGTGGAGGGCATGTGTCACTCTTAGGGTAGAGCGAGGCTTTGTTTTAGCTCCAGACTTCCGTGTTTACTATGCAACATACCACTAGCTAGAGAAAGACCTCGGTATCCTTGTCAACTACAAGCTTGGAAACAGTGACCAGTGTCAAACAGCAGTAGCAAAGGCAAACAAAAAACCTGTCTTGCATAAAAAGAGGTATTGAAGCAAGAGTGGATAACATTATTTTTCCGTTGTACACATCACTGGTAAGACCTCACCTTGAGTATGCAGTGCAGTTTTGGGCACCAGTTCTGAAAAAGGATATACTAGAACTAGAGAGGGTACAGCGTAGAGCAACAAAATTAATTAAAGGAATGGAGAACTTGACGTATGAGGAATGACTAGACAAACTTATTTACTGTATAGAAAAGATGACTAAGAGGAGACCTTATCACATTGTACAAATATATGAGAGGTCCATACAAGGATCTCTGCGGTGAGGTATTTATTCCAAGGCCTGATCGGATGACCAGGGGACACCCCTTCAGATTAGAGGAAAGGAGGTTTAAACTTAAGAAGAGGAAGGGTTTTTTTTACAGTGAGGTCTGTTAAATTGTGGAATTCTTTGCCCCTGGAGGTGGTTATGGCAGATACAATGGTTATGATTACCTTGTTAAGGAGAAATAGCCATTCATCACGGGCTGACGAGCAGGACGGAGCGCAGACATCTTGCAATATTGACGTCTGTGCGCCTGCTCTGACAGTCCCGGATGGCACTATGAGGCATTGCTAGGAGCCGTTCGGCTCCGGAAGGGACTGACAGAGCAGGCGAGCGGACGTCATTATGGCAAGATGTCTGCACTCCATCCTGCCTGTCAGCCCATGAAAAATGGCTATTTCTCCTTAACAAGGTAATCATTCTGGTGACTAGCGCTACTAAGCAGCCAGTCGCCAGATGATGACTTACTGAAGCTAAAGTTGCTTAGATGTGGTAGTTCCGCTTTAATACATACTTCTGTTGTGATAAACCTCTTAGGGTCATATGTTCAAAGAAGTAGCAAAATAACTTTTGTGGCTTGTAACGGCATTTCAACGTACAGTGTCAGAGAGTGTCGACTGTGATCGAAAATATGTTGTTTTGTCATTGAAGTATGATTTCTGACTGAAATTGTCGTATGTAATGACAAAAAAATGACGTAACTAATGGAAAAAATGTCATAACTAAAGACAAAAATTTTGCAACTAAAGACAAAAATGTCAGTATATATTTATGGTAATTGTGCTTTTGTTGGGTTTCCATCAAATAATATAAGTTTCTCATATTCAAAACTTCACATTCGCTCCACTTTTTTCTTAACATACACATTTTGTCCTTTGCAAGACATTTTTTTGTCATTGTAAACAACAAATTTTCTTTTCCTCTATACGACACTATAGAATAGTTTAGCCCCGCCCCTTTGCCAGGCAATTCTGGAGTTGTGTCGCACACAACGGACATTACTAGTTTTTTGTCGTATACTCTATAGAAAATATGTCGTTCATGCATTCAAATACTTATTTTTGTCGTTCACACAACATTTTTTGTAGTTATCCCTTAATTCACAAAATAAGGAGCAACTCTAGAGCAAAGCATCTACACCACAGGGGAGAAATAAAATTTCTGATTAGCTTAAACTGAGTTTTTAACCCCTCGAATTCTAGAAAGGTCTCCAACACATTTACAACACATATTGTTTTTCTAAGAAATAAGAACTCACTTGCTGCATATGTTAAATTTGGGTGTCATTCAGATCACCCCATGCAGCAGATAAATTACCCCTTTTTTTTTCAAAGAACAATGTTTGGGACTGGATTACTGCTTGGAAGTAAAATGGGAGACAGTTAAGGTTGATCAAGAGATGGATGGAGGGGGAGGGGAGGGAGTGGAGCAGAGCAATAAAAAGCAACAGAAAGAGAGTGATCAAAATGGGAGAAATAGAGAAGGGGAGAGAGTGAAGTGAAGAGTGCAAGAGCAGAAATAACTGAGTGAGAGAATTCATAGGTGGAATGGTGAAAGGATGGGGACAGATAAAAAAGCCAAAAGGTAGAAGCCGAGGTCAAAGTTCAAGTAGGTGGATAGAACAGAGATGTCATAGAGGCAGGTGAGACAGAAAATATGGTGGTAACAGATGAATCTAACTAATAATCTATATATAAAAATCTAAGTAAATCTGGCTCTCAGTCAGGTGGAGTGGCTGGAAAGCACTGATTGGTTGAGGAAGAGGCAGGGGGTGTAGCCCCCTGCCTCCTCGACCAAACACTGCTGCCACTCTGTATTTCAAACTAAATCTTATATATATATATATATATATATATATATATATATATATATATATATATATATATCTATATAAAAGAATAAGCCTCATTGCATAATTTATGGTACCTCACACACAGAACATAATTTATGTCTCCTCAGAAAACAAACACACATTGCACAGAATTCCTCATTACATAATTCATGTCTCATTAGGAGACATAACTCCTATTGGGTGATTCAATGGTGACTTTACTGCTCCCATTGGGTGATTCAATGGGGGCATGTTTATCATACAGGGAGTTGGCCCGCCCCCTCCAGCCCATCCACCACTATCCAACTGAGAAAAAAAAATATAGCTGCCACTCGCTCCTGAAGTAGGGGATATCAATAACTTCTCCTGGTCCACACACACTCTCACTCAGGATCATGACCCCACAAACACACTGTTTCACCTCCCACAGATAATTGTAACCCTCCATACACTCTGTTTCAGTACGAGGGTGTAATGTTTCCATAAAATACAAACTCAGGGATAGACTTAATAGCAACTCTTTTAGTTAACTCTTTTCATCTCTTCAGTCAACCTCACTAACTGTCTGTTTTCAACTGTCACTCCTCCACTTCCTGCTTCCTGATTCTTGCCCTTTCTCCTTAAAGTCAGAGAGATGCTTTGCTATATGTTACAGAGGGCAAACCTCAAACACCACTATTTATTTGTTCCCTCAGCATATTGCTACGCTGCCTCAACTGAAGAGCCACCATGTGTTATATTGCTATGTTACCATAACTTAACCCTTTGAGTGCCAGAGGGGTACGCAACGCATTGCAAAGCAATGCGTTGCGTACCCCTCTGGCACTCAAAGGCTTAAGTAAGGAGGAGTTACTGCTCCCATTGGGTGATTCAATGGGGGAGTGATTTAAATCATGCAGGGAGTTGGCCTGCCCCCACTATCCAGCCCACCCACCACTATCCAAGTAACTGAAAAAACAAAATGGCTGCCACTCGCTCCTACACCACAAACACAAACACATCAGCCAAAAAACACATACACACTCACACTCAATCACACACACTCAATCACACACTCACACTCAATCATACACACTCACAATAATTCACACACTCACACTCTCTCACTCACTCACACATTCACTCACACACACTCAATCACACTCACACACTCAATCACACACACACTCAATTAAACACACTCACACTCTCTCACTCACACTTTCTCATTCACATTCTCACACACTCTGTCACACACACTCAATCAGACTCTCACTCTCACTCACTCAATCACACACACTCTCACTCAATCACACATACTCACTCACACTCTCACTCATACACTCTCACTCACTCTCATACACCCTCTCACTCACACTCTCACTCTCACACACTCTCACTCAATCACACACACGCACACACACTCACTCACACCCATTCACATGCAATCACTCACACTCACTCACACCCCGGGAGCCAGCACGATCCACCTTCCACCATAGTCTCACTCACACTCACTCACACCCCGGAAGCCAGCACGATCCACCTTCTACCATATTATGTGCAATTACCACATGCATTTCAACTACATGAATGAATGCCACTCACACACACTACTCACACTCACTCACACCCCAGAAGCCAGCACGATCCACTTTCCACCATAGTATGTGCAATTACCACATGCATTTCAACTATATGAATGAATGCCACAGTGGAGGCATAAGTACAAACCCAAACTCATTACAATGACACATTAGTCACCCCCTCATGACTCACTTCTGTGTGTGTGTGTGTGTGTGTGTCTCTGTGTGTGTCTGTGTGTTCCTCACTGTGTGTGTTGCATGTCTGTAGCACACTCTCTGTGTGTGCATGTTGTGCATTGCATGTATGTGTGTATGACTGTGTCACTCTTTATGCATCTCAGTGCACGCATGTGCATTTGCGTGTGTGTCTCTGTGTGTGTTTGTCTTGCATCCATGTGTGTTCATTAATTCCCTATATATCCTGACGGGCAGTGCCGTCCCACATTGCTAGTAAATAAATAAAAACATTACCCATTGGCAGTGGGTTTCCTGATCCTGCCCACTCCTACCCAGTTCCTGGTAGAATGAAAGCAGGGGAGCTCTTTTGCTCCCCTATGTCTCCTCTATTGATCTCCCAGCTTTTTGACGCAATTTGTGTCATTATTCTCATGCCCTGCTGCACCAGAGGACTCCTCCAGGTGGACATCAATGGAAAGTTCCCAGGTATGTATAGAAGAGACAATGACAGTAAGAATGTGGATATTAACAGGCATATTTTGAAACACTCATCTTTTATCAAGGAATCTCTATTTATCCCTTTGAGTACCAGAGGGGTATCAATGCATTGGATTCCTCTCTGGCACTGAAAGAGTTAAACATGTCACACGTACCTAACAGCAGTTTATCAAGGCAAACTGAAAAAGTAGCCATAGTAACATAGATGACGAGGCTGAAAAAAGATGCATCCATCAACTTTAGTTCATGTCATGTCAGCCCTGTCGATGCAGAGGAAAACCCATTGAAAAGGAAAACCCATTGAAGCCATTTCCAATTAAGCCTCTAGCGGGTGAAAAAAATTCCTTTCTGACTTGATATGGCAGTTAGATATTTCCCTGCATCAACATCCTGTTTGTTTTTGAAACAGTCATAATTATCACTATTGTTCTGAGCTAGAATGATATCTACTTTTTGAATAGGGTGACCACATTTCCATTCTGCCATTTAGCGACAGTGTGGTGACGAGAATACTTCTCTACATCTCTATGGCAGCTATGTAGGAGGGGTCAGTGTACATCACTGGACATCAGTGCTTAAATTGCTCTTTATCTGGCCCACCACAGAGTTCTAAACACTATAGGGAGAATTGTCCATTGACTTCTGTGACAGAAAGTGTTGCCTGTGGTGGACTACATGATAATATACATCACACCCAATGCCTTAGACTAGCGTTACACTACAATAAAGTCAAACTGCAGCTCCTGTTTGATGTCAGGATCAAGGCTCAGTTCTGTCCGTAGTGCTTAGGGCCCTGTCTAGAAGCCATTTTCTTGTAGCCCAGCAGAGGCACCAATTTATGTCACAGTAGGCAATGGGCAGTTCTATTTCTAGTGTTTAGATTCTTTATTCAGGGACTTCGTATTGTCCCTGATAGGGGCTGCCTGGGACATGTGACACACACCTAAATTCTGGGACTGTCCCTTGCAATCAGGGACATGTGGTCAACCTATTTTTGAAAGGAACTACAGTATCTGCAAACACAGTATCTCGAGGCCAAGAATGCCATAACGTTACTGCCTTAACTGTAGAAAATCCCTGCCTTCTATTTGTATGTAGGCTATCTACTGACTGCAGATTTTTGTACCAGACTAGCGTCTAGATTCTATTGCAGGTGCTAAATGTTAACACCCATTTTATAAAATATTTTCCTATTGAAGTCTAAGGAGAAAACTGGAGATAAAAGCAGAGATAAATTAGCACATGTAATAGAATCTAGCCCTAGAGGTGCAATTCTAAAGCAACTAAACTGCATAATAGGGCGTAATATAAATTCAATTGATTTAAGCCTTTCAGTGCTAGAGAGGACACCAACACATTGCTTGCAATGCATTGGAAACCTCTATCATTGACGTGGTAAAAAGATACATTTAAATCAGTGGGAATTTTTGACCCAAATGGTGCAGTTTGTTTATGTGGGAGATCTAGAGAATCTGAACCTTTGCTACAACTAATGCTTGGGTCCCCCAATTCACTATAAACTATTTAAGAAAAAAAAAAGAGAAACTTACATAGAATGCTAAGCCCATTGAGTTCATTCTGCACATTCTGCCATTCCTGCCCTGGTTTCCAAAATACTGTTCACACTTCATCACTCACACATAAGTCATCATCCAGTCATATTATTACACACACACAATAAATGAATGAATATACTTATTTATATAGCATCATCAAGTGAACACAGGGCTTTACAAGTTAAGGATTTGGACAATGTAAGGTTACAAGTGCTTTGCAAAGTGAAACACTGTAAGTGAGGTCATACAGAGTATTTAAGGGTTAAGCGTGGACAGGCACGTGCACTCATAGACACCAAGGGGGGCTTGAGCACCTGCCTTTTTTGTCCAAAGCCCCCTCGTGCCCTTTTAACAAAAAAAAAAAATTATGAGAAGTGCCCTTTTTTTCATTTGAGCCCCTGCCCCCCAAAATGTCTGTGCACGTCCCTGAGCTTGGATGATGAAGAATTAAAGAAAAATTATTCAGTTTTAAAGGCAATTACCTTATAAATCCATTACTGTCAAGTAATGGATACAAATAGATAAATACTGGTATCAATCACATGCTCTAAACCCCTTAGATTAAATCTGGATCTGGACAACATCCAAAATAGCCTTAAACAAGTTAAAAAAGTTAACTGTGTGTTGGATGATGATTTGTGCTGTACCTTCAGGGATAGTATTATTGCTGTACAGTCCTAATTCTGTGTATTGCCTCAAACGTTTTTTGTGGATATGTGTATATTTTCAGACTAGGGTAGATTCACTAAGTGGTGATAAAGAGGTGATAAAATGGAGATGACTTCTATGGAGCCTATGCACTAAAATTTCTTTTCTTGTCAACCCAACAGCCCAACGCGTATCTCCAAGATGGGTGGCTTCGTCAGGGGTGAGTGGCGAAACGCGTTGGGCTGTTGGGATGACAAGCGAGTTCTGACCTACTTTATGTTTCTATTTGGATAGATGAGTATTATTATTCTTTTTACTACATTTATATAAATATTTTGCACAATATATATTGTACTTGCACTTAGGGGATAGTGTATGGGCTTTGACTTCAGATTGACACTTTCTCTCTATACATTAATGAAGACTCATCATATTTTGCAGGGCTCGCTCTCCTTTGATTTTAAATGTGTTTATTAACACTGTCTATATTTTTTATTCGTTTTTAAAGCGGAACTACCACCTCTAAAAAACTTGCCCCCAATAATTCCCCATCTGGCGACTAGCTGCTCAGTAGCGCTAGTCACCAGAATTATCACCACGTTAATGAGAATTATCCATTGTTCCCGGGCTGACAGGCAGGATGGAGTGCAGACATCTTTCCATAGTGACGTCTGCGCACCTGAATTGTCAGTCACAGCCGGCTCTAGGAGGCGTTGCTAGGAGCCGTTCGGCTCCAAAAGGGACTGACAGCGCAGGCGAGCAGGTGTCACTATGGAAAGATGTCTGCGCTCCGTCCTGCCTGTCAGCCTGGGAACAATGGATAATTCTTGTTAACGTGCTAATAATTCTGGCGACTAGCTCGACTGAGCAGCTAGTTGCCAGATGGGGAATTATTGGGGTCCAAGTTTTTTAGCGGTGGTAGTTCTGCTTTAATAAACAATTTGATACTTATTTTCTGTACCATTAAGTGTGCCTCTCTTTACTGGGTCTCTGTTTATGGGGTTATCATGTGGTTTCTTTTCCCCATGATTCCTCATGTTCTTCATAGGAACTGGTGAATTGATATCACTGGAGAAGTCCTCTCCACTTTTTCATCTTTTTATCAAAGTGTAGTGAATCTCGCCACTTTTGTGACTGTCTCTATACAGCTGACCTGTATGAAGATAAAGGGTAAAATATGGGAAAGAAGAATGCAGTGTAAATCTGTCTGGATTGCTCTTTCAAACTCCAGCTCAGGAAAACTGACTCTTTTATCACTGGACTTCCAAATTAATCTAGAATTATATTTCCTTTGGATGGCAGACTTCCAGCTATAAACAGTCTTTACACAGCAATCAGATTTGTCCTTGTTAGACTTCTTGCCTTTAATATACAACAGTTCAGATATCATGTCTTGATAGAATCTTGGAGTTTAATTATATCCTATTCAATCAGTGTGTGAAATGTATTCTTGTCAATAACAATAAGATTCATGAGTTTAACTGAACAGTGTGTAAACACAAAATCCCAGTGTGTAATAAAAATCTGAATGATTTATGATTTAAACCAAATTAGGAAACATTTAATCCCTAAACCTCTGGATTTACAGCAGACTTTTCTAGGGAAAATCATAAAGAGCAAGGGGGGTTTCCCAGTGATTTCAAAGGGATTTTTAACCCCTTGAATGTTAGGGGGTAAATATTGTGAGGGGATTTTCATAATATTTAGTTCTTCCCTATAGTGCAGTTGTTTTGCTCCAGAATTGTTCCAGTTTGCTTTAAGGCCCTTGATTTCTTACAAGTCAGTTAAAATTAATGTTAGAATTTGTCTTATCGACAGGGGAGGGCTGGCCTGGGGGGCAGGGGGGCAATTGCCTCCTGGGCTGGTCATATGTCTGGGCCAGTTGGCCACTGGCTCACTTAATCTCCATCTTGTTGCTATAAATGGAGAAACACTAGTGATACCACAGAGCTTACAATTGAAATGCTGCTATACAAATGATATCACAAAGCTACAATCCAAATGAGGCTACACTAGTTACATAACCCATGTCCACTGTAAGCTCTATAGTATCACTAGTGTAGCTTTACTTAAATTGTAAACTCTGTAATATCAGTAGTTTAGCCCACTTTAATGTAAGCTATGTGGTATCGCTTTACTTGATGATATTAATGCCACGTTTAAAATTAACAAAAGGAGGTGGGCTTTGAGAGTGGGCTCAAATGATAGTAGAAATGGGCCGCTTGATTTTATTTGCCCCCCAGGCCACAAGTTGCCAGCCCTCCCCTGGTTATCGAAGAGTCTCCATATTGGTGAAAGCCATCTGAAGGCGGGAGAACATGGTCAACAGCATCAGATGAATCAAGATTGTGTCTGAGTGGGGGCAGACTGATATCCACCACCAACGCACACACACCCACACACACATACACACACCCCACATACACACCACACACACACACACCACACACATACCCACACACACACCACATACCCCCCCCACACAGACACACACACACCACACACATACACACACACACCACATACCACACACACACACCACATACCCTCCCCCACACACACAGACACGCACACACACACACCACATACCCCCTCACACACACACACACCCACACACCACACACACACACTCACACACCACACAACCACACACACACCAACACACACACAGGCGTTTTTGGTCACTAAACACATATGCACTGGTGTGACAACAATGAAATGTGAATAGACTCAGTACATTATTTATCTGCTTGATCCATAATCTGTATTACATGGATTTACAGTATGAGGCTTCACATTTGTCTTGTGTTTTTTTTTCTAATTTCCATAGAAATACCATATGGACTAGAGAGTTTATCACACTAGAGAAGTTATCACCTTTTTATCACTCCTTAGTGCAACTCCCTCCCAGGACAGAATCAAAGGTCACCCACTCCTGGTCTATGCTTGGTAGAGTTTTTCACGCAAAAAAATTTCAGGAAAAAAAAAATTCATGAAAAAAGATTTCCATGCAAAAATTACACAAAGAAAATTCTAGGTATTGTTACTGTCTATTTTTTTATTCTCTAAATTGTGGGTTAGCCCCTCTGATATCATTCATAATGAATAACAGCAGAGTACAGCATTCTGGATATGCTGCCATCCCCCAGTATGAAAAATCTTGGCTTAATTCAAGAGACCTTAAGGGGATAACAAAAAATACCACAATTTATCCCCTTCAAGCACGTGTAAACTTGCTGTCCAAACAATTTTCTTAAAGCAGGGGGTCCAGCATCCATTACATGTATTAACAGATGCGCTAGTAACGGACCATAGGTCCATTAAAGAGCAGTAAACTTCTGTTATGAAAAAATTATATTTTGTAGAGTTTTTCCTCTTGAGTAAAGCAAAGGTAAATTTTATGGAGAAATGTATATTTCCAGAGTAATTACAGTTTAAACTCTTGTCTTTTTACATCAACAGTGCCCTCTAGTGATCAGATTCCAGTTAGTTAACTCAGTTATTGCTTTACTCAGCAGGAAAAGCTCTAGGTTTTCATAAAAAATGTTTCCCGCTCCTTTAACACCACTTATGTCAAGGAAGACAAGCTGATATTCTGTGGGTCATTGAGTGTATTGCTTTCCACTAAGCCTTGCTTACAGCTATGAGCTAAACAAGGTGTAGAGGACATGGTATGGGTGTATACGCTATGCATGTGTATGGTATGGGGCTGGCAAACAGATCTTGCAGTCATTAAAGTTCTAACACTGGCACAGTGTGTCACCCTGGCATGTGTTATTGTAGGTGCATACTATGAAGTTAATGCCAGTGGAGCTGCACAATTGAATTTATACATTTGCCAGTGGAATGGCTAGTATAAAATATAATAGCATAGCTTTTATTAAACTTTCTTTTGTACAAAAAACTTAACCAAAGCAAATGCAATAAAGCCCATAAGGGATCGAATATAAGCCTAAATTTAAACCAGTTGGTTTTAAAGAATTTAAATGGGAAATCAATGAGAAATAATTAAATAGAAAATAACAAATGTAATTTTAAGATGATAACTGCAATAACTAACGCTGAAAAAACCAACCATCACCCACCAGGATGTTGTATCCAAAATATAGATTTACTAGTTTAAAAGCCAGTGTACATGGGACACAGTGCCACCCAGCACCCTCGGCTGGTGCCTGGAGCCTCTCTGCTCACTGCCTGCGCTGCAGTCATGCGCAGTACAGAGTGCCCGAATGTGCCGTTGCTGATACAGAGCGGAGCTCTCCAAATTTGGGCCGTAGTCCTCTCTGCGCACCTTCCTGGGACAGGACTCTGGTCCAAAATCGGAGCTGCCTGCTCCGTATCAGCCGTGGCGCATTCGGGCAGTCTGTACTGCACATGACCATACCTCCCAAGTGTCCCTCTTTAGGAGGGACTGTCCCTCTTTTAGACCCAAATCCCTCTGTCCCTCTTTCGCACCCTAATGTCCCTCTTTTTAGGAGATCAGACTGTGTGGTGTGTATATAAGTGTATCATATTACTCTACAGCAATAAAACTCACATTATTGTTTGTTTAAACATTAGTACATGTGTTTATAAATTAGTATGTGTAAATAAAATACTTTGGTCTTGTTATAAGTCATTTATTACATTACACAAGGAGGTGTCAATAGGCTATGAAATAGCCTGAAAATGATCGGTAATTCCCCGCCCACCAGCCACAACCCCAGCCACACCCCCTAAAACACAAGTGTCCCTCTTTGGCAATTTGAAATGTTGGGAGGTATGCATGACTGCAGTGCGCGCAGTCTCTACTGAGCTTGACTGCAGCGCGCTCAGTCTCTACTGCTCATGACGGCTTCTGACAAATATCCTAGCGAATGATTATATAGGATTGTGTATCCAAATGATCAAAGTTTTATACCTGGCTGGTCCTTTCTCAAAGCTAGTACAGGCTTGAGTAAGGACTATTTAGGTTCAAAACATTGATCATTTTTGTGTGAGTACATAATAAATATATCTTTTGGATACTGAATCCTGGTCCAGATTTGACCTGTCTGGGATGTAAGATATATACTGTTTTCATATCTGAGATTGTTTGTTAGAGTGCATGTACTTACATCCTAAAGTCTTTTAAAAGGGATAGTAATACTTAAAATGTAAAAAAAAATGGTTTTATCCCTCTGAGTAAAACAAAGGTACTCCCACCGCTGAAAGGTGTTTTATTCAAAAGTTATTACAGCTCAAACATGATTTTTTTAGGTGCAGTATCACAGTGGCCTGAAACTGTACAGTGGCGCTGTTGCTGCACCATCTTATGGAGATTTATGGTTAACTGACCAGAGCTTTCCATAGGATAGTGTAGCAACAGCACCACTGTACAATTTCAGGCCACTGAGATATTGCACCTAAAAAAATCAAGTATGAGCTGTAATAGTAATAACTTTTAAATAAAACACCTTTCAGCAGTGGAAGTACCCTTGTTTTACTCAGGGGGATAAACCCTACAACATATTATTTGTGGCAGCCTATCAGGCAGCTGGTTTGCTTAAGAGATGATCCACTTATATTTGTGTCCATATTCCACAATAAAGTGTTTGACTTAGTGACTCAAATGGAGTGAAAAAATTGGATGGAACTAAGTTGTTAATTTTAAATGCAGTTAATCTTTACATCAAGTGTGTTTGTAATGGCAAAAGAAGGATAAAGCCAGATCTCTAGAGGTAGCAGGTATTGTTATAACAAAGAAGATTGCTTTTGAGGAAGTAGAAAGGCAGACTCAGCACAAGGTCAACACGTGCATAAGGTTAGATAGAAGGCAAAACACCTAATCAGATGGGCCAGGACTCAGACAGAAGATAAAGTAACCTAGTGAATTTAAAAAAAAAAACTACAATATTTTTTGTAGGTACATCAGTGAAAGAAGGAGAACTATAGATGTTATAGTTACTAAAAACATAGCTCAAGTGTCAGAGTAGACAAGGAGGAATGATTGTTTCTGCTCTGATTTTACAGCTGAATCTGAAGGTAGTGAATTAAGGCAAGATTTTTCATATTGGGGGATGGCAGCATATCCAGTATGTTGTACTTTGCTGTTATTCATTATGAATGATATCAGAGGGGCTAACCCACAATTTAGAGAATAAAAAATTAGACAGTAACAATACCTAGAATTTTCTTTGTGTAATTTTTGCATGAAAAACATTTTTCATTACATTTTTTCCTGAAAGTTTTTTGCGTGAAAAACTCTACCTGTGCATAGACCAGGAGTGGGTGACCTTTGATTCTGTCCTGGGAGGGAGTTGCACTAAGTAGTGATAAAAAGGTGATAACTTCTCTAGTGTGATAAACTCTCTAGTCCATATGGTATTTCTATGGAAAGTAGGAAAAAAATAACACAAGACAAATGTGAAGCCTCATAGTGTAAATCCATGTAATACAGATTATGGGTCAAGCAGATAAATAATGTACTGAGTCTATTCACATTTCATTGTTGTCACACCAGTGCATATGTGTTTAGTGACCAAAAACGCCTGTGTGTGTGTGTGTTGGTGTGCGTGTGTGTGTGGTTGTGTGTGTGGGTATATGGGGGGGTGTTAGGGTTGCCACCCAGCCGGTATTTTACCGGCAGGCTGGTAAAAAATTGGCTTCTGTCCAATGTTAAGTCTATGGAGGGAATGCCATGGTCGGTATTTTTTTGAAGAAAAGGTGGCAACCCTAGGGTGTGTGTGTGTGTTGGTGTGCGTATGTGTGTGTGGCCGTGAGTGCGTGTGTGTGTGCATGTGTGTGGGTGTGTGTGTGTGTGTGGGTGCGTGTGTGTTGGTGGTGGATATCAGTCTGCCCCCACTCAGACACTATCTTGTTCATCTGATGCTGTTGACCTTGTTCACACGCCTTCAGATGGCTTTCACCAATTTGGAGACTCCTCAATATGAAAAACATGCAGAGATGATTGATAGCGACAAATTCTAACATTAATTTTAACTGACTTGTAAGAAACCAAGGGCCTTAAAGCAAACTGGAACAATTCTGGAGCAAAACAACTGCACTATAGTTAAGAATTAAATATTCTGAAAATCCCCTCACAATATTTACCACCTAACATTCAAGGGGTTAAAAGTCCCATTGAAGTCACTGTGAAACCCCCCTTGACCTTTATGATTTACCCTATAAGTAAACATTTTGCTTTTATGCATAGGGCCCAATGTATCCCTTACCCTGCAATTTTTAATGTCAGCTTGAGCATATGGATACAATTTTTGTCCTATCTCCACTCAGGCAACCTGCTACTCCAGTGGTAACTTTGCTAAATGGAAAGACTGATGATCTTGAAATGGATGTAGTGAGAATAACAAATTTATTAACCCTTTGAGTGCCAGACGGGTATCCAACTCATTGCAGGCAGGCAAAGGGTTAAAATAAATACATTTATGAACAAGTAGAAAGACCTCTACACGTCCTTGGTCATTAGCAGATTATTTAATCAGTAGGAATATCTCAAACTCAAATGCTACATCTGGGGCTAGTTAAAGGCTTTGTGTGCATCACACTCTTAACCTCTCAGCACCAACACATAACAATAAATACTAATCATGACAAGTATCAGCAAACCAACTAAAGGGACTGAATTATCTTTAACTCACTAAAAACACTAATTTAAAAGAATGTGTTTATATATATTTACTGATACTTTTCCTTGCATTTATGTATTTTTACACTTTGGTACTAGAGAGGTGTGACACATGATGCACATAAAACCTTCAAATAGCTCCACATGTATCATTCTGATAAAATGGCCGGCTTATGACCAAGAAGTGTGTCGAGGTTCCAATACTTTTTGATATATTTGCTGCATCTACTTTAAGAGCATGAGTCTTTTTTTACTTAGTAATCTTGTAGGTGGAGCAGTTGAATGCTTGTGTGGGGAAGGGATACAATTATCTCCACATGCTCTTGACAGGTGATCTGTAACAAGACACAGATACAAAATACTGGGTAAAAGGTTAATGTTTCCTTAAAAAATGCTTACAGTTTTTATGTCTAGTGCCCCACTACCACTTGTGTATGTTTGTGTGTGTATGTTTGTATGTACGTGTTTGTTTGTGTGTGCGTGTATGTATATGTGTGTGTTTGTGTGTGCGTACTTGTATATGTCTGTCTATGCGTGTATGTGTGTGTGTTTGTGGGTGTGTGCATGTGTATGTGTTTGTTTGTATGTATGTCTGTGTGTGTGTGTGTGTGTGTTTATGTGTGTGACGCTATTCTAGGAGATTAGTAGATACCTTTATTGACTGAGTAGCTTTAGAATGCAGGCTTTCAGGACCCCTTATGTCTCTTTATCACTCATGATATAGAGTAAGAACTCAACACCTACTTGGACTCTACAGATACTCAGATAGCCAATAAAGGAACATAAAGGGAACATAGTACCACCCTTATGGTATTCTCTGAAGCCTACGTACTGAGACAAGGGAAGCAACCTTTGACTTTCAGCTGCTGTAGACTACAACTGCCATCATCCCCCCACCATCTGGTGGATGGTTAGGATCATGAAAGTTGTAGTCTCCAACAGCTGGTGAGCCAAAGGATGTCTACACCTATAATAAGATCTTTCATTCTGTATAGATTTTAATACATAGCATCTACAGAATAACATAGAGATTGGAGAATGTATCTCACTGGAACATTTTTCTCCATTTTATCTCCTTTTTATAACACCTTGGTGCATAATCGCAGCTGTTGTTAGACTTCAACTTTCATTATCTGTGGCCGGTATAGGATGATGGGAATTATAGTCCAGCAAAAGATCCAGTTTGTCTCCCCACACAATAATAATATGCACAACAGCATCTAACATTTCTCATAATTGGGGTGCTAAAGGCTTTATCTGTCTGATTTGACAGGGGTAATAGAATACAAACGTTACTGGGGAAAATGGAATCCGTCACACACTTGACCTTTGATATAAAGTATATTTCCATCTAGCTAATGCAACTATACCCTAGGCTAAGAAACATACTATTAACCACAATAAAGAGGCCTTTCCACAAGGCAAGTACTCTTTCTTAATATGCATGCACAAACATATACCATTTATGCATATGCATAGCCTGGCTTAGATGAATAGCACATACCTAGAGCATTTCTCTCTACTAATTGATACAAAACCCACTGAAAAATAGGTGACAATCTCAGATTATTCCCTGTGTTCATTTCATTAAATTGTGACCTTAAAGGTATAGTAATATGTAATATGTAAAAAATATATATTGTAGTGTTTATCCCCCTGAATAAAACAAGGGAACTCCCACTGCTGAAAGGTGTTTTAGTCAAAAGTTATTATAGCTCAAAGTTGAATTTTTTAGGTGCAATATCACAGTGGCCTGAAATTGTACAGTGGCGCTGTTGCTACACCATCCTATGGACAGCTCTGGTCCGTAGACCATAAATCTCCATAGGATGGTGTAGCAACAGCGCCACTGTACAATTTCAGGCCACTTTGATATCGCACCTAAAAAATCAATTTTGAGCTGTAATAACTTTTGAATAAAACACCTATCAGCAGTGGGTGTACCCTTGTTTTACTCAGGGGGATAAACCCTACAACATATTCTTTTTTACATATGAAGTATTACTATCCCTTTAAAATGTAACTGTCACTTTGTAAAAAACGGTTAATTTGAAAGAGCTTTCAAAATTACTTATATGTTATATTAAGCATTTTTTATTTGAAACAATAGTCATAGCCATAAAGTCACAGATCCACCTTAATAGTAAGAATATAAATCTATTTACAGTAAAGACGTTTTATTAAGACTTTCAAAAGAAAAAGCAGTCTATGAGAGCAGATTTTTGGCTTGCAGCATTATTCACTTAACTAGTGTAAAAGCCCGTGTACACGGGCCAACGTCCAGGTAATGTTAACTCTTTGAGTGCCAGAGGGGTACGCAATGCACTGCTTTGCACTGCGTTGAATACCCCTCTGGCATGCAAAGGGTTAAGAGACCGCTACCTCACCGCTCTACGCGATGCAGTCTTGCGTCGCCTCACTCACGCGATGCAATCATGCACAGTAGAGACTGCCCGAACGAGGGCAGTCTCTACTGCGCATGACTGCATCGTGACAAACATCCTAGCGAATTATTATATAGGATGGTTTAAACAGTCAGTGTAATTCAGTTGATTGGAGAACTGTATATTTGCTAAAGATTTCTATAAAGCATGATAGGGAGAATTAGACAATTACTACCCTCTGAATCTGAGTTCTGTAGTGGAGAGACGAACAGAAACATTGATGTTGAGGTGAAAAATATGTTTTTTTTCAAGTGAGGCTGATATACCAAGGAGAATTGGAGGAACTCTGTAGCAACCCAATAAATAAAATTTTCCCAAATACCAGTTGATTTAAAGGGGTCATTTTACTTCCCTTTTGAGTGTCAGAGGGGGTATCCAAAGCATTGCAAAGCAATGAGCTGGATACCACTCTGGCAATCAGTGGGTTAATACACTGGGTATGTTCTTTTTTCCCCATTGGTGTAGTTGATTTGCTCTAAAATTGGACCTTTTTAGCATCTGAGAAATATCTAGCAGTCAAGGAGTTCAAAGACCAATTTAAATAAATATGGATTTGGTTTTTCCCATTTGGTACAGCTGGTTTGGGTGCTGATAAGGAAATACACACACTGCAGTATTGAACTAGTTCCTGTGTGCTCCTGCAGAACAAAACATAACTGCCATCTACCACCCATGACTATCCATCCTTGGTTGTGTTGTACACATCATCAGTTCTCTTTGTCAGCTATTGGCAGTTCTAAAACTTCTGGTTTAAGGATAAGGGGTTTGCAGCATTGTTTAGAGAGATATGGATGCACTGGAGGGGTTAAGGGTGATTTTGACATGTTGGGTCAGTACTGGGACATGAGCAAGTTACACTTGAAACTAGGGTTGCCACCCAGCTGGTATTTTACCGGCAGGCCGGTAAAAAATTGGCTTCTGTCCAATGTTAAGTCTATGGAGGGAATGCCATGGCCGGTATTTTTTTGAAGAAAAGGTGGCAACCCTACTTGAAACTCTTAATTCAGATGTATGCCAAGGGAGTAGAGATGGGATTTGTTCTTCTGGTCCCTGTCAGCTGAACCTTACACGAGTTGGCAATCTTATTAAAGAGCCATGCAGTCAGATATAAAATGATGGTTGAAATAAAGATGATAGATGTATGCTGTTAGATGCCTCAGTAAGAGTACATGACCTGTGTCTAATAAACAGGAACTGGGTTGGTCCCATTCTTGAGATTTGGATGGAGGGTGGTAGTATGAAAAACATCAATGTGTCATATGGTCATCTCCTGACCTATGTCAGCCACAGCTTGAGGATGCTGAGGCAGCTAAGGACTGCCACTAGGAAAACTTTAGGTTCAAAAGTCTTATCATTTCTGTTCCAGGCTCCAGTGACCCTCAGAGATTTCACAGATGAACCTATGGATCATTTCCTCTTAAGTTATCCTTTAATGCACAGATTTACAAAGAGGTGTCTTGCGCCTTAGGTATTCCTTCTCTTTCAAGACTCAAATACTCTAAGTGGGTCTATGTTGCATACAGCAGAGGCTGGGATTTGACTGGCACAATTTTTCTAGTGACAGTGTAGTAAGATACTTCAAGTGGAAGGCACAATGCCAGCTTTTTATTAGGCAAAAAACCCTCCCATGTCAGGTGGTGCATGACATGGTGAGTGAGGTTAGGAGAATTCAGGCTCTTGAAAAACATTCACCTCTGATTGGTGTTACACGTGGAGGAACATTAAACTTGTATCCTTATAATTTGTCTCACATTGTGTGTTTTTCCTAGGGATGGCTTCTATATATAATCATTCCATTCTGAGATTCATGGCTCCCACTGGGCTCCTTTCCTTTCCCCCTGGTTTATATCACTGGCATTCCCATCTCCGCTTCACTCCAGGGAGTGGATCCCCCTGGTTAGAATGTTTTCAGTGCATGACAAAAACAATCAAATAATTATGGTTACAGGCTTTCTCATGCAGAACATCCAACTTTATTTAACAACAACATAATCTAACTAGTGTCCTTTTGGGAGGAATTGTTACATTTCCATAGTCATAAGTCGCTATATATCTCTTTTCCAGAGAGGGATCTTTGCTTGCTGTTTCTTTATTAAAGGGATAGAAATGTCTATAATAAAGTTGAACTCCGAGTCTTCTATATTCATTTGATAACATGCAGTGCTAAGTTTAATAACGTACTGTTCTGTAGTTCAAAAGATACTGAAGTTTAAATAATCCCCCTTCCGCCCCTTCTGGCCGCATCACGCTGCCTGTAAGAGTGGTTCGGATGGAGAGTGGTGAGGTACAACCTTCAGTAAGCAAAAGGAAAATCCTGCCCTCCTTCTTTAAGAGGGGCAGGGCTTTCCTTATACTTACTCATTGAAGTTTGTCCCTCACTGCATCTGTCCTGTCCCAGGACCAGATTCCAGATTCAGGGGGAGGTGGTCCAAAGGGGCGGGAAGGGGGATAATTTAAGCTTCAGTATCTTTTGAACTACAGAACAATTATTAAACCAATATAGAAGGCTAGGTAGTAGATAGGTTCAGGTTTCAATAACTTTCTCTGTCTCCTAGAGAATGGATAATAATAAGAATATATTCTGTACACTAGCCACAGGAAAATTGAGTTGGCAGATTAAGTGAGGCTAAAATACCAGCTCCTCCAAATATAACAACTATTATAAATTAGTGAAACAAGAGTGGCAATTATGAAATAAAAGATATAAGAATAAAAATATTATCCCACCAAAATAGCATAAATACTCTCAGAAAGAATATATATATATATATATATATATATATATATATATATATATATATATATATATATATGTATATATAGGGCTTAAAAGTTGAAGTCCTTTGCTACTAGCCAGATCTGAAAAGTTACTCACCACTGCAAGACATAACATACCCACCAGGACTGAATTTCTACTCCCAGGGCTAAATTTTCACTCGCCATTGGCTAGTGGTGAGTGGAAATTTTGAGCCCAGTGTATATATATATATATATATATATATACTAACTGAATAGTGAAAATGCTGAAAAATGAGGAGAAGAAATACCTGATACATACTCAAAATTAACATACTCAAAATTAAATGATTGAGATGAAGGGTGATGGTTAGTTTTCCCTCCACAAACTCCTATCTGATACTGCCTGAGGCAGGTTCGTTGTTTGGACATATTGACGTCTACATCTGGCGCTCAGATGGAAAGCGGTAGAGATACACCAAAGACCAATAATGGAATGGAATACTGGTAAAGAAGAGGGACTGTTCAGGGGATAGGGACCCCTATATGCCTCCAACCAATCTGGTATATTGTGAGTGTGTTTTTAGCTTGTGATGTTAATGTTGTTGCAATAAATACTACACTTGGATGCTTTTATCTTTTCTGTGTTTCACTTTTGAGTGCTGACTGCAGAACATTGAATCCTAGAGGAACTTATAACTTGGGTTCCCTTACTTAGTGAAACACTATACGATACTCCTTCAATGTGCCCATTCTTCAGTAGATCCTGTGGGTATTCCAGGTGGTCCACGGAGGCCCCTTGAAGGAGTCATGGCCATTTGTCTCTCTAGTCCTTCTCTGCAGATATCACGGTTCCGGGCACAGTTCCTACTTGGTAAATCCTGTACAGGCACATTCTATCTTCAACCACAACTACTTAATACTCCTAACCCCTGACTCTCTACTGGTGCATGCTATTTTATTAAACATGTGTATTTGCTTTATAACTAATTTGAATTTAAATGAAATGTATGTGTTTCTTGAGACTCGGATACAGACGTACTAAATGAGCATTGATCATTTGTTCATCCTGTTTTACTAGGGGAAATGGGAAGGGACTGGTAGGAGGGTAGAGAGAGAGAAGAAGCGATTTGAAACACAGAATAGCTAGTACACTCCTGGCATGAAGTGGAGGGTTAGCCTCCTTGGTTATGGCTGTGACTGATTGTTGAAACAGCCTGTGAATCGCTACTTTAGCTGTAATGGCCAATCCTGATTTTTAAGTGGATAGACCCTCAAACTAATATAATCAGGATGTAGCACATTTTCCTTCCTTACTTTAGCAGCCAGAAACAGAGTTACAGCCAAAAGGATCATCACATCTCCCTGTATATAGAACAGCTACTGGATAGTCTACAATCATTGTTCCGCTTAGTGGGACTGCAGTAGAAGGCTGCTCTTTTATTCTACAAGCCCTGCTAGTACATTCTTTTTTACCTTTTTTTAAAGTTCTGTGCTAGTTAAGCAGCAGCTAGAGTGAGGTTAACTAGTAAATAATAGCTAGGGACTAGGTGTCAGGGAAAGGTGTTAGAGCATCATTGCCTGCCCAGTCCATAGCTTACTGTCCATATTGTCCTGTCCACTGTACAGTGAACATAGGCACTGTGCATGCACAGCTTTCCAGACATGCCACTGCTGTCTCCAGCAACTATGTCTGTTTCTGGGTGTTTTCATTTAAATGAAATGAAAACTTCATAAAAGAAGCAAATAGGCACTGTGCATATGCAGACACATCATAGCTGTCTCCAGCAAAGCCTGTTTCTGAGGTGTTAGTTTAAAAAAATACAAGATATAATTTAAAAAAATTAAAGTACATTTAATTTACATTTAGTTTACTGTTAAAAGAGCACATAGTCATTGTGCACATGCAGTGTTTGTGATACAGCACTGCTCTCTTCAGCAACTTCACCTGTTGTTCCTGAGTGTGTTAATTAAAAAATTAAAATGATATGTATTGTTCAAAGACAGTACACATCGGCATTGTGCACAAGCAGTGTTCCAGACACACCACTGCTGTCTCCAGCAATTATACATGTCCCAACTGGGTTAGTTTAAATAAAGTACATATAGTTTACTGTTAAAAAAGAGCACATAGGCACTTTGCACACACAGTGTTCCAGATACGCCACTGATACCTCCAGCTCCTGTTCCTGAGTGTGTTAATATAAGAAAAATGTAAGTACATTACTTCATTTGTTGTTCAAATTTAAGTGCACATAGGCAATGTGCATTCACAGTGTGTCAAGGCACATCACTGCTGTCTCCAGCAACTACGCCTTTTCCTGAGAGTGTGACTTAAAAAATTCAAAGTTTTAATTAGTTTACAGCACACAGTCATTGTTCATGGACAGTGTTCCAGACGCACCACTGCCATCTAATCTTGCTATGGTAGTGAGCTTTACTGCCACCTCTGCCCAACTGATAAATGGTAAGAAACTGGAGTATGAGCCATAGAAGATTGAGGAAGAGGAGCATGATGCAACACATCTACTCCATCTCCTAATTCCACTGTTTCCCTACACGTGCTGTGTGTTCTGGCATGAACCAACATCTTTGTACACACCATAGTACAGCTTTGTTTCAGGTGCAAACTGGCAGCACTGGTTCCAACAGAAAGACCACAATAGCCACCAGCAGCAGCAGCAGCAACAGTGAGTGCAGACAGCATGGAGAAGCTCCTGCTCTTCTAAGATGAGTTCCCAGGGAAAGGTGGGGCCGAAACCTCAGCACCAGTCCACACTTGAACACTTCAATGCTTTCTATTCAAGGGGTATGTTGAAGCAGCAGTCAAATAAGTTGACACCTCTTCTTGGGCAACTGATGTCTTTAGGAAGTGCTTCCAATTCCATGACTGAAGGGAAGACCTCACTCCCCACTAGCACCTACCTTCTTGCACCACCTTCAGCTGGAATGTAGTGCCCTCACTGTACCACTCATGCCATATCATTTTTGAAGGACGAGCTGACCAAGGCTGCTGAACAGACTGTCCACTTCAACTCTGACATATGCAATGCCCCTAGTGTACAACTTGCCTTTCTTACACTCACATTATACTGATGGCAAATAAAGTCTTGGTGGATGTTGCTGCTGCAGGCTCATTGAGTGATAGGAGGGGTTAAACTGGGTCAGGAGGGAACCTGACTTATTGATCTTTTCTCCTCTGGGCTGAGGTTATGGATGAGCAGCACACATCAGCTCACATTTGACTGTGCTTAGGAAGAAGCCTGGACAGCAGGTGGGCACTGCTGTTAGCATGAGTTTACTGATGACAGAGCAGCAAACATGGTGAAAGCAGTCAAAGACTGGAACTTTTGACACATAAACTGTATCTTATGGTAAGGGCATTGTAGGATGTTGAATCTCATTGATTTAGCAAGATTGCAAGGCAGTTTCATCCCAGTGTAAAGTCAAGCCATCAGCTGTGGGAGAAACAGAAGAAGGTGGGTTTGCCCCAGCACCAGCTATTCCAAAATGTTGTCACCTGGTTAAACTCCACCTTGGAGATGATGGGAGGATCCTAAAGCAGCAGAGAGCACTTCACTCCATTTCTTGGGCATTAATTGAGCCCATTAATTGAAGGCCCTCAAGCCATTCAGGGATGTCATTGAAAACTGTAGCCAAGCCACTGCCAGCCTGGGCCAGGTCATCCCCATATTCACATACCTAATTCAGAAAATGAAGGGTTTCCTGGCACCAGATTATATCTAGTAGGCTTGTGCAATTCGGTTCGCCGATATTCGGAATTCGACAAAAAGGGGTCATTCGGCAACATTCAGGCCGTCCGAAAGGCAAGGGTCTTTCGCCAAAAAAAATCCAAATCCGACTAGCCCTGGTCCAAATGTAATTTATTGGGATGCTACAGAGTTCCTCCAGTTCTTCCTGGTATATCAGCCTCACTGTTGAAAACAACATATTTTTTACTTCAGCATCAATGTTTCTATTCATCTTCTCCACTACAGAACTCAGATTCGGAGGGTTATAATTATCTCATTCTCCCTATCATGCTTTGTAGAAAGCATTAGCAAATGCACAGTTCTCCAATCAACTGAATTACACTGACTGTTTAAACCATTAAGTGAATAATGCTGCAAGCCAAAAACCTGCTCTCATAGACTGCTTTTTCTTTTGAAAGTCTCAATAAAACGTCTTTATTGTAAATAGATTTATATTCTTACTATTAAAGTGGATCTGTGACTTTATAGCTAGTAGATCTTTCAAAATTACACATATTACTGTTTGTCATTTCGTATTTACTACAATAGTTTATGAGATATTTAGCTTTATTTATTTGTCAGTTTATGGACATTTAACTGTACTGGATGATATGTCATCCAGATACTAACATTCCTCGCTGCTCCCCATCCCAACTGCCAGTCCTTTTTCACTACTACCTATATTGAATAAACTTACAAATAAATAAAGCTAAATATCTCATAAAATATTGCTTCAAATAAAAAATGTTTAATATAACATATAGGTGATTTTAAAAGCGCTTTCAAACTGACTGTTTTTTTACAGAGACAGTTACATTTTACGGTCACAATTTAATGAAACGAACGTACAGAATAATATGATATTGTGACCTATTTTTCAGTACTTTCTTTTTTACCTTTTTTTAAAGTTCTGTGCTAGTATAGCAGCAGCTAGAATTAGGTTAACTAGTAAATAATAGCTAGGGACTAGGTGTCAGTGAAAAGTGTTAGAGCGTCATTGTCTGATCAGTCCATAGCTTGCGGTCCATATTGTCCTGTCCATTGTAGAGTGAACATAGGCACTGCGCATGCACAGCGTTCCAGACATGCCACTGCTGTCTCCAGCAACTATGTCTGTTTTGGGTGTTTTCTTTTAAAAGAAATGAAAACTTCAAAAAAAGAAGCAAATAGGCACTGTGCACGTGCAGACATATCATTGCTGTCTCCAGTAAAGAAGCCTGCTTCTGAGTGTGTTAGATTAGAAAAACACAAAATAAAAGTATGTTTAGTTTACTGTTCAAAAAAAGAGCATATACGCCCTCTGCAAGTGCAGTGTTTTTGACAATCCAGTGCTGTCTCCAGCAAATATACATGTTTCTGAGTGTGTTACCAGTGACTATGCCTCATCCTGACTGTTTTAATTTAAAAAAAATTAAAGTACATTTAATTTACATTTAGTTTACTGTTAAAAGAGCACATAGTCATTGTGCACATGCAGTGTTTGTGACACAGCACTGCTCTCTCCAGCAACTTCACCTGTTGTTCCTGAGTGTGATAATTAAAAAATTAAAACGATATGTATTGTTCAAAGACAGTACACATCGGCATTGTGCACAAGCAGTATTCCAGACATACCACTGCTGTCTCCAGCAACTATACATGTCCCAACTGGGTTAGTTTAAATAAAGTACATATAGTTTACTGTTAAAAAAGAGCACATAGGCACTTTGCACACACAGTGTTCCAGATACGCCACTGATACCTCCAGCTCCTGTTCCTGAGTGTGTTAATATAAGAAAAATGTAAGTACATTGCTTAATTTGTTGTTCAAATGTAAGTGCACATAGGCAATGTGCATTCACGGTGTTTCAAGGCACATCACTGCTGTCTCCAGCAACTACGCCTTTTCCTGACTTAAAAAATTCAAAGTTTTAATTAGTTTACAGCACACAGTCATTGTGCATGCACAGTCTTCCAGATACACCACTACCATCTACTCTTGCTATTGTAGTGAGCTTTACTGCCACCTCTGATAAATGGCAAGAAACTGGAGTATGAGACATAGAAGATTGAGGAAGAGGAGCATGATGCAACACATCTACTCCATCTCCTAATTCCACTGTTTCCCCTACATGTGCTGTGTGTTCTGGCATGAACCAACATCTTTGTACACACCATAGTACAGCTTTGTTTCAGGAGCAAACTGGTAGCACTGGCTCCAATAGCAAGATCACAATAGCCACCACCAGCAGCAGCAACAGCGAGTGCAGACAGCATGGAGAAGCCTCCAGGGAAAGGTGGGACTGAAACCTCAGCACCAGCCCACACTTGAGCACATCAGTGCTTTCTATTCAAAGTATGTTGAAGCAGCAGTCAAATAAGTTGACACCTCTTCTTGGGCAGCTGATCTCTGTAGGAAGTGTTTACAATTCCATAATTGAAGGGAAGACCTCACTCCCCACTACCACCTCCCTTCTTGCACCACCTTCAGCTGGAATGTAGTGCCCTCAGTGTACCACTCATGTCATATCATTTTTGAAGGATGAGCTGACCAAGGCCATTGACCCAGGGCATTGTAGGATGTTGAACCTCATTGATTGCTGTAGTAAGATTGCTAGGCATTTTCATCCCAATGTAAAGTCAAGCCATCAGCTGAGGGAGAAACAGGTGGGTTTTGGTCCGAATGTCATTGAAAATTTTGGAAATTCGGTGACTACTACCTGCGTGTGCGATTACTTTCCCTCCATGTCTCTAGTCCAATTAGCTTCTCCGTTTCATGTGCTACTTTCCCGCTTTGTCTCTATTCCAATTAGCTTCTTCTTTTCATGATGGGGATTGGACTAATGACACAGACACCCAGCCTGCATTTCCTGTTAGTGCTTAGTTGGAGCTCAGAGAGAGAGAAGAAGCAGGAGATATTATAGCGTCCAGTTGTTGTGCAGGCAGGCAGGTAGCATTAGGCATAGGCAGGCAGCCAGCATAGTGCCTTATTGCCACTGCAAGGGAGAGTCATCTCCTGTGCAAAATACTAAAAATATAAGGGATTTGTTTGAATAATTTTCAGAGTGACACATCAGTCAGTTTCACAATTCTATAGGCAGGCTTAGTACCTTATTGCGTCTGCAAGGGAGAGTCACCTTTGTTTCTGTGTTAAACATTAAAATTAATATTAGGAATTTTTTTGAATAATTTTCAGAGTGACACTTCAGTCAGTCTCACAGTTCTATGGGCAGGCCTAGTACCTTATTTCATCCGCAAGGGAGAGTCACCTTTGTTTCTGTGTTAAACATTACAAATACTAAACTAGTAGGAATTTGTTTGAATCATTTTCAGTGACACATCAGCCATTCTCACAGTTCTATAGGCAGGCCTAGTACCTGATTACCACCGCAAGGGAGTCACCTGTGTTCCTGTGTTAAATTTTAAAAATACTAAACTAGTATGAAATTGTTTGAATAATTTTCAGAGTGACACATCAGCCAGCAGGGGAGGGCTGGCAACTTGTGGCCCGGATGGCAAATACGATCAAGTGGCCCATTTCTGCTATTGTTTGAGCCCACTGTCCCAGCCCACACCCTTTTGTTAATTTTAAAAGTGGCATTAATATCATGAAGTAAAGAAATACCATGTAGCTCACAGCAGAATTTGGCTACACTAATGATACTACAGAGCTTATAATTTAAGCAAAGCTACACTAGTGATACTACAGAGCTTACAAGAGAAATACATTATACTACTAGTGTAGCTTCATTTGGATTGTAGCTCTGTGATATAATTTGTGTAGTTCTGTTTCAGTTGGAAGCGCTGTGGTATCACTAGTATAACTTGACTTATAGCAACAAGATGGAGATTAAGTGAGGCAATGGCCCACTGGCCCAGACATATGGCCGGTCCAGGGGGCAATTGCCCCCCTGCCCCCCAGGCCAGCCCTCCCCTGTCAGCCAGTCTCACATTTCTATAGGCAGGCCTAGTAGTGCGTTATTGCCAGCGTAAGGGAGAGTCACCTTTGTTTGTGTGTAAAATATTAAAATACATATTAGGAATTTGTTTGAATAATTTTCAGAGTGACACATCAGCCAGTCTCACAGTTGTTTATGCAGGCAGGCAGGCCTTCCTTCAAATATAGCTACATCCATACTTCATCTACTTCATCCATAGTACCATAAGGCTAAAGCTCCACCTTACCCTGTTCCACCTTCTTCATTTAGACCCTGGAAATGATTCCATTTATTTAATTTTCATTTTTTATTGTATTTTTAAAAGTATTTTAAATTCAACAAATAATTCGGACTCTCGTCGAAATGCAGAAATGCGGAGTCAACAAATGAAAAAAAATAATTTTCGTCCAAAATCAAATTTTACTGAAAATATTTTGTCATGCACAAGTCTAATATCTAGACTTTGCTAAACTGATCAGGAGGCTGATGGAGGAGCTGAAAGATTGCATGTGTACAGTCATAGATAGTCCAGAGTACATGCTGGCCTTCCTCCATGACCCAAGGGTAAAGGGAAAGAAAGCTCAAAAAGAGCAACCTGGGAATTTGGAGGGACAAGCTTGTCCACAGGTTGCAAGATGCAACACAAGACAGGCATGCTCAGGGATGGAGAGGTGGATATGGTAATTCCCTGCAGCAGTAGTTGTTGCATCAACAAGCTCTCTTACTCTCCAACCCATGCACCCGTGCACCATAGCAGCGGGATTCATACTAGATTGACGTGAGCATTATCTTTTTGGGTTGAAGCTCTTGATTTTTTGGTGGGTACCACAGAAGTGAGAGTTTCACCTCCAAAGGGAGATTTTCATATCCAAGGTGGTTGATAGGCAACATCTTCACCCTTCAGCAATTACAGCTCTCCCCACACCTGGTGGAGCAGCTGGGTGTCTTAAAGGTTAATCTGCCTAAGCTTGGATACCCAGCTTTTTTGAGTGAAGTGGCTCTCCTACCTGCTTATGCATCATCTGTTGATTCAAAATAGCAGTCGAATGTAGTTTTTCAAATACATAAATAGCAAAAACTTAAGATGGAGTGCATTGGATCTTTCAAAAATGAGATGAGTGAGTCGATTAGGGAGTATATGGGAAAAGCTGATGTTCTGAACACTTTTGAACAAGAAATGGTTACCTCAAAATGTAACAGGTAAAATCACACCATTATCAGATATTGGGTTAACAGAAGAAGAGGTCAGGGGAAGACTGGACAAAATTAAAGTGATAGTAATGTCCAATGTTATAATGCTGCGTTTAGAATCGGAATATAAATAGAGAACGAACAAGCACCTTTTTTTAAACAAAAAGTTAATATATATCGTTATTTACCGTTGTAAATTTCATGGGCAATTGAAATTTGATGGCCATATTTGATGTTCACCTGTTTATGCATGTTCACGGCATTCACCTAGTATCCTGTGCGCTCATCAAGAAATAACTGATGGTAGGGGGTCTGCTCGCAGTGATCACGTGCAGAAAATAAGATCTGGTTATGTCGAATACAGCCTCAGTGTCACTTTGTAGACCTTCAAGGGGGCTGGGTTTCTCTTATACAGCCACATACTTTTGGTCCCTCAATGCGATCCTTCTGGTCGTAGGACCAGTTCTCATATCTCTCCCATAGGACACTGAAGTGTGAAAAGGGGCGGTAGGTGAAGACTTTGGAAGACAATATCTCTAAGTAGACACAGGTAAATGCTTTACCAAAAGTTATTCATAGCTTTACAGGATACACTTTACAATATAATTGATGGTATACAACCAAGGGTTCTTCAGGAACGCAGTGCAGTGTTAGCAAGAGCAGTGTTTTACTCTTTAAAATCTGTCTCAACACAGGCTCAGTTGCACAAGAATGGCCTAAAGCCAATGCAGTGCCTTTGTTTAAGAAGGGAACTAAAACAGAACCTGGGAATTAAAGACTGGTGAGTTTGCCCTTGGTAGTGGAAAGACTGCTAGAATAGATAAAAAGGGATTATATTCAGGATTACATTGCAGAAAATAAGATTGTTAGCATCAATATACATGATTTTTGAGGAATAGATCTTGCCGAACAAATCTTTTGAGCTTCTATGAAGAAGTAAGTAGCAACTGAGATAATGGTAGAGCAGTAGATGTAGTATATCTAGATTTTGCAAAGGCATTTGATACAGTGCCACACAGGAGGATGGTGTATAATATAAGGAAACTGAGGCTAGGGTAGAAAACTCGTAAGAAAACTGATTGAAAGATAGTGAACAGTGTGCTGTGGGAAATGAAAAATTCTCCAATACAGTTACAGTTGTGACTGGAGTACCACCTGTAAATAGGTATAGCAATTTTAAATATTTGTAGATTACAATAAATATATAAATAAATAATATGCAGGGCAGTAGATTCAGAGCAGGATGTTTATTATTTACAGTGGGATTAATATAAAATGGCAGATTCGGGGATTGTGGGAAAGTGTAAATTTATGCATTTAGGAAGAAAAACAAATCTAAATTCTACTTATGAACTTAATGGAATCATTTTAAGAGACTCATTGCTATAGAAAGATCTGGGAGTCAATGTAAACAACAAGCTTGAAAACAGTGAACAGTGTCAAACAACAGTAGCAAAGGCATGCAAAGTCCTGTTTTGCATAAAAAGGGTTATTGAAGCAAGATTGTATAACATAATATTGCCACTGTACAAATTGTTGGTAAGACCTCACCTCAAGTATGCTGTGCAGTTTTGGGCACCAGTTCTGGAAAATGATATTCTAGACCTGGAGAGAGTACAGCAAACAGCAATAAAATTAATTAAGGGAATAGATGACTTGAAGTATGAAGAATGTATAGAAAAAACTTGGTTTATTTAGTCCAGAAGAAAGAAAACTAAGATAAAATCTTATTACACTGTATAAGTATATACAAGATCAATGCAAGCATCTCTCTAGTGAGCTCTTCATTCCAAGGCCTGATCAAATAACTAGTGGCCACACCTTAAAGAGATAGTAATACTTCATTTTATCTTTATTTTGTAGGCATAAAAAAACATGAAGAACAATATAAATCTTATCTCTCAAACCTTTATGGTTTGAGAGATATTTACAAGCAACGTTTCCCCTCCCGCCCCTTTTACCTAGTGTAAGCCATCTCTTCTCAGATGTGGAATGCAGTCCATAGACCTGACAGATAACAGAAGGGGACAATATTCTTCCTATGAGAACAACGAAAGCCCTGCCCCCCTTGACAAGTTTTTCCCTTATCTTAATTGAAGATTGTCCTTCTCTGCAATCTACCTGGGCACCTCCCATCTGCTCTGGCTGAGCAGTGTCACATCAGTAATAGGGGAGGGGGATACTTTGTCATTGAATTACTCTTGAAATACAACTCTGACAGAATTGAAATAACACTCTCCAAAGTCCAGAGCTGCTTTTATTATGAAACATTACTATCCCTTTAAGATTAGAGAAAAATAAGTTTCATCTTCCACACAGGACAGGTTTTTTACAGTAAGGTATGTTAAATTGTGGAATTCCTTGCCCAAGCCTGTGGTAATGGCAGATACAATTGATACATTTAAGAGAAGGTTAGATGTAATTATAGCAGAAGGGAACATACAGGGTTATGTTTCAGTTGGTAAAACAGGAAGTTCTGTTTAACAGTGCAATACCCATTTAGGAGTCAGAAAGGCTTACATAATTCTAATTTTTTTGGTTATACTGTGGCAAAGGTTGAACCCTTACTTTACTACTGACAAAGTCAAACATGCTATTGTTTCCTTAGTGCATATTTTTGGGGGAGGAGGGGGCTTTACTCATGGCCATGCTCCTTAAGTACACTTATTGTGAACACTAACAAATATTAAAATAAGTAAAATAAAAATGCAGGCCTTTATTTATATGAGTTTGCATAAAGAACCTTTTATTTTCATCAAGTTTGTTTGGGCATCCACAAGTGAGTCTTTTTGGTTATTTTATAATTAGAGATGTGCATAGTATAGTTACTCTTTAGTTTAACTCACTACTACTAGTACTAGTTACAATAAAAAAACATACCCTACCTATAACAATAAAGGTACAAAATCATTAATGTATTGCATATCAGCGCCTCTAAAAATGAAGTTCTCTTAACCCCTTAAGGACCACCGGTGGTGGTTGTCCTTTAAGGACCACATAGGGAAATTTGACGATTCGGCACATGTGACTGATCGCAAGTGCCGGCATGCCAAATGGGGGACTGATTGTGACCGCTCCTGTCTTGAAGAGGTCAATTTCAGTCCCCACTACTACTTAGAGCTTTCCCGCAGGAGCGCCGTGAGTAAAAAATTCTGTGACGTGTCAGAGCCGTCGCCGGTCATTTAGGCAAGGACAGAGGTGACAGTCCTAACACATCACTAGACCTTAAGGGGCTTATTTTAGAATAATTTTGAATTTTGGGGGGGGGGGAATGTCCTGGGGAGGTCCAGGATTGGCCCAATTATTAGTCCAGAGAAGATAGCAGGGGCCTTCATCACAACCTCTGCAGCAAACAGATCTAAACTTAACACATTTCTGCAAATTATAATGTACTGTTACTATTTATTTGTTGAATTTAACAGATTAAAAAAATGAAAAACAGAAAATGTGGCTTGTGCAAAAGTTTGGCCCCCTTCCTAGTGTTATTTATTGGTCTCAGAACTTAATTGACTCATTAGGCCTTAATCTAATTTAGGTGATGACAATTCCAGAGCTTAATAAATTCCCTGAGTCCTCAAACCTTTCAAGGTGTTTACACTCAAAAACCATGGGCTCTGCTAAGCAGCTGACTGAGTATCAGAAAATGAAGATAATTCACTCTTACAAAGGAGAAAAAGATCTCCAAACTTTTCCTGCTTGCAATTTCCACTGACCGAAATGTCATTTATACATAGAAGTTGAGGGAAACTGTTCAAGACAAGACAAAATCTAGAAGACCAAGAAAAATCACTGATAGAAGTGCTTGTAGATAGGTCAGGAATGCAAAGCAACCTGCCCTTATCACTGCAAAGGACCTGACACAGGAATAGTGGTGCACCAGTCCACTGTGCAGCGTTGCTTGCACAAACATGATCTACATGGAAGAGTCCTCAGAAGAAAACCTCATCTGTGATCTCATTAGAAAAGTCAACATCTGAAGTATGCAGCAAAACACTTAGATAAGCCAGAGGTGTCTTGGCACCAAGTGTTGTGGTCTGATGAAGTTAAAATTGAACTCTGGCTACAATCAACAAAGGTACATTTGGAGAGAAAAAAGGTGATGTATCTGAAGAAAAGAACACCAACTGTTAAGCATGGGGGCAAATCTATTGTGCTTTGGGGTTATGCAGCAGCCAATGGCACAGGACATATTAGGTGGGTAGAGGGAAGAATGGATTCTACTAAGTATTTCCAAATCCTGAAAGTTAAGGTCCCACAGATCATGATGAAAATGATCCCCAAAACATACCTAAAATTCAATCATGAACTACTTGAAGGAAAAAAAAAAGCTTAAGGTGCTAGAATGGCCTTCACAGTCCCCAGACTTGAACCTTATTGAAAATCGACAGAAAATTCTCAAACATGCGGTGCATGCAAGACAACTTAAGAATATTTCTGAACCAGAAGCATACTGTAAGGAAGAGTGGGAAACATTCCCAAAGAAAGGATAGAAAGACTGAGAGTTGGATATAAGAAACATCCGGAGGCTGTGATTTCTGCCACAGGGGGTGTTACTAAGTACTGACTTATGCACATGCCACAATTTCTATTTTATTTTTTTCCAATCTTTTAAATTCAGCAAATACATAGTAACCGTGCATTACAATTTGGAGAAGTATGATAAGGTTATGTTTGTTCTCTGCAGAGGTTCTGTTAACTTCTTATTTCTATAGAAAATCATCAAAACTCTGTCTGTCTATATGTCTGTCTGTCTATCTATCTATCTATCTATCTATCTATCTATCTATCTGTCTGTCTGTCTATCTATCTATCTATCTATCTATCTATCTATCTATCTATCTATCTATCGACCTTTCTGTCTGTCTATCTAGCTATGTATCATCCTATATAATAATTTGCTAAATTGTGTGTAACGCCGCAACATGCGCAGTAGACACTGCTACGCGTGCTGCAGTCATGCGCACTAGAGACTGCCCACACCGCGGCTGATACAGAGATAGGTTCTCAGAAGGAGCGTCCAGCTCTGTATCACCCGTGGAGCGGGTAGTCTCCACTGCTCGTAACTGCCCCGCGACCGGCTGCCAGAGGCACTGTGGCCCGTGTAAAGGGCTGTTCAACTAGTTATAAATAATCTACACACTTTTATTACACAGTGTCAGTCTCGCTGCCTATCTCATTCTGCCAGGCTCTCATTTTTTCTCTCTCTTTGTATGTCTCAATCACTCTTACTCACTATTACTCTCTGTCACTCATCTTTCACACTCTCTCTTATTCACTAGTGTTCTCACATGCTTTGTCTCAGTCTCTATTACTCTTGCTCTCTGACTCATGCTTTTCACTTGCTCTCTGTCTCTCATTCTATCATCTCTTTCTCTCATTCTTGTTCTTTCTCTGTCTCAGTCCTTTTTTCTCACTTTTTCTTTCTGTCTGCATCTCTCACCATCTGCTTCAGTGTCTCTTACTCACTTTTGCTTTCTTTAACTCTCTCTCTCAATCTCTCTCACTCCATCTGTCTGTCTCAGTCTTTCATGCTTTTTGGTCTATGTTAGTATGTATATACCATATATAATTTTAAGTATTGACATTTATGAAGAGATAGGAGCTATGATACAAACTCTTTTGCTTGTTTTCTTGCAGCCATCATGCATTTCGGTTTGTTCAAGAAGGCTGAGGCACCTCCTCCAGAAGCACACACTATGCCAAGTAGTACAGAGCCACCTCTGGTATCACAGGAGAACTCCACTGCAGTGGTTGGATCTGGTGACAAGAGTGATACTTTTAGAAAGATTCAGCAGGAGCTTATGAATCAGATCCAGAAGATCCCATGTAAGTGTATTTCATCATATATATTAATATTCATTATATAAAAAGGTAATTATAACCCACCAATATATTTCACAGAGTTGAACGATATGACATATATAGACGTAGGTGTGTGAGAGAGTTATCCAACGCATTGCATTGCAATGTGTTGGATACCTATCTGGCACTCAAAGGGTTAATTTTTACGTGTGACAAAGTCCCACCTTGCATTAGAGCAGAGGTGTCCATATTTGATCCTTAAAGTCCACCAAAAGGTCAGGATGTAAGGATTTCCCTGATTAAGCACAGGTGAGCTAATCAGTGGTTTATTAATTTTGATTGGCCCACCTGTGATCACACAGGGAAATGCTTACATCCTGGACTGTTGGTGGCCCTTGAGGACCAGACTTAGACACCCCTGCATTAGAGCTTAGAGGAAGTTGCAAAACAGCTGAGACATGAAGGATCATAAAGAGGTGCCATTCTGAGTAGAACCAACTGTACCACAGGGGACAAATGCAAACCAACCTTAATTTAAATGGAATTTTTAACTACATAAATGAATCACAATGCACTGGACACATCTCTGTGTATGCTGGATACCCCTCTGGCACTCAGAGGGTTAACTCATCAGGGATTTAGATATTTTTTTTTATTGTTATTTGTCTTCTGTGAAGAATTTCGTTTCATCCAGAACTACATCTCATTTGCGTACTGAATACAGCAATATGGGAATTTAATATTACTGATGGTATTGCCACTTAACTCTTTAAGGACCAGAGAGGTTTGAAATGCACTGTGAAATGTTAGCACCCCTCTGGTCCTTAAAGGGATAACAAAGAACTGGTGAAGGGTTGTGAATGTGGTAGAAGAGTGTGGTAAAGAGGAGAAAAGTAGGCAGGTGAATTTAGAGAAGAGGAGCTATTGGTTGTAAGACAAATGGATGAGAAGGTGATTGGTCACTGAGAGAACTTATGGTGCAGACAGTCTGTTGTCGAGCAACATTTCCGCCAGTGACATTGGCTTTACAGCATCAGCTGTGGAAATAACTTGCTTATTTGGTATATCCAGGTTGCAGATTAGTCCATCAGGTGTGTCACTGGATAGCAAGAAATTCCTTTTTAATTATTGTAGTTAATGCAACATTATCTTTTCAGGTTTCTAGGACAGGAAAAGGTGGAGATGAGAAACTGAAGAAGCGCTTCTTGTAGGTTGGAAAGTTGTTGTGGGCCCAGTTTGTGTAGGTTGCTGTGTCTTTGTGCTCAGATATTTGGTGGAGTTTTATAGGAGAACTAACACCATCTGATAAATCCCCCCACTTACCTTGCTATGGTCCAAAGCTCCCAAAGGACCACTTTGAGTTTTGGCCTTGTGTCTTTGTTCAGGAGATAACATCATCAATCAGTCCTGGATGTCATGTCCATGGAGGCAGAAATGACAGTTGCTGGCAATTTGTAAACTGAAGCAAGCAAAGTGCAAAAGCCTACCTAAGCCTTTAACCCCTTAAGGACCCTTGACATCACTCCGATCCCATCGCTTAAGTACCGGAGACGGTCCTGGTACATCATGGAATTCTGGGATCGGAAAAAAAAAGAAAGAAAGAAAAAAAAACTCCATGATCCTTAACAGCTGCCCACCAGCTGGACTGGGCGGTCATTAAGGGGTTAAGCACCAGAGTTGTGTGCAATTCACTAAGCACCACTCTAGTCCTTTAAACGTTAAGATTATCAGATGCAGTCAGCAGAGTATAAGGTCCTTTCAATTTACTAGCAGCTGTTATGACTTCCTTCATGGACGTGGACCTGTCTGATCCATTTCCATCTTCATTCTAAATATGCTTGATCAAGAAACCTGAAGTGGCTTGAAAGCTTGCATCCTAGAGATATTCAGTTAGCCAGTAAAGGTATCACTTTTACTCTACCAGTCTCCTGCTTCATGGACACGGTATCCAGGGCAGATTGTTGATGTTATCTCCTAAACCAAGAAGCATGGGAAAGTTCATATTAGCCATTACCATAGTAAGGTATGTGTGAGTTATTATTAGTTGGTGAGAATGGCAGTGTCAGAGGTAGGAAAGGGGGAGACAGGCAGCTTGTGTTGTGTGTATTAGTGTAAGTGGACATCTGGATCTGCTACTGCTTTCCTTGTCTCAATGTATTCTATCCATCCTCTTCTCTCTCCCATAGTGCCCCCATGGGCCCTCATAGCCATAGCTGTGGTGGGTGGGCTGCTGATTATCACCTGCTGCTTCTGTATCTGTAAGAAATGTTGCTGCAAGAAAAAGAAAGGAAAAAAGGAAAAAGGAAAAGGAATGAAAAATGCACTCAACATGAAAGACATGAAGGGATCTGGTGGGCAGGTAACACCTCCGAGTACTGAGCAAAGCACTACTTAAACATCACAAGCTAATGAACAGTATTAACCAAACCAAAACTACCCACTGAACACAAGAACTGTCACCACAGACCTCTGCATCTGCTTATGTAAACACTGTATGAACTATATAGGTCCTTATGCAGAAAGATAATGATAGGTAATTCTGAAACATAACAACTTCACCATAAAGGACACATAAAAATTCCACAATTCCCATTGATTTAAACTGGACATTTAAAATACTGAATACTACAGAGCTCTCCAATGTATTGCACATTGGAATTTTTTATGTGTCCTATATGGTGCAGTTGGTGTACGCCTACATTTCTCATCTTTTTATTTCTGCAGGGCCAGATTAAAGGCATTATGGGCCTACAGTTCAAAGTTGTGATGGGACACTTCTACTGAAAGGGTGTACAATGCAGATACAATGTAGAACATTACAAAATATAGTACTTACAGGATTTGTTTGTAAAATGAATTATAGTCAATATTTTTTATTCTCCGTGTGGTCCATGTAGTGGCCTGCTGTGGCTGGCTCATTCACTACTGATGAAAGTGGCTATATTGCATACATTGGAATTTCATCTCCATCAGCCTCCTTGTTAATCAGGCCCTGGCTTTCTACATAAGGCCCTATATCCTCCTAAATCAACCCTTTTAACCACCCCTACCGGCTTCAAATGCAGTCAACCTACTAAATGACCTAATAATTAACCACAAACTCTTACCTCCAGTCTATAAATTACCAAATAATCATCATTATTTAACAACTGTAATACCCATACTCTATCCCTGGAAAAAATGAAATACTTTTCATATTCCCTCTATGTTTCCCTCTTTATCTGTCTGTCCCTACTGCTTATCATTTGATGTCCATCTGCTCCCCATGATGTCTGTCTGATTTTCACGGTAAGTGTTTTTTTTAATTATTATTTTGTCCGTGACAAGGTGCAAAACTATGTAACAAAATAGCATCCCTAGAACGGGACAGATTTTTACTTAGAATATTGAAACTATAGTCAGATATGAAACATTTCATGATATCTCTAGGGTTGGTTTAGTGACACAGAGCCTGACACTCTTTGGAATAAAAATCTAGGCGTAGACTGTAAAATTGAAGTATTATAAGGACAGATTATGTCACTTATATAGACATCTCGTGCTTATTATGTCTGCCAGCGGTATGCAGTTCTTGTCACCTCCAGGGCTGAAATGTGGAATACACAGTCTGGCACTATTAAAGTGAAAGACTGATAGATCCAGTCTTGTCATTATAATACAGTACTGATTGTCCTTAAATGCACACAAAGCAAAAGAACCTTAGTGAACACAAAGTACCAAAGCTCCAGCACAGGAATATTACAGACACTGCTAGAACTATAAATCAATTTCAAGCGTCTCATGCTAGACTGGGAAAATCACAGCTCCTCTAGGATTATCATATAGCTAGGAATCTCCAAGACGGAGCACAATATTAAAAACCATGAGACCTTCAGGACCAACACAAGGACATTTATGGCTCTATTCAGGATGTTTTTTTAGCTTCCTGAATAGGGCCCTAAAAGACCTTGCACTGGTTCTGAAAGTAGAGGTGGCTCTAGGATTATGGGGGCCCTAAGCAAAAATCCACATGAGGCCCCCATTTACTCCCACTTTGTTATTTCTAAAAGGACATTGCAATCTAATTTTCATTTCACTGCGCGGTGATACCGTAAAAGTGATGTTGGGCCCTCTGACCAAGTGGGGTTCCCAAGCAGCTGCTTATTCTGCTTATACTGTAGTGCCACCACTGCCTGAAAGTCTCAGGGTTTCTATCTTCCTGAATATGGTCCATCTGTATCAATCGTTTCTCGAACCTGTACTCATGGACCATTAATAGTCCAGAACTTAATGAGGAACTTTTACCTATCTACATCTACATTAGATGTCCACCGCATAGTAAGGCAGGAAAAATAATGTTAAAGTGTCCTTTATAGCAAGATATTTAATAAAAGTATCTCTGTAACCATGGAATCTATGCAGGAAGAGAGCTGCCATGTTTATGATGTATTCCGATGATTGGCATCAATCTCCTTTTACAAAGGTTTTTTAAATACAGCTCCCTTTTCTTTTGTCCATCCATGAAGAGAGCCCACTCCACAGGGAGGGCTAGAGGGCTGGATGTATGAGCATAGAGGAGGGACAGCAAAGCCATGTGGTACAGCTTGTACCGCACAGAGCAGCCGGCAAGAATAAAGTTTTAATTAAATATATACATTACGATGTGATACATTGTGATGAAAAAAAGAGAGATTTGAGGTCACAGCTAGATTTGCAACCTATCAAAGAGCACTTTATTCGTGGTGAAAGTTCTGCTATTTATGCAGCGCCACAAGTGTAAACAGAGCTTTACAATATAAGGGTGACAAGTGCTTAAAGGGGAACATTCACATATGAAAAACTTTTGTCCATGGACTTAAATAAGTACAAGTATATTAGCAGTGGTATTTTTTTAAAATTGTACTTACCTAGTATTTAAGATATGGAGAGTTAAAATTTTGCACTTCAGCAGTATTTCCCTCCCTCCCAACTGCCCCAGCGTTCACGGGGAACTATCATCTTCATAATATTGTCCCCCAATACTTCAGTAACATAGCGATAAGCAAAGGCATACTTGTATTATGTTTAATAAGTACACGTTATTGACGTAATCCACCTTCATCTGCAGGCATCCAGGGCACAGAGCTTACAAAAGAAGTGCTGTGTGCCTGTGCAGGCAGCAGCTTCTGTTACTTTAAGGTAACCAACGGATGTCACAATCAGGGCAGTGCACGGGACAGATAGTGCAGACTCAAAGGCAACTTTCTTCTAAAATGTCTCGCTGTTGTCCGCTGGATGCCTGCTGAAGAGGGTGGATAACTTCAATAATGTGGATTTATTCAGCATAATACAAGTATTCCTTTACCTGTAGCTAAATTAGTAATGTTTTGGGTGCATTATTATAAATATTCCGCTTTAGGCCCATGGACAAAAGTTTTTCATATGTGAATGTTCCCCTTTAACAAAGTAAAACATTGAAAGTGGGATCCCTGCTCGAAACCTTTCATTCTAAACATGTGTCTGTAGAACTGGCACATGGATTTATCAGCCCGCAAATCCTAGAAATGTTATAATAGCACAAAGCGTAGATTCTTTTAAACTGTCACATAGAAAGATTCTCATCTTCACCTATTTTTTATATATTTTATGTCCCTTACAATGAGCTGCCTGTGTCTCATTTTCCAGAAAGATTTCTGGTCGATAGCCCATCAAATCAGCATGTAAAACAATGTTGCAATCTCTCTGGAACACTGGATACTTTGTGTTCTTTCTATTTCAAAGTGTATCATTTTCATTGTATCTTTAGACTTGCTTTCATGTCCCCTGACAGAAAGCTCTCGTACACAGCTCCAGGTAGCTCATTGTCAAGGACATACAAGCGTAATAAAATATGTGGAATAAAAAAATATAGACAATTTGACTATACATAAACTTTCGGAACATGTAAAACCAAAATAAAGGGTTGCTATTTTTTAATGAACATATGTAGCTGACACCAGGTTTAGGGAAATAAGTTTGCTATGACAAGATTTGTTGCCAATACATTTAGCACTGGGAATAGAGATAATTGCTCTTTTAGGAATGGCACAGGATGAACACTTCCTGGCAACTTCAGAACAAATAAATGTGATAGAATTTGGCAGATGAAACAAGATCTTGGCACCTTTTACAGCTCAGATAGCGATTTAAGACGGGATAGGCTAATGCCTATAGCAGTGTAATAAGGTTTAACTATCCTCACCGTCTGGGCAACCAAATCTAAGGCACTGTGGCCCATATTCAGGGAGTTAAAGGGAAAGTAATGGTCACCTTTAACAAAGTTTAATAGTGTACATATTAAAAATATAAATGCAATGACCTACCTCCCTTCTCTCAAACATGTATAAATTGAGAGATATAAGCTGCTAAAGTTCCCCCACCTGCCCCTTTCGTAGAAGTCAGCACTCTAGCTGAGAGAAGGAGATTCTGGTCACTTGACTGGCCGACAGCTCTTCAGAAGAGCTGAAATAATGCTATCTAGAAAGAAATACTTAATTGAAACGGTCTACAAAGTGTACCTGGTTAGCAAGCAAGAGGGGGAACTTTAGCAACTTATATCTCTCAAATTATACATGTTTGAGATACTGGAGGTAGGTCATTGCATTTATATTTTTAATATGTACACTATTAAAGGGTTAGTAATGTATTACCTAAATGAAAAGTAATATTGTAATATTGTAGAGAATAAAAAAAGAAATCAATCAATGCAACTCCTATCTCTTAAAGCTTTAAGGCTTGAGAGACAGAGGCGTAACTAGAAGCCACCTGGCCCTGGTGCAAGGGTTGCCATGGGACCCCCCGACCACATTGCCCCTTCCACAATGCCCCTCATTCTCCACATTGCCCATTCAACAATGCCCTCATCACAATGCCCTCATCACAATGCCCCTCTTTCTCCACAATGCCCCTCATTCTCCACAATGCCCCCATCACAATGCCCCTCATTCTTCACAATGCCCCTTCAACAATGCCCCCATCACAATGCCCCTGCTGACCCCCCCCATCCTCCACCCTCGAGTCCCTGGTGGTCTAGCCGTGTGTGACATAACAGATCAGACCTCTAACTGCAACGCAAGCTCCCGCACGTTCTTAGTAATGCAGAGCGCTGGGAGATGATGTCATCTCCCAGCACTCTGCATTACTAGAGCACCGGACGCTGGGAGATCAACTGTGCTGCGGGCGCGTGGCAAGGGGGTTGCAGGGGGCAGCCGGGCCCCTGAGAGTGACGGGCCCAGTCGCAGGTGCGACCCCTATTGTTACGCCACTGTTGAGAGATATAAAGGTTTAAAGTTCCCCCCTCCATCCACTTTCCCTGACACCAGTGTCTAGCTGAGAACAGGAGATCCTGGTCCCGGAACCGGCAGGCAGCACTTCAGCAGAGCCGAAATAGTATGATTTCAAAATAAATACTTAATTGGAACAGTCTACAAAGTGTGCCTGTAAACCAAGCACAATTTGTAGACCGTTCCAATTAAGTATTTATTTTTAAATCACTCTATTTCGGCTCTGCTGAAAAGCCACCTTGAGTCGGCTGACACAAATCTCCTGCTGTCAGCTTTACAGCTGACATCAGGGTAACTGGGGGGAGGGGGGAACTTTAAAATATTATATATTTTAAACCATAAAGGTTTGAGAGATAGGAGTTGCATATATCAATTTCTTTTTTGATTCTCTACAATATTTTTATTTAGGTAAGCCATTACTATCACTTTAACCTTTGTTAAAGATAACCATTACTATCCCTTTAAGGGATGCAGTTCTGGAGCAAATCCAGACTGCATTTGAATCAAACAGGGCTTTTAACCCCCTTAATTTTAGAAAGGTCTCTAACTTGTGAAGCAATTTGATAGAGACCTTACTAGCATTTCTAGGGATTTAAATCTCCATTTAAATCAATGGTAAGTTTGGGGATTGTTATTGGTCCCCTATGTGCATATGACTTGCTTCAGCATTTTACCTCTACAGCTTCCTGTAGCACTAGTACACTGAATACACATAGCCTTTCAACAATTGGACTGACACATAAGATATATATTTGAGACATCGATGGCTGAGATGGGATATTTAGTTTTGTATATCATACACTGGCATATGAAGAAAAATATAGAGCAAAATGTTCAAGAAGTCATTGTAATGAAAAAATTGTCAGCTCATGAGTTGGTGATAAAAGAAGAATTAATAATATAGAAACTGGAGAAGTGATAAACTGGAGAAGTCATCTCCACTTTATCACCACTTTTTGAATCTCCCCTGGAGTACATAGCAGAATATATAATAAAAGCTGATTTTCTTGCAGATTACATAGGATGATGATGATGATGCAGAGACAGGGTTGACTGAGGGAGAAGAAAAGGAAGAAGAGGAAAAAGAAGAGGAGAAACTTGGAAAACTTCAGTTCTCCCTGGACTATGATTTTCAAAATAACCAGGTACAATGAGCTAATATGGAGGATGGGCTCCACAAAAATTAAAATGACCTAAAAAACATATGTTCTGGTTCCTTGTTCAGTGTTCCATTAGGTTCTGTTCTCTATTGATATGACATGAATTAATATTGCTGGAGGTCACAAACTGTCTACCCTTGCAGTAAATGATTGGATGACGTGGTAATTTATAGACATTTACAATCCTCCATCTATTGATCACTTTTGTTAAAGTGACAGTCAACCTCAATTATGATTTTACATATTCTGCAAGTACATAATATGTAAAGTCAAAATTTTTATATATTTGTATTTATCTTCACTTATTTTTTGTACACTTTTATGTCCCTCCCAGGGAGCTCACAGTGTTTCTGTTTCCAGAGAGCTTTCTGTGAGGAACTGTGAAAGCAGTGATATTGATACAGTGACACACTGTCCCTGGTGCACTGACTGTTCTGCAGTTTGTAGTAAAGGCAAGCTTTTCAGCTGCCCTTGCAGAATATGTACAATCAAAACAGTGGTTGAATGTCACTTTAACAAATATTAAGCAATAGATGGTCATTTATTGACTTATATAATCCTCCATGCCATCCAGTCATTTTTTGAAACGGTACAAATTTTCAGAAGCTGCAGCTGTTGTGTACTACAACTCCCATAATCTCCCTGCAGTGTTGGATGGAAGATCTTAGACAGTGGCATAACAATAGGGGTTGCATCTGCAACCAGGCCTGCCACTCCAGGGGCCCGGCCACCCCCTGCGACCCTCCTGCCCGGCACCAGCAGCAAGCAACTAACAGTTGAGGTCTGTGCTTTCTTTGGCACAGACCTCTAGCAACTGAACACTCCCTCTTTGGCACTCTAGTAGTAATGCAAAGCACTGGGAGATGACATAATCTCCCAGTGCTCTGCATTAATGAAGAGAGGACCGTGCGAAAGCTCCAGCTTTTGAAGTCTGTGCATAAGGAGGCACAGACCTCTCCTGCCACGCTGCTGGACCACCAGGGAGGTAGGAGATGGGCACTGGGGGGTGTCAATAGGGGCAATGTGGAGGCAATGTGGTGATTGGGGGCAATGTGGAGGCAATTGTGGAGATTTGGGGCAATGTGGAGGCAATTGTGGAGATTGGGGGCAATGTGTACGCAATTGCGGAGATTTTGGACAACGTGGAGGCAATAGTGGAGATTGGGGGCAATGTGGAGGCAATTGTAGAGACTGGGGTCAATGTGGAGGCAATTGTGGAGATTGTGGGCAATGTGGAGGCAATTGTGGAGATTGGGGGCAATGTGGAGACAATTGTGGCGACTGGGGGCAATGTGGTGGTGGGGGGGCATGGCAATTTTTGCACCAGAGCCCAGTGGCTTATAGTTACACCTCTGATCTTAGGTTGCCTATCCCTGAGTCAAAGGGAACAGAAAAGCATTCTTCTGTCCATCACTAGATAGCTCAATAACCCTAATTCACACATTCTCTCTCTCCCCTCACAACAACACCTTCATCCTCCAGCCCACTACTCCACCTCAATACTCTGTTGTCTAAACTGAGATTTTAACATTTTTGCTGGCAACATGTCTAATAAGAAGTAAATGTAATAGGTGCCCTGCAGTACATTAAACCAGTGATTCTCATACTGTTCCCCTAAATCACTGAAGAAGTGCAAGGCGGACTACAGAACAAATTTCAGTAATAATGGACAGGTGGACAAAGCTGCAGTAACAGTGAATGTGTGGTGGACTTGTGAGTTTTGATTTATGTCAGATTTCACTGATAATAAGCACTATAACCTATTCTATGGAAAACGTAACCCTATAACAACAAAGCGCAGGTGTGCAACATACTTCTCCACACTGATTTGTGCACCCCTTTGGTTCTTAAAGGATTAAGTGGGCACCTGCCTGTTTCAGTTTGAAAAAACTGCTAACAGCTGTCATGTCTGCCTCCATGGGCACAATATCCAAGATCGATTGTAGATGCTATCTCTTGAACAAAGGGACAAGTGCAAAATTTGTTGGGCAATCAGGAATTCCTGGTCATAATGGGGTAAGTGTGGTATTATTAGGAGGTATATAATTTTCTTTACGTTACTGGTAGCAACTAGCATTCTCTAAGTGTGATACTGATTGATACAATGTTTTCTCCTTAGGTGCTAAAGAGGTCTCCAAGGCATGAAAAACATGCTAGAGAGATCTCCAATGCATGACACTGCATGAAGAAAAATAATTCTGCCACACAAAATGTTTGAGAACCACTGTTTAAGCCCATTACTAATCTGCTCCTGACTTTGTATCACCACCCACTTGGGTTATGTATATTTATGTGTGTCACATTATATGTTAGCAGAAGACTGCTAAAATGGAACTATCAGTTTGTAACAAATTAAGGTGGTTTGAAAGGGATTTTCAAAATCACCTATATTTATTTTAAAAAAATATTTGTTTATGTCAAAGAATAGTTTATGACATATGCAGCTCTATTTATTTGAGATTGTATCCAAATCAGCTAGTAGTGGCCTACAGGAAGTGGCGGGTCGGATGGGGAACATTAAGGAATGTTAAAGTGATAGTAATACTTAAAAAGTAAAAAAAAAAATATATATGTTGCAGGGTTTATACTCCTGAGTAAATCAAGGGTACTCACACTGCTGAACAGCTATTTTAATCAATAGTTATTACGGCTAAAATGTAATTTTTTAGGTGCAGTATCACAGTGGCCTAAAATTGAACAGTAGTGCTGTTGCTATACCATCCTATGGAGATTTATCGTCAACTGACCAGAGCTGTCCATAGGATGTTGTAGCAACAGTGCCACTGTACAATTTCAGGCCCCAGTGATGCTGCACATAAAAAATTCAATTTGTGCTGTAATAAACACCTTTCAGCAGTCGGAGTACCTTTGTTCTACTCAGAGGGATAAACCTTATAACATATTTTTTTTTACATTTAAGTATTACTATGCCTTTAATATGTGACTGGAGTGTTGGCCAGCATGTATAAGAAAAAAGCTCTTTTTTCTGATTTTTGATAAATTCCCATGGATACAAAATCCAAGAAAATGTCCTCATTTTTGCTACCACTAATGAAATTCCCAAGAGATCTTTGTTAATTTTCACCCAGTTTTGCCCTATACTTTCTATGCAGCAAGATGTATGTGACTTAAAGTAAAAGGTATTAGCAAGATGAGTCCTGTGGCAACAAAACCCTCGAAAAATTGATAGCAGGCTGAGGCTAACAGCAACATAAGCCTTGAATAAACTGTTAGCAGACTGGTAGGCAGTTGATACCTCTGTTATAACGTGATAGGTCAAGTGGTTTCGTGCTTGAAATTAATTTAATGGATTCATGTTAAATCTATGGGTACAGAAGCCTTAAAAAATTGTTAGCAGGCTGGTAGGGCCCTCCACTGCTTATGATGTGGCAAATAGTTATATTCTTGCAGTAAAGTAATATCAGCAGCCTTATCCTATAAGTTTATAAAAATTATTAGCAGGCTTGTAGGAACTTCCATTGTACGCTGGTGGTGGGGCAGGTTGTTACGCTCTTGCAAGGAATGTAATGTATTGTTGTCAGGCTGAAGTCTATGGGCACTAACCACCTGCCAGTAGAACTCTAGCACAGCCGTCTTGAAAAATAACATTGTCTTGGTATAGGCCAATGACATCAGTTAACAAAAGAATGTCAAACGACAATATGTTGGCAAGTTTGTCATTCCACAGGTGTACTTTTAGATTATTTCTGTACGTTTTTTTAATTCTTTCTAAGAACTCAGTAAGTATGGGTTGGTAGCACATACAATATGTGCTATATAATGTAATTGTTTTAAGAACATGACTATTGGTGGTGGAGGAGGTGGTGGTGGTGGCAGGTTTGAGGACTCTATGACTCTTGTCACTCACCTCCAATTAACTCCGAGCCATGAGGAAAATGTTCTTCCACTCACTGGGACATCTACACAACACTACTAGTATGTGCTCTTACACCTCATGCACTTTTAGGAGTGCTTCTAATGCTGCTAATTGTCACACCTCTGATGTTCTGCCAGTGTTGTGTCTCTCAATCAGGCCTGTGGTTGTGCTTCAGGTAAGATGTACCTGGATATGATCATGCTTTTTCCCTGCTCACATTTCTTTTATAGATACAACAGACAGTAACATGCATACCTTTGGATTTTGGAGATTTCATAGACTGAGGGGTTCCTAAGGGACTACTACTACTACTACTACTGGCATTAGAATTTTCAATATTACTAGCAGAAATTGGCAGTTGTGCTGCATATTAAAAAGCAACAGAATCACTCATGGCTAGTGTTGTGGATGTAGACATGTTGCTGCTTAGTCAATAATAGTGAATGTGTCTGTGTGGGGATGGACTTGAATTGGTGACACTTATGATGACCTAGATGATAATGGTGCATTTTTAAGCATTGTTACTTGTACAGACTTTCCAGATGGCCCCTCAAAGAGTTTATAAGCATGCATATTGCTTAGTGGTAAATGCCCTGACTACAGAGCCTGTTCAAACCTCAAGGTTGCAGGTTCAAATCCCAGCAGGGTCAACTCAGCCATTCATACTTCCAAGGAAGAAAAATGAGTACCATAGATTGGGTAATAATAACATCTGTTATTCAGCTGCCAATTTGGTTAATTCTGAGAGTGTGCACTAAGAGCTTTGAGTCCCACTGGGAGAAAGGTGCTATATAAATACTATTTATTATTTTAAGTGGTGGAAGACTGAGCTGTTTCCTTTCAGCTACTTTTTTGGCCATATCTTCATCACTGCCCATCTCTACCTCATCCACAGTACAGGAGAGACCTGTTAGCTACAAAATCATCGGCAGCTTGAAATCTGCAATAAAGAATAAAGCACACAACAGCAAGTGTAAAATCAGAGCCCAGCACACCACAGTGTATGCTTGACAGGATATGTCACATTTTAGCTGTTTGTTTGTCTTGTTTTGAATGTATGATGTATTGCATCTGTTACTCAGTCTCAGACATTTTCAGTCAAAAAATGTATGTTCTTTTTATTTTCTTGCAAATAATCAGCAGCAGAGCCATTTTTTTGTTTTTGAACATATATATAAAAATTATCTATATAAAAATAAGGGGTATACAGCATATCAATATATGGTGCCAAAAAACAGCTTATTATATCCAAAAAAATATATATATAGCTTGCATGAGTGCATTAATAATACACTGATGAAACAACATTTAACCAACACATAGTAAAAAATTTGAAATTGGAAGGTACAAAATAGCCCAGATTAAAGGATTATTAATGTTTTATATTAATAAAAAGTAATATTGTAGATATTCAAAAAATAATCAATTGATGCCAGTCCAATCTCATAAACCTTTATAGTTTGGGAGATATACAATGATAAAGTTCCCCCCCTCCCCTTTCACTGATGTCAGCTGTAAAGTTGACAGAAGGAGATTCAAGTTGTGTGACTCGAGGAGGCTCTTCAGCAGAGCCGAAATAGCGATATCTAAAAAGAAACACTTCATTGAAACGGTCTACAAAGTGTGTCCAGTTTGCAAGCACACTTTGTAGACTGTTCCAATGAAGTATTTCTTTTTAGATATCACTATTTCGACTCTGCTGGAGAGCTGCCGGATGGTCCCAGAAACAAAATTCTCCTGCTGTCAGCTGGAGGCTGACGTCTGTGAAAGGGGTGGGAGGAGGGAACTTTAGAAGGTTATATCTCTCAAACTATAAAGGTTTGGGAGATCGGAGTGGCATCAATTGATCTTTTGAATATCTACAATATTACTTTTTATTAATACGAGACATTACTAACCCTTTAAATTATGTTTTATTCTCTCTTTTTGTATGCCTCTTTTTGGTTTTCTCTCTAGCTATCCCTTCCTTTAATCTTTTTGTGTTTCTGTTTCATTCTTAATAACAATAACAGATACAAGTGGGCGTTATCCAAGCTACAGAATTACCTGCGTTGGATATGGGCGGAACCTCTGACCCCTATGTGAAAGTTTTCTTCCTTCCTGACAAGAAAAAGAAATATGAGACTAAAGTTCATCGCAAGACGCTCAATCCTATCTTCAATGAGACATTTACTTTCAAGGTCAAGCATGTCATTATATAAACATATATTAGAATATACAAACATCCTCCCTTACAAAGAAATTCTGATAGGTAATCATTAATCAAAACTTAAGTTTCAAGATCAGGTATCTTATTATACACGCATCACCTGAAAATGAGACGTACCGTCATCATAAGACACTTTAAAGGGATAGTAATACTTCATATTTAAAAATCTTCATCTTGTAGCCATTAAAAAAATAAACAAAATGCCCCCAGTCCCATATCTACCCTTTATGGTTTGAGAGATAATCGTATTTAAAGTTCCCCCCTCCCTCCCCTTTCCCTGACGTTAGCGCTTTAGCTGACTGCAGGGGAATCCGGTCCTGGGACCAGTCGGTGGCTCTGCAGCAGAGCTGAGATCACATTACTGGAAAAGAAATCCTTCACTAGAACGGTCTTCTAAGTGTGCTTGGTTTGCAACCACACTTAGAAGACCGTTCCAGTGAAGGATTTATTTTCCAATAACGTGATCGCAGTTCTGCTGAAGAGCTCCGCCGGTCCCAGGACTGGATTCCCCTGCAGTCAGCTAGAGTGCTGACGTCAGGGAAAGGGGAGGGAGGGGGGAACTTTAAATACGATTATCTCTCAAACCATAAAGATTTGAGAGATGGCACTGGGGGCATTTCGTTTGTTTTTTTAACCCCTTAACGACCGGCGGCGCAGTCACTTAAGAACCATGGAGCTTTTTTTTTTTTTTAAATTCTGGTTCCGGACTCCTTGAACGGCGTGCAGCCGTAGGGGGAGCCCGGAATTCCATAACGGTCATAGTACATCATGGGTCGTTAACTCAGACCAACCCATGACGTACTATGACCGACAAGGGTTGTTAAGGGGTTAATGGCTACAAGATGCAGATTTTTAAATATGAAGTATTACTATTCCTTTAACAGAGACAGACAAACAACATTAATAAGGATTTTTATAACCCTCTGAGTGCCAGAGAGTATTAATAGCTTACTAGTATTGCAGTAACTCTAAATTGATGACCATGCCAAAGGAAACCAAGCACAGACAATGGAAATACAAATAACATACAAGCATAACTCAAAAGAAAAGAGGAACAATTCTGGCATAAAACAACTACATCATTGAGGAAAAATAAAAAATGACATTGCTTTAAACAGGACTTTTATTGCCTTGAATGCTAATGAGGTCTCTGATGCACTGCATAACATTCAATTAGATAAAAGCTCAATTGACGTCAAAGAGAATATTATTTAAGGTGTTTAAAGTCACATTTAAATCAGTGCAGTTGGTATACTCCAGGATTGCATCTTTTCTTGATGAATAAGGCTCCTAGTTACAATGTATATTTCAACATTTGGGGCCCAATAAGACATAAAAATGATTTCAATGAAAATTTGTCAAGTAAGAAAAGATTATTTAACCATATGTGTGCCATAGGCGTGTCTTGGCAATGCGTAGCGTACCCCTATGGCACTTAAAGGGTTAATGGAACCCACCAGAGTGCCAAAATTTGAGGGGCGATTCAGCCTTACTGATTATACCTACCATGTTGAATTGCGGGTGTTGCCAGTGCAATCTCAATGTCCCTTCAAAAGACACAGCTCGTCTTTTATAAGTAATGGCTATTTACCAGTTTATATACTAATTAAAGATACATACACACATACATACATTTAAGAGAAGATTTGATGCATTTCTAGCAAAAGGGAACATACGGGGTTATACTTGTATTAGCAGGCAAACAGGAAGTACGGGTAAACAGAGTAATAACCAATTAGGAGTCAGAAAGGCTTATATAATTCTCATTTTCTTAGTTATTATACGGCAAAGGCTGATCTTGATGGACTTGTTTCTTTTGTCATCGTAATTTACTATGTAACTATGTAAAGGAGTACGTATACTGGTTAAAAATGTGACCATTATAAATCAGGAGCAGGTGTCTGATGAAGGGATAACAGGAATATTTTGGTCACAACCACTATAAGAATGTGTTTGTGGCCAGCACATCAGCGGCTGGTCCAAGCATTTGCCTACTCTGCTCCATGGGAAATCCAATCCAATCCAAGCCATGAACATTTTCTTTGACAAGAATAAGTGGATAGATCTGGAGCAGGGCCATGCAATGAGTGGCATTGTGTCAGTGGGTTAGGGGCACCAAGGGTGTTTTATCTAAGGTCTGAACTGTAAATTCTGTCCTGATTACATAGTTTAGTAGCTCTGGGAATGTCTAAGGATAACACAGATGTTTGTACCTGTAGAGCTGTATGGCTAACACATAGCTGATCATTTTTAAACTGTAGGGCCTGGATTAATGATCCAAGCATGGAAATGATAGAGATACATAATTCAATGGACCCAACAAATTTCCCAGAAAAATAGCAAAACCTTGAGGCACAGATTATAATTGTTTCCTGCTACATTATACTCTTATCTATAACAATTACTTCACATTCATTATCAGATATTTTATTATACCATTCATCAGAATAATATTTTATTTTGTACCAAGCTCTACGCATCCTAAAGCTTTGGATACATTTCTAGAATCCAACAGTTTTAGACAATTTACACCCATTATACAAACACACAGAGATCTTTGCCATCAAAATCTAGGATCTTATCACACACACATGAAAATATATAGTAATTCTAATTTCTAAAGGCCTAGTTACAATAGCTGACATTTAATATAATAGGTAAGTAACATCTATTTTATTAGCTTAATTTTAATAAGGATCTCTATGTGCTCATTTCAGATTCCCTATCAGGAACTTGGTGGAAAGACCCTATGCATGTCCATCTATGACTTTGATCGATTCTCCAAACATGACATCATAGGAGAGGTTAAGGTTCCCATGAACACGGTTGACCTAGGACAACCAATTGAGGAGTGGAGAGATTTACAGAGTGCAGAGAAGGAGGAGGTAAGTTATTAAAAAAAACAAAACAAAACAAACAAAAAAATGTGTAAACTTAAAAGTAGGAATATCAAAATATCAGAGGTGGAAGACCTACACAAAGAAGAGAATATTAGGGTAAGGAAGAGATGCAGACATCTGGGAACCAGAATTGAAAAATAACAGGAAGGGGGAAGAAATCTAAAGATTGTAAAACTGCAGTATAGTTATTACAGAAGGGGATAAAGGTGTGTTAGGAGCAGAGGTCTGAGAAAGACAACATTGAAGGGGATATATACTGCTTAGAGGCTGTAGACCAAGAGTTTTCAACCAGCATGCCATGGCAATCTGGTGTACCATGGACATAGATTTGTTTCTGTGAAGACTTTGACAAAAAATGTCATTGTTGAGTTTCAAATGTATATTTATTGAAATTGCTATAGATACTATGTTTATTTTTGGTGTTATGATAGTGAGACCTAAGAATAACTGTATATTTATGTATTAAACCCTTAATTATGCCCTTCATAAATTACATAAAATATGTTAGGCGTGCCCCAAAAATTCCAGATTGCGTGTTAGTGGTGCCTTGATAAAAAAAAGAGAGCCACTGCTGGAGAAAATACAAACACAGAAAACAAAATGTAAAGAAGGCAATAGGAAGTAAGAGAGAGACAAATAATAGGAGATGGGGGTCAGTCGGAGATAGAATTGAAGGACAAGAGAGAGACAGTAATGGATGGTTTATATTACCGGTGGGACAGTCATTACTGTTTTTCCTGTAAATGTCCTCATAGAATATAATAGGTTTTCTTTTTTAGATCAAGTAAGGAATAACTGTATAACATTTAATAGAATCCTGTCTATGGAGTGAAAAATTGAGGCTATGTAGGAAGAAAAACAGAAATAAATATTGGAAAGCTTAGGAATTGAAAGGAATCTGCAACTGGTGAATTGCTGTTGGTGTACAAAGAAGAAGTAGAAAGACAGAAAGAAGAAATCTGCACATAGTGAGGAGGGGAACTTACACGGAGTAGAACTTACACAAGAGTAAAACAGGACAAACCTACACAGGATAAGAATGGAGAAATGTGCACAAGATAATTAGAGGAATACTTCAGAGGGTGAACAGGCACAAACCTGCACAGAGTGAGGAGGGAGAAACCTGCAAAGGGTGAGGATGGAGAAATCTGCACAAGATGAGGAGGTAGGTACCTACACAGGGTGAGGAGAGATAAACCTGCACTGGGTGAGGTAGGAGAAACTTACAAAAAGGTGAGGAAGGAGACACCTAAACAGGGTGAGGAGAGAGAAACCTGCACTGGGTGAGGAAGGAGACAACTAAACAGAGTGAGGAGAGAGAAACATGCACTGGGTGAGGAGGGAGACACGTACACAAGGTGAGAAGAGCGATAACTGCACTGAGCGAGGTGAGAGAAATATGCACTGGCTGAGACTGGAGAAACCTGCAGTGGGTGAGGAGGGAGAAGCCTGCAAAGGGAGAGGAGAAAGAAATCTGCACAGGGTGAAACCTGCACAGGATAAGGAAGAAGAAACATGCACAGGATGAGGAGGGAGAAACCTGCACAGGGCGAGGAGTGAAAAACCCGCACAAGGTGAGGAGGGAAAAGTCTGCAAAGGGAGAGGAGGAAGAAAAATACACAGGGTGAGGAAGGAGAAACCTGCACTTAGTGTGTACGGAGAAACCTGAAGTAGATGAGGAGGAAGAAAGCTACACAGGTTAAAGAAGCTGTACAGTGTACTGAGGGAGGAACTCACAGGGGGAAACATGCACAGGGTGAGTAGAGAGAGAAACCTGCACAGAGTGAGGAGGGAGAAACCAGCACAGGGTGAGGAGGGAGAAGCTTGCACAGGGCGACGAGGGGAAAATCTGCACTGGATGAGGAAGGAGAAACCTGCACAAGGTAAGGTGGGAGAAACCTGCAAAGAGAGAGAAGGAAGAAACCTACACAGAGTAAGAAGGGAGAAACCTGCACAGTTTGAGGAGGGATAAGCCTGCACAGGGTGAGTTGGGAGAAACCTGCAGAGGGTGAGGAGGGAGAAACCTGCACAGGCTTAGGAGGGAAACATCAGCACATAGTGTGGAAGGAGAAACCTGAAGGAGATGAGGTAGGAGAACCCTGAACAGGCATAGAAGGATGAAACCAGTACATAGTGTGGTGGGAGTAACTGAAGGAGATGATGGATAAAAGTGTAAAGGATGAGGAAAGAGAAACCTACACAGAGTGAAGAAGGAGAAAACTGCACTTAGTGTTGAGGGAGAAACCTGAAGGAGATGAGGAGGGAGAAACCTGTACAGGATGAAGAAAGAGAAAGCTACACATGGTGAGGAGAGAGAAACGTGCACACAGTGAGGAGGTCGAAACCTTAAAAAATGTGGAGGGAGAAATCTACAAAACCTGAGGAAGGAGATGCCTGTACAGACTGAGGAAGGAAAAACCTGCAGAGGATGAGGAGGTAGAAACCTACTCAGGCTTAAGAGGGGCAAATCTGGACAATCTAAGGAGGGAGAAACCCACACAGAAAGAAGGAGAAATCTTCTGAGTGTAAGTAGGGAGAAACCAACACAGAGTGAGGAAAGGAAATCTAAACAGGGTAAGAAGACAAAAACCTTCACAGGGTGAGGAGGCACAAATCTTCCCAGGGTGAACAGAGTGAAACCTGCACAAGATGAGGTCAAAGAAACCCAAACATGGTGAGGAGGGAGAAACCTCCACAAGGTGAGGATGGAGAAACCTGCACTTGGGGAGGATTGCGAAACCTGCACAGAGAAAGGAGGGAAAAACCTGCACAGGGTGAGGAAAGAGAAAACTGCACAGGGTGAGGAGGGAGAAACCTGAAGATGAGGAAGGAGAACCCTGATCAGACTGAGGAGGGAGAAACCAGAAGGACATAAGGAAGGAGAAATCTGTATGGGATGAGGAAGGGCAAACCTGCACAGGGTGAGAATGGATAAACCTGCATAGGGTGAGAATGGAAAACATGCACATGGTGAGGAGGGAGAAACATGCTTATAGTGTGGAAGGAAAAACCTGAAGGTGGTGAGGATGTACAGAAGGAAAATCCCACACAGGGTGAAAATGGAAAAACCTGCACAGAGTAAAGGGATAAAACTGCATAAGGTAAGTATGTAGAAACCCACACATATTGTAGAGGGGAAAACCTGCACAGGGTGAGGAAGGGGAAACCTGCACAGAGTTAGGAGGGAGAAAACTGCACAGGGTTAGGAAGATGAACATGCACAGAGCAAAAAGAGAGACATCTGCACAGGGTGAAAAGGGAGGCGTGAACAGAGTGAGGAGGGTTTAACTTGCATAAGGAGTTTAGGGAGAAACAAGCACATAATGAGGAAGGAAAAACCTAAAGAAAGTGAGGAACGAGAACCCTGCACAGAGTGAGAAGAGAGAAACCATACACAGGGTGAGGAGAGGAAACATTCACAGGGTGATTAGGGAGAAATCTGAACATAGTGAGGTGGAAGGAACCTGAAGAAGATGAGGAAGAAACCTGTACAGGATGAGGAGGTACAAACCTGCCAGGTGAAGAGGAAGAAACCTGCATAATGTGAGAAGGAAGTAACCCACAGCGTGAGAAAGGAGAAAACTGAAGAAGATGAGGAAGAAACCAACACAATGAGTGGAGGGAGAAATCTATACAGAATAAAAAGGGTGAAACCTGCACAGTGTGAGGAAGTACAAACCTGCACAGGCTGAGAAGGGAGAAAACTGCACAGGGTGAGGAGGGAGAAACCCACCCAGACTGAAGGGGACAATTCCACAAGGGTAAGGAGGGAGAAACCTACACAGGGGGAAGAAGGAGAAACTTGCTTAGGGTAAGGAAGGAGAAAACAACACATGGTGAGGAAGGAGGAACCTATTCAAGATGAAGAGGGAGAAATCTGCAGAGGGGGAGGAGAAACATGCACACTCTAAAATGGAAGATACTTGCACAGGGTGAAAAGTGAGATGCAGAGAGTGAGGAGAGTGAAACCTGCACAGGGAGAAAAGAGAGAAACCTGCACAGGGTGAGAAGGGAGACAACTACAAAGGGCGAGGAAGGTGAAAATTGCACAGAGTACGGATGGAGAAAACTACATAAGGTGATGAAAAAGAAACCTTCTCAGGATGAGAAGGGTGAAATCTGCACATTTGAAGATGAGGGAGAAACCTACACAGAGAGTGGAGGGAGAAATCTGCACAGGATGAGAAAGGAGAAAACTGGACAGGGTGAGGAAGGAGAAATCTGCACATGGCAAGGAGGAAGATAACTACACAGAGTTAGGAAGGGGAAATCTGCACGGAGTTAGGAGAGAGTAAACTGCACTGGGTGAGGAAGGAGAACCTGCACATGGTAAGGAGGGGGGCAACTATAGATGGTGAGGAAGTAGGAACTTGCACAGGGAGAGGAGGAAGAAAACTGCACAGGGTGAGAAAAGAAAAACCTGCACAGAGTAAAAAGAAAGACATCTGCACAGGGTGAAAAGGGAGGCATGAATAGAGTGAGTAGGGTTTAACCTGCATAAGAAGATTAGGGAGAAACGAGCACATAATGAGGAAGGAAAATTCTAAAGAAGATGAGGAAGGAGAACCCTGCACAGAGTGAGAAGCGAGAAACCATACACGGGGTGAGGAGGGGAAACATTCACAGGGTGATTCTGGAGAAATCTGAACATAGTGAGGTGGAAGAAACCTGAAGAAGATGAGGAAGAAACCTGTACAGGATGAGGAGGTACAAACCTGCCAGGTGAGGAGGAAGAAATCTGCATAATGTGAGAAGGAAGTAACCCACAGCGTGAGAAGGGAGAAACCTGAAGAAGATGAGGGAGAAACCTACACAGTGAGTGGAGGGAGAAACCTGTACACGGTAAAAGGGGAGAAACCTGCACAGTGTGAGGAAGTACAAATCTGCTCAGGCTGAGAAGGGAGAAAACTACACAGGGTGAGGAGGGAGAAACCCACCCAGACTGAAGGGGACAATTCTACAAGGGTAAGGAGGGAGAAACATACACAGGGAGAAAGAAGGAGAAACTTGCTTAGGGTAAGGAGGGAGAAAACAACACATGGTGAGGAAGGAGGAACCTATCCAAGATGAAGAGGGAGAAATCTGTAGAGGGGGAGGAGAGAGAAATATGTACACTCTAAAATGGAAGATACTTGCACAGGGCGAAAAGGAAGATGCAGAGAGTGAGGAGAGTGAAACCTGCACAGGGAGAAAAGAGAGAAACCTGCACAGAGTGAGAAAGGAGAAACCAGCACAGGGCGAGAAGGCAGAAACCAGACCAGGATGAGAAGAGAACTGAAAATCTACACAGGATGAGAAAGGAAAAACTGCACATAGTGAATAGGCAGAAACCTGAAAAAGACGAGAAGGGAGAAACCTGCACAGGAGGGAGAAATCTACATAATGTGTTGAAACCTGCACATAGTGAGGAGGATGAAACTTGCACAGACAGAGAAGGGAAAATCTATACAAAGTAAGGAGGGAGAAAGCTGAACATAGTGAAGAGGATGAAACAGAGAGAGAAGGGAAGTTCAACACAGAGTGAAGAGGCAGAAACCTTCACAGGGTGAGGAGAGAGAAACATGAGGAAGGAGAAACCTATACAGTATGAAGAAGGTGAAACCTGCTTTTAGTTAGGAGGGAAAAACCTGCACAAGGTTAGAAGGGGAAAACATGCACTTAGTGAGGAGGGAGAAATATGGGAGAAACCTACACAATTTGAAGAGGCAAACCTGTACACAGTGAAGAGGAAGCAGTCTGCACATAGTAAGTGAAGAAGGAGGAACCTGCATATCATAATGAGGGAGAAGCCCATACAGGGGGGAAATGGAGAAACCTGCACAAAACATGAGCAGGGAAACTTGTACGGAGGGGCTAAACTGTATAGCATGAAGAGGGTGAAACCAGAACTTAATGAAGAGGGTGAAAACTGCATAGAATGAAGAGGGAGGACTGTTCTGGTTAAAAAGGGTGAAACCTGTGAGGAGGAACAAACTTGCAAAGGGCTAGGAGGGAGGAAAGCTGTACAGAGTGGGGAGGTATAAACCTACACAGGGTGAGTAGGAGGAAACCAGAGTGAGGAAGGATACAGTTGTACATAGTGAAGATGGACAAACTTGCACATGGATAGGAGGGGGAAACCTATACAGGGTGAGGTGAGACAAACCTGCACACAGTGGGGTGGGTGTAAGCTGTACAGGGTGAGGAGGGACACACCTGAACATGGTGAGGATGAGAAATGCTATACAGGATGAGGAGAGACAAACCTGCACACAATGGGGTGGGTGTAAGCTGTATAGTGTTAGGAGGGAGAAGCCTAAACATGGTGAGGATGGGGAAAGCTCTACAGGGTGAGGAGGGACAAGACTGCATAAGGTGATGAAGGAAACGCCTGCACAAGGTGAGGATTAAGAAATCTGTACAGGGTGAGGAAGGACCTGCCTGCACAAGGTGAGCGTGAGGAAGTCTGTGCAGGGTGAGAAAGGGCACACCTGCACATGGTGAAAATGGAGAAAGTGTACAGGGTGAGGAAGGACATGTCTGCCCAAGGTGACGATAGGGAAATCTGTACAGGGTGAGGAGGGACATGTCTGCTCAAGGTGGGATGTGGGAAAGCTTTACAGGGTGAGGAGGGACATGCCTGCACATGGCAAGGATGGAGAAATTTGTTCAGGTTGAGGAAGGACACACCTGCACATGGGGAGGATGGGGAAAGCTGTACAGGATGAGGAAGAACACACCTGCAAAAGGCGAGAATGGGGAAATCTGTACAGGGTGAGAAGTGACATGCGTGCACATGGTGGAGTGGTGAAATCTATACAGATTGAGAAGGGACATGCATGCACATGGTGAGGATGAGGAAAGCTGAACAGGGTGAGGAGGCACAAGCCTGTATAAGGTGAGGAAGAACACGCCTGCACAATTTGAGGATGGAGAAGTCTGTAGAGGGTGAGGAAGGACACGCCTGCACAAGTTCAGGATGGAGAAGTCTGTAGAGGGTGAGGAAGGACATGCATGCACAAGGTGAGGGTGAGGAAGTCTATTCAGGGTGAGAAAGGCCACACCTGCACATGATGAAGATGGAAAAAGTGCACAGGGTGAGGAAGGACATGTCTGCCCAAGGTGACGATAGGGAAATCTGTACAGGGTGAGGAGGGACATGTCTGCTCAAGGTGGGGGGTGGGAAGCTTTACAGGGTGAGGAAGGACATGCCTGCACATGGCGAGGATGGGGAAATCTGTTCAGGTTGAGGAAGGGCATGCCTGCACATGAGGAGGATGGGGAAAGCTGTACAGGATGAGGAAGAACACACCTGCAAAAGGCAAGAATGGGGAAATCTGTATAGGGTGAGAAGTGACATGCATGCACATGGTGAGGATGGGGAAATCTGTACAGAATAAGAAGGGACAAGCCTGCACATGGTGAAGATGAGGAACGCTGTACAGGGTGAGGAGGCACAAGCCTGCATAAGGTGAGGAAGGACACGTCTGTACAAGTTGAAGACGGAGAAATCTGTAGAGGCTGAGGAAGGCCATGCCTGCACAAGGTGAGGGTGAAGAAGTCTGTGCAGGGTGAGAAAGGGCACGCCTGCACATGGTGAAGATGGAGAAAGTGTACAGGGTGAGGAAGGACTGCTTGCCCAAGGTGACGATAGGGAATCTGTACAGGGTGAGGAGCGACATTTCTGCACAAGGTAGGGTGGAATAAAGCTTTACAGGGTGAGGAGGGAAATGCCTGCACATGGCAAGGATGGGGAAATCCGTTCAGGTTAAGGAAGGACATGCCTGCACATGGTAAGGATGGGGAAGGTTGTGCAGGATGAGAAGAACACACCTGCAAAAGGTGAGAGTGGGGAAATCTGTACAGGGTGAGGAGTGACATGCCTGCACATGGTGGGGTGGGGGAAAGCTGTAGAAAATGAGGAGGAACATGCATGAAAATGGTGAGGATGGGGAAATTTGTACAGAATGAGAAGGGACAAGCCTGCACATGGTGAAGATGAGGAAAGCTGTACAGGGCGAGGAGGCACAAGCCTGCATAAGGTGAGGAAGGACACGCCTGCACAAGTTGAGGATGGAGAAATCTGTAGAGGTTGAGGAAGGACATGCCTGCACAAGGTGAGGGTGAAGAAGTCTATGCAGGGTGAGAAAGGGCACACCTGCACATGGTGAAGACGGAGTATACAGGGTGAGGAAGGACATGTCTGCCCAAGGTGACGATAGGGAAATCTGTACAGGGTGAGGAGGGACATGTCTGCTCAAGGTGGGGTGGGGGAAAGCTTTACAGGGTGAGGAGGGATATACCTGCATATGGCGAGGATGGGGAAATCTGTTCAGGTGGAGGAAGGACAGGCCTGCACATGGGAAGGGGGAAAGCTGTACAGGATGAGGAAGAACACACCTGCAAAAGGCGAGAATGGGGAAATCTGTACAGGGTGAGGAGTGACATGTCTGCACAATGTGGGGTAGGGAAATCTGTACAGAATGAGGAGGGACATGCATGAAAATGGCAAGGATGGGGAAATCTGTACAGAATGAGAAGGGACAGGCCTGCACATGATGAGGATGGGGAAAGCTGTACAGGGAGAGGAGGCACAAGCCTGCACATGGTGAAATTGTACACGAAGAGGAAGGACATGCCTTCACTTGGTGAGGATGGGGAAATCTGTACAGGATGAGGAAGGACATGCATGAAAATGGCAAGGATGGGGAAATCTGTACAGAATGAGAAGGGACAGGCCTGCACATGATGAGGATGGGGAAAGCTGTACAGGGAGAGGAGGCACAAGCCTGCACATGGTGAAATTGTACACGAAGAGGAAGGACATGCCTTCACTTGGTGAGGATGGGGAAATCTGTACAGGATGAGGAAGGACATGCCTGCGCAAGGTGAGGATGGGGAAATCTGTACAGGGTGAGGAGGCATAAGCCTGCACAAGGTGGAATGGGAGAAAGCTATACAGAGTGAGGACAGACAAGCCTGCACATGGTGAGGATGGGCAAATATGTACAGGGTGAAGAGGGACATGCCTGCACATGATGAGGATGAGGAAATATATACAGAGTGAGGAGGGACATGCCTGCACATGGTGAGTTTGGGGAAATCTGTACAGTATGAGGAAGGACATGTCTGCAAAAGGTGTGGTGGAAAAACTATATAGGGTGAGGAAGGTCATACCTGAATGAGATTAGAGAGAGAAACCTACAAAGGATGAGGAAGGAGAAAGCTGCATAGGATGCGGAAGCAAGGCAGTTTAAGGACCCCTGAGGACCCCAGGAAAAATGTGAACATAGGCTCCCCAAATATAGGCTAACATTTAGGATCCTTAAGTTTAATTGTATCCTTCATTTTCCTTTATTCTTGTTTGTGGGAAAAGAATACACATTTATATGTTGTGCACCGAGAACTGCTTCACTCCTCAGTTATCTGACCAAAGATTACATTGGTTCCTTCTGTAATAATGAGACTGTTGGGAACCCAAGGAGAGGGCCCTTCTGACTGGAGGCCCGTAGCAAATACCCAGGAAGGCACATGCATTAAAATACTCCTGTGAGGAGAGAGACACCTGCACACAGTGAGATATATGTACCTCTGCACAGTGATTCCCACAATAGAATGATGCTTAAAATATTTCTTAGGGACTGGGAGAAATAAAAAAGAGAGTGGGAAAGAGAGGGGGAAAAATTATATATTTATAGAACTAAATAGAATAATAAAATACAAATATAACCATGAACAGTTATGTGATCTATATAGTTCCAATATGAAGATGGGAAATTAGACAAACATAATATAACAAAAATAAACAAAAAATGACCCTATCCATAAAAAAAACATTAATGTTCAGCATCCTAATGTATACTCACCTGTTGTTCCCCTTATGATTGTCTTTATAAGTACTTAATCACTGCACTTAATGTACCCCTTCTATATCAAATGTAAACTGTAAAGTGCCAAGTACACTGGGTGGCGCTATATAAATAAAATATACAATACAATACAATACTATATGGGAAATAATTATAAAGTCCAGTAGGAGAGGATATAGTCTGATATAGATGAAAGATATAAAACACAATCACTGTGTAAGTGACGGAAGGTCACTGATACCTTTCCAGGCCTGTTCAATGTAAGATGAAATTAATATTGTTGTAAAATGGAAATGTGATGAAAGGATGAAATGATGAATGAACATATAATGAGATGATAAGATGGTAGCTTGAAAAGCCAAACAATGAAAGTCAGGAGATATAAAACTTGATGCAATAACTCCTTTTACACTTGTGCTGCTCACAGTGGATGGCTTGTTATCTATCAAATGCAATGCTTCCAATACAGCAGTCAGCAATAACAGGAGAAAGAAGATACTAAATGTAGCATTTATTGAACACATAAAAAAATTTGTCCAAAAACACACAATGTAACCACTTGGTTCATAGCATCTTGAGGTCCCCTCCCCCAGAATAGTCAGTTCCGTATCCCTCTCTGCTGCTCTTGCTGAACTCTGTCTTTTGCCTTGAGGAATCCTTGTCGGCATCTCCAAGATGATGCCAGATGTGCATCCAATATGGCCGCAGTTGTAGCAACCCTTTGACTGTAATGGGTCAGGGCTTGGAGGAGGGAAACATTTATATTGATTTTTTTTATAATGGTGTTGGTTATTAAAGGTATAGAACCTTTAGGTCTGTTTTTATGAAAATCTAATATTGTAGCTATTACAACAATAAAATAACCAATATAAGTTCCATAAAGGTTTGAGACATCATCATGGACATCATCACTGTAGCTTAAAGCAGGCTATGCTGGTCCCAGGACCAGATGGAGGCTCTTCAGCTGAACAGAAATAGCAAGATCTAGAAACAAATACTTCACTGGAACGGTCTAAAACATGTGCCTGGTTTGCAGGCACACTTTGTACACCATTCCAATGAGGTATTTGTTTTTAGATTGCGCTATTTCAGCTCTGCTGAAGAGCCTCCGTCTGGTCGCCTGACCAGAATCTCCTGCTGACAGCTTTACAGCTCACGTCAGTGAAAGGGGAGAGAGGGGAGAACTTTTTTTTTTTACTCTTTATTTCTTCATTTAAATTTATCTTTTATACATTCCTCACATATAAAATTTACTACACCTTACATTCATACCAATTGTACTTCAAATTCCCAGTCAATTACATAATTTGTTATCTTAATTAACAATATCAATAAATAAAATCAATTCAACTTCATACAAAGCGCCACAATCCATCTCTTGTCTCTCTTGACTTTGGTAAATTCTTTATTCCCTCTCTATATTATTCTATCAAATTCTAAACTTATCGAAATGTAACCAGTCATCTATCAATTGATTGTTTTGTCCGCTGGTCTGGCTAATCCATTTCAATCCTTTTTCCATATTTAATTGATGCAGGATCTGATTCCACACCTATGACCATACGAATTCTAATCTCTTTTACCATTGTCCTGCTATCACAGTCTTGGCTGCCACTAAAAAGTGCGTCACTAGAAGCCTAGCTGATTTGTCCATTTGGGGCCAATTAAGATGCAATAAAGCTACTTCTGGAGAGGGGAGAACTGTATCTTTATCTTCCTATATTTCTCAAACCATAAAGGTTTGAGAGATGGGACTTATATTGGTAATTTTTTTGTTGTAATAGCTACAATATTACATTTTCATAAAAACAGACTTTACTATCCCTTTAAATTGCACTTTAGCGGGAAATTTCAGAAACAATAAGAGGGAACCCGTGCAAGAAAAATACAAGTGATAAAAATATTTTAATAAATTGTAATATGTCTTTTCTCTCTGTCTCTCATTTTTCTACTTAACAGCCTGAGAAGTTAGGGGATATCTGTATCTCCCTACGTTATGTTCCCACTGCCGGAAAACTGACCGTCTGCATCCTCGAAGCAAAGAACTTAAAGAAGATGGACGTGGGAGGGTTGTCAGGTGAGGGCTGGTACATGAGGGATAAGAGGGAAACAGTGAAATGTTTATATCAATTAATATCCAATGCTTATTTGTCAGGATAAAAAGGTGCAATTCTGGAACAAACCAGCTGTACCTTAAGGTTTAAATGATTCCTATTGACTTAAAAGAGACTTTCAATGTCTTGACTGCTAGAGGGCTCCATCTTATTGCTTGCAATGCAATGGAGACCTCTCCATCATTCAAGTTGTTGATAGTGCCATTTAATCAATATAACTTTCATTTGTCCCATATGATGCAATTGGTTTGCTCCAGAAATGTACCTGATGCATAAGCATCTAATTGACAATTGGGATAATGCTGACACCCAGTGGACAATATTGAAAATTCAGCTGTATGAAAAGGCCAGTGGAAAATGACTGACAGAAGTGATACTCTGTTTACCACTCTCATTTATTTTATTCCCCCTCTTAGATCCCTATGTGAAGATTCATCTGATGCAGAATGGAAAGAGATTAAAGAAGAAGAAGACAACAGTGAAGAAGAAGACATTGAATCCTTATTTCAATGAGTCATTTAGCTTTGAGATTCCATTTGAGCAGATCCAGGTATGGGAGCCATCTATTTGCAGTATCTCCACACTACACCTTATACTACTAAACCCTGAATCATACTGCATGCTCTGTACCACAGGGGTGAAATGAAAATTCTGTACATTCCCAGTTATTTAAATTGGACTTTTACAGGGATAGTAACAGATCCCTGAAAAATATATACATCAGTATTTACTCTGCTGAGTGAAAGAAGGGTACTTCCACTGCTGAGAGGTGTTTTATTCAAAAGTTACTGCAGCTCAAACTTTCATTTTTTATGCAGTTCGTTCATGGCCTGAATTTGTTTAGTGGTGCTGTTACTACAGCATCTTATGGTCTACTGACCATAGTTGTATGAAGACTGCTGTAGAAAAGCGCCACCATACTTTTTCAGACCATGGAGATGCTGCATAAAAAATGCAAGCTTGCTCTGCAATAACTTTTGTATATAACATCTCTCAGCAGCGGGAGCAACTTTGTTTTAGTCAGCAAGATCAACCCTGCAAAATACATTTTTCCATTATTAAGCATTACTATCCCTTTAACCAAAAAAAGAAAAGAAACGGGCGCAAACCCTCTAAGAGCGTATCTGTAATTGTAGAGTACTGTACAATTACAAATACGCTCTTAGAGGGTTTGCGCCCGTGTCTTTTCTTTTTTGTTTCTTTAGTATTACTGCACCCTCCACCTGTGTTTTTTTAATGGGCAGCAACCTCTTTTGGGCAAAGAAGAGACAGAGAAAATCCTATTCCACAGACCTCATATACAAAACACCAGGACAGTATTTGAAGAAACAGCACCTCAGAAGTGGAGGCCTCTCACTTCCAGACAAATAGAGTTTTGGTTTTAAATTGGGACTTATTGATTTTCTCAATTTATATTATATTGCGTGTATAGTATTTGTTTTATTGAGGTTAAGAATTTATAGCAAGCTTAAGTGCCACACCACATGTTTTGGACTCTATCCCTTTAACCCCATGAATGCAAACGAGTAAAGCAATGTTATGGAGATCTCTCTAGCATTGAAGTGGTTAAAAGTCCAATTTAAATCACAGAAATGTTCATTTGACCCTTTGGTACAGTTTGTTTATTTGCACCCCTTCAGTTTATTGGACAGTGCACATAGAATAAACAAACCAGTGATAGTCAACTTCAGTCCTCTGGGCACACTAACAGGTCAGGTTTCTAGGATATCCCTATTTAAGTATACCAGGATTAATCAAAATCAATTAGCTTCTGTTTATCCAAGCAATCAAGCAAGGATAATGTAAAAACCTTTCAATGTTGTGTACCCCTAGGGCTTATGCTGGAATCACTGAAATACTCTGTGTTAACCTGTCTCTCTCTTCAATCTGCAGAAGGTGCAAGTTGTGATTACTGTTCTGGATTATGACAAACTGGGTAAGAACGAGGCAATTGGAAAGATCTTCGTGGGATGCAGTGCCACAGGAACAGAACTACGGCACTGGTCTGATATGCTTGCAAACCCAAGGCGCCCCATTGCCCAGTGGCACCCCCTGAAACCTGAAGAAGAGGTGGACCTTGCACTAGGCAGCAAGAAATAAGAAGGTCTTTACACACTCACATACACACCAGTCCCCTATTTCCCTCTCCTTCTACCCTCACTCTCTGCTGGGCAGACTCAGAGCTTACAAGTACCTTCTACTCATTCACCCAGCTATTCCAGTCACACCTCAACCACAACTTACGGAGGACACCAGTTGCAAAACGAAAGTTGAGCCATTTGTTAAACCCTGCTTAGAAGACTCTTTTGGCTACAAAGGGCAGTTTGGCTCTTCAGGTGATGGTTTCTTTTTAGGGACTATTTCCTTATAGTCTAAAGTGAAGCAATGTTATTTGAGGGTGGGGAAGTTGTTGAAGGTTGCAAATTTCAAAACCTGAGAAACAATTTGTTTTAGCTTAGATAAGATTTTTTTTTATTTTATTTTAAATTACTGGGTATGACTAAGAGACGTATTTGCTTCACGTCTTCCAAAGAAAACTGGCTTTAAAAATGCCTACTGCTAATTCCCAAACAGACAGAATTAAAAAATATATATATATAGTTCTACAAAACAACATTTTTTCTTCTGTTGTTTTCAAGATCATGGTAGTTCTAGAGCCAATGGAACAGACTGTTTCTATATGAATTAGTTACAATGATCTTTGATCTATTGGCTCTAATTGCATATAAAGACAATTCATTTATCTCCCTGCAATAATTAATATCTAGATGTTTTCATATAAAAATATTTATCTAGAAGACATGATAGTAGAAATGTAATTTAATAAGTTTTCAGTTTATCTAGTTCATAACCATCAACACCCGAAACTTCCATTTTAGAATGTATAAATAGTAATAATGCTTAAATTTATTCCCAAGAGCACACAGAGAAATAGTTTGAATATAATATTTTTAATTAATTAGTGTCCTAAAGGTTCACTGTAGAAGCCCTGGAACCTGATGAAGTTCTATTTAACTGCGGAACTAATTCTGGAATATTAAGCAGTTAAAGGTCTTGAGAATCATATGTCTTCCGTTCTTCTGTAACATAAGTTGGTGCCACATCTATTTTGTGGTAACTGAGCCAAGGAGAGGGCATAACAGCCCTGACATGCTAGCCCAGGCAACATTACTATTATTAACCAGGGCTGAGTTCATCAGTAAATGAATGCAATTCATAATTGTTCCAAAGTCTGATTCAATATAAAACATATGTGCAATTCAATAAGCTAAATATGTGCAGTTCTGGAAGTGACCAATTATGATAGAGGACAAAAAAATGTCTAAGTTTCCACTTATTGTAAATGGCACTTTTAATCCCTCGAGTGTTAGTTACATCTCCAATATATTGAGGAGAATTGCATTTTTGCATTCAAGAAGTTAAAACCCCAATTTAAATCAATGGTAATGCTCCTTTATCCGCTATAGTGCATTTGGTTTGCTTCAGAACTCACCAATTTAGATAACTGAACTGCACCTTATAAGTGGCATTGGTTATTCTAGCATTCCACATACAGGTGTTACATAGGATCACAGTGTAGGGGTGAGCAGAGCAAGAGAAGAGGACAAGATCCAATGTTATATAATGAAGAGTTGATCAGAAAATAATGTACAATGAACAGAGAGAGGAAGGAGCCAGGATTACTGAGTAGGGTGCAGAAAAAGTGACTGAATGGAGAGCAAAGTACAGTGTTAGCAGATATGCATGTTAACAGAGAGCATAGAAGAATGCAGTAAAGATGGACTGTGTGGTGCACTAATAGAAACAGTTAGAGACTCTATGAGGCTGCACCTTATTCATCCAACTAAAGGGGTAAAAATCTGGAAAAATCAGCTGAACCATAGAGGAGGAAATGCAAATTCCCAAACTGTCCATTGATTTAAATGAGGCTTTTAACCCACTGATTTCTAGAGAGGTGTTCAACGCGTTCATTTTCTCTATGGTGCAGTTGGTTGGTACATAACTGCATCTCCTGAGCTTGTTGGATACAGATCAATGTGTTAATAGAGGAATGAAGACAGTAGGATCTTTTGTGCGTACAGAGAGAAGGCAGTCCAGAATGAATTCTTAATACATTTAGGGATACTGTATAATCACTAGAAAGGTATCACCAAAATATATGTGCCATTCAGTGCCAGACACCACCCAGCTGATAGGTCATCTAGAACTTATGAGTTCAACTGAAAACCCCTTGTGACTTCATTGAGTGCCTAATCATACACCCATTTGCTACAACTTTCTCTTCATCCTGCTAGAACAGTACCAATTCTTCCCAATAGAAAACAACTGAGAACAGTCAGTGGAGTCTTTGAACACTAGGCAGTTAGTGACACTTTTGTGCTGAAAGTAAGAAAAGTTTTAGGTTGACCTGTCACTTTAAATTCAAGTTTGCATATCTAAATACTTAATTAAAAACTGCCTATGTATCATGTTGGCAAAAAGATTAGCAGATGCATATTTTAGGATATATCCATATATTTTATTCATGTATGGTGAGTGTATGTTAATTTATGCTAATGAAGCCATCTATGTGGTTATATATGCTAATTAAGTGCTGTGCTGCACTGAGAGACTTTCACTTTTTCTAGAAATAAAAGTATCAATCTCCTAAAGTATAAATATGTTGGTTTGGCTAATATAACACATAGGTAGTTTTCAATCAATTTTAAACTTAAATTCAAGGAGACAGGACCGCATTAGCTTAACCCCTTAACGACCCTTGACGGTCATGGACCGTTATGGTTGTTTTGCATTAACGACCCATGACGTGCCAGGACCGGAAGGAAAAAAGAAAAAATGGTCTGTGGTCCTTAAGGGGTTAACAAACCTGCAAATGGATCATATATCCAAAACAAAGACATATTTTGGAATATCTCACCTTTTGTGGTCATGAGGACTTAAAGAAAAAGTTAACTATGATAATCATAAGTCACACTAGCCCACTGAGTGCCATAGGTGCCTAGCACTCAAATGTTTAACTCTTTGAATGCCAGAGGGGTATGCAGTACATTGCTTTGCCATACCCCTCTGGCACTCAAAGGGTTAAAGGCCACAGGATATTTTCTTTGTATATTTGGTGCTGTTGAAGGCTGGAAAGCTTGATGTGTGCCCTCAGTGGTGTTTGGAGTTCACTAGACCAGTGTCTGTTTATACAGCTGGAGACATTATCTTAAAGTAGAACTGATACCTCCTAATATTAACTTGTCATTTACCTTACTATAGTCAGAAAATCCTAATGGCCTCTGTGAATTTCCCCTTGTGGCTTTGTTAGAGATAACATCTTCAATCAATACTGGATGTTGTGTCCATGGAGTCAGACATGATAGTAGAAAGAAGGAGCACAGGACCGCCATCCCTGGTCACTGCGTATGGCAATCTTAACCCTTTAAGGACCAGAGAGGAGTATAATGCATTGTTTCACAATGCATTGCACATTCATATGGTCCTTAACCCTTTGAGTGCCAGGGGGTATGCAACGCCCCTCTGGCACTCAAAGGGTTAAAACGTTAAGTATTCTTGTGTACTCTGTCTGCTGCAGTTTGAATAACTGCCAACATCTGTCATGTCTGCCTCAACCACCATAACTTCTAGGACCGAATGAAGATTTTATCTTTCGAACAATGGTACAAGGGCAGAATTTATACTGGCCATTTGAAATTTCTATTCATAGTAAGGTAAGTTAAGTGGGAGGTTATTATTATGAGGTGTTAGTCCCTTTTTAATGCTTCATCTATCAGTTTCTGGCCTTCTTTCATCCCGCTCATTGTCAGTAAGCGGTACAGGGAGCCATTTTATGGGGCAATAGGGGTTGCATGGAGGAACATGCCGGAAAGAGGGAGTATTTATATGAAGGAACAGGGGGCATTATCTGACACATGGGGTGAGTTAAATAGATGTACAGAGTAATAAGTATTACAATCAGTTATTTGGATTAACAGGAAGTTAGAAAGGGCCAATGACATGGAGTGACAGGAAGTTTTAAGGAGTGGCTATACACGTCAATAGGAAGGGTTGAAGGTAGTGTTTCATACTTTTAGTGCCAAAGGGATATGCAACGCATTGTATACCCCTCTGGCATTCAAAGGGTTAATTGGGTCATTTAAGGAACTTTTTATTCAGAGTGCTAACCTTCTTTTAGCAAGTTGGTAGCTTCTTAGTCTCTTAAAGACCAGAGGGGTGTGCAACCGCACATCTCTGACCCTTAACCCATAGAGTGCCATATCCCTCTGGCACTCAGTGGGTTAAGGAGTTAAAAGATGAGTATACTTTTTCTTAATTAAGAAAATATGTTTGGGTCTCTGCTGAGTAAACATTTCATAGAATGTTATTACAGCTCAAAAGTTTTATATACCAAACTATGTGCAACAGCACTAACATTCAATAAGAATTTGTATTTGTCTGCTGTGGTTCAGTTGGCTTGCTGCTGAACTGCACAGTTAGTTATTTTAGTATGTTTTAACTTATACATTCTAGTTCAGTTTGCTGGCTGATTCTTCATTCCAAAATGATTACAGCCCAGACATTATTATTTTTAATCCAGCTGTCAGAAACAGCACTAGCTTGTCCCCAAAAGGCAATTTTTTTAAAATAATATATTCTATGCGATAGCTTGAGTTATAGACCATGGCTCTCCATAGTATGTGATAGAAAAGGCACCATCTGGTGATTTCAATAGCAAAATTGCAGTTTAATGTAAAAAAATAAGTTTGAGCTCTAATACCTTTTGAATGTACATCTCACAGCAGTGGAAGTACTCTTGTATAACACAGCAAGAAAAAGAACATTTTTTCATAAAAAAAAGTGTTTTTCTGCTTTAAATAAAGACAAAAAGTTACAGTATATGAATGCATACTCAGTTTACTGCGTTGCACACCCCTTTGGAAATCAAAGTCTCAATTCTCCTCACAGAATCTGCACTCTGAGTAAATTTTCCTCCAAAATATTGTAATATAGAAGTATTAATAGGGAGCCATTTTCTGAAGCAATGAAGGAGCATTGAGGTTGATGGAGGAAGAGGAAATACAAACACTCAGTTGGGGATATGAAAGAGAGAATCTCCACAGCAAAAAGCCACTAATGAGGCTCTCAACCCAGAAAATAACAAAAATAGAAAAGTATTTATTTATTGATGCACATTTATACAATGAGACTCAACTTTAAAACATAATTAAAACACATTAGAGGGGACAACCATATCAAGTATATATTTACCAAGGTTAAAACAATGTGACAAAATAATCCTAATGGACTAAGGTACTCGTTCTCCGTACTTGCAAATCAATGCGTTGCGTACCCCTCTGGCACTCAAAGGGTTAAGAACCAAATAGGTTGCAAAAAGAAAGGATTGTCACTTTGTTATAACCTTGGGGTATATATACTTGATATGGTTGCCCCCCTTTAGTGTGTTTTTAATTATGTTTTAAAATTGAGTCTCATTATATATATATGTGTATCAATAAATAAATATTTTTCTATTTTTGTTATTTTCTGGGTTGAGTGCCTCATTAGTGGCTTTTTGCTGTGGGGATTCTCTCTTTCATATCCCCAACTGAGTGTTTGGATTTTCCCTGAGAGCACGAAGCTATTTGCTTACATTATCCCAGATCTATATTACTTTGGAGCTAGTGCTGGCCAGCCCCTTGTGTAATTGATGTGCGAGGAGGGACTGGAACAATTCTGGGGCAAACCAACTACACCGTGGGGAACACATAAATATCCTCATTAATCTAAATGGGACTATTAACCTCTTGGATACTAGATAGGTCTCCAGCATATTGCTTTACAGTGCGTTGGACACCTATTTAGCATTCAAGGGATTAAAAGCGCCATTTAAATATTTGGGAATTTGGAGATTTTTTTATTTATCCCCCATGGTGCAATTTTTTTTTGCTCCAGAATGTGCTAACTTCTTAGTCCATCAGCCTCAATATGTGGCAACTGGAAATGCTATAGGAGAAGGCTATATGGAAGATGCACTGTGAGCAAATGGAATGATGATAGCAGTGAAAAAGGAGATAATTCTTGCTCTATAAACAGATTAGTCTTCGTGCTCACTTATATGTGTGTTTGTACCTGGTGGGAGGGTGGGAGGTGTGTTTGATAATCTGTACATAATACGCATGAGACACTTTGTACATATCAGCATGGGGAAAGGGGGACGTGTGTGTGTTGATGTGTGACTGTATTTTCACCTTTTTAATGTCTTCACTGCCTCCACTTCTCTCCTGTGACTATAAATGCCCACTAATAGATGGGCAATAAATAGCATTTTGGGCACCCATTCCCCTTCCATCTACACTCATAAATGTTACTTGTGGGGGAATAATGCATCAAATTCCCTTTTCTGGCCATATTCTATATGAGGTGGGAAGAAGACAGGGATGTTTTTATGTTAGTGAGGTTGATGAACCTGGAAGAGCTGCAGCAATTCTAAAGCAAACCAGCTATACCATTAGGGACAAATACAAACTTGCATTGCTTTAAATGAGGCTTTTAACCTTGTATGCTAGTGATTTCTCCAACTCATTGGGAAGCAATATTCATTTAAATCAATTGAAAGTTTAGGATTTTTTATCTTTTCCCCTGCAATGTAGTTGGATTTCTTCACAGAATTTTTAGAACTGTAATGAGCATACAGGAGCCTATAAGAAAATGGTACCTGCATGTCCTGTTTACTGGCTGCTGCAGTTGGATTCAGGAAGTAGAGCAACTGCTGCTGTTCCTGTTTTAATTGCTGCTGCAGTTGGAGTCAGGAAGTAGAGCAACTGCTGCTGTTTTAATTGCTGCTGCAGTTGAAGTCAGGAAGTATAGTTCAGTTCACCCTCTAGTGAAGAGGTAGTCAGTTGTTGAACCTGTAACTTCTGGGGATTACGACTCCCATCCTCAAGACAGGAAGTGTAGTCCCCAATTGCTGGAGGTCCAGCAATTGACTATCACTGCTCTAGTTCCTAGAACTGTTTTCTTTAGAATTGCTCACATTCTTCTTAGTTTATCAGTCCCAGAAAGTCATATGGGAGCAATATGATGTGCTTTAAAAACCATATAGAATATGGACCTTAGTCTAAGTTAAATGTTCTGACAGAGGAAGCAGTGAAAATGTTGAGATGTAAGAGAGCTGCAGCAGTAGGGTCACTTTTTGACTCTACCTTGGCAAAAAAGGAGTTAAAAGAAAGACTGTGCATTGACACCTTTACTGTCAAAGGATATTGCAGGCTTCTTTGGCAGTGAAGAGGTTAATCAAAGTGTTACGAATTTGGATACATTTACGGGTGGGGTTTGTGATTTTTCCTTTATATTTTCGATTGTAAGCATGCTACAGAGGCAAATAAACTATATAGATATAAATATATACATAGATATATATAGAAAGATGATTATACAAGGGAGGGTGTATATTTATTTTTCTCCTTGTGTGTGTCTGGTGTCTTGTAACCTGCTAAATGTTAACGGATCTTTATCCGGGCAATAGACTCCGTCCCTTACTTTGGCACAGGGGCGGACCCTACCTTCGTCTCGTGGCGTCTGTCTAAACCTTTTTGCCATGCTGAGATATAAAAGCCATAATTTTTTGAGTGGGGATCCGGGAGGATACCTAGAATAAATATGCATGTATACTGTCTCTGTCTCTGTGTTTTGGGAGGTAGGTGGGGTGGGGTTTATAGGAGGTATCACTTTATGGGCTTCCCTTTCCTCCATACCCCACTTTGTGTTCACTGTTTGTGTGAGATTATTGTTGTCTTTGTTATTTTGTAAGATGTCTACTTAATAAAGAAATCTAACAAAATTCTGAGTCTGTAATATAAATGACTCCCCCACACACACTTTCTCTTTTACAGCGAAAGCAACCAGTGGCCCTTCATGCTTTACTAGACTACAAATCTCCATACCCATACCCAGAAAGGGATGACGGGTGTTGTAATTTACCAATAGATGGGAGGAGATGCACTAAGGGACGATGCCATAGTGAAGAGTTTCTGGCAACCCGTGTCAATCACTTCCTCATGGACAATACAACACACTTCGCCATGTGCCCTAAGAATTATGTATGCAAGGGTAGTTTGGTATAACTATTAGCATGCAGGTTTATCGAGATGCTGGCGGTGTAAGGGATTTTCTCCCTTACACATCGCCCACCGTCATCCCGTAGTCGGGGAAAGGATGCTCTCAGATGACAGCACCACAAAGAGCATCGCTGCCTTAACCTATTCAGCACCATAGGTATGTACATTGCACACCCTTTTGGCACTGAAAGGGTTCCAATATGAAAAGACCTTGGCAGAATTGATTTATAAACAAAAAATATGGAAGAACACAAAAAGCTATTTTAGGATTATCCAGATCAAAACAATAATATAAAACAGATATATAAATTCATGCCAAGAATGTATATACACATAAGGTTAAATTAACAATTTACTACTAAAGAATAAATGTATTTAATACTGGTTAAAGCAAATGATGACATAAAATATGTATTAAAAATACTAGGTACATAGTGGACTGGCTGGTCAAGAGAATGGACAAAATCATGAATGGAGTTAATGAAAGCAAATAGTAGCAAAGTGGGGAGACAGTTTTATAAATATAACGCTATTGGAATAATTGCTATGACTAAGCAGGGTCCAAAGACTCTTGTCACCCAACTTGTTAAACCACCTTGGGGGAGTCTAAATAAAGAAAGAAAATCATTGCATTGTATTTCTTTATGTTTTATTCCTTGTTGTCACCTTTTAGTGTTGTTATTGAGCTTGCTGCATAGTGGGTTAACTCATTGACTTCCACAGGGATGTTGTTGAGTATTCAGACCCCACTTAGAGTCACAGCAATTATACCGATAGTGTTATATCTATAACACAGTGGCCCTGCTTTGCTACTATTTGTTTTCAGTAACTCCATTCTGGATTTTGCCCATGCTCTGACCAACCAGTCCAGGCTGTATGTTTTATGTCATCATTTGCTTTAACACATACTCAAATACATTTATGATTTGTTAATAAATTATTAATATAAACATATGTTAATATATAAATTCTTTACTTAAATTTACACATCCGTTTTAAGTGGTGTTGCTAGGGGCGTGGCTGGTGCGCTAGGCATTACTGAGAATTTATAGCTTATTTCATGATCTATTGACACCTCTGAATAACTGAATAAATAATTTAGTGCAAGACCAAAGTATTTTATTTACACAGACTAAAGTATATACTTTAGTATATACTAAAGTTTAAACAAACATTAATGTGAATTTTATTAATCTGGAACGGTGTGATACGCTTATATACATACCCCACAGTCTGATCTCCTAAAAAAGAAGGGACACCAGGGTAGGGAAGAGGGACAGAGAGATTTTGGGCTCAAAGAGAGACTGTCCCCAAAGAGAGGCAGGGGAGTTGCTAGGTTCCAAAAAGATCTGGGGCTAGAGCCCATGGCAAAATTCCACAGAGTGTCCACTACCTGCGGTATTGACGATAACCACATGTGCACACATACAAGCTTAACTGTATGTAGTATATATATGTACATCCATTATACATGTTTAACTCAGACCCTTTTAACAATCAAAATACTTTAATACTGGGATAGCCAGAGACTGGCAGTTATGCATTTGGAGAACTACAACCACTGAGATTTACGTTATATATTAGAGTCATGTACTCAGCAGCATCCGTGGTTAATGCGTCCTAGTCACATGGGGTCAGGTTCTTGATTAACACTTCCATTTTGTATTGTTAAGATCAAATAATACTCTCAGCTGGTATTCAGGATTCCACTACTGACATCATATGTGATTAGTTTCCAATGGTTATAGGTGCTGTAGAGCACCTAAGATTTAGCAGGATACACTTAAGCCATGAAAAATGTCCATTTATTTATCTTGTTCCAAATTAAACAGTACACAGACTGGATATACAGAGCCTTAATACTTAGGAGGTACGGACCCTCAATATCTCCTAAAGAGGGACACGTAGGAGGTATGTACCCTTAGTATCTCATAAAGAGGGACATTTGGGAGGTATGGAACCCTAATATATCCTAAAGAGGGACACTTGGCAGATACAGACCTTTAATATCTCCTAAAAAGGGACACTTGAGAGGTATGGACCCCTCATATCTCCTAAAGAGGGACACTTGGGAGGTACAGAAACAACACTCTAATTAACTCACTCAAATATTTATACTAACACACACATATCTACTATCAGATGTTACCCACATAGATGCACGTTAACACACATTCACATCCACTGTCAGATTCACACACATACATATGGTGATATTTCTGTGGACGTGGTTGAAACACAGGGTATAACTGAGAATTTTGTAAGTTATTTTGTGACCAATTGTCACCACTTTGTGTAACTGAATAAATGTTTTAGGGCAAGAGTGAAGTAATTTATTTACACAGACTAATTTATAAACCCATATACTGAAGTTTAAATGAACATTAGTGTGCATTTTTTTTTACTGTGGAGTAATTTGATATGCTTATATACACACACCACACAGTCTTATCTCCTAAAAAAGAGGGACACCAGGGTGAGAAAGAGGGATTTGCATCTCTAAAGAGGGACACTTGGGAGGTATGGACCCATAATATCGCCTAAAGAGGGACACTTGGAAGGTATGGACCTCTAATATCTCCTAAAGAGGGACACTTGGGATACATGGACCCCTAATATCTCCTAAAGAGGGACACTTGGGAGGTATGGACCCCTAATATCTCCTAAGGAGAGACACTTGGGAGGCATGGACCCCTAATATCTCGTAAAGAGGGACACGGGAGGTATGGACCTCTAATATCTTCTAAAGAGGGATACTTGGGAGGTATGGGGCAGTAACTACAAACTTCTGGGCCCAGTCACAAATTTGATGCTGGGCTTTCTCCTCTCACCTATTTCATACCTTTCTTAACTAAAACATTTCCCAACATTTGCTATCCAAAGAGATTGCAATCAATAACCATTTCACCCAAAGTGCATCATGACTACTCTACCAACTCACTGGGCCATGTGCACAAAGAGAAGAGTGGACTTTGTGGAGGTGTACAGTGGGTTGCTTCACAATGCACTGCAGATGTCTAGCATTCAAGGGGTTAGTTTGTCTCAGAATTGCTCCATTGGTTTTCTGAAGTCTAACATCTTGTCTTACATGTGTTCTAAGGGAGCAGACACTCTACCTTTTCCAGGGTTATAATTGATTATTAAGGATTGTCTATGAATGGGTCAAGATGAGATAACAGCCTTTCTAAATACAATAGTAGTGGAAAAAAATCACAAATAACTGACTTTAGCACTTATTCAATACAAACATCAGAAACAACATTAAATAATGCATTTAAAAGCAAGTTATATATTATATTTTAGGGATGTAACATACAAATAGTTATGTTTTATATATGCTAACTGTAGTAAGCACTTGATATTCAAAGTTATACCAACCTGTCATTTTTGTATTATAGTTCCTTTAACCCCTTAAATGTTAAAGAGGTATCCAAAGCATTGCTTTGCAATGCTTCAGAAATCTATCTGGCATAGGGGTTAAGTAATGTCACACAGCTCAGTGTACATGTATAAAAGACATGTTACACAGTGACAGTAATGGGGTTCTTAGATGGGCAAGAGAGTGTTCTGATATTGTGGGTGCTAGGATGGCAAAGAGTTTAGGGATGCAGAGTCCAGGTTAGGACAACAGCCAGCAGACATTTTGGGAGGGAAGTTCTGAAGGAGCAGAGTTCAGTCAGATCATCTCTAGTTGATTGTGGTGTGCTATGTCTATTGCCATGGCTGATTCTACTTGATCTAGCAAAATCAGCCATTGGAAGAAACAGACAGAGCACTCCACAATCAATGTGTTTGCATAGACCACCAGATTCCATTCCTGACCTGGCTGTCTGTGTAAAGCTGTAATAAATCACTGGAACTCAGGGCTGCTGGAATGGTGCAGTGCACCTCTTCCCGTTCCCGTGCTGGCTTTGCTCTTGCTGTCTCTCTCCTGACTCCTGCAGACGTGAAAAGGACGTTTCTTGTGCTCAGCTCTGAGACAGCAAATGAAGAGAGAGGAAAATATCAACCTGTCTCTCCTCTGCTCAGTCAGTGAAGTAAGATGTGGGCTGCTGGCAATTCCCCTGGTCACCAGGAAGTGCTGTGGAGCTCGGGTGCAGGGGTGGACTGACCATACAGGCATTCGGTCATGGACCGAGGGCCCGTGACCGAAGGGGGCTCAGCAGCTCTCCAACACCGGCCGCCGGCTCGCCGTTCTAATAATACAGAGCGCTGGGAGATTACATCATCTCCCAGCCTCTGCATTACTAGAGGCGTGCAGGACTTCGCACAGTGTTAAGCCACGCCGCTAGACCACCAAGGACTGCAGGTAGGGGCAGTGTGGAGATGGGGGCATTGTGGAAGGGGCATTGTGGAGATGAAGGAGCAATGTGGAGATGGGGGCATTGTGGAAGGTGCATTGTGGAGATGAAGGGGGCATTGTGGAAGGGGCAATGTGGAGATGGGGGCATTGTGGAAGGGGCAATGTGGAGATGGGGGCATTGTGGAAGGGGCATTGTGGAGATGAAGGGGGCATTGTGGAAGGGGCATTGTGGAGATGAAGGGGCAATGTGGAGATAGGGGCATTGTAGAGATGAAGGGGGCAATGTGGAGATGAAGGGGGCATTGTGGAGATGAAGGGGGCAATGTGGAGATAGAGGCATTGTGGAGATGAAGGGGGCAATGTGGCGATAGGGGCATTGTGGAGATGAAGGGGGCAATGTGGAGATGAAGGGGGCATTGTGGAGATAAAGGGGGCAATGTGGAGATGAAGGGGGCAATGTGGAGATAGGGGCATTGTGGTGATGAAGGGGGCAATGTGGAAGGGGCATTGTGGAGATGAAGGGGGCATTGTGGAAGGGGCAATGTGGAGATGGGGGCATTGTGGAGATGAAGGGGCATTGTGGAGATGAAGGGGGCATTGTGGAGATGAAGGGGCAATGTGGAGATTTCTGCAGGGGGCCCAGACCTCTTTTTGGACCAGGGGCCCTGGGTCCTGTCAGTCCGCCCCTGCTCGGGTGCCTGGAAATTGACCATCTTTTTCTACAGCAGCTGATTATCTGATGCAACAGCCCGCTGGCTATATGATGCCGCGGGGGAGGGGCAGTCCCAAGTTTGTAGACAATTGCAGCTGTAGCCACAACATTCGGGGCTGCCCACAGATACACTCGGGGCTTCATCCCCATAGCCCACCCCTAGCGACGCCCCTGTTAAGAGGTATGCTGTGAGAAGCCTAAGTTTCATGTGCCTATACTGGTCACTTGACCACTTATATTTCTTATGTACTGTGCCACTGTGCTTGCAGATCTCCCCCTCATGTGCACACATTTGAACATAGGCATGGGCAACTGAATACACACTTGCCAACCCTAAAGATGGCTTTCTGAAAGAGATAGGCCCCTTCTCCTAAAGTTCTAGAATACAGACATTAGGATATCTGTTTTCTAACATATCCTAATACACAGGTATTTTGGCCATGCATGTAACTTTCTTTTAAAGTGAACCTGTCAACCAGAGACAAGTTTGTTTATTTTACAGATAATTAAAATCTAACTATATTGTACTGGTCATTTTTCTGTAAAATAAATAGTTTTTGAGACAATGTTTATGTTTTGGTGGCACAACGTGGTGTTTTATGCTGACTGTGTGTGTGCTCTCTGCTTAGATTCATTAATAGTAAAGCGTGTGACCTAGAACATGAACTAATTAACATAAAGTGCCACACTATGCCACCAACAAATAAAGGCTAATTTCTTAAAAACTATCTATAATGCACACAAATGACTAACACAATATATAGGCTGTGTGTTCTACCCTTGAAAATTAACTAAACGTATTTAAAGTGATAGTAATATTTTACAAAAACAGCAGCTCCAATTAATCTTCATAGTATTTGAGCCATAGAGAGTGTTATTTCATTACTGTGGGCATTGTAGTTCAAGAGTAATTGAATGATAAAGTTTCCCCCCTGCCCCTTTTACCTAGTGTAAGCCCCCACTCCTCAGATGTGGAATCCAGTCCATAGACCAGGCAGCTCACATGAAGGGTCAATATTCTTACTATGAGAACAATGAAAACCCTGCCCCCCTTGACAGGTTTTTCAGCTTTTTCCCCTTATCTTAATTGAAGATTGTCCCTCTCTGCAATCTACCTGGACACTCTCTGCTGCTCTAAGCTGAGCAGTGTTACATCAGTAGAAGGGGCGGGGGGATACTTTATCATTCAATTACTCTTGAACTACAACTCTGACAGTATTGAAATAACACTCTCCAAGGCCCAAATACTATGAAGATTAATTAGAGCTGCTTTTACTATGAAACATTACTATCCCTTTAAAGGAATAGTAATACCTAAAATGTAAAAAAAAATATGTTGTAGGGTTTATCCCCCTGAGTAAAACAAGAGTACTCCCACTGCTGAAAGATGTTTCATTCAAAAGTTATTAATTTTCAAAGTTGAATTTTTTAGGTGCAATATCACAGTGGCCTGAAATTTTACAGTGGCGCTGTTGCTACACCATCCTATGGAGATTTATGGTCCTGAGACCAGAGCTGTCCATAGGATCGTGTAGCAACAGCGCCACTGTACAATTTCAGGCCACTGTGATATTGCACCTAAAAAATTCAACTTTGAAAATTAATAACTTTTGAATGAAACATCTTTCAGCAGTGGGAGTACTCTTGTTTTACTTAGGGGGATAAACCCTACAACATATTTTTTTTTACATTTTAGGTATTACTATCCCTTTAAGGTGAAAGGTCCACTTTAATGGAAAGTTTTATTATTAAATACAAATAAGTACTCTTACATCAGTGATTCTCTGCTCTGGCACTCTGGGCACACTAACAGGTCAGACTTTAATTACATCCATACTTAAGTATAGGTGGATTAATCACAATAACTGGGCCACTGATTACCCACTTGTTAACAAGCAGCCATATCTTAAAAACCTGCACTGTGAGTGTATCCCGAGAAACTGGAAACACTGACTCACCACTGAAATTACCCTATCACATACGTCTCCCCTCCTCTTATAACATTATGGATATAAGCATGTGTCTTTCATTGATTCCACTTCTCATATTCACCTTATAAGTAGGAAATGGTCACACATTCCTTTCATAGCATCCTAATATACACACACAGGAGATGTTTAAAGAACTGTGATTTATTTATAAATATAATCTCTTACATTGCACATTGAACTGCATTCAGAACAAACTGTTAAAATGATAATACAAACTGATCAAATCTAATTACAGCAGTAGAATGCAGGGGCAAACCATCTTTACCACAGGGGACAAAAAAAATTCCAGTGGATTTAAATAGTGCTTTTAATTTCTTGAATGCTAGACAGGTCTCCAATGCATCACTTTAATATAAATTGTAGGCAACTAGCATTCAAGGGGTTAACATCACCCCTGAAATCAATGGGAATTTTGGGAATATTTATTTGTCCCCTATGGTGCAGATGATTTGCTCCAGAATTGCTCCAGTTTACTTAGCATATCAGCCTTAAAGGGATAGTAATGTTTCAAAAAACATCAGCTCCAATTAATCTTCACAGTATTTAGCCATGGAGAGTGTTATTTCACTACTGTCAGAGTTGTATTTCAAGTGTAATTGATTGATAAAGTATCCCCCTCCTGGCCCCTTTACCTAGTGTAACACTGCTCAACTCATATATGGAATCTGGTCACTTGACTGGACAGCTCACAGCAAGGGACAATCTTCTTACTGTGAGAACAATGAAAACCCTGCCCCCTTGACAGGTAGTTCATGTTTTTCCCTTATACTAATTGAACATAGTCCCTCTCTGCAAGCCATCTGGACACCACCTTGCTCTGAGTTGAGCAGTGTTACATCAGTAAAAGGGGTGAGAGGGGGATACTTTATCATTCAATTATTCTTGAACTACAGCTCTGACAGTATTGAAATAACACTCTCCATGGCCCAGATACTATGAAGATTAATCGGAACTGCTTTTATTGTGAAACATTACTATCCCTTTAATACATTCTGTTTGCAAGTGACTTAGGGTGGAATGCAAGAAAGCTGAAATTCGCTATGTTATAAAAGTCATACATTTATGTGCTATTTGCGATTGCTCGCATTTTGATGTAAGACGTACACTAGCGCATTGATGCTGAATAGCACATGCTCCTAAATTAACGGCAGACTTAAATTAACGCAAAGGTAGTGAATGCTCCTAAATAAACGGCAAAGTCAGCCATAAATATGAAAATGTGTGCCAGTTACTTTGCTGAATTAGGTGCTACTGCTAATCCTCTCACAAAATGGAGGACATTTTAGCCATACCCACTTTTTGAAAAATTTGCAATTATTTGCTAATTAAGAAAAAAAAATGTGCAATTCAGTAACATTTTGGTACTAATCATTTTGCCATCAAAAGTACACTGTAAATAGTGTTTACACATGTTTCTTGCATTCTGCCCTAAATGCCATATTCAGGAAGAAAAAGAGGAGCAATTCTCAAGGCAACCAACTACACCATAGTATGTCTGTCGCTGTGTGCTCTCAAAAACAGTGTAACAGTCTTAATAAAAGGATATTCAACACTTCTCTGTGATCAAATAAAGAATTATTTTTTAAAAAGTTAAATCAGTATGTGCTCACTGCTAGTATATATTATACTATATATTATATATTAAAAGAGACAGGATCAGTTCTGAAGCAAACCAGCTGCACCATAGGGGACAAATACAAATTATTATCGACTTACTACCCCTTGCACGGTAAAAAGGACTCCAGCATTCAAGGGGTTAACAACTTCATTTTACTCGGTGGGAATTTGAGGAATATTTATTTGTTTCAGAACTGCTCCCGTTTGCTTTCATAGACAAGGTCTGTTACCAAACTAAAAAAGGGCAATTCTGGAGGAAACCAACTGTACCATGGGGAAGAAGAGGAAATTCGCATTTAAATGGGGCTTTTGACCCTTCGAATGCTGGTGAGATCTCCAGCGCACAGCTTCTCAATGAGTCAGAGAGCTCTTTCCCATACATTGGTTAAAGGGATAGTAATACTTAAAATGTAAAAAAATATGTTGTAGGGTTTATCCCCCTAAGTAAAACAAGGGAACTCCCACTGCTGAAAGGTGTTTTATTCAAAAGTTATTACAGCTCAAAGTTGAATTTTTTAGGTGCAATATCACGGTGGCCTGAAATTGTACAGTGGCGCTGTTGCTGCACCATCCTATGGAGATTTATGGTCTATGGACCAGAGCTGTCCATAGGATGGTGTAACAACAGAGCCACTGTACAATTTCAGACCACCGTGATATTGCACCTAAAAAATTCTACTTTGAGCTGTAATAACTTTTGAATAAAACACCTTTCAGCAGTGAGAGTGCCCTTTTTTTTACTCAGGAGGATAAACACTACAATATATATTTTTTTTACATATTAAGTATTACTATCCCTTTAAATGCCTCGTTTTAGTCAATGGGAATTTTTATTTGTTCCCTGTAGTCCACATGGTTTGTCCCAGAATTGCTCCAATTTGCCTTTAACCCTTTGAGCGCTCAAGACACATTGGGCCTAATATATAAATGAAAAGTGCAATTCTGGAGCAAACCAACTACATCATAGGGGGGAAATATAATATTCCCCAAATTGCCACTCATTTAAATGGAGCTTTTAAATCCACTGAATACTAAAGAGATCTCCAAAGCAATTCTTCACAATACGTTGACGACCTCTTTAGCATTTAAACGGTTAAAAGCCCCAATTTAAACCAGTTACTTTTCCCTACTGTTCAACTGGTTTGCCCCAGAATTGACCCGATTCTGCTTTTATACATAAGGCTGACAGTATCTTAAAAAAAATACATATATTTTTTTCTATTATTAAAAAAAAAAGAATCCCTGATATATTGTGTATTTAGAGAAAGTCAGTGTTATAACAGGCAATCATGTGGTATTGATGAAAAAAAATTCATATATGGTTTAAATAGAAGAAATTGAGCGTAAATCCATACATCTTAAATTCAGCATGTAATTCTCAATCGGTCTGCAGGTATAAGAACAGTCCAAAAGAACAATCCACACGGCTACCAGATAAGTAACTTGCTGCACGTCAAACATTTCCCATTTGTAACACACAAAGGACTCTCGGTGCTCAAACCATATCGTTCTTTATTCATAGCGTGTACATAGGACTTGGTGTAGCCAATAGTTTTTTATGGCTACAGCCACTATAATCAAAGCTTGATAATGGCATGCGCAACCACTGACAGGCTGACAAGAACAAACTTTGATAGCATCTGCAACCTCTGAAAATATTCCGGTAGACTATAGTTTCTCAAACACAATCCTATGTTCTAAAAGGGCAGAATTATAGCATCTTTTTTGTCTGTACACAGATGAATTATCCACTAATTCCACACCTGTTCTCAGACATGGAAATCTCAAAAACCTACTTAAGGGTACTTGAGGAATATTATGCTTGACCAAGTCCTTTGGATACACTGTGAATAAAGAACAATATGGTTTAACCCTTTGAGTGCCAGAGGGGTACACAACGCATTGCTTTGCAATGCGTTGTGTACCCCTCTGGCACTCAAAGAGTTAAGAACTGAGAATCCTTTATGTATGGCAAGTGTTTGGTGAATAACAATTAAATTACTTAGTAGCAGTGATGAGGATTCAACCACAGCAAGTGGAAAGGTGGGCTCCCTTCAAGTTGTTTATGCAAAAGTACAATCAACAAGCATAAGAAGTGGTCATAATGACTGTTAACCATTTCTGCAGCTGAACTTCTTCATTCTGATTCCTACCACATCCATATACAATTATTAAACATGATTTGTATCTCCTGCAGGTATGGTTACAACTTAGAACAGTGGTTAAGAGCACCCTTAATACAGAGTCTGGAATTCTCAGGTCATCTCTAATATCTTATAGGCCATTTGCCATGGGTGTTATAGATTACAAATACATAAATAATTATTATTAGGTCTCTCAATCATACATAAATGAGCCTACTGTGCATAACAATTTCCATAAATATATACATTTCAAACTCAACATTTACATTTTAGTAAAGTCTTTATTGAAAACTCATGGCACCCTAATCTAGTGCCAAAGTACCATGGCATCCTGGTTGAGAACCACTGTCTGAGAGCGTCATAAAATTGGTAAATTCCCTCCAGAAGGGGCACCTCTTGAAATTGCCCTTCTCCTAAAAAGAAGGTAAGACAGTTAAGGCAGTTTTACACATGATTTGTGGTCCCCATTCACCCTTGCATACAAGTTCCCTCCTACCTGTTTATGATTGGTTCTGGGGGGATTTCTATCACCATTTCTGGTCTCCCACCCAATACTTTGTTGACACTGGAGAAATCCTTTTTCAAAAAAGTTCTGGCTGACAAAAATGTGTGGCCTAGGGTGTACAGTTTAACCTTTAGCACAAGAAGAAGTGCCCCCCAGCTAATACATTCTCTCACTTCTTTAAGCCATTAGGGGATTGAAGTGATGCAATACATTGGAGATGGTTGAACTTAGAATCCAAGAGACTACTCTCTTGCCTATCTCCTATATTGGCTGTTAATGTGAAATTTCAGGAGCCATATGCACAAACTGCTAGATAGGTCTCCAACTCCCTGAGAAGTAATGACTTAGAATTGCTCCACTTTTCTTTTGCAAATATGGCCCCAGGTGTCCTGTTCTACTTTCCCATGAACTGAGGTGGAAAATGAGAGCAGAACAGAAGTAAACAGTAAATGTGCTGATGAGCTGGCGTTCAGAAGAAAAGAGGGGAGAGAGGTGGCATTAGGGATCCATGTAACTTCTAATAAGGGGATAGTTGCTACAGTGAAAAGCCTTAACATTAGTGAATAGGGGGAACAGGTAGAGAGTTATAAGACTGTAAGGTCTCACAAGCAGGGCCCTACGTATGTTGTAATTTTACTGTGCTAAGTTCCATTGGGTCTTATATATCAAAGAAAACTCGAGAAACTCTAGAGGAAAAAATAAACATTCCTAAAATGTTAACATAATTAAATAGGGCTTTTAACACCTTGAATGTTAAGAAGTCTTCAATGAATTGCTTTAAGGGATTGGGCCTGAAAACCACCCACGAGCATCTTTCCCTGAGGTGAATAAGGCAAAACACAGGATGTTACAGGAATATTTGAGGAGTGCAGTGAGAATTGTTTTAAGAGAGAAAGTGACATTACAATGAAATAAAAGCCACTACTGCCTGGACATTAAGAATGGGTGTGTCAGACTTTTATACACAAGCTAAATTTGTTTGTTGTTGCTTATTGTCTGCTATAATTTACTATGTGTTTTCCCCTACAGATTTATTCATATTGTCACTGGAGATATTATTAGTTGTATTACAGGCTAAGGCCATGTTGTGTGGAAGTACTTCGTCATCTAAATTAGTCTCTACACCCAGTCCAGCAGCTCCCTAAATATCACACAGTCTTGATATCCCTGTGAACCAGCAAGGGAGAAACATCCAATACATTTGTGACTAAACAGCGGGATAAAGGGGTGACACAAACACACGCATACATAAATATGGGTATGAGGTGTGCAACCTGTGACTTCTGAGTGTCATATGACTCTTTAAGTGCTAACATGATTAGGGATGCATTACTATTCCAAAACAAAATATATATATATTACTTTGAAATAAGAAAGAATGGTAGGAATGGTATGTCTCCAAATACAGAATATGGAGGCAGACACTCCCAAAAACTAGCTATGTGTGTGAGTGCATACGTGTGTATAATAGATAATGATATACACAGAGACGCACCCACGAAAAACACACATATTATTATATGTAATGTCTAATGGTTAGGAAAGAGTTTAAACATAATTTATAAGGAATATATTCTGTTTTAGATACATTAAAATAGCCCCTTTCTTCAAATATATGTCAAATATACACACAGACACACATATGTACATAACAATGAAACATCAAGAACACACTGCCAACCATTATATATTACCGCTCAGCCATTTAGAAATTTGTATTGGAGTAAAACATGTATCAATAACTATGCAGGAGCCAGAACAGGATCAAGGCAATTTGTGTTATCACAAGGTCCTCCATTTCAACCTTCTATGTACTATGGTCATTTGGAGAGTTTGCTAATAACTCTGATCAAAGCTCCATTTTCATCCTTCAGACGCTGGTTGTCAGATTTCAGATCGGTGAGAACCTGACAGAGAAATACAATAGTCAATTACATCTGTGCATTCCAATCAGAGAATGGCAGGAGACAAAAACCGATATCTATAAATGGCATCTGTCAAAAAACAGAGGAATATTGTATTTATTGTATCTTTCAACTGAAAAAGGCCACCAAAACTCAGATAACTTAGTAATAATATTATTAGGAGAAACAAGTTTAATAGAGTATCAGACCTACACTACATTTGATAATGGGGAGCTGCAAAAGTGTTAATGTTAAACAAAAAAGAATGGCCTTATCACTACGAGACTTATAGAATCACCAGCTTGAAGCCTAGACTTTATTGAAGCCTCCAAAATGTCCTGATCTGTCATTTTGAGTGGGAGTAAGAGCTCAGTCAGGGTCACAATAACACCATGCTTGACCTCTTACTCATTTATCCTGGGAGTAATATTTTACAATAATAATAGAGAAGCTTTGATTGATAATAATCTTTCCAGTCCAAGATGCCCAAATATGTGTATGCTTGTGTCACTTTAAGTGGCACTGAGATATGTATTTCTATATCCACCCTAGAGGATTTCAGACATGAGGGCAACATCCCTTTAAAGGTATAGTAATGTTTCACAAAAACAGCAGCTCCAATTAATCTTCATAGTATTTGAGCCATAGAGAGTGCTTTTTTCAGTACTGTCAGAGTTGTAGTTCAAGAGTAATTGAATGATAAAGTATCCCCCTCCCGCCCCTTTTACCTAGTGTAAGCCACCTCCCCTCAGATGTGGAATCTGGTCCACAGACCAGACAGCTCACAGCAAGGGACACTCTTCTTACTGTGAGAACAGTGAAAGTCTTATGTTAATTGAAGATTGTCCCTCTCTGCAATCTACCTGGACACCACTTTGCTGCTCTGAGGTGAGCAATGTTACATCAGTAAAAGGGGCGGGAGGAGGATACTTTATCATTCAATTACTGTGAACTACAACTCTGACAGTACTGAAATAACACTGTCCATGGCCCAAATACTCTGAAGATTAATTGGAGCTGCTTTTATTGTGAAACATTACTATCTCTTTAAAAAGATGGAAAATCAGAAGCAGTGCCAAGGATCAGGTGGGCAAAGCACTCCTCAAATATCCTACATTTGTAACTCTGTAGCATGAAGCTGCACATTGCACACACATATATATGAATTTATATTGCACATGCAGTGAACAGTTTTAAAGTGACAGTAGTCCTTTTTCATGTTACATTTGCATATGCAATTGCATAATATGTAAAGTCAAAATTCCTATACATTTTATTAATTTTTTTTTACACATTTATGCCCTCGACAGTGAGCTCCCTGGATCTATGTTTCCAGTGAGCTTTCTGTATGACTATGAAAGCAGTGATGGCAATAGAATATAAATGTGTCCCTGCTGCACTGAGTATTCTACATGCTGTAATAGAAGACGGCATTTGTGTGCTTTGAAATGCATTGGACACTCCTCTGGCACTCAAAGGGTTAAAAAAATAAAAGAAAATAAAAAAAATAAAAATAAAGGCAATTTGACTTTACATACACACTTGCAGAATATTTGATGTCAAAAAGGAGGTACTATCACTTTAACTGGCACAGGTTAATAAGGGAAAAGGATGAAACTTGGTGAGTGGGGCAAATTACCTTTGTAAATGTGTTCAACTGGAATTAATTTGTAGTAGATGTATTATTTTTAGTCATACACACACATATGAGTACTTTGGTATTTGGTGATACTTTTTGGACTAACATTTATATATTAAAGGGACAGTAATATTTGAAAATAAATGGAGCTCAGATTAATCTAGTTTTTGGGCCATGTAGAGCATCATTTCAATACTGTCTGAGGTGTAGTTCAAGGGGAATTGATTTATAAAGTGTCCCCCTCCCCTCTTCTAAGCCGTTTCCCCTCAGATGTGGCATCCAGTCATCAGAACAGACAGCTCACAGTGAAGGACAATCTTCTCCCTGCCCCACTTACCCTCACAGAAGGTTGTCCCTTCTGTGGGAGGGGATCATTTATAATTCAATTCCTCTTGAACTACACCTCGGACATTCCCCAATCCCCATCCAGTAAGATTTGAAAACTAACTATTGACTAGGTAATAAGAAGGTAAAGGAAGACTCCTGTGAGCATGAACCCGAAAGGACCCCCACGTTCTGCCACAGGAGAACCAAGCATGGTTCCTTGACAGGGTGGGAGACCAGTAACCTGTATGGACTAAGGGAAAAGGATTTAACAGGTAAGACTAAAATCCTCTTGTCTCTGTCATCAAATACAGGTTATTGGTAACTTTGAGATGTCCAACCATTACGTTTCCCAGGGCAGGAAGAAAGGCAAGGACCAGGCGCAGGCCCCCAAAGTCACCAGAACACCAATGAACCTACAGATCATGAATAGCTCAACAATAACCGCAAAGTGTCAACGGACACAGAACAGGGGTAAAACAGACCCCAGGAACTGGCTGCCTCCAGGACCTTCCTCCCAAAACTTGCATCAGCCGATGCCAGCACATCCACACGACAGTGTTTTGAAAAGATATGCACAGACGACCAAGTGGTCGCCTTGCACAAGTGATCAGCTGAGGCCTGATTTTTGTAGGCCCAAGATGCCCCAATAGACCTCGAAGAATGGGCCGTGACCCGAAAGGGTACAGGCTTCTTCCTAAGTTCGTAAGCCTTACGAATAGTGGACTTGATCCAAGAAGCAATGGTTACCTTGGAAGCAGGCTTCCCTGCCCTGGGACCCTCAGGAATGACAAAAAGAGTGTCAGACTGCCGCAAGGCTCAGTGCGATGCACATAGAACTTGAGACAATGCACAACATCCAACAAGTGAAGATCCTTCTCCTTGTCAGAAGCAGGGTTAGGGCAGAAAGAAGGAACCACAATCTGCTGATTAATGTGGAACTCAGACACCACTTTCAGGAGAAACTCTTGCTAAGTGCGAAGCACTGCCTTGTCCTTGTGAAACACCACAAAGGGTGGCCTACAAGACAGGCCATGCAGCTCCGCAACACAACGAACAGACACGATCGCCAGGAGAAAAGCCATCTTCCACATCAGCAGGTGTAGAGGAATAGTGGCCAAGGACTCAAAGGGAGGGCGCTGAAGGACGCCCAAAACCAAGTTAAGGTTCCACTGAGGAGCGTGAGTCTTAAACACAGGACGGGTATGAGCAATGAGCCTCTGAAAAAAAACCAGAGAGAGCAGAAGTCTGAACCTTAAGAGAACTCAAACTGAGACCCTTATCCACACTGTCCTGGAGGAAGGAAAGGACCGTAGGAAGTTCAAAATCCTGAGACAGGTTACTATCAGCACACCAAGAGAGAAAGGTAGACCAAACTCGATGGTAGGCCTTAGAGGAAACAGGTTTACATGTACTAAGCATGATAGCCACCACACCAGATGAAAAACCCTTCTTCAAAATTGAGGATTCAACCTTGTTCAACCTGAAAAAGTGGCGCTTTTCTGCGCCCAGAGGAGAGCGAGAAGAGAAGGTCCGGGAGGGAGGTGAAGGGAATCCTGTACCCCACAGCCACCACCTGCAAAACCGACGGGTCCGCCACAGATGCTTCCCAAGCCGAGCAGTAGTGGCACAAGTGGTCACCCACCTGCGGGTGGGGACCCGGATTCAGCGAGTCATGCAGAAGAAGGTTTGGAAGCCTTGGGCTTAGTGGAGGACTTGGACCTCCATTGCTGCTTAGGCTTGGATGAGGTGTGTGGAGACTGAAGCACCAACTGGGTCGCCGGACGCGAATCAGCCTGGAATGGACGGAAAAAAAAAAACAATTCCTTTTAACAGGCGTCTTCGTCCTAGGAACCACCGGCAGGTGAGTGCTCTTCCCCACAGTGGCTTCACTGATCAGATCCTTGAGATCAGGCCCAAACAGTGAGGTGCCCTGAAAGGGCAATGACAGGAGAGCCCTCTTGGAGGTAGTATCAGAAGACCAGATCTTGAGCCAAAGAGCACGTCTGGCTACCACAGACACGGTGGATGCCCTGGCCACCATACGAACAGCGTCAAACAGGGCAGCAGAAACATAACGCTGGGCCTCAGCGAGCAGCAACAACATGTCAGCAGTAGGTGCTCCTTGACGGACAGCTAAGGTGAGCAGCTCAGTCCAAACAGCTACAGTCCTATTCACCAAGCCGCAGCAAATGCAGGGCAGAACCAGCCATTGAAAAATGGCCTTGATAGAGGTATCAAGTTTCTTGTCAGTTCAGTCTTTTAGAGTAGATGCATCAGCCACAGGCAAGGCAGTGGACTTGGAAAGCCTGGAAACAGGGGTGTCCACCTTGGGAGGATGAACCCACTGAGCTAAGGCTGCTTCAGAGAACGGATAAAGCTTAGCAAATTTCCTAGAGAGGGACGATTTCCTCTCTAGAAACTTCAAATCTTCAGATACAAAGCAGTCAAGAGTGGGATTAGGTGGAAAACAAGTATGGGGCCGGACAGGCTCCTGAAACACATCAGAGGGATCAGAGGAAACCTCTTGTACCAAGGGAATGTTCAGGGTGTTCAACACAGCCCTGATCAGACCTTCGGCTGAGGGAATAGGATCAGACTCAAAGGGGTCACCAAAAATCTGAGAGGAAGGGACAGTAGAAGAGTCTTCATCATCAGAATCCACCAATAATTCCTCCTCAGAGGAATCAGATACATCAGGGACACCCGGTGGTGTAGGCAGGGAAGACCTGATAGGGGTGGGGGCCTGCCATGAGTGGAAGACTCTCTGCAAAGTGGATGGAAGGAGATGTAAGGTAGACCGGAGGTCCCTGGTAGTAGCCTTAAACTCTTGCATCCAGACTGGCTTTAGTGTATGGCTGGAGGTCCCTTCAGGGGCAGCAGCACATGCTGGGCAAACATGACCTGAGTATTCTCTAGGTAACCCTGAGTGACATAAGTAGCAATGAGCAATAGGGGACACAGACGCCCCAGTGTCCTTAGTCTTAGGTTTAGCCCCAAGGCCTTTTGGAATAGACATGCTCACAGAGTCAAACCGTCAAAGTATCAGAAATGCCCACAAAACAGTGTGTATGACAAACTATTCACCCCAGAAAACGCTAAAATAGACTTATCTGGCGGGCAAAGGGTTAATCTGCTGAGGAGAGAAGGAGAGTCCAAGCCCTCCATAGGATACTCGTTCAGAGAAGGCACAAAATGGCTGCTGCAGTGGGAGCCAATTGGAAACAAGCGTGGGAAGCAAGCACTCATGGGAATTGTAGTTTCTCTAAAAAAGTACCCCAATAGTGCCCTGAGCCCCCCAACATGCCCAGAATGTTGACCGGATAACAGAGCCATCTCTGACCTCGCCACCTGGAGTGGCTGCAGAGATATGTCCCAAACTGTAAAGTTCCATAGGAGTGAATGAAGCAATGGCATCTATGCGGTAAAAGCACGTCGGAACATAAATTTAGCAAAGTTAGAACAAAATGTAAAAACTGTCAAAAGCCTACTAGAACAAGTCAGCAGACCCAATAAACACTAAGCCCAATAGGGAAAGTGCCAGAACCCCCCCCACCCCCAAAAGGTACTAGAAGCAGCCAAAGGCTTATGTTACCACAGAAACTTGCTCCAAACACACCACAGACATACAGATAAACCCAATGAGTGCATGAGTATGTAATAGGAACTCCAAAGGAGACCCCTGTGCGGAGGGGAAGCATGGGACACGTGCAACACAGCACTCAAAGGGTGCACACCTTTTCAGCAGGTCTTCTGTCTTCAGATTACCATATATCAAGAAGAAGCCTCAGTGGGCAACTCCTGGGGAAAGGTCTTGCAGCCGAGATTTTCCCCCCAGGGCTTAGGTCCACAAAAGCACCTGGTGAACTGAGCTATCCACATTTGGATGATGGGAATTGTCAGTGATGGTAATCCGCCTACTGGTGGTATCCTCTATCTAACAGAAAAATAATAAAGAAGCTAAAACAATAGCAGAACTGTTCTCTTGCCTTGTGTCTTGACCAAGGAACAAATCTTACTGGATGGGAATTGGCTAGATGCAACCTAAGGAGAGGAGGTAGGCTCCACCCAGCAGCCACTTCTCAAAATTGTTCCTGCCTACTTAAAGGGATAGTAAAGTTTCACAAAAACAGCAGCTCCAATTAATCTTCATAGTATTAGAGCCATAGAGAGTGCTATTTCAATACTGTCAGAGTTGTGGATCAAGAGTAATTGAAGGATAAAGTTTCCCCCTCCCGCCCCTTTTACCTAGTGTAAGCCATCTCTTCTCAGATGAGGAATCTGGTTGTAAGACCAGACAGATAACAGCAGGGGACAATCTTCTTCCTATGAGAACAATGAAAGCCCTGCCCCCTTTGACAAGTTTTTCAGGTTTTTCCCTTATCTTAATTGAAGAGTGTCCCTCTCTGCAATCTATCTGGGCACCTCCCTTCTGCTGTAGCTGAGCAGTGTTACATCAGAAAATGGGCGGGAGGGGGATACTTTATCATTGAATTACTCTTGAACTACAACTCTGACAGAAATGAAATAACACTCTCCAAGGTCCAAATACAATGATGATTAATTAGAGCTGCTTTTATTATGAAACATTGCTATCCCTTTAAAGGGGCTGATCGCCTACCAAAAATTACCAGTAACCTGTATTGGACAACAAAGAAAATATCCTCCAACCTTTATGAAAGCATCACCAGTTTGATACAGGATACCACAGACTTTCTCAACAAACTTCAAATAACCAAACAACTTCCACCTGACATACTGTTGGTTTATATGATTGTAGAATTTCTATACAGCAACATTCCTGACAGGATAGTATAGATGCAAGGTATACATTCCACATATCTTCCCCAGATAACAAGTACAGGCCCATAATTTTAAAAGCTGGTGTTCTTCTGGAGTAAGAACCATAGGGGGCAAATAAAAATTCCTGTTAAATTAAATTGGGCTTTTCACATATCTATCAAATAGAAATGTGTTATTCTGCAGACTCTGTAAACTTTGTAGACACTGCAGTATCATTGAAAAAGGGCAAAGACTATTAGCAATACAATCAATCCTGCACTTAGAACACGACAGGAACACCTGCTGCAATATAAGGAGAAAATAACAAACACACGCATGGCACTAGTAGCCACATACAACCCAGTACTAGAAGGTATACAAAAAAATAACAAATTCTAGAATTCCAGCAACCTAGAAACCTCAAACAGAAATTAATACATTGGAAACTCCCCAATGACACATAAACGAATCCAACATAGCCATCCACACCACAGTGACTATCAACATCATAGACTCATACTGCTGAACAAGTGTAGTATATAAGACTAAATGCAATAAGTGCCACCAAAGGTGCTACATTGGTGAAACATGACAAAAATGATAAACCCGTATTAACAACCGTAGGCACACAATAAAACAACACAATGAAGACAATTACTTTACTATAGTTGAACACCATCTTTCTCTGTAGTTTCCCAGTCCCCCTCATCTTCTCTCTGCTCTGCATTCAAAGAACTGCTCTGACACCCTTTATTTATTGACCAATCTAGTTACATATTTATCAGTGTTTCAATCCTCTTCAAGCTTCCCCTATAAGCATCCTAGATTGTTTTCTAGCTTGAGAACTCTGTATTGTTTTTAACAGACTGTGTGGTTGAACAGAATTTGTGATTCAGTAGTGCTTGAGCTGAGGAAAAGAGATGATCTCTCGAAAGCAGTGGCATAACTATAGGGGTCGCACTCCAGGGGCCCAGCCGCCCCCTGCGACCCCTCCGCCTGGCGCCCGCAATCTGCTTCTGGCGCTCTAGTAATGCAGAGCGCTGGGAGATGACATCATCTCACGGAGCTCTGCATTACTAAGAGGACCGCAAGGGAGTTCCAGGTAGGAGATGGGGGCATTGTAGAGACTGAGGGGCATTGTGGGGGGGCCAATGTGGTGGTGTGGGGACTCGAAGGCTACTAGTTACGCCTCTGCTCGAAAGTTTGTTAGTAAAAAAAAAAAAAAAGGATAACCAAATACCAAAGTACTCATATTAAAGTAGAATGTAATTGTAAAATCAAAAAGGCTACAGAAAAGGGGTAATAATAAAAAGGAAATGGCAAGGAAAGGAAGAACGCCACTGGGTGGTACATAGGCAGCAGAAGAGAACATTAACAAAGAATGTGACGAACACCTACTGGGAATGAACAAAATAAAGTGATTTGTTCTAAGGCATAGTGGTTCTTAGTTGTGCTCAAGGCATGATTTCTACTCCCATGTGCCACTGTAGAGAGAAAATTTTCATGGTCCCACCCAAAGGCAGTCCAGGGGCTCGATTCTATTACCCGCGCTAAAACCGTTGTTACAAGAAAAACAAGTAGTGCGAATTTTGCAAACATGTGTTACGTTGGTATTCTATTGCTGAACCACAGTAAAACAAAACTGGTGTAGAGAGCACCTTTCAGAGTAGTAACAAAACTGGTGCTGTCTGCTTTTTTCCGACTACCACCTACAAAAAACTTGCAAAATGTAAAAGTCCAAGGAAATAGGCGTACAACTGACAACAGAAAGATCAAGTTCAGTGTTAGATGTGTTTTCCACATAATAAAATCCGACAGTGCCCCCCTCGACATATTAACCACCTTCTAAAAGTCTACTTACAGTGCTTTCTTCCACTACATTAATCCGACAAATATTGTTCATAGTCGACAATTAACCCTTCCCCTTCCAAAGTCAACTTACAGTGCTTTCTTTCACCATATTAATTTGATGAATATTGTACATCTGACATTTAACCCTTCCCCTTGAAAAGTCGACTACAGTGCTCCCATGACTTTCTTTCACCATTTTCATCCGACATTTTTCTTCTCCTATTATACTCGACATGAACTCGTATTTTGTATTGCAATATTAACCATATGAGCACCAGAGAGGTATTGTAATGTGTTTGTTACCCCTCTGGTACTCATAGGGTTAATAGGCAACCTGTATATGTATAAAAAAGGTGTTTGTTTTTATTATAGATGTAGTTTGTGTGTAAATGTAATTAAGTATTTTATTTATGTTTAACAATGATTTTCTTTTACTAAATTATATTTGTAAGTTTTATTACAAAAATACTTCAGCTAATTTATTCTAGGCACACAGAGAGCAAGAACCCATTACTGGGATACCCTTCCAACTTAGGGAGACCTAGAACAAAGAATGGGGCGAGAACCCATTGAGAACAAACAAAATAAAGTGTTTTGTTCTAAGGCATAGTGGCCCCTCAATTGTGCTCCAGTTACATTTTTCAATCTCTTGTGCCACTGCAGAGAGGAATTTTCCATATCAGTGGAAATGGCACACTAGAGTGAAAAAAGTGGTTGAGCACCACTGAGGGACAAGTATGCCTTGAAACAAAATACTTTATTTTTTCATTCTCAGTGAATGCTCATCACATTCTTTGTTGTAAGTTTCTATATATTAGAAGGGCATCCCAGGCATGGGCCCTTACTCTCCATTTGTCTAGAGGAAATCAGCTGCACTATACCCATAAGGTACACAAAGGCAGAAATATACATCTGTAGTTGTGATGTTTTTCTCATACGGAGTTTTGCACATGGGGATGCAAACTGTGACTTGAGCAGTACTGAGGGGAAATTTTTTTGTTTCTTCTAAATGGGTGCTTATCCCATTCTTTCTTGTAGGCCTCCCTATGTTGGAAGGGTATCCCAGGCAGGGTTCACTATTAAAATGTCTCCCTCTATTGAGAGACCAACAAAATGGTGCATTAAACATATCACCGGCTTGAAAAGGGCGACATCAGAATCTCGCCTGCATCAAAAGGGCAAGATTCTGATGCTGCAAACTTAAGCGCTGCACATTTCAACAGTAAACCCATGGGTGACATGCCTACTCCACTTCCACTACACAGTCCTTCAAATGATCACCTGGTGTACTGTAGGTACAGGGGTTCAAAGCGCTGCACACTCTGCTGGATCTCAAAGGGTTGATAATTATGTTTAATGTATTTATGTATTTTTTTCTGCCTTGTGAAGCAACACGAACATTAGCAAAGAAAATGCAGAGCGATTCAGTACTTGGAAGTATGGAGCACAATATCACAACAATGTTCTTAATAAAATTTTCCTGTTTTACAGTGTAGTGTGTTAGTCTAACCTTATACAAGAAGCCTTTTCGGATACTCAGTGTTACTTTCCCTTTAAGGGTTAAAGGTGAGGCAATCCATGCATTTGATCTTGCAGCTCTTACACACAGCACCTCATCTGGTGTGTGTAGGAATCAAACATAAAACCAGTTCTAGTGCTTACATCCATGTATGTTAACCCTCTGAGCATGAGAGTTGTTCCGGAGCAAGTATACCCCTCTCACGCTCAAAGGGTTAACATACATGGATGAAAGCACTAGCAGTGGTTTTATGTGTAATTCCTGTGGATGCCCCAGAGGAATGCAGTGTGATTCAGTACTTGGGAGTGTGGAGCACAATATCACAACAATGTTTTTAATGACATGATCCTGATGCTAAGCCAACATATTGCTGGAAAGCAGTGTTTTAATGTGGGACTATACCTTGGAGACAAAGCAGAGAGATTGTAATGCATAACAGTAGATGGTGGAAAACAATGCTTCATGATGCAAGGCTGTGCTCATGTCACAAAGTAAGGATTCACCATGCAAACAGCAACCAGGCTATTGCATTGCATGCAAAGAAATGCTCCGTGGCTTCAACAAGGAAGAGAATGTTACGCGGCACATGTTAGTTTGTGTGTTTGTTAGTTTTACAGTGTAATGTGTTAGTCTAACCTTATATAAGAAGCCTTTGCTGGTACTCTGTGTTACAAGTTTCTTTCCCTTTGAGGGTTAAAGCTGATGAAGTCCATGCATTTGATCGTGCAGCTCTTACACACAGCGCCTCCTCTGGTATGTGTAGGAAACATACATAAAACCATAGCTAGCGCTTACATCCATGTATGTTAACCCTTTGAGTGCAGTGGTTTTATGTGTAATTCCTACACGCACGCACACCCGTGTGTTCTCATTGGATGCACCAGAGGAGGTGCTGTGTGTAAGAGCTGCAAGATTAAATTCACGGATTGCATCAGCTATCCCTTCCAGGGACAGAAACTTGCAACACGGAGTAACCGAAAAGGTGCTTCCATAATCCGCAAGGTAAAATAAACATGGAAAAGACAACTTCCTTTCAGCAGGGACAGTTTTTGATGTGTTTAGACAAATCCCTGCACCTACATTACACCAGGTGACCATTTTCAAGGACTGTGTAGTGGAAGTGGAGCAGGCATGTCACCCATAGGTTTACTATTGAAATGTCCGATGCTTAAGCCTGCAACATCAGAATCTTGCCCTTTTGATGCGGGCGAGATTTTGTTGTCGCCCTTTTCATAATGACAGCATGTTTAATGCCCCATTTTTTGGTCATCCAATAGTGGGCGACATTTCAAAATGATATCCCAAGGCTGGAGCCCTTGCTCTCCATGGTCTAGAGGGAATCAGAAGCATTACACCCAGGAGGCCCACATACGCCAAAACTTACGTCTGGGGTTGTGCTGTTTCTTTCATGCAGTGAACATTTGCCTAACATTTAAGAGCTGGACTGCTTGTGGGTGGGACCAGGATGATATGACATCTCTGCAATGGCACATGGGAGCGAAAAACTTCATTTGAGCACCACTGAGGGACCACTTTGCCTTAGAACAAAACACTATGTTTTTTGTTCTCAGTGGGGGGCTCATCACAATCTCTGTTGTAGAAGAGAACATTGTAACATGAATACTGTAAAATTTTGCGTAATAATATTTGGCCCATGGAGAGTGTTATTTCAACACTGTCAGGGTTTTTGTTCAAGAGGAATTGACTGATAAAGTATCCCCCTCCCGCACCTTTTACCTAGTGTAAGCCGCCTGCCCTCAGATGTGGAATCTGATCACTTGACCGGACAGCTCTCAGAAAGGGACAATCTTCTTACTGTGAACATAAGGAAAACTCTGCTCCTCTTTGACAGGTTTTTCCTCATGCTCACTGAAGATTCTCCCTCTCTTTAATCCATCCAGACAGTCTTGATGATCTTAGGTGAGCAGTGTTACATCAGTAAAAGGGCTGGGAGGGGAATACTTTATCATTCAGTTACTTTTGAACTACAACTCTGACAGTATTGAAATAACACTCTTCATGGCCCAAACACTATGAAAATTAACTGGAGCTGATTTTATTGTGAACCATTACTATCCCTTTAAAGTCCCAGGTCTTGTTGCTAATTTAAGGCATGTAACTGTGCAGTACTATTTAATCTCTCTGCTAATGGTGCACAAAAGGGGATTTTAGTCTTACCTGTTAAATCCTTTTCTCTTAGTCCATACAGGTTACTGGTAACTCTGGGTAGGCGATACACCCCTTTAATTTAGGCAGGAACAATTCTAGAATTGTATGCAGGGGGTGGAGCCTACCTTCCCTCCTTGGCTGCAGCTAGCCAACCAGCTCCAGAAAGATTTGAGACACAAACTATTGACTAGATAGTAGAAGGGAAAGAAGACTCCTGTGAGCATGACCCCGAAGGACCCCCACGGTCTGCCACAGGAGAGCCAAGCATGGTCCCTTGACAGGGTGGGAGACCAGTAACCTGTATGGATTAAGAGAAAAGGATTTAACAGGTAAGACTAAAATCCTCTTTTTTCTCTGTCGTCCAATACAGGTTACTGGTAACTCTGGGATGTCCAACCATTAAGTTTCCCAGAGGCGGGAAGAAAGGCAAGGACCAGGCGCAAGGCCCCCAGAGTTACCAGAGCAGATATGAACTATCAGATCAGAGATAGCCCAACAACAAGGAACTGTCAACAGACACTGAACAGGGGTACAACAACCCAACGGTTACACAACACGCTGAACTAGAGCCAACAGGGCGCAAAAGTGAAGGAAGCACCAAGAACCGAAGAAGATCCTAGACAGGCAAGGCTGCCTCCAGTATCTTCCTCCCAAAGCTGGCATCAGCTGATGCCAGCACATCAACATGGTAATGCTTTGAAAAGGTGTGCACAGATGAAGTGGCAGTCTTGCACAACTGATCAGCGGAGGCCTGATTCTTGTAAGCCCAAGAAGCCCCAATAGATCTAGTAGACCCGTGACCCGAAAGGGAACAGGCTTCTTCCTGAATTCGTAAGCCTTACAAATAGGGAACTTGATCCAGGATGCAATAGTCATCTTTGATGCAGGTTTTCCTGCCCTGGGATCCTCAGGAATGACGAACAGCGCGTCAGATTGCCTGATAGACTCAGTGCGATGTACATAAAACTTGAGACAACGTGCCACATCTAACAAGTGGAGATCCCTCTCCATGTCAGAGGTGGGGTCAGGGCAGAAAGAAGGCACCACAATCTCCTGATTGATGTGGAACTCTGAAACCACCTTCAGGAGAAACTCCTGAGAAGAGAGAAGCACCGCCTTGTCCTTGTGAAACACCAAAAAGGGTGGTTTACAGGACAGAGTATGTAACTCCGCGACACTGTGAACGGAGATGATCGCCATTAGAAAGGCCATTTTCCACGTTAACATGCGTAGAGGAATGGAAGCCAAAGACTCAAAGGGAGTGCGCTGAACCACGCCCAAAACCAAGTTAAGATCCCACGGAGGAGCGGGATTCTTAAAGACAGGATGAGTATGAGCAATGCCCTGAAAGAAAACCTTGACATCAGGAAGAATGGCAATGTGTCTCTGAAAGAAAACAGAGAGAGCAGAAGTCTGAACCTTAAGAGAACTCAGACTGAGACCCTTATCTACACCGTCCTGCAAGAAGGCCAGGACCGTAGGCAGACCAAATTCCTGAGACAGGTCCCTATCAGCACACCAAGCTAAAAAGGTTGACCAGACACGATGGTAGGCCTTACGAGAAACAGGTTTGCAGGCACTAAGCTTTGTAGCCACCACACCAGAAGAAAAACCTTTCTTCTTCAGTACTGAGGATTCAATTTCCAAGCCGTCAAAGCTAGACGATGAACATCCTCCTTCCGCAGGTAACCCTGTAGAAGAAGATCCGGACGGCAAGGGAGCCAGAATGGCTCCGCCACTGACAGATCTAGAAGCTCCAGAAACCAAGCCTGTCGAGGTCAGTACGGAGCAATCAGAATGACTGGACAGCGTTCCAGTCTCAATTTCCGCAACACACTGTGCAACATGGGGAGGGGAGGAAAGATGTAAGCCAGAGGAAACAACCAAGGAATGGACATGGCATCCACCGCTATAGCTAGAGGATCCCTCCAGCGAGAGCAGAACCTCAGAACCTTCTGGTTGTGTTTTGTTGCCATTAGGTCGATGCAAGGAAGACCCCACTTCTGAACGATGAGGTTGAACACCTCTGGGTGCAGCTCCCACTCGTCGCGGTCCACTGTGTGTCGACTGAGGAAGTCCGCCATGACGTTGTCTACGCCAGGAATGTGCACTGCGGATATAGCAGGAACATGTTCTTCTGCCCAGGACAAAATAGCCTTGACCCCTAACCAAGCAGCGAGACTTCTTGTTTTGCCCTGCTTGTTGATGTAAGCCACGGCCAAGGCGTTGTCGGACTGTACCAAGACTGGGCAATCTTCCAGCTGGGGTGTCCAATGATGAAGTGCATGAAATATCGCCTGAAGCTCCAACACATTGATGGGAAGGAGAGATTCCTCCGGAGACCACCGACCCTGAGCACTCAGACGACCAAGGACCGCTCCCCAGCCGGAGAGGCTGGCATCTGTAATCACCGTGGTCCAGAAGGATGCCAGGAAGGACTTGCCCTTCAGCAGATTGGAGAGGTTGAGCCACCACGACAAACTCAGTTCCACGTGAAGAGGAAGGGATACTGACGTCTCCAGAAGGTCCGGCTGACCCCTGCACACCTGGATCACAAACCTCTGGAGTTCCCTGGTGTGAGCCATGGCAAATGGGGCCGCTTCTATGGTGGAGATGAATTTCCCCACTAGAGAGGACAGCTTCTTGGCTGGAACTGGATCTTGAGCCAGAACACCAGAAACCCTGCGGGCGATCTGGTGAGCTACCTCGTCCATGAGAAACACCATGCTCTGCTGAGTGTCAAAGAGAAGGCCCAGGAAGACCAGACGCTGGAATGGGACAAGATCCGACTTGTCCATGTTGATGATCCACCCGTGATGGGTGAGTGCATGAATGCAGTCCTGAACCTGCTGATGAAGAAGTTCAGAAGCAGGTCGCCCATGTATGGAGTGACTCTGATGCCATTCCGATGTAGGACGGACACTAAGGTTCCCAGGACACGATTGAAGACTTGAGGAGCTGTAGTCAGACCAAAGGGAAGAGCTGAAAACTGAAAGTGCCATTGGTCATAGGCAAATCTGTAACTGCCGGCTCTCTGGAAGAATGGCGATGTATAGATACATGTCCTGAAGAGCCAGAGAAGTAAGGAATTCCCCTGGGGACATAGCAGCAAACACCGTCCTTAGGGACTCCTGGTGATAATGAGTCCTGATCACAAAGGAATTGAGATCCTTGAAATTCAAAATGGGACAACAACTGCCATCCGTCTTGGAGACCACATAGAGGTTTGAGTAAAATCCCATACCTCTGTCCTCAACTGGAACTGGTTCTACAACACCCTTGTCCAGAAGGGCCTGGATAGCTCCATTGAACAGACAGCATTTCTCTGCGCCCTGGGGCGTATGAGAAGGAAAAAAGTGAAAAGGAGAAAGAGACGAAAGGGATCCTGTATCCTTTCGCCACCACCTGTGAAACCCATGGGTCCGCCACTGAATCCTCTCAGGCGCTATGGTAGTGATGCAGACGGCCACCCACAGCAGAGTGGGGACCTGGGTTCAGTGAGTCATGCCGAAGAAGGCGTGGAAGCCTTAGGCTTGGAGTAGACCTTGGCCTTCCATTGCTGTTTGGGTTTGGAGGAGGCACGCAGAGCTGAGGGAACCGGCTGGTTCGCCAGACGTGTCTCAGTCTGAAAGGTATGAAAAAAACTATTGCATTTGAGAGGCACTTTCTTCCTGGGGACCAAAGGCAGAAGTGTACTTTTACCCCCTGTGGCCTCGCTAATCAGATCCTTAAGATCTGGCCCAAACAATGAAGTGCCTTGAAAAGGCAAGGAGAGCAAGGCTTTTTTAGAAGCTGTGTCAGCAGACCAGATCTTGAGCCAAAGAGCTTGTCTGGCAACCAGAGACATGGTGGAAACCATAGCCACCAAATGGATGGCATCAAATAAGGCAGCAGAAACATAGTGCTGGGCCTCAGAAATGTTGGCAAGAAGGCGCAACATATCCGAAGTAGGAGCACCCTGACGGACAGCCAGGGTGAGTTGTTCAGTCCAGACCGCAATGGCCCGGTTAACCCATGCCACAGCAAATGCTGGACGCATGGCAGTACCAGCAGTGGCAAAAATGGACTTGAGGGAAACCTCAAGTTTCTTCTGAGTCCAGTCTTTCAGAACGGAGGCGTCAGAAACTGGCAAGGCAGTAGACTTAGATAGCCTGGAAATAGGAGCATCCACTTTGGGGGGATGAACCCACTGAGCAAGTGCTGCCTCAGAAAAGGGGTAAAGCTTGCCAAATTTCTTGGAAACAGAAGGTTTCCTGTCCGGGGATTTCCATTCATCAGACACAAGGCGGTCAAGAGTGGGGTTAGGTGGAAAACAAGTAAGGGTTTTTTAGGCCCCTGAAGCACATTAGAGGGATCTGAAGAAACCTCCTGAACTAAGGGAATGTTTAGGGTAGTCAAGACAGCCCTGATAAGGCCCTCAGACGAAGGCTCAGTATCAGCCTCAAAGGGGTCCCCAACTGAGAGGAGCCCACAGCAGAACATTCCTCAACATCTGAATCCACTAACAGTTCCTCTTCAGAGGAATCTGATACTTCAGGTACTCCTTGCAGTTTAGGCTGATGAGGGGGTCTGCCAGGAATGAAAGACCCCTGTAACTGGGATGGAAAGAGTTGCAATGTAGACCGAAGGTCCCTAGTAGCAGCATTGCAGTCTTGCACCCAAACTGGCTCTAATGCATGGCTGGAGGTCCCTGGAAGAGATTCAGGGAGACCAGAACATGCTGGGCATAAATGACCTGAGAATTCTCTAGGCAACCCTGAATGACATGAGGAGCAATGCGCAATAGGGGACACAGAGACCCCAGCGTCCTTAGTCTTAGGCCTGGCCCCAAGCTCCAACGGATTAGACATTCTCACAGTGTCAAAAACGTTATAGTATAAAGAATCACCCAACTACAGTGTGTAAGATTAAAGTTTCACCCCAGAAATTGCTAAAATACACTTATCTGGCAGATGAAGAGTTAATCTGCAGAGGAGAGAAGGAGAGTCCAAGCCCTGCATAGGATACTTGTTTTAGAAAAGGCACAAAATGGCTGCCATGGCGGCAGCCAATCAGAAAAGAGCGTGTGAAGCAGGTGCTCATGGGAAATGTAGTTTCACTGGAAAAAGTACCCCAACAGTGCAAGAAGCCCCCTGAGCCCCCCAACACACTTGAAATGTGAACCGGATGAAAGAGCAAGGGCAGACAAAATGAGCCATCTCTGAAGTCGCTATGTTGAGCAGTTGCAGAGATATGTCCCAGACTGTGCAATCCCATAGAAGTGAATGGAGCAATGGCGTATATGTGGTAAAGCGCGCCGGAACTTACATTTTGCAAAGTTGAAAAAGTAAAAATACAAGTACATGAAATATCACTAGAACATGTTAGAAGACCCAGAAAACACTGAACCCAGTAGGGAAAGTGTGAATAACCCTCCCAAAGGTGGAAAACCAGCAGCTAAAGGGTTAAGTTACCACATGAACCTGCTCCAAAACACCCAACAGACATGCAGATAAACCCAATGAGTGCAGGAGTGTGCAATAGGAACTCCAAAGGAAAACCCCTGTGCGGAGGGGCACTGGGGGACATGTGGACCTGCAGCACTCAAAGGGTTGCTCACCTTTCCTGCAGATCTTCTGTCTTCAGACTACCATGTATTAAGAAGAAGCCTCAGTGGGCAACTCCTGAGGAAAGAACTTGAACCCAAGATTTTCCACCCAGGGGTTAAGGTCCGCAAAAAGCACCTGGTTACTGAGCTAGCCACATCTAAGGGCATTGTCAGTTATGATAATCCGCTTAATGGTGGAATAACAGAATTATTATTAACAGAAAAATAAAAACATTTCTAAAACTACAGCAGAACTGTTTTCTTGCCTGTGTCTTCACCAAGGAACAAATCTAACTGGAGCTGGTTGGCTAGCTGCAGCCAAGGAGGGAAGGTTGGCTCCACCCCCTGCATACAATTCTAGAATTGTTCCTGCCTAAATTAAAGGGGCAGATTGCCTACTCAGAATTACCAGTATCCTGTATTGGACGACAGAGAAATAATGATTTAGGTGGGTCCAAGCCCCATGTCTTTTGAGAACATAGTAACTCCTCTATCATGTATTTTTATATGCTAGAAACACAGTTTTAGGTTAGAAAACCACAATGGCAGCACTTCCAAGAGAAGAGTTTTTAATGGTTTGGGGGTAAAATAGAGGCAGACTCAGAAAAGCCAGCAAATGCTACAGGATTGAGAAGCAACACTGTCAATAACTTCTTCTTCATGAAGGACATGACTATAGAAAGTAGTAATATAATCAACATCTATATTATCAAGGGGAGTGGGGGCCTGAAGAAGCTTTCGTTCACAACCTGAATTCTTATTAAATCAGAGCTGAAACAGGTGGATGCTATACAAATATAGTTTTTGTTGAATTCTAGAATATGCCAAATAAGGTCTATCTCATTCTTTTACCAGCCCTGATGGAACCCTTAAAACTGGGCCTGGGTCTGGCAGTTGGATTGCTGAGTATCCATTTTTTACTTAAAAACTTGCCTCCTTAATAACTGAGCCTGCTAAATTGACCCCTCACCTGTTGGCTGGCAAAGTTCTCACCTTGAGTTCATCCTCCATCTCGGACATTCTGCGCTCCAAAACTCTTTTCTCCTGAAATGACAGATGGGATTAGATGTGTGTATGTACATGTGCACTTCTCTAAATCAGCATAATAATCTCTTGTATCTAGTACCAGTCTCCAGCCCACACTGTGATATTCCAGCCCAAGCACTGACACTCACTCTCTTCTCTGCCTCCAGCAGCCCCGCTTGACCTGATGACTGATCATGTCTCTGGAAAACACAAATAATAGAAACATCAGAACCTAAGACCTATAGGAAGGGTGGGGGGATGTGATGTAGTAAGGTACAAGTGGACACCAAGCAGAAGGCATGCTGGGGGACATCTTGGCTTGGGCCTGGATCCCCCTGGTCCTTAAAGGGTTAAAAATCAGGTCTTATTATTGCACAAAATAATCATTTGGTTAATGGTCAGATTATGGAGAATACTAGAGACCACTGGAAGTGATTTTGAATTAGTTTTCAAAATGTTCCATATGTTGTATTATACATTTTTTATTTAGAACACTTGTTTTTCAGTTATTGAGATTTATAGACTATGCTAATTAAGACATACCATGAAGACACTTGCTGTCTATGTTACCCCCCCACTCACTGACACATAACAGTTTTAGTGTTTAGAGTTTTAGGGAAGCTGAGCAATACATTAATGAGCAGTATCTATGGGTGGGGGAGGAAGGGCTAAGACAGGAAGTACCTACATGATTTGTATTAATTAGCATCTAAAAAACTCAAAACCTAGTTTTGTGAAGAAGAAAAAAAAAGTTCATAACACATATGTTATTTTAACAGCTCTTTCAAACCCACCAAATATGGGCCCATATTTATTTATAAAAGCAAACTGGAGTTATTCTGGAATAAACCAACTGCACCATAGGGGGGCAAATAAAAATTCCTAAAACCCCCCATGCAGTTGAGTAGAACTTTTTAATATAACTGGAAATTTTATTTGTCCCTTATTTTGCAGTTGGTTTACTCCAGGATTTCTCCAGTCTTTGCGTTTATAAATATGGGCTATGGTTCCTTTAAGAATTTCCCTGTCAGAGCACATTTGGACTAATAAAAGTAAAAGATGCACTAATTTAACACTGGTGTCAGGTAGGGAAATCTTTAACCCTCTGAGTACTAGAGGGCAATGTATTGCGTACCTCTATGGCACTCAAAGGGTTAAAACCCTACACTGTTAGTCGCACCTTAAGACTAGGGCAGAGAAGCTGCTATAGACCAAGCTATCATTCATTCTACAGATCAGGTTCTCACTGAGGATACAGATCAAGCTATAAGGTATTAATAATTTGATTGATCATAGTGTTTTGCAATAAATTACCCTTCTGATTTGTTGATTTAGGGCTTTTACGCAGAAAGAGTGGCAATTCTGGGGCAAACCATGTGGACCATGGATAGGGATGCAAATTCCCACTGATTTAACCCCATGAATGCTAGGGGAGTCTCAAACTCTTTGCTTTACAATGAGCAGGATACCTCTCCACCATTCAAGGGTTTAAAAGCCCCATTAAATTCAATGGAAATTTGGATAATTCTCAATTCTCCTTCAAAAGGCAGTTGGTATGTTCCATAATTGCTTCCATTTAGATTTCTCTGGTTAATTGAATATGATGATTTTTTTTTTTACTGTAATTGCATGATATCTCGTAAAAGTAAATTATGTAAGGAAAGTTATGTTGGTAGAGGAGATATAAAAGAGGATTTTAGTCCTATTTGTTAAATCCTTTTCTCTTAGTCCATATGACATACAAGTACCATGGGGAGGTGACAGCCCTTCCCTGTAGGCTGGAACATTTCTAGAAAGAAGATGTTTGTGGAGTCTCCCTCCTCCTTATCAGGCTATCACACGAGCCCCACCCCAGTTAGACATGAGACAAGTCTACTAAATAGGACAGCAAGAAAGAAGAAAGGAAAACTCCTGTGAGCAGCAGACCCAAGCAGACTCCACGTCCAGCTAAGTGAGACCAAACTTGGTCCCTTTCACTGGGTGGGAGACTTGTATGTCATATGGACTAAGAGAAAAGGGTTTAACAGGTAAGACTAAAATCCTCTTTACTCTGTCATCCAAAATGACATACAGGTACCATGGGGATGTAACAACATTAAGTTCCCAGGGTGGGAAGAGAAGGAAAGGACCAAGTGCCAGCCACCATGATACCTAAGTTCCCAAGGACTATCCAGGAAAAGGAACAGCTGAACCATAACGAAGTGTCAATGGACACTGAATAATAATTAGACAGAGTACAATAACAAAAGTAAACTGGGCTCAAACAGTTAAAGAACGGTAAGGCACAGGAATGTAAAGGTCCTAAACAGGCAGAACTGCCTCCAGGACCTTTCTGCCAAAGCTGGCTTCAGCCAAGGCCAGAACATCAACACAATAGTGTTTGGCAAAGGTAAGCACCAAGTGGATGCCTTGCACAGCTGTTCAGCAGAGGCCTGATTTTTGTAGGCCCAACAGACCTGGTGGAGTGTGCTGTAATGCGGAAAGGAACAGATTTCTTTCTGAGCTCATAAGCCTTGCAAATGGTAGACTTAATCCCAGATGCAATAGTCACCTTGGAAGCAGCCAGACCCATCCTAGGACCCTCAGAGATGACAAATAATGCATTGGTTTTATGTATTATGTACAGACTCAGTATGGTGCAGATAGAACTTCAGGCCTCCTACCACATCCAACAAGTGGAGATCCCTCTCCTTGTCAGAATTGGGGGTCAGGACAAAAAAGAAGGCACAACAATCTTCTGATCACCTTATAAAGGAATTCCTGTGAGGTACAAATAACCACCTTATCCTTGTGAAACACCAGGAAAGGCAGTTTGCAGGACAAGGTCTGCAATTCAACAACTCTTCGGACAGATACGCTGTTTTTTTGCCATGTTAAGGTGTCTGGAGACCTGAAGCAATAAGATGCTCTTGCCTCCAGTGGTCTCACTGATAATCTGTTTCAGTTCAGGCTGAAAAAGAGGCTTGCCCTGAAAAGGAAGAAAAATTATTGACTTCTTAGATGAGAGGTCAGCAGATCAAATCTTGAGCCACAGTATGCGTCTAGCAGAAACAGAGAAGGCAGAAGCCTTAGCTGCAAGCTTAACAGCATCAAAGAGAGTGTCAGTGACATATGTCTGAGCCTCAGAAATGTTGGCTAAGAGGGCTAAAAGGTCATCCTTAGTTTCACCATTTCTGACAGCCTAGGTAAGTTGCTCACCCCAGATGACAGTAGCGCTGGTTACTCATACAAAGGCTAAGGTAGGCTGTAGGGCAGCACCAATGGCAGTAAAATTAGACTTTAGGAGAGCCTCCAGCTTCCTATCAATCATATCCTTCAGTGCCTTAGAGTCAGACAAAGGCAGAGCAGTAGACTTGGAAATTGGGGGGTCAATCTGAGGGGGTGAAGCCCAGTGAGCCAAAGCTGCTTCAGAAAAGGGGTACAGCTTTGAAAATCTCTTAGAAAGAGAAAGACACCTGTCAGGAATTTTCCACTCATCCAGAATAACCTGGTCCAGAGTGGGATTGGGAGGAAACACAGTGCATTATTTCTTACGCCTCTGAAAGATGTTGGAAGATGACTGGCCCTCTTCAGGGGTAGTAGCGGTCTGTAGTGTCATTAAAACTGCCTTAATGAGGCCCTCAGTAGAGGGCATGGGGTCAGCTTCAAAGGGGTCACCATAGGCATATAAAGAAGTCCCTTCATCACACTCACCCTCCTCTGTATCTTCCTCAAAGGAATCCTTCTCAGAAGCTTCTGTGAGGTCAGGAATACCAGATGCCTTAGAGGCCACAAACCTGTAAGCAGTGGAGGGTTTCCAGGAATGGTGGACCCCCTGGAGGGAAAGAGGAAACTGTGCCACAGATTACTTTAAATCCTTGACTCAGAGTGGCTCTTGCTCAAGGCTGGAGGGCCCGGGTGGTGTAATAGAGACCACAGCACTAGGGGCATAAGTGTCCTGAGTATTCCCTAGGGAGCCCCGTTTGGCATGAGGAATAGTAAGCAAGGGGGGGGAGTCAAAGATGCCCCTGAGTCCTTTGTCTTAGGTCTAGCCCCATGTCCTTTTGGATCTGACATCCTAACAGGAGAAGTGTACAAACAGTATAAGAAACCCAAATACTGTAACCCAGATTAAAAAAAATCACCTCAGAAAGCCTAAGAAAGTACTTATCTGGCAGGCGAATGGTTAACCTGAGAAGGAGAGCAAGGAGAGACAAGCCTCTGCGTAGGATACTCCAGCAAAGTGCATTCCGGGAGTTGAGGTTTCCTCGCTTTGCTGTTACCCACCAACGTCTGAACCCATACTCCCAGGTCCCCAGGGGCCTACAATACACTGGGGATGTGAACTGGATAGTAGGGCAAGAGGAGACAAGAAGAATGAGCCATCTCACAATTCGATATGACAACTGGTTGCAGAGAAATGTCCCAACAGTTTGTCAATCAATGGGGCATATGCAGCCGCGAGGTAAGCGCGTCTTAAAGGCGAGGAAATAAAAAAAAAATAAAAATTACGAACTTTCTAAAAGTGAATAGGAATACCCAAATACTAAAGGGAATATGTAGGGCAAATAAAAACAGACAACCCTAAGGGGAGAAGTAAAAATAAGCTCCATAACCCAGATAAACTAACAGGGAAGGGGCTAATTACAGAAAAAGAGCCAATCAAGATCCAAAAACCCAGGGATCAAACCAAATAAGATACCCAACATAAGTGCAGGAGATCTATGCTCCAAGAAGACCCCTGTATGGAGGGGAACACTGGGACAAGTGGACCATGGCACTCAAAGTGTTACTCACCATTTACTTGACTTCTTCAGATTACCATTTGAAACAAAAAGAGCTTCAGAGAGACCCAGTCAGGAGAGAAAAACATGGGTTACATGATTCTCTCCACAGGGCTGCAAGGATCCACAATAGCACCTGTCAACTGAACATGCCTTCAAGGGAATCCATGAATGGTAATCCACCTAATGGGGGAAATGTGACACCCCATATCTAACATAGAAAATAATAAAATTCTAAAAACTAAGCAGAAACGTTCTCAGTCTATATTCAGGTTACTGGAACAAGTCTAACTGGGGTGGGGCTACTGGGATAGCCTGATAAGGAGGAGGGGAGGCTCCACTCACATATTGCTAGAAATGTTCCAGCCTACAGGGAGGAGCTGTCACCTCCCCATGGTACCTGTATGTCATATTTTATTAATACAAAATTATATATAAGTAAAGTAACTGCAAAATATTAGAATGAGCCAAACGAAAACCCTCTAACATGCAAATAAAGGCCCATATGCACAAAGTATATAAAAGAGTAATTCTACAGCAAACTGCACCATAGAAGAAATTAAATTCCCATTGAATTAAAGCAGAACTATCACTCATATAAAGGTGCCCCCCAATTAATGTTTACTATAATGTTAAAGATTATAAATGGATTTATATGCTTATTAAGTCTGGCATTATTTAGAAATCTAAATTTTTCTGCGACTCACTGCCAGACTCACTGTGGAAGAGGCATCTGTGCAACTGTGCTGTCCATCCATGTCTGTACCTTAAGGTACAATGCAACTCCCCCCCACCCTTGCCAATCATTGAGGAGACAGAAATGGACAATGCAGAAGCACAGCTCTGTCGTCTGCTGGTGAGTGTCTGAAGAACTTAGAACATAGCAAATTGCTATGACACTTAAAAGTTTAAAACGCTGTCAATTTGCAGAATTTTAATTTCCACTGTACTGTGCAGTTGGTTGGCTCCAGAAGTTCCATTATTCCTTGCACATACCACTTTTACACACACATTTTTTAACGTCCAGGCAACAGTTACTTTTATTTCACAGCAAGATCACTTTCTCTTCCATAACAATCCTGGCTGCTCTCCCCAAATGTTCCTGTAAAATACCATGGATTGCCTTATTCACCTCAGGGAAAGAAGTTGTTGGGTGGTTTTCAGGCCTCATCCCCAGTAAGATGATCCCTGCCGAGACTACCAATATCCTTTCTTAACAACCTTTACAGCTCCACTCATCCTCTTATTCTCACCAACACCAAATAAATTGTGATATCCCCTCCTGCAGCACATACCCTGCTTCCTATGTCTATACGATGGAAGACCATGTGCTTAATCTATACTCAGCTGACAGAATGTACACTTGAGATGTTGAGCACTTACTTTTATTAATGTTATCACAGGGAATACATAACATTTCCATTAATTTAAATAATAACCCCTTGAATGCTAGAGAAGACTCCAGCACATTTCAAAGCAACGTGTTGGCATCCTCTCTATTATTCATAGGAATAAAAGTCCCATATAAATCAATGGGAATATGGGAAATTTTCATTTGTCCTTTTTTGTGCAATCAGGGGAGGGCTGGCCTGGGGAACAATTCTCCCCTGGGCCAGTGTATTTCTGACCTTGTGGGCCACTCTGTCTCCTGTTTGCTGCTGTTAAAGGAAATGGAGCTACACAAATGAAACCACAGAGCTACAATCCAAATGGAGCTACAATAGGACATAATCCATTTCCTTTTTAAGCTCTGTGGTATCACTATTGTAGCTTTACTTAAATTGCAAGCATTGTAGTATCAATAGTGTAGCCCCACTTAAATTGCACACTATGTGGCATCATTAGCTTTATTTCAACATTAATGACAATTTTAATATTAATACAAGGTGTTGGGCTGGAACAGTAGGCCGAGTAGACATAGGCTACTTGCTGATATTTGCCCCTAGGCTACAAGTTGCCAATCATCTCCTGCATGCAGTTGGTCTGGCCAAGTATTCCTCATCTTCTGCTTTCTGCATAGGGTCCAAAGGTGCAAATAAGAAAACAGGGTACAGGTAAGGAAAAAGTGTGCAATATTACACATTTTTATTTTTTAAATGTATTAATTACGTCATATTTTATTTTCTGAACAGTAAGGCAATTAGTTGTTATGTTGCTTACAGCTTTCTTGATCAAGAACTGTATCCAGGCTGATGGGATTAATTAATCAGATATATATTGTATCTAGGGACAGATACCTTTTATTGTAGATTACTTAAGTTCTCCAGAAAGTGTATAAATTACACAAAACCCGTCGCACTATATCTATCAACTATATATATATATATATATATATATATATATATATATATATAATGCTCTATTTAATTTTTATACTATTTGTGGAGAGGAGGATCGGGACAAAACTATTTAAGGTTATTTGTTGTGCAAAGTTCTGGTGATTGACTTTATTAGCAGGGGGTCTTACACATTTGGCAAATATAAGCGGTATTACTCTTAGATGGCCTTGCTCCCTGTTTCTTCTTTTCTTTCACTAAGGGTACTTTCTGTCAGAGAACAGTGGATGGGACTGGAGGTGGAGTTATGTGAGGAGTGGGTAGCCACAGCAGTTATAAAGGGCACCTAGGGGCCTTGTCTAGGGATGCCCAATATGTAAATCTAGCTTTGATTGGGTCTATGTTACCTTTGCAACTCTTTCTAGCTTGGCCTTGATGTCTGTCAATTCCAGCTGAGCCTCTCTCAGGTTGGTCTTGAGCTTCTCATTTTCACTGAAGGCACTCTCGTATAGCTAAGAAAGGATCACAGCACACACATCAAAATCACACCAAAGAACACACTGCTATAATCTCGGTTTCATTTTTTCAAAGGGTGAATTTCCTTGCATGTTAACCCTCAAAAGGGGGGTGGATTCATCAAGATATGTATAACTGAATGTGCAAGGAAATCCTCTGATTTCCTTGCATTATTAAATTGCTAGTTCATCAGTGAGAGAGTGCTAGATAGATCAGTCATTCAGACTAGTGGATTCCATGGAAATCTGTGGTGGTGGCAGACATTCATAAACATACACTTATTATTTATTGTACTTCCCTACTTCACATACTCAAGACTGGAAAATAGGATTGATCATTAAAAAACCCTGAAGTATCTGCTCTTACAGCTTCTTCATGAATCATTCAGTGGGAGCTTCCCCTCTCCAATACAAGACTCAGGATCAGAAGTTAACTGTAAACTTTCCCTGTGCTCATACAAATACATCCCTTATGTTCCAGTCTCTTATTGCATTGTACCGGCATCAGGCAGACTTCATAGCAGTATATGATATACCCTGCTGTTCTATCACTGACAGTACCTGGCAGATACTTATTATTGATTAAGCATATTTTTCTCTTTGTCACAAGTGTAAGGTAGATAGAGAAATGTGATATAAAGAATGGCTATCCTACAAGGAACCACAGAGGAACTTCACTCCAACATGCTGCAATTTTTTTATTGGTAACATACAACCAAGGTTTGAACAGACCTGTTTAAAGGGGAACTTTCACCTCTAAAACACTTTTTCTCATTTGATTAAGCTATTAAAATTGTATTGGCTTGTGCTTTTGTTTCTACTTACATACTTTATTAGATCTTAAATATAGACTTGATTCAGGCACTTCTGCTTTCTGCTGCACAGTGCAAAGATGGCACAGCAACGCAGGACTTCACTGTCCTGTAATTCTCCTCCCATCTCTCTCAGGGAGCGACTTCACGTTTCCCTTTGCATAGGTTTGAATCACGTCTATTGAAAAAGAAAGCTCTGTTTGTTGTTATACCGAACTTGCAAGTATATAAGTATCCAGTATCTAATAAAGTATGTAAGCAGAAAAAAAACACAAGCCAATACCAATACAATTTTAATAGCTTAATCAAATGAGGAAAATTGTTTTAGAGGTGAAAGATCCCCTTTGGGTGTATCTTACCAATGAAAAAATTGCAGCACGTTGGAGTGAAGTTCCCCTGTGGTTCTTTGTAGGATAGCCATTCTCAAATAAAGTTTGGCCAGGAGTAACATTGCAATTTCTCATTTATCAATTACTGTGTGCAAGGTCTATCAAGATATATAGTTTATAGCACATTGAAAAAGTCTGACTTAAGGTACTTTTATATCACATTTCGCTGTCTAGCTTACACTTGTGACAAAAAGAAAAATATGCTCAATCAATAGTAAGTACCTGCCAGGTACTGCCAGTGACAGAAGAGCAGGGTATATCATATACTGCTCTGAAGTCCGCCTGATGCAGGTACAACGAGAATTCTAAATATCTGAATGGCCCATTAGATGCCAGACTTTCAATCCAAAGGTGCAAACCCTATTCCATTAATATTCCTGTCTAGCCCTGTATTTAACAACAGTTTCAAATAAACCAAGTTCTATATACATCTACAGAAAGGCCTTCTATTCCTTCTCATTCCTACAATTATTCTGCTAGAGAGTGTATGTTCTGAATCATGGCACCTTACCTTCTTGAAATCCTTCTCTGTTTCTTCCTCTGTCTTGCTCCCAAGTGATGCCAGACGATTCTCCCTGCGGCTGTAGGCACTCACCCTGGCAGCAGCTCGGTCACTGGCAGAGTCTGTGGAACTGAGGCTGGATCCTCCAGAGTCCAACCTGCAGCGAAAGGGTACAAACAAAGCATTATATAAAGTGTATTGCAAGCAGGCTTCCAAAGAACTGCATACTAGATACAGCAACACACAAGAGCTTTCAAGGAAACTTTCAATCATTTACTTTCTCTGGGGTAACAAAAATATTAAGGGGTCCATGTTCAAATATTGTGTTCACTTGACATCCCCTCTCTACTGTCCACCTGTAGGGATGTAATAAATAATCTTGTGGATTAGAAAGCATCCTGAAATGTATAGAACCTCCCTCTCAACTTCACTTCAATGGAGGTCTAACAAAATAAATACTACAGGGGTTCTTTAACCCCTAAATTACCCTTCCCTACCTACAGTGGCATACAAAAGTATTCACCCCCCTTGGCATTTTTCCTATTTTGTTGCATTACAACATGGAATTAAAATGGATTTTAATTTGGATGTAATGACATACACAAAATAGTCCAAATTGGTGGAGTGAAGAAAATAACTTGTTTTAAAATATTCTAAAAAATGGAAAAGTGGTTCATGCATATGTATTGACCGCCTTCTCTATGAAGCCCCTAAATAAGATCTGCTGCAACCAATTACCTTCAGAAGTCACATAATTAGTTAAATAAAGTCCACCTGTGTGCAATCTAAATGTCATGCTCTGTCACATGCTCTCAGTATATATATATATATATATATATATATATATATATATATATATACACCTGTTCTGAAAGGCCCCAGAGTCTGCAACACCACCAAGCAGACAGCACAATGAAGCCCAAGGAGCTCAGGGTTGGGTTATAAAAAAATATCCCAAACTTTGTACATCCCACGGAGCACCATTAAATCAGTTATTAAAAAAACAGTAGAAGAGCCTGTGTACATGGGCCACAGTGGCGGTCGGTCACGGTGCAGTCATGCCCAGTAGAGACTGCCCGCGACGCGGCTGATACAGAGCTGGATGCTCCGAAGTCAGACCTCCAGACTCAGCCTGGTCATAGGCAGTCTCTACTGTGCATGACTGCAGCGCGTGCAGCAGTCTCTACTGCGCATGACTGCGTTGTTACAAACTTTGTAGCAAATTATTATATAGGATGAAAAGAACTTGGCACCACGACAAACCTGCCAAGAGAAGCCCGCCCACCAAAACTCACGGACCAGGCAAGGAGGGCATTAATCAGAGAGGCAACAAAGAGACCAAAGATAACCCTGAAGGAGCTGCAAATCTCCACAGCGGAGACTGGAGTATCTGTCCATAGGACCACTTTAAGCTGTACGCTCCACACAGCTGGGCTTCATGAAGAGTGGCCAGAAGAAAGCCATTGCTTAAAGAAAAAAAATAAGCAAACACATTTGCTGTTCGCCAAAAGGCATGTAGGAGACTCCCCAACATATGGACGAAGGTACTCTGGCCAGATGAGACTAAAATTGAGCTTTTTTGCCATCAAGGAAAACACAACGTCTGGCGCAAACCCAACAACTCTTATCTCCCCGAGAACACCATCCCCACAGTGAAGCATGGTGGTGACAGCATCATGCTGTGGGGATGTGTTTCATTGGCAAGGACTGGGAAACTGGTCAAAATTGAAGGAATGATGGATGGCACTAAATACAGGGAAATTCTTGAGGGAAACCCGTCTTCCAGAGATTTGAGACGAGAAAGGAGGTTCACCTTCCAGCAGGACAATAACCCTAAGCATATTGCTAAAGCAACACTTGAGTGGTTTAAGGGGAAACATTTAAATGTCTTGGAATGGCCTGGTCAAAGCCCAGACCTCAATCCAATTGAGAATCTGTGGTATGACTTAAATATTGTTGTATACCCATCCAACTTGAAGGAGCTGGAGCAGTTTTGCCTTGAAGAATGGGCAAAAATCCCAGTGGCTAGAAGTGCCAAGCTTTTAGAGACGTACCCCAAGAGACTTGCAGCTGTAATTGCTTTAAAAGGTGGCACAGTATTTACTTGGGGGGGTGAATAGTTATGCATGCTCTAGTTTTCTGTTTTTTGTCTTATTTCTTGTTTGTTTCACAATAAAAATATTTTGCATCTTCAAAGTGGTAGGCATGTAGTGTAAATCAAATGATACAAACCCCCCAAAAAATCATTTTAATTCCAGGTTGTAATGCAACAAAATAGGAAAAATGCCAAGGGGGTGAATACTTTTGCAAGGCACTGTAAGCCAGGGGCTTCAGCCCCTAAGACTGTAAGAACTCTTTAAGTGCCAGGGGTTTGTTAACATATTGTTTAACAATCTAATGCCCACCACTCTAACACTCAAAGGGTTTACATTTAGAGGAAAAAAAATCAAAAATGTAAAATAAAAAAAAAAAAACCCCACCGATTTGATTTACTTGTCCAAAAGTTTCAACAGGCAGAGAAAGCAACTGCTTGAGGGGCAACACAGCTGTGCTGACCACACCCAGATTCTGAATTGTGGCTGTGGTGACCCTGTGCCAGTTTTATACCTTGTTACAAGCTATTATTTAACCCCTTGGATACTAGAGAGATCTCCAACGCAAGATCTCTAGCAACCAAGGGGTTAAAGCCTTTTTTTGGGGGGGGCCTTTGCTTGTTACAGACCAGGGGTATTCTCTATGCCAGGAAATAGTGGAAGGGTCTGGGGGTGGGGCCATGTGAAAAGTGGGGCTGTGGTCATGGGTAGAGCTAAGGGCACCTAGATTGCCTTCGTTAGGGGCACCTAGGATGTAAATCCAGCCATGAGTGTTTACTAATCCGATTGGAGTGAATATACAAATTGATTTTCTAATCATAAGCCTCCCTAAAGCCAACTTAGTAAGCTATTTACAACAGAAATGTTCTCTTTAATGCCAGTTGCACCAATGGGAAAGCATTGGGGCAATCTATGGGAGCTCCTTTCCTCTACATGTTGTTTAATTATATGTACCAAACAAGACAAAGAGGAAATGGTGTGATTTTACACCAATTTCTGTATATGTTATCATGGGCAGGCATTAGGGACTTTCTGGTATCAAAGTCCTTCTGTCATTAAAGTATGTATTACAGCAATCATACAGTCCAGTGCATACCCTGAAGCACAGTCACTAGTCACTGGTGTTGGAGGTTAAGGCCAGTGGAGGTGCGCTGCTATAGTCTTACATTAACCTCAATGTTCCACATTTTTTACTGCAATGAGGATAGGGATCTTTTTAGAGAATCTCTTTGTTGTGGGGGTGCATTGAGGATCTACAGCTTTGTTAAAGGTTACAAACCTTCTGCAGAAGTTAGTGTTTTTCTTTCCCCCTTTTTTCAATTAAAGGGGCCCTATCATCTAAAACAACTTTTTGCAAGTGCTTCGAAATCACCTATATGTTATATTAGATATTTTTTAATTTTGAAAACTAGCTTTATAGAAGATGCTAATTAAGACATGCAGTGCACACTCTTCCCATCTTAGCTCTACATTACAGCCCCATAACTTATAGCCCATCTCCTCCTGCACCAAAAGGGTTAAGTGTGAGTAAGTGGGGAAGCTAATGTACTGCTCATAAGATAGTAATAGATCATTTTATTGAAAGGTAATTCTGTACATAGTAAAAAAATAAATGAACAGTACCCAGTCCGATCTCTCAAACCTTTATGGTTTGAGAGATATAAGCTTACAAAGTTCCCCCTTCCCTCCCATTGCACTTAAATCACTGTCTAGTTTACAGCAGGAGATCCTGTCCGCAGACCGTCCTGCCGCTCTTCAGCAGAGACGAAGTAGAGGTATATATAAATAAATACTTCATTTGAACAGTCTACAACAGAGCTTTCCAAACTTTTCAAGTTGGTGACACACTTTTTAGACATGCATCATTTCGTGACACAGTAATTCAGTTTTGCTAGCAAATCGGAGGTTAAACTAATAACATACCTCCCAAGTGTCCCTTTTTAGGAGGGACAGTCCCTCTTTTAGACCCAAATCCCTCTGTCCCTCTTTCCCACCTTGATGTCCCTCTTTTTAGGAAATCAGACTGTGTGGTGTGTATATAAGTGTATCCTATTGCTCTACAGCAATAAAACTCACATTATTGCTTGTATAAACATCAGTGTATGTGTTTATATATTAGTCTGTGTAAATAAAATACTTTGGTCTTGTTATAGGTCATTTATTAGCTTATACAAGGAGGTGTCAATAAGTCATGAAATAGCTTAAAAATTCTCTGTAATGCCCGACCCACCAGCCACGCCTCCCAGCAGCACCCCCTAAAACACAAGTGTCCCTCTTTGGCAATTTGAAATGTTGGGAGGTATGTAATAATCCCTTATAAGAGATACGGACACACACATAAATTGTTATAAGAAGATGGGGACACAACATTTCTCATGAAAACCTTTCATTCATACTGTGGAAGGCATTAAGCATGTGTGGTTTTTAAAAGGAGCGACTTGAGAATGTTGCGCTATATATAAGAACAAGATTCTCATGTCGCATTATTAAATAGATAGAGCATAACTGATTTTAGAAGTACTGTCTGTCTTTCCTGTCTCATCAGCACCACAAGCAGAAGCAGCAGTCATGTGACAGGCAGCCTCGATGCACAGGGACACTCCAGCCTGGCAGCCCAAAGAGAGGGCAGAGGTATAGAGGAGGTGGGATCTCAAAAGATTTTAAAGGGGATCTTTCACCTACACATATGTAATGCTCATTAGTTAGAGCATTTATCAAAAAGATTCAAAACATTGTTCATTGTTTTAAAAAAAACAGTTATATGCGCAAAAATTAAAATTTAAAAAGTATCCGGCAGCCTACTTCCGGCTTGCCGACCACAGGCAGCTCCCCTCCCACTGCCCATCATCCTCCGATGATGGAGGCTGTCTGTCACTAAGGTGGAGCGATCGCATTGGCTAGATATCAATCTCTGCTAATGCGATCGCTCCAGCTTAGTGACACAGCCTCCGTCATCGGAAGATGATGGGTAGTGGGACGGGAGCTGCCTCTGGTCGGCAAGATTCGGCAAGCCGGAAGAAGACTTGCGGATACTTTTTAAACTTTAATTTTTGCGCATATAACTGTTTTTTTTTTTTTTTTTAAACAATGAACAATGTTTTGAATGTTTTCGATAAATGGTCTAACTAATGAGCATTACATATATGTAGGTGAGAGATCCCCTTTAACAGCTGAAGTGCCAAAAGATTTGTAACAGCTGGAGTACCTCTGTGTGTTGCATACATATTATGTATGCAGAACATGGAGGCACTCCAGCTGTTACAAATCTTTTGTGGCACTCCAGCTGTATGCAGCACACGGAGGCAATCTCGAGCTGTGTAAATGCGACCATTAAGTAGCAGTGTTTTATTTCAGCTCCCAGTGTATCTTGTGCTTGGGTTGAATGACAATGTTGAGTTGTGTAAATGGCACCTTTGCCTGTGACATACCTACACACTACAGCCGACACTCTAACGTGCCGCAACACACAGTTTGGAAAGCACAAGTCTACAACGTGTTACTGGTTTGCAAGCACACGTCGGAATCCGTTCAAATTAAGTATTTATTTCTATATCCCGCTATTTCGGCTCTGCTGAAGAGACGCAGGGTGGTCTGCGGACCGGGATCTCCTGCTGTGACCTAGACAGTGACGTCAGTGCAAAGGGAGGGAAGGGGGAACTTTGTAAGCTTATATCTCTCAAACCATAAACGTCTGAGATATCAGACTGGGCACAATTAATTTTTTTACTATCTACAGAATTACCTTTCAATAACACTGTCTATTACTATCCCTTCAAAGGTATAGTAATACTTAAAGATTACTAATCCCTATTTTGCAGTCATGTTAAAAAGAAATGAATTGCCCCCAGTGTCAGCTCTCAATCCTTTATGGTTTGAGAGATAATCATTCCTAAAGTTCCCCCTCCCTCTCCTTTACCTGAAGTCAGCGTTCTAGCTGACTGCAGGGAAGCCTGTCGTACGACTTTCATGCGGCTCTGCAGCACAGCCAAGATCGTGTTAATAAAAAAGAAATCTTTCACTGAAACGGTCTTCTATGTGTGCTTGGTTTGCAAGCATACGTAAAAGACCATTTTAGTGCAAGATTTTTTTTTTATTAACGCGATCTCGGCTCTGCTGCAGAGCCGCCTGATGATCGTAAGACCGGATTTCCCTTCAGTCAGCTAGAATGCTGACTTCAGAGAAAGGGGAGGGAGGGGGGGAATTTAGGAGTGATTATCTGTCAAACCATAAAGGTTTGAGAGATGACATTGGGGGCAATTCATTTCTTTTTAACATGAACACAATATAGGGATTAGTAATTTTTAAGTATTACTATCCCTTTAAACAGAAATCATCTGCACAGAATGTCTTAATTAGCATATTATATACAGCTAAATCAATAAAAAAAAAATTCCAAAGACTAGTAGCTAAAGCAACATATAGATGATTTTGAAAATCTCTTTCAAAATCACCAAAGTTATTTTTAGGTGACAGGGCCCCTTTAAAGGAATAGTAATGTTTCACAAAAATAGCAGCTCCAATTAATCTTCATAATATTTGAACCATAGAGAGTGTTATTTTATTTCAATACTGTCAGAGTTGTAGTTCAAGAGTAATTGAATGATGAAGTTTCCCCCTCCCGCCCCTTTTACCTAGTGTAAGCCCCCTCTCCTCAGATGTGGAATCTGGTCCACAGATCAGACAGCTCACAGCAAGGAACAATCTTCTTACTGTGAGAGCAATGAAAACCAAGGAACAATCCTCTTACTGTGAGAACAATTAAAACCCTGCCCCCTTTGACAGGTTTTTCAGCTTTTTCCCTTATCTTAATTGAAGATTGTCCCTCTCTGCAATCTACCTGGACACACCGTGCTGTCTGAGCTGAGCAGTGTTATATCAGTAAAAGGGACGGAAGGGGGATAGTTTATTATTCAATTACTCTTAAACTACAACTCTGGCAGAATTGAAATAACACTCTCCAAGGCCCAAATACTATGATGATTAATTAGAGCTGCTTTTATTATGAAACATTACTATCCCTTTAAACATAAACCCTTTGAGTATTATAAAGGTGAATAGAACATTGTTGTCAATGCATTTGCCTTCCCACCATACTAGCCAGGTAGTGATAACAGTGTGTCAAGAAAATCTCCCATGTTGAGATGTTCATATCTGGATGAGGGAACCCTGAGATCTAGTGACACAGTTATTATTATGTTTCCATTTTTTTGGTTACCTATTTTACCAAGACCTGAATTACTTTGTAGTTGATAACTTTATCAATGCTTTTAACTACAAATTCATTCATAGTCTTCAATGGGAATCTGAAAGATTAAACAAGTGAAAACACTTATAAATTACAATGTAATCTAGGTCTAAAACAGAAGCATAGTAACATATTTGATGAGGCTGAAAAAGGATGTGTCTCATTAAGTTCATCCTTTGAAATATCATGATTCTTGATCCAGGAGTAGGCAGAAAATTCCCTATTGAAGACATTTGCAATTATTCCCCAAACTGTTTAAAAACCATTTTTGACTCCAGAAGGCAGTTGGATATCTCCTTGGATCAACTTCAATCCGCATTGAAACCAGAGGTCGTAATCCTGCATACTGTACTGAGCTAGACAGGTATCCATTACTTTTTTTGAAATTCACATAGTTATAGAGTTATTGCAATAGTCTATCACACTATTTATACCCACATAGTATTAGTTGCTATACCCTCAGATCATGTCCTCTGGTTCTACTATTCATCTTTTCTAAGAAATGCTGCCATATGAATCATACAGTAATATATTTGAAGATTCCTATCATATCAATCCTCTCCCTCCTCTCTTCCAATCTATACATATTAAAAGGATAGTATTGTTTCACAAAACAGCAGCTCCAATTAATCTTCATAGTATTTGGGTCATGGAAAGTGTTATCTCAATACTGTCAGAGTTGTAGTTCAAGAGTAATTGAATGATAATGTTTCCCCCTCCCGCCCCTTTTACCTAGTGTAACACTGCTCACCTCAGATGTGGGATCTGGTCACTTGACCTGACAGCTCAGAGCAAGGGACAATCTTCTTACTGTGAGCATAAGGAAAACCCTGCCCCCTTGGCAGGTTTTTCCTTATGTTCACTGAAGATTATCCCTCTCTGCGATCCATCCAGACAGTCTTGCTGCTCTGAGGTGAACAATGTTACATCAGTAAAAGGGGCGGGAGGGGGATACTTTACCATTCAATTACTCTTGAACTACAACTCTGACAGTATTGAAATTACACTCTCCATGGCCCAAATATTATTAAGATCAACTGGAGCTGATTTTATTATGAAACATTACTATCCCTGTAAGGTATGGGAATCTATCTCACTAAGATTTGAAGTAAACATCATTTTCACATCTCTTCTTTGAGCCGTCTCCAATGAATTGGAGATACTGGGAAGAATGGAGAAAGTTAAAAGGAGAAATTCTGGAGAAAACTAAGAGCACCACTGGGGTCAAATAAGAATTCCCCAAATATTCACCTACTTAAATGGGGCTTTAGTCCTTCAAATGCTAGAGATCTCAAACACATTGTTATGCAATATGTCAGAGACCTCTGTAGCGCTCAGATGGTTAAAAGCACCATTTAGCTCAAAGGGAATGTTACTTCTTCCCCATTAGAATTGTTTAACTTTTTATTTGTGTATATACAGTGGATATAAAAAGTCTATACAACCCTGTTAAAATGCCAGGTTCTTGTGATGTTAAAGAATGAGACAAAGATAAATCATGTCAGAACTTTTTCCACCTTTAATGTAACCCATAATGTGAACAATTCAATTGCAAAACAAACTGAAATCGTTGAGGGGGAAAAATAAAAAAATTACAATAACCTGGTTGCATAGGTGTGCACACCCTCACATTCAATCTCATGTTAAATAGAAGTCATTACACACCTGCCATCATGTAAAGTGACTCCAATTAATCTCAAATAAAGTTCAGCCGTTCTAGTAGGATTTTCCTAACATTTGCTTAGTTGCATCTCAGAGCAAAAGCCATGGTCCGCAGAGAGCTTCCAAAGCATCAGAGGGATCTCATTGTTGAAAGATATCAGTCAGGAGAAGGGTACAAAGGATTTTCCAAAGCATTAGATATACCATTGAACACAGTGAAGACAGTCATCATCAAGTGGAGAAAATATGGCAAAACAGAGACATTACCAAGAACTGGACGTCCCTCCAAAATTGATGAGAAGACTAAAAGAAAACTGGTCAGGGAGGCTTCCAAGAGGCCTACTGCAACATTAAAGGAACTGCAGGAATTTCTGGCAAATACTGGCTGTGTGCTATATGTGTACAACAATCTCCCGTATTCTTCATATGAATGGGCTATGGGGTAGGGTGGCAAGACGGAAACCTTTTCTTACAAAGAAAAACATCCAAGCCTGGCTGAAGTTTGCAATAACAAACATCAAGCCCCCCAAAAGCACGTGGGAAAATGTGTTATGATGAAACAAAGGTTGATCTTTTTGGCCATAATTCCAAAAGGTATGTTTGGCGCAAAAACAGCACTGCACATCACCTAAAGAACACCATACCCACAGTGAAGCATGGTGGTGGCAGCATCATGCTTTGGGGCTGTTTTTCCTCATCTGGAACCAGGGCCTTATTCAGGGTGGAGGGAGTTATGAACAGTTCCAAATACCAGGTAATTTTGGCACAAAACCTTCAGGCGTCCATTAGAAAGCTGAAGATGAAGAGGAAGTTCACCTTTCAGCATGGCAACGACCCAAAGCACACATCCAAATCCACAAAAGCATGGCTTCGCCAGAAGATTAAGAGCCAGAGCCCAGACCTGAATCCAATTGAACATCTGTGGGGTGATCTGAAGAGGGCTATGCACAGGAGATGCCCTCGCAATCTGACATATTTGGTGTGCTTTTGAAAAGAAGAGTGGGCAAATATCAAGATGTACCATGCTAATAAACTCCTACCCAAAAAGACTGATTGCTGTAATAAAATCAAAAGGTGATTCATTAAAGTATTTAAGGGTGTGCACACATATGCAACCAGGTTATTGTGAGTTTTTTATTTTTCCCCCTCAACGATTTCAGTTTGTTTTGCAATTGAATTGTCCACGTTATAGGTCACATTAAAGGTGGAAAAAGTTCTGACATGATTTATCTTTGTCTTATTCCTTAACATCACAAGAACCTGGCATTTTAACAGGAATGTGTAGATTTTTTATATCCACTCTAGCTAATTGTCTCCATAAATGTACACAGTACTACAGTCAGTCTTACCAGCAATCTATGGCAATAGCTCATCTCTAGTCCCAATGTTATTGCCTCTTCCTGTACAAACTAGAATTCTGTTAGCTTTTTTGACGATTTAATGCATTGTTTTAGAATTGAAGAGACAAAGAGTCTACTTGCTGGAGTTAATATTTGGAAAAGATTTGTGTGTGTGTGTGTGTGTTTATGAGTTTCAAGCTGGTTAGCTGGAACCCCCAGCTATCCTGGGTCTGGATTCCACTGCAGTTAATAACTTTATCCTAGAATTCAGTTGAAATCTGTTACATAAAACTACTTGATAGCACATATCAACCCCAATGTTATCTAAGTCACATTTAGGATATGCCCTTAGTTTTAATATGAATACATGCCATAAAAATATGTTAAATGTGTTTGTGAGCAGCTAATGTTAATTTATTTAGTTTAGAACTTAAAGGGATAGTAATACTTAAAATGTAAAAAAAAATATGTTGTAGGGTTTATTCCCCTGAGTAAAACAAGGGTACCCCCACTGCTGAGAGGTGTTTTATTCAAAAGTTATTAATTATCAAAGTTGAATTTTTTAGGTGCAATATCACAGTGGCCTGAAATTGTACAGTGGCGCTGTTGCTACACGATCCTATGGACAGCTCTGGTCCCGGGACCATAAATCTCCATAGGATGGTGTAGCAACAGCGCCACTGTACAATTTCAGGCCACTGTGATATTGCACAAAAAAAATTCAACTTTGAAAATTAATAACTTTTGAATGAAGCACCTTTCAGCAGTGGGAGTACTCTTGTTTTACTCAAGGGGATAAACCCTACAACATATTTTTTTTTACATTTTAAGCATTACTATCCCTTTAAAGCTTATTTGCACACACAGTAAAACACTTTCATGTCTTTCAAAATAGCTATGGTAATGGGATCCCTGAAGCCCTAGAAAAAGTTACAATGCACCCTCAAAGCATATTAAGATTAGATTTTAGGCCTCAGAAAACTGATAGAGAATTTTAATAGATAATAGAACATTGTTGCAGATGCTATGATGGATTACAACTATTTAGCCTAGATCATTTTTTGATGTTAGTGTCCTTTAAAACATGAAGGACAGAACATAATGACTATATGAATCTGAGTTTTGTTTGCATCTGCTCTTCTTGTCTGAGAAAATGACACACTTGTTTAATGAGTACAATATTCTCCATTAAAGTCATTTACTTGCATCAGTTCTTGGTCCAATGCTGGCTATTTTTAAAGTAACATAGTAACACAGTAAATTAGGTTGAAAAAAGACACAAATCTATCAAGTTCAACCCTTGCCTCATAACCCAGTGACATGATAATTATATAGCTTTCCTGCTGCCAAATAAGTTAGTCTTTATCTGACCTACCTGTTTTGCCTACTATACACATTATAACCCTGCATGTTCCCTTTTGACAGAAATTAATCTAATTTTATCTTAAATGTATCCATTGTATCTGCCATAACCACATCGTTAGACAAGGAATTCCATAATTTAACAGACCTTACTGTAAAAAAAAACCCTTCTTCTGCTGAAGTCTAAACCTCCTTTCCTCTGATCTCAATGGGTGTCCCCTTGGTCATTTGATCAGGCCTTGGAATGAATAGCTCACCAAAGAGATCCTTGTATTGACCGCTCATATACTTGTGCAATGTGATAAGATCTCCTCTTAGTCATCTTTTCTCTAGAGTAAATAAACCAAGTTGTTTAGTCGTTCGCTCATACGTCAAATCCTCCTTCCCCTTAATTAATTTTGTTGCTCTTCGCTGTATGCTCTCCAGTTCTAGAATATCCTTTTTCAGAACATGTGCACAAAACTGCACTGCATATTCGAGGTGAGGTCTTACCAATGATTTGTACAATGGCAAAATGATGGTATCCACTCTTGCTTCAATACCCCTTTTTTATGCAAGACAGGACTTTGTTTGCTTTCGTAGTTTACAAGGATTCCCTGGTCTTTCTCTAGCAACGAGTCCCCTAAAATGATTCCATTAAGTTCATAAGTAGCTCTGGGATTTTTTCTTTCCAAATGCGTGACTTTACACTTTCCCCACATTAAACTTCATATTCTATTTGGTTGCCCAATCTGCCATTTTATGTAAATCCCTCTGTAGAGAATAAATATCCTGTTCTGAATTAATTACCTTGCATAATTTAGTGTAATCTGCAAATATTGATATTTTGCTTTCTATATCTATTTCCAGGTCATTTATAAACATGTTAAAAAGCAGTGGACCTAGTACTGAACCCTGAGGTACTCCATTCTCAACTTTACCTGTAATGGAGAATTGGCCAATTACAACCACACACTGTTCCCTATCCTTCAACCAGTTTTCTATCTAAGCATCTAAAGTTCCGGTTTCACAGAAGTCTGCCATCAAGCTAAGAAAAGCAGATTTTAGTCCAGGCACCGTACTGTGGTTCTTCAGCAGAGCCGAAATAGCGCAATATAGAAATAAATACTTCATTGAAATAGCCTACAAAGTGTGCTTGCAAACCAGGCACACTTTGTAGACCATTCCAATGGAGTATTTATTTCTATATCGAGCTATTTTGGCTCTGCTGAAGAGCCGCGGGATGGTTCCGGGACCAGAATCTGCTTTTCTCAGCTAGATGGCGGACTTCTGTGAAACCAGAACTTTAGATGCTTCGATCTCTCAAACTCTAAAAGTTTGAGAGATGGGACATACCTCATTTTATTCATATTTATAATCTCTACAATATTAAATTACTTAAATATAAGCAATACCATCCCTTTAAATAGAGGCACTACAATGGCTCTACGTTAATACTGAGCCTGTGGTGAGAGAATCTTTAAAGAGTAAAAAGAGGGGTCTTGCTAATACTGCACATTGTTCCTGAAGAACCCTTGGATGTATACATCAGGACCCAATGCATTTTCAATCTTAATTTTGTTCGGTCTTCCCATGACCTTTTATTGTGTTAACCCAATATCTGATAATTGTATTGTTTTATTTGTTATTTACGAGACTCTTCTACCATTCCATGTTCCCTTGTATATACTGATGCAAAGAAAGTGTTTAGAACATTGGCCTTTTCCTTATCCTCTATAATCAACTCCCCCATCTCAGTTTTGAAAGGTCCAATGCACTCCCTCTTAAGTTTTTGCTCTTTATATATTTGAAAAACTTTTTTGGATTAGTCTTGCTCTCCCCTGCAATTTGAGTTTCATTATCTATTTTTGCGAACCTAATTGCCTTTTTGCAATCTTTGTTGCACTCCCGGTATTTTAAAAAAGAATGTGCAGTTCCTTCAGACTTAAATAGTTTAAAAGCTTTTTTTCCCTTGCCATTTTCATCTTTACATTTGCAGTTAACCATAATGGCTGTGATCTACTTCTTTTGAATTTGTTCCCCAAAAGTATATACTGTTGGGTACATTTCTATAACCTAAGTTTGAATTCTGACCATATTTCCTCAGTATTTTTGCCTTTAAATAATTTATCCCAGTCTATGTGTTGCATTGATGCTCTTAACAATTTGAAGTTAGCTTTTTTAGAATTAAGAGTTTTGGTCAAACCTATACAGTTTTGCTTTGCCAAACTGCTCTCAAATGTAATCATGTTGTGATCACTGTTTCCCAAATAAAGTGAAACTATCATTTATAACAAACAGGGGAATTTGCGAGAGCTTTTAAAATCACTTATCTTTATGTTAACCATTTTTTATTTAAAACAACAGTTTATGATTTATTTAACCTTGGTAGTTTTACAGTTTACACAAATTACCTAGAATGGGCTGGCAGGGGGGGGGGGAGCAATGTGGAATGAGTATCTGATAGGCATGATGGCTGGTCCTGTCTAATATGCATAAACTGGAAAATAAATAAAGTATCTCATAAACATAAGTGGCTTTTCAAAATCATCTATTTGTTACATAGGGACAATTCACATTTACAACTTCAGAAAATGATCACCAAAAATTCCAAAAGTATGACAGCTTTCTGAAACCTGACAAATGTTAAAATGCAAAAGATGGCGGATACGGAGAGACTACACCCAGGGTTTGGTTAATATCAATGAAGTTCAGAGAGAAAAAAGTTACTAGGCAGGAAATGTAAATAAACTAGTCTACCCAATATTAAACAGCATAATTTTGCAGTTTTTACTGGATGAGTCACAGACTAGTAGAAATTTCCAGCTCTGCCTATTCCCAAGGTGGAGAAAAGAAATATTTTTTTTTTATACTGCCTGAGGTGAGGCTGGGTGAGGTGACACATACAAAAGCCTACCAGAGACAAAAGTACCAATTACAATTAAAGAGTTATTTGACAACAGGCAGGCAGAATATGCTTGACTGACATCTAAGATGCTGGATTCTACCCACTAGTATACTTGTTGCCCTGAGAAAGTGCCCAGGCACAATGAGTGGAGATCCTGGCAATGTAAATGCAATAAATCAGTATCAGAATTAGATTCTTGTGGGTGCACAGCCTGTAGGTCTCCCAAAGAAGTCAAAGACAGGGTAGGAATTCAATTTTTTAATGCTTACTGATGAAAGTGGGTTCAGTTACCTGCAAGGTATACAGGGCTTCAAAGGACTAATAAATGCAATTAATGTCTTAATATTTCACAACAAACATGTGGTAACATAATCAGGTCCTTAGTCTGTCCTTGGACAAACTATTGGCTACATTTTGGACTAAATTCCTATTAATCACTTTATGCTGGAACTTTTATGATTGTAAACATTTTTTATCCTAACCTAGACAGAGATCACAGTGAGAGTCAGCGGCTATTGAGGCCTTATAGGCTACAGTGCTTTGCACAAAATAAACCTAGGCAGGAATGCACAGGTCTAAATACCTACATCTTACTACATGAAATATGAGCTAATGCTACATAAAACAACATGAGAAAAGGCCATACCAATTTTTATTATAATGCCATAAAGTGTTACAAAGCTGTACCGCTAGTGCATTGCAAAAATAGATAAATAAATCAATAAAAACAAAATCTTACCTTGCTAATCGTTCATGCTGTGGGAAATAGAAAAAAAAAAAGATTAGAAAGTTTTAGGTGTCAGAGATGTAAATAATAAAGGCTGAATATCAGGAAACAAGTTAAGGGTAATTTGGAAATATATAATTTTGGAACTCTGATTATAACATGACAAATTATTTTCCTGGGTTCCACCAGCAGCCAGCAAATTGGCCATTTGATAGCCACTGGTTCCATATCTAGTTTATTGGGTCTGGCCCTCCAGCATGTTCTAATCAAAATTATCCAGATAATAGTAGGTAGAGAGCATTGCCCTAAAACATATCTACCACTTTGGTGTTCCTGGTCCCAAGCTCCTTTTGCCTAAAAACTCAAAATATATCACTTTTCAACATTTTAATGAGCAGAAGGGCGTGCACACTGAGAAGCAATGCCGTCTGGTCCTTAACCCTTAAAGAGTTAAAGGGTTAATCATGTGGCATCCATTAGAATGTTGGTCTGAAATACATTTTTAGTCGACCACATGAAAAATCTGGACAGAGCTGGCCTAAACAAATAAGCTACAGAGCACACTCAAGCAACACAGGAAAACCAATTATTTCAATTTTTTTTATTTTATTTTATCAATCTCTGAGTTATTTTGTCAAAATAACAATGATAAAAATACCACTGAATGGGGGTGTCTGTATTTACCATTAAAAACATAGTTTTGAAGGCAAAGCACTTTAAAAAATAATACTTGCTAATACTGACTCTCATATCAGCTGTTGTCACTTGGTAGAAAGGTGAAGCTGTAGCCAAGAGTGGCAATCTGTACCCCTGCTCACAACTAATGTGTTTACAGCACCTCAATTTTTAAGGGGAAGTTGGCAGCAGCAGGAATATTTTTTACCCGTCAGTACATGTCTTATATGTAACCGCTAAGAGGGGAATTATAGGTATACACAAACATAAGTTCTTTGATCTGTTAGTTATGACTCTCCCCAGGTGCAATGCATCTACTAGACACGTACAAATGCAAAGGAACACAAAACTGTGTACAAAGGTACTCCACATAATTTTTATTATCTGTATACTTTAGATAACATTATACATTGTGGAATGTTGTTTATTGCTATATAGACATGCATGAACATTATGCATCTTAGTGCATTATTATTCAGCAACATTATACAGTGAAGCATTTTCATTATCAGTGCATAGTTACTCAGTAACATTATACAGTGCACACTGTTCATTATTAGTGCATTGTGGCTCAGTAACATTATAAAGTGCACAATGTTCATTAACAGTGCATAGTTATTCAGTAATATTATGCAGTGCACAATGTTCATTATTAGTGCAGTGACAGTAACATTATACAGTGCACAATGTACATTATCAGTGCACAGTTACTTAGTAACATTATACCGTGTACAATGTTCATTATTAGTGCAGTGACAGTAACATTATACAGTGCACAATGTTCATTATCAGTGCATAGTTACTTAGTAACATTATACAATGCACAATGTTCATTATTAGTGCATAGTGACTCGGCATCATTATACAGTGTAGCACATTCATTATCAATGCATAGTTAATCAGTAACGTACAGTGCAAAATGTTATCAGTGCATAGTTACACAGTAGCATACAGGGCAAAATAATCATCATCAGTGCAGAGATACTCATTATCATTATACAGTGCACCAACATAGTCACTCAGCATCATTATACAGTGCGCAGTGTTATCAGTATCATTATACAGTGCAGCACGTTCATTATCAGTGAAGCTTCATATAACAGAGTTGGTGAGCGTGAAGATGGGCACACTTCAAGTTTCACCATTGATAGATTTTTCAGTGTGCTCATAATCAACATGCAACATAATTATAAAGTGAAATATGATCAATACTAGTTGAAGAGCCCGTTACACAGGCCACAGTACCACTGGCAGCCGGTCGCGGGGCAGTCATGCACAGTAGAGACTGTCCACCCCGCGGCTGATACAGCGCCAGCCGGTCGCGGTGCAGTCATGCTCAATAGAGACTGGCCGTGCTGGCAGCCTCTACTGCGCATGACTGCAGCATGCGCAGCAGTCTCTACTGAGCATGATTGTGGCGTTACACATGTTTGTGGTCAGACATCTATGGCTAAATTAAAAAATAAGCTCATTCATAAAATAAAAACAACAAAACACAACCACAGTAAAATGGCAGCAATTGAATAAATATATTGAAGGGAATGCACAAATCTGGCAGTGCAGTTCTGTTGGGGATAATCACCAACTCAAGCAGCTGCTCATCAGGGTATGCAATACAGTGTGTGATGGCTTTAGTGCATATCTGAGCAGACACCCCACTGTCATAAAGACTGTATGCTCAGAAAATGGAGGAAAGTTACTCCATTTCCTCTGTGTTTTGTTTAACCCTTTAATCCCTTAATGACCGCCCAATCTGGGGGTGGAGGGCTGGGATGTCAGAGCAGCGTGCAGCCACATTGCCATCCCAGAATTCCATAATGTGCCAGCGTGATGGTACTGACATGTGTCGTTAAGGGATTAAGGACCAGAGGGTGTGGAATGAATTGCTTTGCAGTGCATTCCACACCCCTGTAGTCCTTAGAGTGTTAATATGTAGTTTTAAATCTGACCTAGAGTAAAGGAACGCTCTGAAATGTCCATACACTTTCATACTGCAACCAATGTTGCATATGTGGTGTTAAAATGGGACAAATGGTTCAACACAGAATCATAATAACACATCCCCCCTATTATTCTGGAGGTTGATGCATGGTAATAGACCTAAGAAGAACACAGAGGGGGGAGATGAAGAAGGCTCAAAATGTTGATGTCCTGTCAGAGCAGTGTTGAAGGCACATTGACAGTATGCACTAAAGTGTCTTTGACATCATATCCCCATCAGTCCAGTAAAAATCTGCCCACATCAACATCAATCCAACATGCCTTCACCAGGTTTACGAATATTCACTCATCACATTAACGTCATATTTCCATAAGGATATGCAACATAATGGGGGTGTATTTATATGGTAATGTGGCACTTCGCCACATGCACTAAACTCCGACTGAAACCTCTGCTGTCAGAGTACACAGTCTCAACTTCGCCTAGCTGAGGCTGGTGAAGTTGGGATCTCCCTGTAGTTTTCTATGCAGTAGCAGCCTTCAGCCAATCACAAGCACGGAGGGTTGTGAACCGCTGTTGATATGGAAGGAATGCTCTCCCTCACACATCACCAGTAGTAGACAACCCTGAAGTCTGACAACATTCTCTCTGCTTCCCCACTTGCTCAGTAAGGGAGCAGAGAGGATAATATCAGCACCATGAACAGCATCACTCCCTTAACCATTTGTGTGCCATATGGATGTGTATTGCTCAAAAAAAAGTACTCCAAGCAGTACACAATCATCCCCTCAGCTCTCTATCATATTTTATACAAAGCTGTGCACTTCCCAATAGAACAAGGCTGCCCCAAGACTTGTTCCCTTGCCCACTGGTAGCCACAGATCCCCATATACACTGTCTGACCCCCCAGCCTTGTTCCCTTGAATAATGGTGGCAACATATCCCCATGGCCACGGCTTGGGCAAGGAAACAAGGTTTGGGGGGTGTCAGTCAGTGTATGCAGGGCTAGCAAACAATGGTGATGTTCTCCATGCTGCCCCACACTAAAGAAATCCACATGTTGCCATACAATATAAATATCCAACATGCTGCCCCACAATATAGAAATCTGGCATGCTGCCCCCCCCCAGTAAAATTTGACAAATGGTGCCCCATAAATTCGACATATACTGCCCTCACACAGTTAATCCTTTGAGTGCCAGAGGGGTACGCAACACATTGCTCCCCATAACTTGCGCATATATTTAAAAAATACATAGTGCAGGATCTCTAATCCTGCACTATGTCTGTTTTGTTTGAAAGAAAATTAGACCTCGCTGGGGGCATCAAGACCCCTCCTGATGTCATCTTGGCATTGATCACCTATCCAACAAGATAGGTGATCAATGCAGTGACCAGGAAGACAATCACTGCCTTCCCTTACTACCTCCTAGTCAAGCCGTTGTCCTATGAATGATGGCTTAAGTAGGAGGATCCTCAAGACACACGTGATGCGTGAAGCCACACTGACAGTAGTTCAGCAACCCTGTATGCTAATGGGTACCTTCCCCTCCCCTCCCATCCCTAAATTTTGTGTGTCTACTTCGAAAAGTCGAAGTACATTAAACACATTGCCAAAATTATATCACTACAGCATCGACCTTTAGTGCATCTCGGCCAGAATGTCTAAAACAGGCCTAGATTATATTCCACATAGCTCAGTCATCATCCAGGACAAAAAGACTAAAAAACATATTTTTGCAACTCTAGGCCCTACCTACATCTTGCTATACATCCTTTCAATGAGAATTTGTGGTGCAAAGCGAATTAAAAAATGCTACACAAAAACATTGAAAATGTACTTACTAGCCATTACACCAGATTCGCCTTCTTCATTTTGTTTTTTCTTTTTTTTTTTAATCACCTACAAAAGGCTCTGACCCTGTGTGCCCTCCCATCATGCGTAAGCACCCTCAAGCACCTATCTCACACTCACCTAAGTCTCCGTCAACTCCATTGATGCCATACATGTCTGAATGTATTGCTGTCCAATATGGTGCAAAGTCACCAGTAACAGAGGGATTATCATAGATTTCTTTATTATTTAACTACCCATTCAGCCCCCATTAGGCTATCCTGACCTACAATTGACCCCTCCATTGCCAGACTGGCTTGTAATTTATTGCGATTAATGCTTTCAAATTGCCTGGAGGTTAATCCTGATGTGAGTAGAGAAATGGGTCCCTGGACCACTTTCTTGGATAATTTTATAAATTAGTATGGGGGTATGATTGTAGTCTGAGAGGGATGGCAGCACTCACGACAACTTATGGTTCCAGCCTGGGTGCAGGCTTACAAATTCCATACAGATAGACTGGTAAAAGAAGCACTCGTCAGGACTTTTCAAGATGGTCAGAAAGTGACATATGTATTCATTCAGTCAAATTAATAAAAAAAATGTGACTATTTATTTATTTATTTTGTATTGTACCTGTGTGTGTGCAAATTCATTTTTTTATATTTAAAAATGTTTACAACATCTGGGGTGACACCATATTATTTTAACACTTTCCTTCTCTCATCAGGATGGAAAGATGGGGGTTTTTACATTCCATAATTCATATCGAGTCAATTTTACCAAACTAAATATTACTATTTATTTTTGAACTTTATTAACCACTCTAATTCAAGTGAGGCTAATTCTAGACATCCTGGCAATGTAAAGGCTAATCAGTAGGTGTGGTTACAGTTTATTTTTTTAATGTTGCAGCAAAATAACTACAATCCAGGAAATCTGGGGTTAATAGGGAACAGTGTAGGTGTGGGAAAGGTACTTGGATCCAGCAGTAGGCACTGTTAATTCTTCCGGATCCTGCCAAGGGAATAGGCTGCTTTCCTTTCAGCTTCAGGAACCTTGTTTTGGAAACATTTTGGAGCATTTTCCGGAGCTCTACAATGATTTCAAAGCAAAGCTTTTTTTTAAAGGGATAGTAACGTTTCATAATAAAAGCAGCTCTAATTAATCATCATAGTATTTGGACTTTGGAGAGTGTTATTTCAATTCTGTCAGAGTTGTAGTTCCAGAGTAATTCAATGACAAAGTATCCCCCTCCCACCCCTTTTACTGATGGAACACTGCTCAGCCAGAGCAGAAGGGAGGTGCCCAGGTAGACTGCAGAGAGGGACAATCTTCAATTAAGAAAAGGGAAAAACCTAAAAAGCTTGTCAAGGGGGGCAGGGATTTCATTGTTTTCACAGGAATAAGAGTGTCCCCTTCTGTTATTTGTCTGGTCTATAGACTGCATTCCACATCTGAGAAGAGATTACTTTCACTAAGTAAAAGGGGCGGGAGGGGGAAACTTTGCTTGTGAATTCTCATAAACCATAAAGGTTTGAGAGATAAGACTTATATCATTCTTCATGTTTTTTTAAGACCTACACAATAAAACAAAGTTAAAACGAAGTATTACTATCCCTTTAATTTAAAACAACAGAAAGCTTTTCAGGAATCTGATTCTAGGCTTTGACCCATGGAGTCATCAGACTAAAATATCTACTGATGCAGCAAACAGCCCATATGTAAACGTTTTCATCTGGAATGGAATCTAGGCCGCAGTAAACTATCCACAGTACTGCCTTTCCATAAACACAAGAAGGGGACTACTGCACATACTGATCTGTTTATCCTAAAATGGATGAGTGGCAGGGATATTATAAGTCATGAAGAGATGGGCAGTTGTGAGAAGGAAGCTAAGAGGGGAAGACTGGTTGTTACATATACTGTACCTTAGTGGTGGACAAGTTCAGTCCTCAAAAGTAAGCTTTAAATAGGTCAAATTTTAGGAACGGCACAAATCTGAATGAGGTTAATTTAATAAGAACTGGATTAATTCTGGGGTAAACCAACTGCACCACAGGGGACAAATAAAATTTGAAATGAATTAAAATGTGATAGACCACGTGCGCACGCAGCCGTCACTTAACGCCCGGCTAACATTTTTCTTTTTCGTCAAATGATTCCGGAGTCCCTAAATGGCGTGCAGCCGCGCTGGGACCCGGATTTCCGGGATGTACCTGGTACGTTCATTGTCACCAAGTGACAGTTTTTGTGGGACGTACCAGGTAAGTCCATTGTCAGGAAGGGGTTAACAATGCAATGTGCTGGAGACCTCTCTAGTATTCAAGAGGTTAACCCTTTGTGTGCCAGAGGGGTACATAACTCATTGCTTTGCAATGTGTTGCGTACCCCTCTGGCACACAAAGGGTTACAAGCTGCACTTTCAAACTTTGGATGTTTTTTTTATTTGCCCTATTGTGCAGCTGGTTTACACAAATATTGCTCCACTTCTAAATAAGGCCTGGATTTAATTTCAGTTGATAACTTTATCACAGGTTTTATCCACAAATTCTCCCTTACACGTCAATAGACATATATGAGAAAACAAGTGGAATCCAGCCCTACATTAGCCTCACAGTTGTCAAAGTGATAAGTAGAGGGGAAGTTTGTCCTTTTACAGGAATGATTACCCTTTTTAATAAACAGAAACAACATTTGGAAGCTTATATCTGACACTCCTTAATGGCCCTACATAACTTAAAGGGCATCTAGTGTGTTTTATCAAGTCTGACCCTATACAGGCATAACGCTAAACAAACAAAGGACCCGCACCACAGTGTCTTGAATGTCCTGATAGCCACAAACAATTAATTTTCTTTAAAAATTCTTCTTTTATTCTTCAATCAGATAGAAAATCATTAAGACATACCTTTGTGGACATATACAGACATCACAGGAGCTTACTATACAGAGTGGAATATAGCAGACCTTAGCGTTCCTGATCCATGCGTTTCTCACCTGTACGGTGCTTAATCATGATCAAAGGCATACTCATTAAAAGCCCGGGTTGGACAGTGCATCCCCAATATGTCTCCTGTTATCTGACCCCTTCATCTGGCAAGAGTGCATCGTTAAACTTGCCAGTAATTGATCATTTCATTTCTGTATAGCGATCCACCTGAGTGTGGTACTATGTATGCAAATTAATATTTAAGTGCAGTACCATATGCTAATTAAGCTCTATCATAGTAGCATAGTTGAAGATGCTGAAAAATGACATGATCATCAAATTCAGCCCATGTTGATCCAGAAGCAATTTTCAATTAAGCCCCAAGTGGTAAAATTCATATCAAACTCCAAACAGCAATTAAATATTTCCTTGGATCAACATTCTATCTGCTTTAACACAAACTATCATAATTCTCAGTACTGTACAATGCCAGAAAGCAACTACAGTACCTGCAAACACAGGATCCAGAGGCAAAGAATTCTACAACTTTACTGCCCTTACTATAAAAAAACCCTCTCTTTGGATTAATTGAAAACCCCTTTTCGCTAGTATTATAATAGTTGACCTCTTGTTCTTTGCTCATTTCTTTGAGTAAATAGCTCCTTAGAGAGTTCCATTTACTGACCTTGCAAAAAAATGTGTAAATGGTAAGCATATCACCCCTTAGACGTCTCTTCTCTAAAGTAAACAAATCCAGTTTGACTAGTCTCTCTTTATAACTCAGATCCTGAACACCCTTTATCAGTTTTATTGCACGTCTCTGCACTTTTTCCAGTTCAATGTCTTTTTTAAGAACTGGTGCTCAAAACTGTACTCCATAGTCCAGATGAGGAATTATAAAGGATTTTAAAAAAAATACAGCAGATTGGCTACTTTAACTAATGCTGTCAATAGTGACAGACTGAATAATTCTGTTAAATTATTTGCCAGAAGAATCCTAAGTTCTTTCAATAATTTTGGGTGTATCCTCTTTGGTTCCATTGATTTATCTGATCAAAATGTAAGTAGCTCAACGCCAATATTCTTATCTTATTGACTGGCGGCAGTAATGTCAAAGGCTGCCAGCCAATATACAATTGCTGAGTTGCAGAACAGTTCAGAGCTGATAAGTCATGTTGGATGCAGGACCCCATCATATCTGCACCCCTTGTAATTACATCCCTGGTAATTTAGGGTTAGTAGGAGGGATGGTAATAAGGTTTATATACCAGAATTGGAATAATTCTGGAGTAAACAAACTGCACCATAGCGGGACAAATAAAAATCCTGATCTATTTAAATGGGTTTTGATGCATTTGGATATCGCAAAGGGCTGGAGACTTTTCTAGTATTCGAACTTAACACTTTATGCATTGCAGCGTAATTTACTGGATACATCTCTGGCACTCAAAGGGTTAAAAGTCATATTTATATTAATGGGAATTTTGGAAAATTGCATTTTCCCTAGGGCATAGTTGGCTTGCTCTGAAATAACTTTGGTTCTTAGTACATTAGCCACAATGTTCCTATATGGGTCTAAGTTTTCAACAATACATTAGCAAAACTCACAGATCTGGTCGGCTTATGGCTCTTGAGGACTGGACACTGTCAACTATGTGTTGTATACCTCAGTGAGACACAAAGGTTATATATGGACACTAACATATAAATATCTTGTCATACTACACACTCTGTAGCCCATATACACTGCTTTATCCCTAAATCAATAAGACATTTTGACAAGAAATGTTTTATCACTTACTTTTAAACATATAAGAGGGATTTGTATTACAGCAAACCACAGTAAAGCACATTCCTTACACAGTTTTTTAAACATCAGCGCCCTTTTAAATGGGAACTTTGTACTCACACATATGCTTCACATCCGTACACATCCTATATAATAATTCACTAAATTGTGTGTAACGCCGCGACATGCTCAGTGCACACTGCTGCGCGTGCTGCAGTCATGCGCAGTAGAGACTGCCCGCGGCGCGGCTGATACAGAGCTGGGCACTCCGAAGGAGCGTCCAGCTCTGTATCAGCCTCGGCGCGGCCAGTCTCTACTGCGCGAGACTGCCCCGCGACCGGGTGGCAGTGGCACTATGGCCCATGTAACGGGCTGTTCAACTAGTTGTTAGATATACTGCACAAACCAAGCACTGCTTAGCACAGTGTGTCTGTCGATGCGAGCGGATGTGACTTCACCAAGCCACATAGCTGGCATCCACTCACATCACCAAGCATACTGAGAAAGCTGGCAATCTGAGCGGATGCTGTTGGTTCTGCATGGCAAAGTCACATCAACTCAAATCGCCACACACACACACACACACACACACACACTGTGCAAGGCCTTGTGAAGCATTAGAAAAGTTCAAAAGTGTATATAAATGTTACGGTAGTGCCTATTTTGCTTTTTAAACACTGTGAATGGACTATACTTCACTACTATTTGCTGTGTGTTTGAGTACCTAAGTACTGATTTGAATACACAGCAGAATTCTGACTGGCTACTGCACTTGTGCATAATCCAAGTATGGTTGATCTTCCATCTCTAGCCTTGTCACATTATTTTTTAGCCAAAGCATTTCTTGCATTAATTTCTAATAGCAGTTTAGAAGTTGGAGGCTGACCTAGAATTAAGACTGGAGCTGGATCTCTTTAACATCTGAGGTAACGCCATGATTGTGAATAGTTAGGTATGAGTCTACCTTGGTTGTTAGAGTTTTAAACTAAAGAAACCACAAAACATTACTTTTAATGGGGTGATCTGTATTACTTTATATGAGACCAATGAGTAGGAAAAGGACAGCAGGTTGCAATTATTTACCTTGTGTGACCTATATTAAAGGGATAGTAATACCTAAAATGTAAAAAAAATATGTTATAGGGTTTATCCCCCTGAGTAAAACAAGAGTACTCCCACTGCTGAAAGGTGTTTCATTCAAAAGTTATTAATTTTCAAAGTTGAATTTTTTAGGTGCAATATCACAGTGGCCTGAAATTGTACAGTGGCGCTGTTGCTACATGATCCTATGGACAGCTCTGGTCCTGGGACCATAAATCTCCATAGGATGGTGTAGCAACAGCGCCACTGTACAATTTCAGGCCACTGTTATATTGCACCTAAAAAATTCAACTCTGAAAATTAATAACTTTTGAATGAAACACCTTTCAGCAGTGGGAGTACTCTTGTTTTACTCAGGGGGATAAACCCTATAACATATTTTTTTTACATTTTAGGTATTACTATCCCTTTAACCATTTGCCTGCCAGAGAGGTAGCTAATGTTTTGCTCTGCAATGTCTTGCTGACCCACTGGTGTTAAAAATGTTGAGTTAGGGCTGCTGCTCTCCCCAACACATCAATTCCTTTATGCCAGAATGATATGCTTATGATCACGGTCTATCTCTCTCCCCTTGTATCACTGAGTCTTAGTGCATATTGCAATGTGTTTCTCTATGGCCAAGGCAATGTGGTCGCCACACATCAAAAGACACAGACTGACACAGCATCGACCCTTAGTGCATCACCCCCCTAAAGATTTAAGAATACTATACATTGCACAGACCACTGGCACTTAAAGGTTAAGTACAATGCCTCAGATGGATTTGTTTAGCTTCAGTCATGGCTTAAAATGGGTGGGTGTTACGTCTATAGATACTCAGCATCATCATACAGTGCTGCTCATTTATGATCAGAGATTAGTTACATAATAATTATATGGTGGATTGGTTTCACTAGCAAGATGAATTCATAATCCATACGTACATAATAAACATAAGTATTCATTCCCCGAGATCATTAGCAGTGCAACATTCTCAGCTTGATTCCGTGTATGCTAGTTACACGTAAATATTCACAGCAATTAAGCAGCAAAAAATGTATTTAAATAATTAAAAAATGTATTCTGTGTAGCATATTCATTATCTGGGTGCATATATTAAGCATTATGCAATGCAGGGTGTTTATCAATATATACGTACTTATAATTTTATTGTGCAGGATGAGTATAATAATTGCATAGTTAGCTTCATTATTAAAAATAGTGTTCACCTTCTTAGACCCATTTTAGAAGCCACCGCCGTAAGAATGCAAACTAAATAAGCATTTTTGAGAGACCCAATTAAGCTTACAAAATAAATAAATATAATACAAAAATATCTCTAAAGGCATATATAATTGCACATGCTCAGAAGGAGTACATGCTTTGCTCAGGGAGAAAATGGCCCCTGCTCAGAGTCTGTATCCCATTCACTGATAAAAGCAAAAAATGGACGATACCTTCCCCTGTCCCTGTAAAAACCGGCATGGGATCAGGTGTGAATTGGTGTTTAGGGTTAGAGCTATATGCCCTTTACAATGGTGTTTCTTTTTTTCATTTACAGGGTTTCATTATCTGCTAACCCATAAAGGCCCAGAGGGCTGCACAACACATTGCAAAACAACGTAATGTACACCACTCAGATGCTTAAATTAATTAAGGGTTTAAGGAAGATTGACAGCATGCATGGAATGGGTACAGTTACAAAATCTATTGTGAAACAATAAAAAGTAGCTCATAATTAATAGTTATAACATCTAATTTATACAATTTTACTCATATTTTCTCTGAACTAATGACATCACTTAAAAAAAAAAAAAAGTGGGCATGGTTTTAGAAACTACCAGATAGTTCTGGATTCCATAAATGCACCTTATGCAGAGAGTTAAATAGCTGCTATTTTCCCATGTCTCATCCTACCAGGTGCTAATTCCACTTTTTTAAGGCAGGGTTTTTTTTATAGTAAGGGCATTCTGTGCTTGCAGAAAATGCAACTGCTTTCAAAGAAGTAACAGGTACCTACCTAGGACAAATAATATTTGCAAATTATGATATTTGGCTTTAAAGCAAACAGTATGTTGATCCAGGGAACTATTTGACTGCCATTTGGAGTCAAAAAGGATTTTTTTTACCCACTTGAGGTTTAAAGGAACAGTACTGTCCCATAAAAAATGTTTACAGTTTTGTAGAGGATAAAGAAATAAACTCTATGGCACAAATCCTATCTCTCAAACCGCTATGGTTTGATAAATATATGCATTCATAGTTCCCCCCTCCCCTTCTCTTGACGTCGGTGCTGTGCTGACGGCAGGAGATCCCGGTCTGGGAACCAGCTGGCGGCTCTGAAGCAGAGTCGAATTCGCATTATTGGAAAATAATTACTTAATTGGAAAGGTCTACAAAGTGTGCCTAGTTTGCCAGCACACTTTGTAGACCATTCCGATGAAGTATTTCTTTTTAAATAAAGCGATTTCAGCTTTGCTGAAGAGCGTCCTCAAGTTGGCCGACTTGAATCTCCTGCTGTCAACTTTACAGCTGACATCAGGAGAAGGGGAGGGAGGGGGGAACTTTGAATGCATATATCTCTCAAACCATAGCGGTTTGAGAGATAAGATTTGTGCCATAGAGTTTATTTTTATCCTCTTTTTTTTATCCTTTTTTTATCCCTTTAATTGGAAATGTCTTGAATTTGCTGATGTTTTTTTCTTTGCTTTCCTCTGGATCAACATGGGTGATTTGACATGGGCTGGACTTGATGGATGCATATCATTTTTAAGCCTCATCAACTATGTAATCCTTACTCCCTACATATTATTTATTCTTTAATTGTTTTAGTGCATATAAAAGAGTGCAATCACTAACACTCCCCTAACTGTGCTCACAGTTAAAGGGATAGTAATATTTAGTTTTATCTTTATTTTAATTTGTAGGCAATAAAAAAACATGAAGAACGATATAAGTCTTATCTCTCAAACCTTTATGGTTTAAGAGATATTCACAAGCAAAGTATTCCCCCTCCCCGTTCAGCCACATCAGAAGGGAGGTGCCCAGATAGACTGCAGAGAGGGACAATCTTCAATTAAGATAAGGGAAAAAGCTGAGAAACTTGTCAAGGGGGGAAGGGCTTTCATTCTTTACATACAAAGAAGATTGTCCCCTTCTGTTATCTGTCTGGTCTTACAACCAGATTCACATCTGAGAAGAGATGGCTTACACTAGGAAAAAGGGGCGGGAGGGGGAAACTTTGCTTGTGAATATCTCTTAAACCATAAAGGTTTGAAACATAAGACATATCATTCTTCATGTTTTTTTAATGCCTACAAAAGAAAATAAAGTTAAAACGAAGTATTACTATCCCTTAGTGAATGTCACTGTTCCATGCATATCACCGTTTGTCCCCGCTTCACAGCTAAATACTCAACCACAATCGACAGCTGCTCTCCTTCATGGATCCTTCTATTACTGACAGCTTCAAGCATGTGTAATTCAGAACATTCTTTTCAATGGCTGACAGCCTAACCACTAGCAGCTTGCAGAATATGCTCATAGTAACTTAGCCCATTGTCTAGATACCAACTTCAAAGTCTACATGACAAAACAGCTGAATATTTTTGAAGGTTGATAACATTATCCAGTACTTTTCCAGCAATGCATTTCTCTCATTCTTTCAGATGTGAAAGAAGGCTATGTCCGTAATCCCATTAACATAAAACAGAACAAGGTTTACAAAAAATGTTCATCATAAAGTGAAATGCGCACTGAGAGAAAGGCTTAGGGGCCTATGTATAATTGCAGCACTGGGGCAATTGCCATGCCAGTGCCAAAGGTGTTAGTGATCCTTGAGGGAGAATCAGCTAGTTTCTGAAGCTGATAAACCAAGATGAATTAACCTTTTGAGTGCCAGAGAGGTGTCCAACGCATTGCACTCAAAGGGTTAAAGTAATTCTGGAGCAAACTAGCAGCAAAATGGAGGACAAATAAATATATCTACTGATTTAAATGGAGCTTTTAACTGCTTCATTGCTAGACAGGTCTCCAGTTAATTACAAAATAATGCAATGGAGAAATCTCACACATTCAAGGGTTTAAATGCTACTTGTAAATCAAAGGGAATTTGTCCATTATTGTGCAGTCAATTTGCTCCACAATTGCCCCATTTGTCCCAGGACCAGAGCTGTCCATAGGATGGTGTAGCAACAGCGCCACTGTACAATTTCAGGCCGCTGTAATATTGCACCTAAAAAATTCAACTTTGAGCTGTAATAACTTTTGAATAAAACACCTTTCAGCAGTGGGAGTTCCCTTGTTTTACTCAGGGGGATAAACACTACAACATATTTTTTTACATTTTAAGTATTACTATCCTTTTAAGGGGAAACTATCATGAAAAACGTTTAATTAATGTAAAATAACATGTAACCTTTTACTGGTCATGGAGATTATTATTACAGTTTATGAAAAGATTTGGCTACTGCCCAAGTACCCCAAAAACATCAATAGCAGCACTGCAACCATAAAGTAGAAAGGCCACAAAAAACATACTGCACTTCTCATACAAAAACATTGGGGATTCCATTGTTTTAATACAAAGAAGATTGTCCCCTGCTGTTATCTGTCTGGTCTATGGACTGCATTCCACATCTGAGAAGAGATGGCTTACACTAGGTAAAAGGGGCGGGAGGGGGAAACTTTGCTTGTGAATATCTCTCAAACCATAAAGGTTTGAGAGATAAGACTTATATAATTCTTCATGTTTTTTAATGCCTACAAAATAAAATAAAGTTAAAACGAAGTATTACTATCCCTTTAACCCCTTAACGACCCTTGACGGTCATAGTACGTCAAGGGTCGATTTGACTTAACGACCGATGACGTACTATGACCGTCATCGAGTTCCGGGCTCCCCCCGCGGCTGCACGCCGTTCGGGGAGTCCGGAACCCAACGGAGCAATAAAAAAAAATTGCTCCGTGGTCGTCAAGTGACTTCCGGTTCCGGATTCCCCGGTCGTTAAGGGGTTAAATGTGACTGTAAATCAGAAGGCCTTCCAGGTATCTTACCCCATAAGAAGCAATGGCGAATATTTATCAAAACAAAAGTGGAACAAGAAAAAAAAGCTATATTTATCAAAGAAAAAACTATATTTAACATTAATAAAATATATCTATGTATATAACAAAATGTATTAGAGATTGACCTTCAATAAGGCAGCATGTGCATAAATTAACTTTACAAGGATACTGACTCTATGAAAGTCAAATTAATTGGAGCCCGTCTTTCACAGACTAAAATGACAAGTAGAACTCATGAGTGCGAAAAAATGAGACAAAGAATCCCATGTTTTGTAAATCTATTAAAATACAGGGGTGGAAAAACCGAGGAGCCTGGGAGCCCTGGCCCCCAGTGTTTTGCTTCAGGCACCCATTTTTGGGCATTTTATATCCATCTATGTATGTATCCCTCAACTGGCTCCTAAAAGTCCTAGCTGGCTCTGAAAATGTATATCTGGCTCCAAAGTCTGTCATATTTTTGTCCACTCCTGTCAAAAAAGGAAAAATGTTTTTGCTTATCCCATATTTAACACACAAAGGGGCATGCTAACCTTTTGTAAATACTAATCTAAGTCTCTCATGTAACCCAGAAGAGAATGTACAAATTCTACAGAGCAACTCCACTGGTATTGGCCTCCAGTGCTAGTTGCTGTACAGGTATGTATGACAGACTACGATCTCTGTGGTGCACACCAACTGGGACACGCCACTCCCATTAGGACTTTAACCCCTTAAGGGCCAATGTGTTGCGTACCCCTCTGGCACTCAAAGGGTTAAGGGAAAAAAATGTTTTTATTTTTTTTAAACTGAATCAGAGGCCCCTGAACGGTGTGCAGCCACGCAGGGACCCCTGAATTCCATTACATACATATACGTAATGGGTCATTAACCCACATTTTCCCCATGAAGTATATGTACGTCCTTAAGGTGTTAATGCCAGTAAGACCCTATACTAACGCGATAGCATGCACAGGAAAATTGGATAAAAATTACACTATTTCCTCTACATCGTGTTTATTACATAGTGTTAACGCTTTGAGCACCAAAGTGGTATCCAATGCATTGCAAAGCAATGCATTAGACAATCCTCTGGCACTCAAAGTGTTAAAGAAGTAGAGGACAGAAACGCCTTCAAACACCCATAGACTGTTCCACTGCCCTGCCCTTGAAGCAACTAGCATAAAGGGGAGATTTTTTTGGGCATAGGAAGTTTAGTAAATTAGAGTTAGGAAGGTGTAGGGCTAGAAAATTGATTCCATTACCTGTTTTTGCTCAGAATTGTATTTGTACATTCACCCCAAGTCATTAAAGCGATAGTAATACTTTATTTTCAGAAACCTTATATTGTTCATATTAAAAAGTAAATTAAATGATGTAAGTCCCGTTGCTTAAAACTCTATAGATTTATAGTTATAATCTTATAAAGTTTCCCCCTCCTGCCCCTTTTACAGACATTGTGCTCTATCTGACAAATTGAGATCCTGGTCGCACACTTTGTAGACCATACTAATTAAGTACCTCTTTGTAGACAACGTTATTTTGGCTCTGCTAAAGAGACGTCTGGTCCCGGGACCAGGATCTCAATATGTCAGCTAGAGTGATGACGTCTCTAAAAGGGGAAGGAGGGGGGACCTTTATAAGCTTATAACTATAAAACTACACAACTTTAACCCCTTAAAGACCAGTGGTCCTGGGGTGTGTGGTCCTTTAAGGACCAAATAGCGAAGTTTGACATGCCGGCACATGTGACTGATCACGTGTGCCGGCACGCCAAACGGGGGATTGGTAGTGATTGCTCCGGTCTTGAAGCGGTCAATTTCAGCCCCCACTACTACTCACAGTGCATCCGCAGGAGTAAAAAATATGTGACGTGCCAGGACCGTCACTGGTCATTTAGGGAAAAACAGCAGTGACAGTCCTGACACATCATTGGACGTTAAGGGGTTATGCAACGGGACTTACATCATTGATTTTACTTTTTGAATATAAACAATATTATACTTTCTGAAAATTAAGTATTACTATCCCTTTAAAAGAATAGTTACACTTAATATGTAAAATATATATATATTTTGTAGGACTTACCTTCCCAAGTAAAACAAGGGTACCCCCACTGCTGAGAGGTGTTTTATCCAATGTTATTGCTATTCCAATAGCCTGAAATTGTACAGTGGCGCTGTTGCTACACCATGCTATGGAGATTTATCATCAGTTGACCAGAGCTGTCCATAGTGGTTCTCAACCCGTGCCCTCAGTGGCTACTAACAGGCTAGGATTTGAGAATTTCCTTTTAAGAGCATAGGCGAGTTAATCAATATGACTGAGCCTCTGATCAACACACTTGTGTTCTAGCAGGGAAATTCCTAAATCCTGGCCTGTTAGTGGCCACTGAGGGCACGGGTTGAGAACCTCTGGTGTAGCAACAGCACCACTGTAACATTTCAGACCATTGAGATACTGTACATAAAAAAAGTTAATGTTTGCGCTGCAATAACCATTGAATAAAACACGTCTCAGCAGTCGGAGTACCCTTGTTTTACTCAGGAAGATAAACCCTACAATATATATTTTTCTTACATTTTAAGCGTTACTATCCCTTTTAATACATGCAAAGAGGGGGATTCCAGATATGGTATCTCTAATAAACCATATTCGCAGAAGAAAGGAGGAGCAATTATGAAGCAAAAAATCTACCATATTAGAAAACAAATCTATTTTATTAGAGGGAAAACTAAACCTTTATTATAAAAAATACATACTGCAGGACTTTTCTTATAGGGCAAAAATGGGGTATTCTCACTGACCAGAGACGCTATGTTTCAAAGTTACTACGGTTTAAAATGATTTTTTATGTAAACTAATGTGTCAGATACTGGTATCCAATTATCCTATTGCACAGGTGAGCAAATGGCAACAGGGCTCCATAGAATGCAAGAGCAACAACTCCATGACTTTGTGACAGTTTGGACTGCTATGACATTTAAATAAAGCCCCTGTCATTGGTGCTAGTACCCTTGTATTACTCAGCAGGAAAATTATATATGTTTTTTTTTTCATAATAAAATTGTTCACATCCTTAAATGAGGTATCTAACTCCTTGAATGACAGCTAGATCTCCAACAATACTTTGGAGACCTGTCTTCCAATCAATGGATAAAACAGAAAATAAAGTACATTTGGGGATTTTTATGTCTTCCCTGTAGAACAGTTTGCTTGATCCATACTTGTTTCTCTTTTGCAAGACAGGCCTAGATGACATTGCATGTGATAAATAATAATACTTCCTCTACAGCACAGATTGCTATTCAAGTATTTAGGGGTATTTGTACAAACAAAACAGTGATAATGTTAATGTATTGGAGACTTAGGGAGTCAGTGTCTGTATCTCTTTAACCCCTTAACGACCAGCCGATCATCGCGGCGACGCGACTTAAGGACCGCGGAGCATTTTTTTTTTTTACGGTTCCGAACTCCCCGAACGGCGTGCAGCCGCGGGGGGAGCCCGGAACTCCATGACGGTCATAGTACGTCATGGGTCGTTCAGTCAGATCGACCCTTGATGTACTATGACCGTCAAGGGTCATTAAGGGGTTGAACTTTTGTACACTAAAGTCAAAATCCATGAGGCACACTTATTAAATAAATATAAACAAACTAGTTGAAGAGCCCGTGTACACGGGCCACAGTGTCACCCAGCAACGGCAGGGGTGCAGTCATGCACAGTACAGGCTGCCCGCTCTGCGGCTGATACAGAGCGGGGTGCTCCAAATTCAGACTCTCTGCGCACCGAATACGGTCTGAATTAGGAGCCCAGCTCCGTTATCACCCGCGGCCCAGACAGTCTGTAGGGGGCATGACTGCAGCGCATACAGCCGTCTCTGCTGCGCATGACGGCTTCTGACAAACACACATTTAGCGAATTATTATATAGCATAAATAACCCTTGCAACACCAGCTCCTATTTATGAAGTATTGCTGGGGGAATGATTACCACCACCTTGGCAACTGCTCTTTCTAAGGAACAATATAATAGTAATGTTTTCCCTTTAGGGAATAAACAGGAAACTAGTTGTTTTCAAGCAAATGTACTGCTGTGTGAATAAAAAGACAGCATGATATATGTACCAAATATAAATTAACCATTTCTGTGATAAATCATCTGCCCCACGGGGAACATATAAACAGGTGCTACTGGTTTAAATTGTGCTTTAACACCCTCGAATGCTAGGTCTCTAATACAAAGGCATCCTCGCTAATATTCAAGCCCCCTCTCTAAATAAGTGTGCTTTTTTAACCATGAGTGCCAGTGGGGTACACAAAGCATTGTGTTGCGTGCCCGTCTGGCACTGAAAGGGTTAACATTCTTTGTGGTGTATTTTATTTGCCCTCGAATTTCTCCAGTTTTGATTTTACGTATGTTCAATGACTGGGTGTCACAGGGTAGCCGCTAGGAGAGATAACTGTGTTTGTGAGATATTCACTGTCACCGCCATATTAGGGCAACAGTCAGAGCAACCAAAGAGGACAGAGAGGATTAACCGTTTGGGTGCTAGACGTATCCAACACATTGAAAAATTTACCTATTTACACCGTGTCACTAACGGCTGTAAAATTATTGGGATAAAAAGTTATTTAATAGTGATTGAGATGTGCATATATATCATTCTTATCAAGATATGATATCACTAGCCAGAATTTACATATAAAGTTGTGGGATTATGAAATGTACAAGGAAATATGTATCAGTGTATTTAAAAACACACTATTCAGTAGATTGTTGTATATACTTGGTTGCCTTTCATTTTTATCAGCAATATATGTTTCCGAGTGTTCTCTGTTTTTTCTACTACATGTACTGTTTTGATACATATGTCACTATTGCATTTTCTGGGAATTCAAGTTTGAGCTCTCTTGCAAGTCATGAATTGTACAGTTGCCACTATTTTGATTAATAACTATGAACAAAGCGCTCACAATTGCATTAATAACCTACGTTTTAGTGACACGTTATTACATATGGCCCGTATCACTGAATGCAAGGGTGAGTGAATGAGAGGAGGATAGTATTTTAAGTGTAAAAACAAGTGGCATGTGCCTTGGATGTAACTAGATAAGCAGTAGTATATAGAGTATGTAGGATCTGTGCTGGAATTACACAGAGGCCAGATGAAAATTAAAATACGATAGCTTTGTGTTCAGGTAAAAGGCTATTAACCTTTTGGGTACCAGACGTTGCCTAAAGTACACTTGCGCAACACACAAGGTTTAACCTTTTAAGGACCAACGCATTAACTCATCTGGTCCTTACAGGGTTACACCTTAACCAATGCAGCATGAAAGTTGGAACGGACCCCCACATAAACAGGTTGACGTTACCAAGAATAACTGGAGTAAAGCAACTGCACCACATGGGAGAAATGTAAATTCCCACTTTTTAAAATTGGGCTTTTAACTTCTGGAATGCCAGATATTCAAGGAGTAAAAAGCCGCAATTAACCCAATGGTGGTTTTTAGACTTTATATCGCACCCCTACGGTGAATCTGATTTACTCTAGCACATCAGGCTTAAAGAGACAAGCAAGTGTTCCGAAGAAAAAAATTCAGAGCTCCATACGCGTAACGTCTTTGCTGTTGGTGACGGGGAAGAGGGCGGTGAGTCGGACTGAGATTTCCGCGCCCTTGTGAAATCCTTGGAACGGTTAAACAACGACGACATCCTTGCAGCTTCCAGTAGTCGAAATACTTTCCCAACTCTGAGGTAGCATGTACATCCACAAATGGACACTTCTAAAGTTGTTAATTTCCCCTGATCACAGCGGATGTGTGATCTCAACCAGTGGAAACAAAATCCAGAGAATTAAAAGTCAGGAGTGGAAAGCTAAGAGTTAAACGAAGTCCTGTTGTGAGAGTGGAATTTGGAAAGGTCCAAGAGACAGAGCGCACGAATGGTCCATGAAGTGAAAGTCTGTAACAATCTGCTCTGGGTGATGCAGCTCATGGGAGATGTGAGATATACATAAACAAAATAGAGACATGTAGGGAAAGGGGCTGCTCTAATGGCAGCAGATGGGAGGGCCATGGATTCACATGTACTTCCAGGGATTCTTGTATTATAAGAGGTAGTCCTCTCCCTTTTCCATGCCTTACTGGATTATAGGAAGCTAAATTCCTGTTTCTGAGCCATGGAATCTTGGAGGAAAGCCAGCGGGAAGAGAATAAACAAGCTGGATGGAAATCTCCCTTTGGAGCTTTTATTTTATGGTGATATAAATAATACATATCAATCAAGTGATATATAACAAAGATAATTGGGTATACTTAAAAGAAAACAGCTAGACTGGAACACAGGGATGTTAACCCATTGGGTACCTTGATGTAGGCTCTCTTGTACTTGTACTCAAATGGTTAACGCATGTAGACTATGCACCTGTGTTAAACACAGTAGAGTAGCAACAGACAGGCCTTTTTAGGCCACTCTAGCCTGAACAATATGGAGACATATCAATCTACCCAACTATAATTAAATGAATGCACCCTGTAAACCAGTAGTTATTAACAAGGGTGCTGTGACACTTTGGTCTGCCATGGACATCCATTACTTTTCTATAAAGACTTTGACAAAAATGTGACTCCTGAGTTTCAGTTGTATATTGACATTTTTATACACAAAGGGGGTTATTCACTAAAGTCTGATAAAAAGGTGATAAAGTGGAGATGACTTCTCCAGTGATATCACTGTTATTCAATGGAGCCTATGCACTAAGATCTCCAAAATGTTAGATATTTTAGAGTATAGGCTCCATAGAATAACATAGGAATTGGAGAAGTGATATCACTGGTGGTCATCTACACTTTATCACCTCTTTATCACACCTTATTGAACCCTCCCCAACATATTTTTGTTAATCTGATTGAGAAAACGAAAAACAACTATATCTCTGCACACTTCTTACTCCTTGACAATTGATCTATAACATGATAGGGTGCTCTGAAAATTCCAGACTGTGTTGGGGTGCCTTGATAAAAAAAAAAGTTGTTATACATTCTTCGATCAGGGGTGTCCAAGTTTTTACAATCTTGGGTTGAATGATGAGAACTCTTATTTGCGTGAGGGCCACATAATTTTCTTATTTCTAAAACTGGGTATTATAACTAGCTAACTGTTAAAGGAATTAAGTGAACTTTATTTGTAGAAAACTGTTCAGTCAGAAGCCTAATGCTGGTCATCAGTTTTGATCAAGCTGATGAGAAGGCTGGTATTTAGCAGACTGGAATATTCTCGGAAATGGCAGAGGTGGGCAGTTGGTTAGGCCCTGCCTAGTAATACTAGGTTATTATTTAAAATTGTTTTTTTGTTTTGTTTTTTTTTCATCTCAGGAGTGCAATACTATAGGGCCAGGCAGGTCACAATTGACCGGCGGACTGCACGTTTGACACCCATGGCCTTCATGCAAGAAATATCTCCAATTTATTGCTTTACAATGCACTGGAAGTGACTTTAGCATTCAAGGAGTTTATAGTTAAAACCGTGAGATGCCTTGCACCCATACATTTGAACATTGAGACATAACAAAAAAACAAAATTAAAAAAAACCCACTAACAAGCAATACTTGCCAATCCACTGGTAAAACACAAATATGATAGGAATGAATAGACTAGGAAATACGAGTTGTGTAAAACTGATATATTTTCTGGCCAAACCAGCTGGATTAGATTTGTTAGATTAGGGAAAATAAAATATATCCTGCATATTGCAACTAGGGTTAAACTGGAAGAGGAATGCTCTCTCCCTGTAATTGCTTCTGATAGTGAAGGCGTTTACTGAAGGGGAATTTCAGCACTCCAGACATGTCTGTCAGTGACTGTGCTACTGGGAATGCTTAGCTTAGAAGATCTCTGGCATTAAAGGAGTTAATAGAGAGTATTGTTTTTATGTGGGTTGAGTAGATGCACTATTACTACAAAAAAATGTGGGATAAAAGTTCCCAACAGATTTGCACCTGTAATTTGAAAAGGTATTTAGGCCTCTGATATAAAAGATGATTATGTTATAACTCCCTCTGGGATTGAACTAGTGTTTACAAACCCACAAGGGGGAATGTACTAATCTAGCCTGTTTTCTGTACTGTGTCCATGGCTATCCTTCGCATGTTTATTCACATTAGGGTCTGCACCCCAACATATAATCTGTTTAGTGCATACCAGCGCAGACACTCCTCCAGAGTTAATCAGGGCCGGATTTACATCTCAGGAGCCTGTAAGCACAGAAATCTGAAGTGCCCCCCCACTGGCCATCTCCAGCGGACACCTCCACAATACTCAAAATCTCCACATTACCTCCCATATCCATATTACCCTCACATTGCCCCCATCAGCTCCATATTGCCACCGTCAGATCTAACTTGCCCCCCATCGCTCCATATTGCCCTCACATAGCCCCCATCAGCTCCAACTTGCCCCATCAGCTCCAACTTGCCCTCACATTGCCTCCATCATCTCCACATTGTCCCCATCAGCTACAACTTACCCCCATCAGCTCCAACTTGCCCTCACATTGCCTCCATCATCTCCACATTGTCCCCATCAGCTCCAACTTACCCCCATCAGCTCCAACTTGCCTTCACATTGTGCCCATCATCTCCAACTTGCCCCCATCAGCTCCAACTTGCCCCCATCAACTCCACATTGCCCCCATCAGCCCCAACTTGTTCTCATCAGCTCCAACTTGCCCTCACATTGCCCCATCATCACCACATTGCCCCCATCAGCTCCAACTTGCCCTCTCATAGCCCCCATCAGCTCCACATTTCCCCCTCAGCTCCAACTTGCCCCATCAGCCCCAACTTGCCCTCACATTGCCCCATCATCTCCATATTGCCCCCATCAGCTCCAACTTGCCCTCACATTGCCTCCATCATCTCCACATTGTCCCCATTAGCTCCAACTTACCCCCATCAGCTCCAACTTGCCCTCACATTGTGCCCATCATCTCCAACTTGCCCCATCAGTTCCAACTTGCCCCCATCAACTCCACATTGCCCCCATCAGCCCCAACTTGTTCTCATCAGCTCCAACTTGCCCTCACATTGCCCCATCATCTCCACATTGCCCCCATCAGCTCCAACTTGCCCTTTCATAGCCCCCATCAGCTCCACATTTCCCCATCAGCTCCAACTTGCCCCATCAGCCCCAACTTGCCCTCACATTGCCCCATCATCTCCATATTGCCCCCATCAGCTCCAACTTGCCCTCACATTGCCCCCATCATTATGATGCCATCTCCCAACTCTTTGCATTGCTAAAGAGCCGACGAGGGAGCAACAGCAGCTACAGGTCTGCTGTGGGTTACTGTTGCCACTGTGCGTAGCGTGCAGCGTTGTGAATGAAAATATATAAAACAAATTGATTTCAGTAACAGGCACCCCTCTGTGGGGTGCGCCTGTAAGCAGATGCCTACTCTGCCTTATGGTAAATCCGGCCCTGGCGTTAATGTGAGCAAACCCGAAGGCTTTCCCTATTTTATGCAACAAATTGAGTACAGTTACACACATTCCTCTGTGTCTTGTTAATACATGAAGTTAACCGATATTCAAGTAGAGTAATGCCTCAAAATGCCCATACACTTCCCCATTGTCTTCGCCTTAGGAGAAGCAGCATTAAACCATTGAGTGCCAGAGAGCTATCTAACGCATTGCAACTCCATGTGTTGGATATCTCTCTGGCACTCAAAGGGTTAAGGGGACAGTTTTCATCATAAATAGTTAAACATTTGAACTTGAGGTGTAATACAAAGAAACCAATCCAGCAGATTATTATAACGTGGAATCAAATTAGCATAGCCCCTCCCCCTTTTGGTCTTATTTATTATCTCCTTTTATGCTAACTACATTTCCAACACCTCTAGTATCCAAGGGGTTAAGTGGCAAAACTACCCACAAAGCAAATGCTGGCAATAATATTTCATGTTTACTAAAATAATTTACTATGCTTGTATCTCATAGACAGCTACAAGGTGGCGCTGGATGAGATACAAGGCATATTGTTTGCTACCATGAAACCCGGCCCCAAAATAATTCTGAAAAAAAGTAAAACTGCTCGACCAAAAAAGAATTTTCATTACTTTGTGATAAATCACCACTGCTCTGTCTACAAACGAATAACACCTAAAAGCAGCATGCAGAGAAAACAAAAAATTATTTGGTTTAATTCACACGGTTGACTTGACTGTGCTGGGTTAGTTCAGATCAAGCTGCCTGCGTTTATTGACCTGCAAATTACTGCATTCCCTCCCATGATCCTCTTACAAGGGGGATGTAGTGGGGGTATGACGGAAGGAGGCCCAATGTGGAGGGTCAGCCTTATATGATCAGCTAATCTACATATGGGCTGACCAATCACTGGAGATTGTGTAACATTAAATGTCTGTCATGTCTCCAATGCACATTGATGATCTAGTCAGTTTACCTCAGGATTGTTCTACTTTTGCCTTTCTATGCCCCACAAAATCTGTTCAGCCCTTTGAGTACTAGTTTGGGCATGAAGAAATGCTTAGCACACCCTCTGCAGTACTCAAAATTGTTAAAGGTACACTAATGCAAAATCATGTGTTCTCAAGAGGATGCCATGACATTCACATATATATTATGAATCAGATACGTTCAACTAGGAATGAGCCTGAAACAGAAATTTGCAGGCTGTCTAGGAGCTCGATTCTATTACCACCAGTAAAACCAGTGGTAATAGTAAAACACTATGCCTAAAAAACCACACATGTACCTCTGCTATTCTATTGCTGACGAAGTACATGGCACAGTGAGCGTTGGTGGCCAAATCTTGCGTTTTTGGCCAAATGCACGTTGTTGGTTTTTGTTCCCACAACCCGCTCTAAATATAGTGAATTGTGTGAACATCAAAGAAAAAAAGTCTGCTCTCGTTGTTTGACAGTGCCAAACAACAAGAGTGAGCTACAAGTAGTCGGAAATGTAACACATACCTGTCATCAACTGTCCGGCTTCTTCATTAATCTTCTCTTCTTTCTTCTGTCGTCAGTCTTCTTTTCTTCTCTTGTGTTTAAACCCCCCCCAAAAACAATCCATTATTGCTATATGTATTGCTACATAATTAAAAGATGCGACCGTTAAGCCTTTGAGTGCTGGAGGGCTAGCCACCTGGCATTCAAAGGGTTAAAAAAGGTGGCATCTTCATGTCCAGTTTTAAAAAAATGCTATGTTTTTTTTTTAAGTATTCCTTTTTCTAATAAATGTGGCCAATATCTGTCCTTAGTGTCTCCACCGCCGCTGTCTCTGCTGCTGGTGAAAAGCATTTTCACAGGCACAGACCAACCCTTTCCACATTTTGGACAGGGCCGGCCCTTACATGGGTCCCGGTGGGTCCATGGACCCAGGCGGCACTTTGCCTGCCCAAGCAGAGCCTATTTTAACGTGCCTATGGGCACATTCATGCACTGAAAAAGCAAATCTGTGCAGTGATAAACTCACGGATTTTATTTTTCAAAAAGTGGTAGTTATAACTTGTAGCAGAGGCGTAGCAGCTCTTAATCAGTAGTGTCACTCGGGGGGACCCAGGCCTAATGCCTGGCCCCTGTGTGCCTGCCCGCCCACACTTGCAAGTTGCTGCTATGCTACAATCTGGTCTGGATCCCGGCAAGTAGAGACCGGGAATCATTGTGAGCTGCACAGTGGTTCATGATGACAAGTCTGTTTGGGCGAAGAAATAGGCTTGACGTTCAGCGTGAAAAGATTGCGCCAAGCTAGCCCTCCAGTAAATTTCATCAGCTGGCCTGGCACCAACCAAGGACCTCCTGGCAGGAGTCCGCCGGTGTGGACCGCTATCATCGTCATGCGCAGCTGGCAGTGGTAAGCTAAAGTGCTCCGCACTGTTCCTGGAAGGCAGGTGAGTGAAAACTACCCTGGACAGAGACAAATTGACTTTTGGGGAGGCTTATCCAGGGACACAGAGGACAGAGGCAATGGTAATATGGAACAGTAAAAAAAAAATGAAAAACACCCAATATAGCACCAAACCCCTCCACTAAGCTTCAAAATAGTGCGCACCATGGTGCAACTGGACTTTATAGACCATGAATTGGTACAGTTTGTTTTATTTCTTTGGATTTTAACCCTTTGAGTGCCAGTGGGGTACCCAAAGGGTTAATATTCTTGTTATTTTAATATAAGTTAAATCTTATTATACCTCAATGTAGTCCCCATTATATTTACAGTCCTTCTAGCTTAGAGGAGGGTTTTGGTGCTATATTGGGTGTTTTTCTTTTTCCAGTTAAATGTACACCACAGCACATCCCTCAGTCATATAACCTGACAACCTTTATGCTTCTATGAACAGTGGTGCACCAACGTTTATCCAATGTGGAACAGTTAGCAGGCTTGCTTATACTGCTAGTTAAGGCTGTGTAAATGTACATATAGTCCTATATGCTCAGTATGGTTAAGATAAACAGGAGATATAACATAATGGATGTGGGTGTGGTTTGGTGGGAGTGGTTGCGGGGGCAGCATTTCATCCTTGGACCCAGGCAGCACAATGTCTTGGGCCGGCACTGCTCTCGGACCATTGCCCGAATCAGACTACCGGGACTTTGAACAGAGACTGGCTTTTATATGCCAGTCCCAGTTCAAAATAAGTTGGCAGCCTCCTATTGGCTGGGATGTGCTTACACACCTTCCAGCCAATTAGCTTCTAGCTGGTTTCGTCATCCCCCCACAGTCTGACTTGGGCAACGACCCCAGGGTGGGTCTGTGCCAGGGAAAATGCCTTTCGCCACCAGTGGAGGCACAGAGGTCAGATATTCGGCATATTTATTAGAAAAAGTAATATTGCATTTTTTTAAACTGGACATGAAGATGCCACCTATTTAACCATTTGAGTGCTGAAGGGGTTCCCCTCCAGCGTTCAAAGGGTTAATGGTCTCATCTTTGGGGGTCATCTTTTTTATTTTAATTATGATACAGCAATAATGGATTGTTTGTTTTTTTTAAACACAAGAGAGGAAAAGAAGACAGAAGAAAGAAGAGAAGATAGAAGAAGAAGATGGCCGCAACCTGGCTGGACATCAAGATTACTGGTAAGTTTTTATTTGTCGGGACATGTGTGAACTGTTTGTAAGTTAACCCTATGAGTGCCAGTGGGGTATGCAATGCTGCATAATGCATTGTATACCCCACTGGCCCTTATAGGTTTAATCTTTTTCTATTTTTCAGCCACAAGTATGTGTTGGAAACCATTTTTCCAATACATACCGGTAGTTTTCACCATGTGTTTGGGACTCTGCTCCTCCTTTTCATGGCGCAGGATTTTCACCATGAAAAATGTAGACCCGAACATGTGGTGAAGCCACCAAATAGAACTGGATAGCAAAGTCTACTTTTTTATGTGATGTCCAATGGATGCAAATTTTGCACCCGTTGGACATTTTTGTGCAACTTTTGTTTTTGATAGCACAGTTTATAGAAGTGTAAACTGTGGTGCCAAAACCACCACCGCTGTTTTAAAAAATTATGGGCTAACAGATTTGAGCCCTTGGAGTGGTGTCCTACCCAGGGTGCAGTCTCTTTTAGCCCACTAATGAATTTCACAGAGAGGAAATATCCTAAAGCATATCATACTGCTCCTTCCAAAACAGCGGTCCAGCCACAAAATGTCAGCCACCTGCTCTCTGAACAAGAGAAACAGAGGTTTGTGGCTCTTCAGCAGAGCTCAAATACCGCAATGTAAAAATAAATGCTTCATTGGAACAGTCTACAAAGTGTGTTTGCAAAAAAGGCACACTTTGTAGACTGTTCCAATGAAGTATTTCTTTTTACGTTGCTTTATTTCGCCTCTGCTGAAGAGCCACCTCGAGTCAACCGACTCGAATCTCCTGCTGTCAGCTTTACAGTTGACGTCTATGAAAGGGAGGGAGGGGGGAACTTTAGCATTGTATAGCTCTCAAATCCAATCATCACCCTAGCTTCTCCTTGCTAACCCACTTCTTCTCATCAAGCTCCCTACTTGACTCTTTTCAATCCATTTTCTGAGCTCTCCACTCCACATAGACACACTAACTAAGGTGGATAATAACTTACCAAGTCTAAATGTCATGATTCTTCTCCTAGATCTGCCTGCTGACAAAACTGATCACCCTTTCCTCCTACAGATTCTTCGCTCTAATGATTTCTAGGACACTTCCCTTGCATGGCTTTCCTCACATGTAATTGCTCCTCCAGTGTTCTTCTAGAATAATGCTACTGCCCATCTTTTCCCTTATCATAAATAATTCCTCATAGACTAATCAACTCCAGGACTGCAACCTGCTCCTTATTGGCATTCCCCTTAAGTTCCATGTCTTCATCTATAAAGCACTGAAAGCTACTGCACCAATATACTTAGAATCACTTATCTGAAATTGCTTCCTTTGTTCTTCCAACGATATAAGACACAATTGTCCTCTTGTAACCACCTCACTACCACCCCTACAAGACTTTGCTTGCAAAGCTCCCCACCTTTGGACCCCATTACCTCTCTTCATTAGATTGTCTTTAAAGGGATAGTAATACTTCAGTATTACAAATCCCTATATTAAAGCCCTAGTAAAAAAAAACGTATTGCCCCCAGTGTCATCTCTCAAACCTTTATGGTTTGAGAGATGAACGCTTCTAAAGTTGCCCTTTCCCTCCCCCTTCCCCATAGTCAGCATTTTAGCTGACTCAGGGAAATCCAGTCAGAGATCATCAGGCGGCTCTGCAGCAGAGCCGCAATCGCGTTAACTAAAAAAAAAACTTTCACACTTAGAAGACCATTTCAGTGAAGGTTTTTTTTTTTTAGTTAACGCGATCAGGCTGTGCTGGAGAGCCGCCTGAAAGTCGTACGACTCTGTTCCCTGCAGTCAGCTAAAATGCTGACTACAGCGAAGGTGGAGGGAGAGGGCAACTTTAGAAGCTTTCATCTCTCAAACCATAAAGGTTTGAGAGATGACACTGGGGGCAATATGTTTTTTTTTACTAGGGCTTTAATATAGGGATTTGTAATACTGAAGTATTACTATCCCTTTAATGCTTCAGCCCTTTTCAAATACTATTTAATAACATATTCAGGTCATTATGTTGTAAAAGGACACTTCACAAGACACATGAGTAAATTTAAGTTTTTATTTAAAAACAAGAACACACAAAGTAGCTTAACCCTTTGGGTCCCAGAGGGGTATCAAATCCATTGTGAAGCAATGTATTGGATACTCTATTAGCACTCAAAGGGTTAAAGGGCCACTAATACCTAAACATTATATGAGGTTATAAACATATAAATACTTGGGGGGAGATAAAGAGGTGATAAAGTGGAGATGACTTCTCCAGTGATATCACTTCTCCAGTTTCTATGTTATTCTATCGAACTTATTTACTAAGATCTACAAAGTTGAAGAAATCTTAGTGCATTGGCTCCATAGAATAACATAGGAATTGGAGAAGTGATAAACTGGAGAAGTCATATCCACTTTACCAACTCTTCATCACTGCTTAGTGAATCTGCCCCCTTGTATTCCATGTTAAAGGGTTAGTAATGTCTTGTATTAATAAACAGGAATATTGTAGATATTCAAAAAATAAATCCATTGATGCCAGTCTCTTGAGATGATAAAATCTCCCCCCTTCCCTTTTCCTGGTCCCGGGACAGTCAGACGGCTCTTCAGCAGAGCAGAAACACTGCAATCTAAAAAGACATATTTAATTGGAACAGTCTACAAAGTTTGCCTGATTTCCAAGTACACTTAGTCGACCGTTCCAATGAAGTATTTCTCTTTGGATTGCGGTATTTCGACTCTGCTGAAGAGTCACCTGACTGTCCTGGGACCAGGATCTCCTTCTGCCAGCTAGAGGCTGACGTCAGTGAAAGGGGGGGGGGGGGGACTTTATCACCGTATGTCTCTCAAACTATAAAGGTTTGAGAGATTGGCCTGGCATCAATGGATTTATATCTACAATATTACTATTTATTAATACAAGACATTACTAACCCTTTAATGTCTGTAAAAATGATCTACTTCTTTTCTGAGGATTAAAATCTACTCTTACATATGCTCTGTGGGGGATCCCATTATTGCTTTTTTCCAGTACTCCCATTACCATAGCAATCTTGATAGGGTATCTAAGAAGTGATTGTACAGCATTGCCTTTAAATAGACTAAGATAATGTATCAGCCTTTCTAAGTAGAAGAATAGTGGGTGCTGTCTCAATACATTGACAGTATTATCTCTGCTCAATTAACCAACATTTATATATAGTATACACTGCAAATAATATTTAACATTATATAAACCAATTTCCTTTTTATGTGTTAGTGTTCCGCAGATTCAGTAAAAGTGAAACATGAGCACTGTTCTTTTCAAGAGAGCACAAACCCTGTTTCATTGATTGGTAACAGTTCTGAATACAGGCTTAGTCTTTTAGCAAGGAATCCAGCTCTTCCACACTCCTGCTACTTGGGAAGAACTGGTAGTCATTGTCACCTAGACAGCACAGTAGACCTTTCTAGAGGCGACAATTAATTGTTAACTTCTAAAAACTTGAAGCAAGGTAGCCCGTGTTAGCACAGGGACAGATAGTTTTAGTCCTTCACCTCTCTTTTAGAATTCAACTATCACTTCTCCAAATCCTGTTATTCTGTGGAGCCTATGCAGTAAGGTTTCTCCAACTTTGGAGATCTTAGTGCAGTGGTTCTCAATCTTTTTTTGTTCGGGGCGCCCCTAACACATAATCTAGAACATTCGAGGCACCCCTAACATTTAATGTACTTTATCAAGGGCATAATGATGGCTACAGTCCATAAATATACAGTTATTATTAGGTCTTACAATCATAATAACAAAACTGAACATATTGTGCTTAACAACTTCTATAAATCTTTATTTAAAAGTCCATTTTTGTCAGTCTTCATAGAAACATGGGGCACCCTAAGTTGATGTCCGTGGTACACCAAAGTGCCACGGCACCCTGGTTGAGAATCACTGTCTTAGTGAATAGGCTCCATAGAATAACATAAGAATTGAGAAGTGATAAACTGGAGAAGTCATCTTACTTTGTCACCTCTTTATCACCGCTTATTGAATCTCTGCCAATGTCTTCTCTTTATCCTCTCTTAATGAGCCACGGTTCACTTTTGAAAGGTCACATGCGAAAGAGAGCACATTACTTATACAGGCAACTGGTGATTCGCTTCCGGTTGAGACTTAAAAAATATACTGATAGCACTTGGTCAGTGAAAATCCCGTTGTTGTGAGATAATTATTATAATAGCCTGTTCCTAACGCTGCGGAAGGAGGCTGCCCTGGCAGAAAGGTAAGAAAAAACAAAATGTTAAGCGAATCACCTTCCATTTTTTGAGCTTTAATTTTATTTTCTTACCTTTCTGCCAGGGCAGCCTCCTTCTATTTTTCAGCCACAAGTATGTGTTGGAAACCATTTTTCCAATACATACCGGTAGTTTTCACCATGTGTTTGGGACTCTGCTCCTCCTTTTCATGGCGCAGGATTTTCACCATGAAAAATGTAGACCCGAACATGTGGTGAAGCCACCAAATAGAACTGGATAGCAAAGTCTACTTTTTTATGTGATGTCCAATGGATGCAAATTTTGCACCCGTTGGACATTTTTGTGCAGCTTTTGTTTTTGATAGCACAGTTTATAGAAGTGTAAACTGTGGTGCCAAAACCACCACCGCTGTTTTAAAAAATTATGGGCTAACAGATTTGAGCCCTTGGAGTGGTGTCCTACCCAGGGTGCAGTCTCTTTTAGCCCACTAATGAATTTCACAGAGAGGAAATATCCTAAAGCATATCATACTGCTCCTTCCAAAACAGCGGTCCAGCCACAAAATGTCAGCCACCTGCTCTCTGAACAAGAGAAACAGAGGTTTGTGGCTCTTCAGCAGAGCTCAAATACCGCAATGTAAAAATAAATGCTTCATTGGAACAGTCTACAAAGTGTGTTTGCAAAAAAGGCACACTTTGTAGACTGTTCCAATGAAGTATTTCTTTTTACATTGCTTTATTTTGCCTCTGCTGAAGAGCCACCTCGAGTCAACCGACTCGAATCTCCTGCTGTCAGCTTTACAGTTGATATCTATGAAAGGGAGGGAGGGGGGAACTTTAGCATTGTATAGCTCTCAAATCCAATCATCACCCTAGCTTCTCCTTGCTAACCCACTTCTTCTCATCAAGCTCCCTACTTGACTCTTTTCAATCCATTTTCTGAGCTCTCCACTCCACATAGACACACTAACTAAGGTGGATAATAACTTACCAAGTCTAAATGTCATGATTCTTCTCCTAGATCTGCCTGCTGACAAAACTGATCACCCTTTCCTCCTACAGATTCTTCGCTCTAATGATTTCTAGGACACTTCCCTTGCATGGCTTTCCTCACATGTAATTGCTCCTCCAGTGTTCTTCTAGAATAATGCTACTGCCCATCTTTTCCCTTATCATAAATAATTCCTCATAGACTAATCAACTCCAGGACTGCAACCTGCTCCTTATTGGCATTCCCCTTAAGTTCCATGTCTTCATCTATAAAGCACTGAAAGCTACTGCACCAATATACTTAGAATCACTTATCTGAAATTGCTTCCTTTGTTCTTCCAACGATATAAGACACAATTGTCCTCTTGTAACCACCTCACTACCACCCCTACAAGACTTTGCTTGCAAAGCTCCCCACCTTTGGACCCCATTACCTCTCTTCATTAGATTGTCTTTAAAGGGATAGTAATACTTCAGTATTACAAATCCCTATATTAAAGCCCTAGTAAAAAAAAATGTATTGCCCCCAGTGTCATCTCTCAAACCTTTATGGTTTGAGAGATGAACGCTTCTAAAGTTGCCCTTTCCCTCCCCCTTCCCCGTAGTCAGCATTTTAGCTGACTCACGGAAATCCAGTCAGAGATCATCAGGCGGCTCTGCAGCAGAGCCGCAATCGCGTTAACTAAAAAAAAAACTTTCACACTTAGAAGACCATTTCAGTGAAGGTTTTTTTTTTAGTTAACGTGATCAGGCTGTGCTGGAGAGCCGCCTGAAAGTCGTACGACTCTGTTCCCTGCAGTCAGCTAAAATACTGACTACAGCGAAGGGGGAGGGAGAGGGCAACTTTAGAAGCTTTCATCTCTCAAACCATAAAGGTTTGAGAGATGACACTGGGGGCAATATGTTTTTTTTTACTAGGGCTTTAATATAGGGATTTGTAATACGTAAGTATTACTATCCCTTTAATGCTTCACCCCTTTTCAAATACTATTTATTATGTTGTAAAAGGACACTTCACAAGACACATGAGTAAATTTAAGTTTTTATTTAAAAACAAGAACACACAAAGTAGCTTAACCCTTTGGGTCCCAGAGGGGTATCAAATCCATTGTGAAGCAATGTATTGGATACTCTATTAGCACTCAAAGGGTTAAAGGGCCACTAATACCTAAACATTATATGAGGTTACAAACATATAAATACTTGGGGGAAGATAAAGAGGTGATAAAGTGGAGATGACTTCTCCAGTGATATCACTTCTCCAGTTTCTATGTTATTCTATCGAGCTTATTTACTAAGATCTACAAAGTTGAAGAAATCTTAGTGCATTGGCTCCATAGAATAACATAGGAATTGGAGAAGTGATAAACTGTAGAAGTCATCTCCACTTTACCAACTCTTCATCACTGCTTAGTGAATCTGCCCCCTTGTATTCCATGTTAAAGGGTTAGTAATGTCTTATATTAATAAACAGGAATATTGTAGATATTCTAAAAATAAATCCATTGATGCCAGTCTCTTGAGAGATATACAATGATAAAGTCCCCCCCACTTCCCTTTTCCTGGTCCCGGGACAGTCAGACGGCTCTTCAGAAGAGCAGAAACACTGCAATCTAAAAAGACATATTTAATTGGAACAGTCTACAAAGTTTGCCTGATTTCCAAGTACACTTAGTCGACCGTTCCAATGAAGTATTTCTTTTTGGATTGCGGTATTTCGGCTCTGCTGAAGAGTCGCCTGACTGTCCTGGGACCAGGATCTTCTTCTGCCAGCTAGAGGCTGACATCAGTGAAGGGGGGGGGGACTTTATCACCATATGTCTCTCAAACTATAAAGGTTTGAGAGATTGGCCTGGCATCAATGGATTTATATCTACAATATTACTATTTATTAATACAAGACATTACTAACCCTTTAATGTCTGTAAAAACGATCTACTTCTTTTCTGAGGATTAAAATCTACTCTTACATATGCTCTGTGGGGGATCCCATTATTGCTTTTTTCCAGTACTCCCATTACCATAGCAATCTTGATAGGTTATCTAAGAAGTGATTGTACAGCATTGCCTTTAAATAGACTAAGATAATGTATCAGCCTTTCTAAGTAGAAGAATAGTGGGTGCTGTCTCAATACATTGACAGTATTATCTCTGCTCAATTAACCAACATTTATATATAGTATACACTGCAAATAATATTTAACATTATATAAACCAATTTCCTTTTTATGTGTTAGTGTTCCTGCAGATTCAGTAAAAGTGAAACATGAGCACTGTTCTTTTCAAGAGAGCACAAACCCTGTTTCATTGATTGGTAACAGTTCTGAATACACGCTTAGTCTTTTAGCAAGTAATCCAGCTCTTCCACACTCCTGCTACTTGGGAAGAACTGGTAGTCATTGTCACCTAGACAGCACAGTAGACCTTTCTAGAGGCAACAATTAATTGTTAACTTCTAAAAACTTGAAGCAAGGTAGCCTGTGTTAGCACAGGGACAGATAGTTTTAGTCCTTCACCTCTCTTTTAGAATTCAACTATCACTTCTCCAAATCCTGTTATTCTGTGGAGCCTATGCACTAAGCTTTCTCCAACTTTGGAGACCTTAGTGCAGTGGTTCTCAATCTTTTTTTGTTCGGGGCACCCCTAACACATAATCTAGAACATTCGAGGCACCCCTAACATTTAATGTACTTTATCAAGGGCATAATGATGGGTACAGTACATAAATGTACAGTTATTATTAGGTCTTACAATCTTAATAACAAAACTAAACATATTGTGCTTAACAACTTCTATAAATCTTTATTTAAAAGTCCATTTTTGTCAGTCTTCATAGAAACATGGGGCACCCTAAGTTGATGTCCGTGGTACACCAAAGTGCCACGGCACCCTGGTTGAGAATCACTGTCTTAGTGAATAGGCTCCATAGAATAACATAAGAATTGAGAAGTGATAAACTGGAGAAGTCATCTTACTTTTTCACCTCTTTATCACTGCTTATTGAATCTCTGCCAATGTCTTCTCTTTATCCTCTCTTAATGAGCCACGGTTCACTATTGAAAGGTCGCATGCGAAAGAGAGCACATTACTTATACACGCAACCGGTGATTCGCTTCCGGTTGAGCCTCAAAAAATATACTGATAGCACTTGGTCAGTGAACATCCCGTTGTTGTGAGATAATTATTATAATAGCCTGTTCCTAACGCTGCGGAAGGAGGCTGCCCTGGCAGAAAGGTAAGAAAAAACAAAATGTTAAGCGAATCACCTTCCATTTTTTGAGCTTTAATTTTATTTTCTTACCTTTCTGCCAGGGCAGCCTCCTTCCACAGCGATAGGAATAGGCTATTATAATAATTATCTCACAACAAAGGGATTTTCACTGACCAAGTGTTATCAGTATATTTTTTAAGGCAGAAACGGAAGCGAATCACCTGCTGCCTGTATATGTAATGTGCGCGACCATTGACTATGCAACATGACAATCTCGCGCTTTCATGCACTGCAAGATTGTCATGTCGCTATTTTAATCCAGGTAACATGGTTAAAGACTGAAATGGTCGCACACTCTTTTGTGAGCAACCTTTCAAAAGAATACCATGAGCCACAGGTGCACAATAACCTGCTCTGCTAGTACAGGGAAGAATTGTTGGTCTTCACAGCAGTTTAACCATACATGCATAGTTACACATGATAGGACTCTCCATGTTACACATGGGCTCAGATACAAATGAATCACTTGCTTGAGGCAGCTCTGCTGCTGCTGCTCCTTCCACCTTTTCCCCAAGAAAACTTTCTCAGTGGATAAACTTCCGGAACCCTCTGTATTCTATGTTACTTTTTTCTCAATTGTTCTAATTTTGCTTTTGTGTTTATATACCCCTATACTGCTAGACTATAAGCTCTTCTGGGCAGAGATCCCATTATCATTTGTTTTTTTGTCTGTCACAGTTATTTTAAATAGTTTTACTGTCTTTATTGCTTGCCGCCCATTTGCCCAGAATTGCAGAATATCCTGGTTCTCAATAAATAAATTATATGAATATAAATATTCACGGGCTAGTTGTAAAAGTCTCCACCCATTGATTCAACTTCAACTTAAATTATACAAAGTTTTTTTTTAAGGTTTGAGGGAGCAATTGTTGTTTTTACCCCCATCTTCCAGCTGTGTCTTACACTAGAGATCCCTGAACAAAAGTAAGTATTGCAAAGGAAAATTGCTTCTCACAAGCTACTATAAATAGTGCATACAATTTCATATATCTCAAAGGAGCAGGAATGTTTCATAATGAAAAAATATATTTAAAATTTTAACAATACATTATGGCATGTGCACATTAAAGCCTTGCTCACACCAGCAATAATCAGTTTGGCAACAGCATTTCCTAATTAGCTGGGTCAGCTTGTGATTCGATCATTGCAAAGATCGCCATGAGTGGATCACCCTTTTGAACAGCCTATATGGCTTTTCCATAGGATGCTGTATAGTCTTTCATCACTGCAACTCCCTGATAACCGTTGTTAGTTGCAGAGGAGTTCTATCAAGCTACTTTTATGTTGCCTATCACCATCATATTGGTGCCTTGATGGTGAAATTTAACAGCATCATAGGGTGCAAACCTATTTTGGTATCACTATGTATGACAACTGTGATATTGATGCACTTGCATGTGAAGAAGACCTTAATGATAATCCACATGTATGAAGGAAGACGGTATTTATACCACTTCTTTACCACCAAATAAGTATGACAGAAATTAGATATTAGACTCTGTTCACATGGGCGGCAATATCACTGTGTTTGAAAGAAAAAAAACAAAATTGGTATAATTATTCCTTATGGTGCTTAGGGTGACCACATTGCTAATCTGCCATTCCAGGACATGTGGTCAACATTGCTGATCTGCCATTCCAGGACATGTGGTAACCCTAAATACTATTACATTTTTAAAGAACTTGAATTATTGCATTTTTGTCAGGCTGTGATTGTACCTATATATACTGTTATTGCTAGTTTTAAATTGCAATTTTGCCTTTTTTGGTCACTTACTCTGTCTTACTGTCTCAGATTCTAAGAAATGTAGTGGAACAGGAGTCAGCACCAGCAGGACTGGAACTCGCTCACTGGCACTGCACTGGAGTTTGGACTGGACTGGAGATGTTGTGAGTTACACACTGCCTCCTGTGACAGACACTCACATTCTTAAGTTATCCATGAATTCGTTGCAACGCCGGCGTACTGCCGCCATCCACGCTATCTCACACGAACCAGGCAGCCAGCCAGCCAATGAGGACCATTGACCAAGTAAATGCTTTTCTTTCATTGGCTAGTGGTGGTGCCTTTTGCTATAAGGAGGCTGTGAGATGTAAGTGTCACTGATGGTGAGCGAGCTGCAGAGCAGGAAAAGAGTGGAAAGGAAATTGCATAGGGATGAGTGGCAGAGATTTTGAGTGCTGGCTTTGTTGCTTCATTCCAGGACTGTTTAATGTCCCTGTAGGGGGTGACCCGGGATGCGGGACACAGACCTCAATTAAGGGACAGTCCTGGGATTTCCGGAACACGTGGTCACCGTAATGGTGCTGTTCACACAAGAAATAATTTTTTGCATTTGATTCACCAGAATTCAGCAAATTGCAGTGTGGATGCATTCAGTGCAGAGTGAATGCAAGTAGCCTATGGGACGGTTGTGCAGATATTTCACATAATAGACAATGGAGATTGCAGTGCTTTTTGCAAACCCCAATGACTGATAAACCCATGTGGGCATTAACAGGCCCCTGTCATGCCCTCCATGAAAGAAGATCACCAGGGGAATGCAGGAGCTTGATGCTCTTATCACTGTCTTGTATTTTTGAGTTGTTATTATTACTGTTCCTGTAAAACACTGTGTACATGTATTACTCTATATAAGTAATTTGTACTGCAGCTCTATAAGCATACTTGGGAACTTTTGAAACAGGGATACCCGGAGGGTAACCCTGTCAGTGACAACCTGGGAGGAAAATGACGCGATTTGCGTCATAAAAGGGGCAGGGCTTAGTCGCGGAGGGGGGGCTGGACAAAAAAAAACCTGCAAAATGTCTCTAAGAGGGCGGGGAGTGGGAGGAACCGGGCGGGACTGAGCACAAGTGGGCAGAATTTCTATTTAAACTCTGCCCACCCGGTAATCCACACATTGCCCCGGAGACCCGGTAATTCAGTCTGAAATCCGGAGTCTCAGGGGCAAAACCGGAGAGTTCCCAGGTATGTCTATAAGCCACAGAGTAGATCTGGCTAGCATGCTTAATGCCCCTTGCATTGAGCTTGAAAAGCAGATAAGCTGTACCTAGCCATGTTTCCCTGCAACATGCACTGAGATCTCCAGATATAATGTTATCAAACTCATGTTTTCCTCATGTGCATGAAGTACTGCTCTAAAGTTGCGTGTGTGAACTAGCACTTAAACATATTAAGACCCTTTTCTTCCAGTATTTCTCCTTTAATTGACTCAGTGCGAAACTGGCAATCAATTATGGGCAGAACGCTGTTCGAAATGAACAAACAATACTTTGGTGTTTTAAAAGAGGTAAAACATTGTTCACAAGCTCTTCACAGCTCCTTGAATAAAACAGCAGGATGTGCAATGGCTGGGTGATCCGAGCAGCCGCTGGGAGAAAATGTTTGTATGACATTGCTGCTGCTGCTGTTACTGCCATATTAGGGAAACAGGCAATTCAACTTAACCTTCAAATTGCTAGAGCGATTTTATTGCGATGTGCTGCATACCGCTCTATCACTTAAAGTGTTAAGATAAGAGTAGAGTTAATACAGACAATAAGGTGAGAGTTGAAAGAAAAAAGAAACCGAGAGGAAGAACTGATTTAAAAGTAAAGACTGCAAGTACGTGGAATCTGTCCATATAATGTTATTCAGAGAGTAGAGTGAAAATTCAGTAACAAAGGTGCAAGGTAAGTTTAAAGGGATAGTAATACTTAAAGGGATAGTAATACTTAAAATGTAAAAAAATATATGTTGTAGGGTTTATCCCCCTGAGTAAAACAAGGGTACTCCCACTGCTGAGAGATATTTTATTAAAACATTATAACTACTCAAACTTGAATTTTTAAGGTGCAATATCACAGTGGCCTGAAAATTTACAGTAGCGTTGTTGCTACACCATCCTATGGAGATTTATGGTCTACGGACCAGATCGGTCCATAGAATGGTGTAGCAACAGTGCCACTGTAAATTTTCAGGCCGCTGTGATATTGTACCTAAAAAATTCAAGTTTGAGCTGTTATAATTGTTTAATAAAATATCTCTCAGCCGTGGGAGTACCCTTCTTTTACTCAGGGGGATAAACCCTACAACATATATTTTTTTACATTTTAAGTATTACTATCCCTTTAAAATGTAAAATAATATATGTTGTAGGGTTTACCCCCTGAGTAAACCAAGAGTACTCCCACTGCTGAGAGATATTTTATTAAAAAATGATAACAGCTCAAACTTGAATTTTTTAGGTGCAATATCACAGTGGCCTGAAAATGTACAGTGGTGCTGTTGCTACACTATCCTATGGAGATTTATGGTCTACAAACCAGAGCAGTCCATAGGATGGTGTAGCAACAGCGCCACTGTAAATTTTCACGCCTTTGTGATATTGCACCTTAAAAATTCAAGTTTGAACTGTTGTAATTTTTTAATAAAATATCTCTCAGCCTTGGGAGTACCCTTGTTTTACTCAGGGGGATAAACCCTACAACATATTTTTTTACATTTTAAGTATTACTATCCCTTTAACCCCTTAAGGACCGGACGTTATGGGACATTTCCGTCCCATAACGTCCGCATAGGGGCACTTTGACGAGCCGGTACACGTGACCTGTCACGTGTATCGGCGCGTCACTATGGGGCTTGAAAGAGATCGCTCCGATCTTGGAGCGGTCTATTTCATGCCCTATTTTTACTTACAGCGCTCCCGGTAGAGCGCTGTAAGTAAAAAGTACGTGACGTACCAGGACCGTCAAGGGTCTTTCGAGCAAATTTACCCTTGACGGTCCTGGTACGTCAAGGGTCCCTAAGGGGTTAAGGGTACTTGATACCCTATGCCAGGGATAGCCAGCCCTGACCCTGAAGAGCTACCTCCAGTGCATGTTTTCATCTTACCCCTGAATGAGAACAGATGGAACAGTTAAAGTAAATGAGGCACAAATTAGTCCACCTGCGCTTCAGCTGGGATATCCTGAAAACATGCACTGTTGGTAGCTCTTGAAGACCAGGGTTGGCTATTCCTTCCCTAGGGCAGTGGTTCTCAAGCTTTTTTTGCTCAAGGCACACCTAACATTCATTCTGGCATTTTCGGGGCACCCCTATTATGTTATGTCTTTTGTCAAGGGTGTAATGAAGGTTACAAATACATAAATATAGAGTTATTGTTAGACCTCATAACTAAAATAAACATATTGTGCATTGTAATATCCTTAAATATACAGTTAGAAGTGTACATTCACATTTTTGTCAAAGAATTATAGATATAATAGGGCACCCTAAGTGGATATCCGTAGCACATCAAAGTGCCACGGCACCCTGGTTGAGAAACACTGCCCTAGGGTAATGTGACTAGACCTCTATCAGGATATTTATAACAGGATTAACACTGCATGATTGTATTGATTCCCATGCTGACCTAAATAATTACCTTTTTCAAAGTCATCATCATTGAAATAGAGGTCTGATCACCATTCCCTAGGGCAATGGTAGTCAATCTATGGACCTCCAGCTGTTGTAGACTTCAACTACACATCATCACCAACCTGCAAACAGTCTGCCCCTCAGTAAGACCATGTTGACTCCAACCTAATTCTGCTGTCCTATGCCTCCTAAATTATCTAATGGGTATGCCGGTCCTCAAATGCTGATTTACAAAGAAGAATGGAGCAATCCTGGTGCAAACCAGCTTGGGACACCATGGAGAATAGATAACGTTTCCCCAAATTCCCATTGAGTATAATTGGGCTTATAACTTCAAGGGATTAAATCTGCATTTAAATCAATGGGGTATTGTATGTATCACCCAGTTCTACGTAAATCAGTCTATGTATGTATGTATATATGACAAGGAGGGGCAGGATGAAGGTGTGGGGATGGACCTTTGTCTACAATTACAATTTTAATTGACAATTACAAAAACAGATCAGTGGAAATAACTTAGACCTCTGCATTTTAGGAACAGAAGAGAGCAGAGATTGTAGTCCCTATTTAACAAGGGTGGGGGTGGAAGGATTCACAGTTTACATGCAAGAAAAAAGGCTTAAGCAAAAAATTTTTAAAAAAATTTCATTCACATATATTTTGCATATTTGTTCATATCTCTGCTAAGCATAAGCCCATTATAGTCTATGGGCTATAACCTAGCTATTTGAACTAAATGGTGCTTTTTTCACACTGAACAATTATGCCTTTTTCCCCACTTTTTCTGCTAACCAATATGTGTCACAGCTTAATAAATATGAGAATTATACTAGATATATTCTGTGTGTAGATCAGCAAAACATGCAGTTTATCTAATTTTGGAGCTCAGTAAATCCAGGCCTTCTATTGTGAATTCTTCACACTTGGGAAATCAATAAAGCTTTTAAACATCAAATACAACATGCTTTGTTACAATGCAATGAAAAATTATCTTGTCACAAATCTGACTGCTTCCTTCAGTGGCTTATGCACACTCTAAATTCCTCACAGCAGATGGGCTGGGTTTTGTAACCCGCAAGCACTAATATTTACTATGAAAAAGTCTAGATTTCTGAGATGAATTTAAGGAATACTAATGCCCAAGAACTAAATAGGGTTTAAAATACTATGTATTTCTAGCTAACAACTATAAAATGAGTTATTTTAAGTTAAATCACTAAAATCTAATCCTCAACTTGAATCTGAATGCATGTGTAGATAGTTTAAAATGAGACACAAGATAATACAGTTAATTTATTGAGCAAATTGCCCACAGAACTATCACATTTTTACACACCTATCAAGATTGTTCTGGTAATGGGCATGAGGGAGCCCTGAAAAAAGCAGAATGGCTTTTCCCACAGGGCATATGGGAGACTAGGTTTTAGGCCTCAGGAAAAGAGATTTTTTTTACAGATGTCAGCAAGGAGTACAGGGTACTTAAATGTATATAATTCCAGATGATTTTTAGATGTTAGTGTTCCTTTAAAACAGAATTGTGCCACATTAACCCTTTGAGGATAGAAAATCTAAGTGGTAGAGTGGAAGTAGCTAATGTACTAAGTAGAAATGGATCAATTCAACAGCAAACCAACTGCATCATAGTTGAGGAATAATCATTCCCCAAATGCCCATTGACTTAAATGGGGTTTTTTCTTACATCTAATATGGAACCCAGGGACAATGGGACGAGTCCCTCCTTCAGGCGAGCAGGTGACATCACAAAAGACAGACTCTATCCAATTCCAACAAGTCAACCCCCTGGCTATCAAGTTCCAGATTGATGTGTCCTGCAAAGCAGAAAGGAGCGCTATGGCCATCCTCATAGTTTATTTAGGATTTTTATTGTTTTATTTTTAAACTAGTTTAAAAGCCTGTGTACACAGTGCCACCCAGCAGCCTTTGCTGGTGCCCGGAGCGTCTCTGCGAGCTGCAGTCATGCGCAGTACAGACTGCCCGAACGTGCCACGGTTGATACGGTGCTGGGAGCTCAGAATTTGGACCGGATTCCTCTCTGCGCACCTTCCTGGGACAGCTTGCAGAGAGGACTGTGGTCCGAATTCAGTGGACCCCGCTCCGTATCAGCCGCGGAGCATTCAGGCAGTCTGTACTGTGCATGACTGTAGTGCAGGCAGTCTCTACTGCGCATGACGGCTTCTGACAAACATCCTAGCAAAGTATTATATAGGATATGGGGCTGTATTGTCCCCCATTAGGTGGGTTACCATCACCAGTTCACAGGTGACAAGTCTGTTCCCTATGGCTAAGTCTCCTAGAGATTCTGCCCTTTCTCTATGATAGGAGCCTGAAAACAGTAAATTGGTGAGTAACCCTTTGAGTGCCTTGGTCCACTGTATGTCCCCGGCTGAGCTATTTATACACTCTGTATGTCCCTGTTAGACTGTGCACTGTTTCATAGGTGTTATTTTCTTCATTGGGTCTGGGAGTATAGATGCCTGCAGTGTATGTTGGTAGTTGCTATTCTGCATTGTAGGTTCATTGTGGGAGTAATACTGGTTTTGGGTACATATGGGCCTTATTTCCTCTCCACTACTACATTATTATGCTTTCTTTCACTCCTCCGGTGTCCCCAGGGGTTTGGGGATTTTTTATCGCCTTTTAAATTTAGTCCGATTTTAATACTAAGGACCTTGAACTGGAGAACGACCATGGCCATCTCTGCTCTATTGACTTATATGGGAAAAACTTATTTGTGACATATCTCTGTCAACCATTTGGGCTACAACGGTCAGAGAGGGCTCTTTGTTTTTGTCTCTTCATACTCTATATCAGGGGTCATTTTTGAATGTCCATTGAGCATGCTGTGGTCTGTGGCTTGAGAGCCACACATTGCTAGGCAATAAGCAAGGGAGAAGACTATAGTTACCATAATCCCATGGTTCTCGGGCATTTTTTTCAATCAGATGGCACACTTACTGGTGGCCATCTTACCTCTGCCTTGCTTTTCCTGTGCAGAGGCTGACTCACCTGCTCTTTTCTCCAGTTTAACCCTATGCGTATAGGATAAGTATTCTTTTAGGTCTATCTGGGGGCTTTGCTTTAAACTGGGGATAGTTTAAACTAGTTATATCTAGTTTTAGACACTCTCTCCTGGGCATGTCTGACCGTAAGGGGCATATTGGGGAAATCCAGGACTAAGGATTCAGGGATTTCCCTTACTCCCCTCACCCACTGTTTCTCATGCCATACTGGGCTTCCTAGGGAATATTCTGGTTCTCTTTGCCTTCATGTACTTCAGCCCCTACCACTCCACTGGGGCCCTCTAGCACTGACCAAGCACCAGCTTGGGTTAAAACTCTGCTATTTTCCTTCATTTACATTCCTGGAAACCTTTGCCCACTTTTAATCAGGTTGGATCTGTGTTTATGGTCACACTCAGGTTATTAGGGTATTCTCTGAGGGTTTGGGACTTAGAGGATTATGAAGATATGAACTCTTCCCTCTCCTATGAGGCTGACCCTCCTTGCTGTTGAAGAGCTCATTAAAGCAGTGTTGGAGACCCTTCAGGTATTTGAGGCTGCAGATAGGGGGTCTAACTCTCTGTACATTTTCCAGAGGCACAATAAAGACCCTGCCCGTGATTGCTGCTTTACTATGTCTGTCACCTGTTGGGGGCTCCCATTGGCTGTGCGCCTTTGGCCCGCCTCATATTGCCTATTTAAACTTAGCCTGGGCACCCTTTAGTTGCCCTTTCGCGGTGTCTCTGAGTGTTTCGTTTCCACCATGCTACAGAAAGCTTCACTGGCCATTCTGCTGCTCCTGAGTACCTGTGTTCCTGAGTTCGTGCTGTTCCAGTGTTGCGGCCTGCTGTGCTGGTTCCAGTCCTGTTCTGGTTGAGTCTCCTGTAGTGCTGCTTCCTGCCACTGATCTCCGTTACCATTCCTGATCCGGTTGGACGACGACGCTGTTCCTGTTGTTCCTGAGTCTGTTTCCTCAGCGGTGGCAACATTGTTCATCGGTCGCGTGGCGACATTCCAGTCAGTTGGTTCCAGTGTGCGGGCGCTGGTTTGCCTCACTGTCTCATGACACCAAGCCTTTGGTACTCTGTTGGTTCCCAACGTGCAGACGTTGGTTCGCTCCAAAGCCTTGCGGCTGTATTATACAATCCTTTGTTGGTTCCCAGCGTGTGGACGCTGGTTCGCTCCAAAGCCTTGTGGCTGTATTATACAGTCCTCTGTTGGTTCCCAGCGTGCGGACGCTGGTTTGCTCCAAAGCCTTGCGGCTGTATTATACAAAACTCTGTTGGTTCCCAGCTCCAAAGACCTGTGGCTGTATTATACAAAACTCTGTTGGTTCCCAGCGTGCAGACGCTGGTTCGCTCCAAAGCCCTGCGGCTGTATTATACAAAACTCTGTTGGTTCCCAGCGTGCGGACCCTGGTTCGCTCCAAAGCCTTGCGGCTGTATTATACAAAACTCTGTTGGTTCCCAGCGTGCAGACGCTGGTTCGCTCCAAAGCCTTGCGGCTGTATTATACAAAACTCTGTTGGTTCCCAGCGTGCGGACGCTGGTTCGCTCCAAAGCCTTGCGGCTGTACTATATAAAACTCTGTTGGTTCCCAGCGTGCGGACGCTGGTTTGCTCCAAAGCCTTGCGGCTGTACTATATAAAACTTTGTTGGTTCCCAGCGTGCGGACGCTGGTTTGCTCCTGACCTTGTGGCTCGCTACTTTCATATTGTTGGTACCTAGAGTGCCTTCCAGTCTAGACTGCTGTTATTCCATTCATACCCTATCTTGGGGTAATATTGATTTGCAGTATTGGACTCACTATTATTTACAACTTTCACTGTCATTACCTTCTGACAGTATTAGGGCCACTTGGGTTGACACCTCTTCCTTTAGGTTGCCCTGCCCGGTATGTTGGTAAGGCTGGTAGAGCCTATTGCATTTCCATTTATTGGCTGCCTTACCCGGTATTGGCAGGGTCGGTAGAACCTAGTCCATTGTGATCCTTCAGACTGCCTTGCCCAGTATATTGGCAGGGTCGGTAGAGTCTATTTCGTTGGGTATCCGTTAGGCTGCCCTGCACGGTATACTGGCAGTGCCGGTAGAACCTGTATCACCCTCTTTATTGTCTGGCTGCCTTGCCCGGTATATTGGCAAGGCCGGTAGAGCCATCTTTCCATTGCGTTCCCAGGCTGCCCTGCTCGGTATATTGGCAAGGGCCGGTAGAGTCTGATTCCATATTACCATTCTACTTGCTATTTATGTGTTGTATGTACGTGTATGAAATCCAATGGTATTATTTTAAATTTTCTCAATAAAGTTGTGTTTTTACCTAACTTTTGTCTGAGAGTCGTAACAAACCGTGACACCAGTATTATCGCCAGAAGCTCTCGATCGCCAATCTGATAGTTGAACTCCACAGGGCTTACCTTCTTTGAGAAATACCCACATGGGTGCAACTTGCTGTCAGAAGTAGGACGTTGAGACAGGAGGGCGCCTACTCCTGTCTCAGATGCATCAACCTCAAGTATGAATGGAAGCTCGGGTTTCGGGTGTGCCAGAGTAGGTGCTGTGGCAAAAACAGCTTTTAGTGACTCATATGCCCTGATGGCTTCTGGTGGACCAGTGATTGGAGTTACCGTCTTTTTTGGTCATGTCGGTAAGGGGTTTTACAATAGAGGAAAGATTGCGGATAAATTTCCTATAGTAGTTCACAAACATGAGGAAACGTTGAAGGGAGCGGAGACCTACAGGTTGCGGCCACTCGAGAACAGCTGAGAGTTTTTCAGGGTCCATAGTGAAACCGAACTCTGAAATTATGTACCCCAAGAAGGTGACCTGTTTGCGGTGGAACTCACACTTTTATAATTTGCAAAACTGGTTATTTACTCTTAATCTTTGCAGGACTAGGTTTACATCTGTGTGATGGCTTTCCATGGAGGGGGAATGGATCAGAATGTCATCTAAGTATACCATCACGCACTGTTGGAGCATGTCCCGGAGGACATCATTCAAGAATTCTTGGAAAACCGCAGGAGCATTACGGGGTATTTGTAATGCCCGCTCCTGGTGTTAAATGCGGTTTTCCATTCATGGCCCTCCTTTTTCCATACCAGATTATACGCCCCTCGCAGGTCGAGCTTAGTGAATACCTTAGACCCTTTCAATCGATCAAATAGCTCAGTAACCAGTGGAACAGGGTAGGCGTTCTTAACCGTGACATGATTGAGCCCCCTGTAGTCAATACAGGGTCTCAGTTCTCCACTCTTTTTATTGACGAAGAAGAATCCAGCCCCGGCAGGAGAGGAGGACTTGCGGATGAATCCCCCGGGACAGAGAATCTGCAACATACTCCTCCATGGCCTTACTCTCCATGACAGAAAGAGGGTAGACTCGACCTCGAGGAGGTATGGCACCCGGTTGTAGTTCAATGGTACAATCATATGGGCAGTGGGGAGGGAGCTCACCAGCCTGGCCCTTATCGAATACATCACAGAACTCTTGTACTTGTCAGGCAGCAAAGAGACAGTGGATGTGGTTAGCATCCTCCCCACTTTTACTAGCATGTCCTGGAACAGTTGGATGATCATGCCATGACTTCAGCTCTTACCCAATCTACCGTGGAATTGTGTTTGCGCAACCATGGATAAGCCAGGATCACAGGATAGTGAGGAGAGTGGATCACCTGGAATTGTAAGGTTCTGTGATGGAGAGCCCCTACAGCCATAGACAAAGGAACGGTTTTGTGGGTGACTTGTGGTGGCTGTAGGGGTCTACCGTCAATCGCCTCAAGGGCAAGTGGAGTGGTACGGAGCTGCAATGGAATGGAGTGCTTCTGGATGAAGTCACTGTCAACAAAGAGGCCCGCTGCACCGGAGTCAATAAGTGCCTCTGAAGTAATGGAACTTTTGCCCCAAGAAAGCCCAACGGAGGCTAGTGGTTTATCAGTATGAATATCCGGGGATGCTGAGAAGCCACCTAAGGTCTGTCCCCTATAAGACCTTAGGTGCGGTCATCCCGGACGCGTAGGACAATTTCGCAGTAGATGCCCTGCCTTACCGCAGTAAAGGCACAGTTCCTCCCTCTTACTCAAGGCCTTTTCCGCAACTGAAAGGTGAGTGAACCCAATCTGCATGGGCTCCACATTGCCTGAGGTTTCGAGACTAAGAGGTGCGGGAGGAGAGGAAGGTACGGGTGGGAATAAAAGGAGTTAAACGGATGGGATGCCTCTGCAGGCGCTCCCTAAAGGAAGGTCTCTCACGAATTCTGGAGTCAATCAGAATACAATATGAGACTAGTTCCTCTAAATCACTGGGAAGGTCCCAGGCTGCAATCCCATCTTTAACTGTATCCGAAAGCCCATTAGAGAAAGCAGCCACTAAAGCCTCATTATTCCAACCAACCTCAGCTGCCAGTGAAAGAAATTCAATGACATAATCGGAAACCGTCCTAGTACCCTGCTGGATGGACATTAGGTGCTTGGCAGCCGAGGTGGAGCAGCCCAGTATATCAAATACCCTTTTAAAGGATGCCACAAACTCAGTGTAATTGTATACAATGGGTTTCTGCGTCTCCCAAAGGGGAGTAGCCCAAGCCAAGGCCCTGTCAGAGAGTAAGGAAATCACGAGAACCACCTTACTCCTGTCAGACAGGAAGGACTGTGGTACCATCTTCAGATAGATGCCAACCTGGTTTAGAAAACCTCTTCATTGGTTAGGGTCACCCCCATAACGCTGGGGAAGCGGGGCAGACCCTGCCCTACCTCTTGCAGCATCAGAATCACCATTAGCAGCCAGAGCGGGAACGGCAGCAGCTAGAGGGTCAGCCTGCGCTGAGGACCGCTGACGCTGTGGAACCAGATGCTCAATACGGAGCAACAAAGCCTGAAGGGCTGCAGCAAACTGGTCCATGCCCTGGTCTACCTGGTCCAGCCTGAAAAAAATATTCGGTAGACTGCCTGCATCTCCTGAGTTCATGGTCCTTGTGTATTGTTTAGGGACCAGTAACCAGACAGGACACAAAAATGTAAAATGCAATACACCTTTATTAGCGCAACAAAAACAGAAGCATGATCCAAGAGGATAAACCAAAAGACACGCCAGGGTCAGGAATCAAGACAGGAATTCAGTCGAGCCAGAGGCAGGAAACCAGAAGTCAGCAAAGTTTGGAACAAGCCAGTGGTCTGGAACACAACAAACAGGAAAGCAGGAAAAGTCCACAGCAGCCAGCAATAACAGGTCAGCAAACAAACACAAGGACAATGAGGAAGTGAGCCAAGCCGCTATAAATACCCTGAGAGGGTTGGCTGATAACAGTCAGGTGAGTAATCAGAGAGATCAGCTGATACAGCCAGAGCCAGAAACTCAGAAGACAGCAGCAGTGGATAGCAGAACACTAGATTACCTCAGACAGCAGAATCAATAGGCAGAATGGGAGCAGCTCAGCAAATCCTTGACAATCTCCCACTGCTGTTGCCCCCCCCCCCATCTTGCATTTGCAAAGAGCACTGCCCTTCCCCTTGTGAATACAGCAGGGCTTAAGGACCAGGCTGACAAGGGGTTTGACTCCTTGCTTAAGGCCAACTTTAAGGCCACTGGGGCAGCACTGAGGCCTATTTTCACCTCTGCCTGGGTCAACAGGGCTATTGCTGTGTGGGGAGAACAGCTATCTGAGCCTATGCATTCTCCCTCCCTAGGGAGGACATGCTGATTTTCATAGCCAACATTATGGAGATAATGCTTATATTACTGTTTGTTGCGGCCAGATTTTCTTGAAAACAGTCAGCCCTTTCTGTTTCCGCCCGCACCAAACCCCATGGTTCAAGATTTCGTCTGAGGACAAACCTTCTAAGAAGCCAATGGTATCCCTGCCTTTTCAGGGCAAGACCCTGTTTAGAGTCTTGTGAATCGGCTTTTAGAGCTTTGAAAAAGCAGATTTTCCAGCTGTGAAACGCGTTAGCGTTTAAAGACCTTTCTTTTATATTGTTCTTTTTTAAATACATTTTAAAGAAGTACAGCCTCCGCCTCATCTGTCCAAGAGAAGACTTCTAAGCACCTCCAAGAATACTGGAGACACCTGAACGGAGACAGGTTGAGTTCTCCATATGCTTGTTTGTCAGTTGTATCAGAGTCCTGACCATCCTAAAACATGAGCACAACATATTGTCTACTTAATCGTGTTGATTTTATTAAAAGTACTTCACCATTGGTGCCCCCTTTTTTTCTGTTTTTTATTTTTTGGTTTCTTTACCTATACCTCTCAAGAGTTTCTTCGTAAGTTCATCTCTGATATTCGCATCAATCAGGGCACTATTGTGCCTTCCTTTTGTCCTGACCCTTCATCTACTCATGAGAGGGATATCTGTCTACTGGATGCTGTGCTCTGCCTTAAGTATTATAAGCATAGCACCCAGCCCTGGGAATAAAGCTGCATCCAAGGTTAACATAGCCTCTTGGATCAAAGTAACCATATACCAAGAGTTTGTGATCAGAAAGAAGATTCTCACTTTCAAGAGCACAGCACATTCCAACACATCTGTTGGTGCTTTCTGAGCTTACGAGAACCAGTCTTTGGCTAAATAGCTGTGCAAAGTTGCAACTTGGTCCTCCTTGCACACATTCACCAAATACTACCATGTCAATGTCTTGACGTCTGCAGAGGCCAGTTTTGGCTGAAAGGTCCTTCAGGCAGTTTTGCCTGTTTAAGAGCCACTCTTTTTCTTTTTCATTCCACTGCCAATTTGTTATTTAGTAGTTTTGTGGTATGCTGTGCTAGTTAGGTGTCTGGTGACACCTACAGTTATGCAGATCCAGTTTGGCCCAAGGGAACATTGGTATCATGGGGGAAGGTTTCTGGAAGGTTTGGTATATCCCCATGCTTCCTTCACTCCATATTGGACACAAGAGAAAATAGGATTTCCATGCCCTTACCTGTTAAATCCTTTTCTATTTACTCCACATAGAACACTAGACTCTAGCCCAGATAAAAATCATATGTGAGTTCCTTCCCCAGGCAGAGCAATATATACCTATTTAACTAATTCATTATTTAAATACAATATCAAAGCATCAGACCAAGCTGGGACAGGCTAGATAAAACACTGACATCATAGCATAACACGTTTGAAAATCACAGTATGAAAATCTCATTGAGTTAGACTAAAACTACTTAATAAGAAATAACGGGACAAGCTATAGAGGTGTCCAATTCATTGTAAAGTCCCATTTCTTTCAGTGGTAAGATGTACTTGTCCCTCATGGTACAATTGGTTTGCCTCAGAATTGCCCAATTTCTTCTACTACATCAGATGAAGTGAACAATGGAAGTTGGTAATAGGTTGAGACATAAAGGGACAGACAGTAATGTCCCATAAAAAATGCATAGAGTTTTGTAGAGGTTAAACAAATAAACAATATGCCACAAATCCTATCTCTCAAACTGCTATGGTTTCAGAGAAATCCTCCATTAAAGTTCCCCTCTCCCTCCCCTTCTACTGAGTTTCTGGTCCGGGGACCGACAGGCGGCTCTTCAGCAGAGCCGCAATAGCGCAATTTAGTAAGAAATACTTCTTTGGAATGGTCTACAAAGTGTGCCTGGTTTGCAAGCACACTTTTTAGACCGTTCCAAAGAAGTATTTATTTTTAAATTGCACTATTGCGGCTCTGCTGAAAAGCCTCCTCGAGTCGGCCATCACGGATCTCCTTCTGTCAGCTTTACAGCTGACATCAGGAGAAGGAGAACTTTAGCAGAGGATATCTCTCAAACCATAGAGGTTTGAGAGATAGGATTTGTGGCATATCATTAATTTTTTAACCACTACAGAACTATAAACATTTTATATGGGATCATTACTGTCCCTTTAAAATGTTGTGCATAATAACAAACTAAGACATGTAAGGCAAGTGACATCTCTTATTGAAGGTGGCAGAATAATACATATAAAAACCATTGGCCCATCTAAAAAGCACTTGATCAGACCAAACAGAATAAAATGAAATGTTATTATGTGTTCAAAGAACCCTTGAACAAACAAAATTCTAAGCCAAAAAAATGATTGTGTGTGTGAAGCAAAATTGATCTAACAACATAATAGTGATTAAACCCATTGTCAATCGTATTCGCAGACCGGGTTCGGTAGAAAAAAACATAAAATGTAAATGCTCATGAGGCCAATTTAATTGAACAAAACATAACATAACGAAACAAAACAGTATAGATTTGAAAAAAGTTGATCATACATGAGAAGTGCACTCAAATAAACAAAACCACAAAGCAAAAACTATTGTAGATGGTATGCACAAAGCATGCTTAATCTACCAAAACATTACACCAACATAAAAATGTTGACCATGTAAGATAAGTATGCTCAACTGAGTAAAACGTTACATGAGAAAAAGGTGAATTCTGTGTAGAAATGTGGTCAATAATTAAAAAAAATTATGCGAAATAGAGAGTTTGAGCATTAATCAAAATATTGATAAAATGATTGTTGATTATGCATGTGAAATGGACTTGACTGAGCAAAAATATTCCTAAGCATAACTGAGTGTTCACAAAAATTGTTGACTGTGCTTGCAAAACATGCTTGGTTAAACAAAAATAATTAAGAAAGTAAAAAAGGTGTTAAAATCAGAGTTATTTTTCTTATTCAAGTTATCTAAAGTAGGGAAATTGCAGGTTATAGAGAACTTTAACCAACCTTAAAGGAGCAGTAAACTTTTTTTTATGAAAACACATATTTTACAGAGTATTTCCTGCTGAATAAAACAAGGTAACTCCCATCGCTGTCAGATGTTTTATTCAAAAATTATAGCAGTTTAAATAACCAGGAAGTGAATTTACTGTGTTTACTTCCTGATAGTTCTAACTGACAGTAAGTGACAGGCAGTTTATATCACATTCTATGAAGAACCATATGTCTCTGACTTTTCTGACTTTCCTCTCCATTAGAATCTAACAGGAAATCTAATTCAAATTTGACCACTAGAGGGCACTGCTAATGTAAAAAAACATGGGTTTAAACTGTAATAACTCTGGAAATATAAATCTCTCGGCAGTGGGAGTACTCTTATTTTACTCAATAGGAAAATCCCTACAATATATATTTTTTCGTAAAAAAAATTTACTGCTCCTTTAAATAATGCAAATGTAATGTAAATAATGGGAACCAGAGCCAAGGATGGGCATTCCTTCTTTCAAAAAATGTGGTCGTTCAATTTTGTCACAACTCCATGTGACAGACCAGGTGCTGTTGCTTAATGGACATGTGGCATCACCCCTTGTTAGATTTGCCAGTGCTAATTAAAAAATGTAGCTATCAAATTATGATTACATCTTTTTTGAATGTATCACTTTTTCAGTGTTTTATTGAATTATAGGACCTTAACCTATTGATTGCTTGAGACATGTCTAACTAATTTGTGTTGATATTTCTACCATTGAAGGGACTGAATTTCCGTTGTTGATGTCTGGAATGCTGAAAAAGTCATGGGTTCAGTTCTTAAAAACATATTTATTATGGCAGAAGAGATGAAAAGTGTATTTTACGGAGAATTAAAATACAACCATATGTTGTATCAGTAGTTTTTCTAAAAAACAGAATTTTTTTTAAAAATGAAAAGACAACCATTAACAGAATAATGCCCTACCAATAGATCTGCTGCTTAGATTGTAAGCTCTACGGGGCAGGGACCTCTTATCCTAATGTATACTCACCTGTCGTTCCCCTTATGACTGCCTATATAAGCACTTAATCACCGCACTTATTGTACCCCTGCTGTATTAAATGTAATCTGTAAAGTGCCAAGTACACCGGTTGGTGCTATATAAATAAAAATATACAATACAATACAATACAATACCCTGATAGCAGACTTGCCAGTGAAGCCAGGGTTGCAGTGCAAGCCCCAGGGGACTAATGAGAGAGTACAACTGAAGTTTGTAAAGAGCTCTTTCACTGGTCCTGTGAGTAGAGACGGAACAGCAAGATTGAAGTCTTGCACTTCATTTTCATGTCCTGTGTGATTCTTTTCCCCATAGGGCCTCTGTATTGAAATTCAAAGCCCAACACGGTGGGTCAATGGAGAATGCACAAGGAACCCACAATTTTTGTGGCTGAGAGCCACAAACGTCTGAGTTGATTTCCCAACTAAGAGGTCAGTTTTCTGACTTCAAAAATGGCTGATAGAAGCTTTTTTGGGGTTGTGCAGTACAGCCCCAGACTTTTTGTTAAGACTGTTGCCATTGGAGCAGTTAATAAAATGTGATAATTGCCCTTTGACATTTATGTTTTGGTGGCACAGTGACACTTTATGCTAATTTTCTGTACAGTATGATAATTAGCTCTGTTCCAGACTTACTTGATCTATCACTGTGTTATTAGAATTACCTCCAATATGTGTGGGCTCTGCCTAGATTCATTTATAGCATGGTGGTAATAATGGCTCAACACAAAAATTAACCCCTTAACGACCGGTGGTCCTGGGACGTTTCTGTCCCATAAGGACCGCATAGGACCACTTGGACGCGCCGGTACACGTGACCTGTCACGTGTATCGGCGCGTCACTATGGGGCCTGATAGAGATCGCTCCGATGTTGGAGTGGTCAATTTCAGGCCCTATTTTTACTTACAGCGCTCCTGGTAGAGCGCTGTAAGTAAAAAGTACGTGACGTACTATGACCGTCATCGGTCCTTGAGTATTTCATAGTACGTCACATGTCGTTAAGGGGTTAATTAGTATAAAGTGGCAGTGTGCCACCAAAAAGGGTAGTTTCTCAAAACTATTTACATTGCAAACAAATTAGTAGTAAAAAATAAGTGCAACATAACACAGTCTTAAAAATGATCTAAACCTATCATAGGGTAATGGGTCAATTTTAATGTAAACAGCATTTCTACAGGTTAAATTAATCGAATTATGAAATGGGGAGTTGAAGCCCATTTTTTGTTTTTTATGTTCAAAGTGCGAGTAAACTTAGCGAACTCTCTATCTCTTGTTTCCAGATAGCTGCTAGGGACAGTGAAAGCAGGAATAGTGATACAAACTAAAACTATCCAGGGTCAAATTTCCCAAAATGCAGCTGCTTAGATCTCCACATTTTGAGAGTTGCCTCAGCTGTCTCCAACACATTTTTTTTTTAATTCTTGCTTGATATAGGCTTTCTATAGGCTAATGGTATTTTCTGTGCCCGGAAACAGTGGATGGGACTGGAAGTGGAGCCTTGTGAAAAATGGGGTGTGACCTAGGGGAGCCTGGGTTGTAAATCCGGCACTGACTCTATCCCTGCAGCAGAAAACACTGTAGGGTGGAAATTATGACTATTACCACCAGTGGTAAAAGTTATACTGCATACAGAGCACTGAGTTCTTTGTCTGCTGAAAATAATATACTAGACTGGAGACAGAGAGCTCCCTCCTTATGGTCTTTTCTGTTGCAGGAATATTGTTGAATTGTATCACTATGCCTGCTTTCACTGTTCCTGACAGAGAGCTATCTGAAAATAAGTGATACAGGGAGTTCATTGTCTGCGATATAAAAGCTGCAAAAAATAAGATGAAAGACAAAAATTAATAAAAAGTATAGGTAGAATGATTTTGCATGTTAACTCTTTGCGTGCCATGCAATGGATACCTCTCTGGGGTTAAGCAGTTGTATAACTACCATATTCATTCATTTTAAACCATTTCCCTCTATGATGTTGTTTGTTTTCTATTGAAAATTATCCAAAAAACAAGCAAGCAAAAAAAAAAATAATAATAATAAGTTTACTTGCACTTTAATGTGATGAAATTGCATGATACAGAGATGCTTTAGATTTGTAGCAAGGAAGCTTTTTCCCAGAATCCCTCTCTCAATAGAACCAGCATGAACAACACTGCAAGTAGAATTAAATTAGTTATATTTGCTCAATTTCATTTGATTCCACTGAAACCCATACTACAAATTTGTAGGTGCATTATTGCATTGTTGGAGGAAAGTTGCAGCAAGATGCATCAGCTTGCAACATGCCCTGCGATATTTGTCCATGTGAACAGACTCATATTGCATCAATATAACTGTTGTTTTTTTGATGTAATATTATTGCCTGTGGGGATTAGCATTATTAGCACTATAATTACTATATTTGGGATTACAGAAGATTGAATAAATAGAGACATCTAAAAATCTGTATCACAGATATTAACTTACAATATCCATTGAAAACCAGGCTTTAGAATCTCACAGTGTCTACTGAGTACTGGGATTCCAGCACTGCAAAATATGTTTTGTTCTTTATTTAACAACTGATTACGGTAACTCCAGCTCTTATACAGTCATCAAGGGGACATTCTCCATACCTCTTTTACCTTCAGACCCTATTAGTGGCCAGTAAAGTTGGTCTGCACAGAGGTCTATGGGACTTGTGTCATGCCTTTAACACTAGCAACATTGAGATTTGCGACCCTTATTGCAAACTTCAGTGAATGACCAACCCACAATGGCGGAATATAAAATATACAGATTCCTGGGGAGCTCAAAATAGCAATTATTAATAATATTCAAATAGTTACGTGTTTGTAGTCAGGAAAGCAGCAAGAAATATATTATGACTACATATACAAATTAAGCGAACGGAAAGTCTGCACATCAAATACTGACAGTGGGGTTTTAGTTATATGTTTTTGGCCAAATGCATAATGAGCTTGCCTGTCTCTTCAAAACACTCCAAATTTAGGCAAGTTTACATAGGCGGAAGTCAAGAATATTGGCAGATGCTAATGTGGGCCAGCCATCAAACACTCCTCCCCTACAGAAGCATTGTAAGTGGAGATACATGGGCAACAGTTCTGTCACCGAAGTGAAAGAGTCCTAAGGGACACAAGTTTTTAAAGGGATAGTAATACTTAAAATGTAAAAATATATATGTTGTAGAGTTTATCCCCCTGAGTAAAACAAGGGTACTCCCACTGCTGAGAAATATTTGATTAAAAAATTATAACAGCTCAAACTTAATTTTTTTTAGGTGCAATATCAAAGTGGCCTGAAAATTTACAGTGGCGCTGTTGCTACACTGTCCTATGGACTGCTCTGGTCCGTAGACCATAAATCTCCATAGGATGGTGTAGCAACAGCACCTCTGTAAAGATATATATGGAAAAAGTTCAAGTTGGTAGTATTCACTGTTTAAATGGTCCTCATGCCTGGGTGCACGTTGGGAGAACAGAGCATAAATACAACAATCGTCAGAGAATTAATGGCACTCACAGGTTCTTTTCAAAGTTCAAAAGTGGAGCAGTTTATTTGTATCTACATTTCGGCTGTACTGCACAGCCTTTATCAAGATAAGTTTGTGAAATACATCCGAAACGTCGATACAAATAAACTGCTCCACTTTTGAACAGGACCTGTGAATGCCGTTAATTCTCTAACGATTGTTCTATACATACATATATATACAGTGGGGCAAAAAAGTATTTAGTCAGCCACCAATTGTGCAAGTTCTCCCACTTAAAAAGATGAGAGAGGCCTGTAATTTTCATCATAGGTACACTTCAACTATGAGAGACAGAATGGGGGGAAAGAATACAGGAAATCACATTGTAGGATTTCTAATGAATTCATTGGTAAATTCCTCGGTAAAATAAGTATTTGGTCACCTACAAACATGCAAGATTTCTGGCTCTCACAGACCTGTAACTTCTTCTTTAAGAGTTTCCTCTGTCCTCCACTCGTTACCTGTATTAATGGCACCTGTTTGAACTTGTTATCAGTATAAAAGACACCTGTCCACAACCTCAAACAGTCACACTCCAAACTCCACTATGGCCAAGACCAAAGAGCTGTCAAAGGACACCAGAAACAAAATTGTAGACCTGCACCAGGCTGGGAAGACTGAATCTGCAATAGGCAAGCAGTTTGGTGTGAAGAAATCAACTGTGGGAGCAATTATTCGTAAATGGAAGACATACAAGACCACTGATAATCTCCCTCGATCTGGGGCTCCACGCAAGATCTCACCCCGTGGTGTCAAAATGATCACAAGAACGGTGAGCAAAAATCCCAGAACCACACGGGGGGACCTAGTGAATGACCTGCAGAGAGCTGGGACCAAAGTAACAAAGGCTACCATCAGTAACACACTACACTGCCAGGGACTCAAATCATGCAGTGCCAGACGTGTCCCCCTGCTTAAGCCAGTACATGTCCGGGCCCGTCTGAAGTTTGCTAGAGAGCATTTGGATAATCCAGAAGAGGATTGGGGAATGTCATATGGTCAGATGAAACCAAAGTAGAACTTTTTGGTAAAAACTCAATTTGTCATGTTTGGAGGAGAAAGAATGCTGAGTTGCATCCAAAGAACACCATACCTACGGTGAAGCATGGGGGTGGAAGCATCATGCTTTGGGGCTGTTTTTCTGTAAAGGGACCAGGACGACTGATCCGTGTAAAGGAAAGAATGAATGGGACCATGTATCGTGAGATTTTGAGTGAAAACCTCCTTCCATCAGCAAGGGCATTGAAGATGAAACGTGGCTGGGTCTTTCAGCATGACAATGATCCCAAACACACCTCCCGGGCAACGAAGGAGTGGCTTCGTAAGAAGCATTTCAAGGTCCTGGAGTGGCCTAGCCAGTCTCCAGATCTCAACCCCATAGAAAACCTTTGGAGGGAGTTGAAAGTCCGCATTGCCCAGCGACAGCCCCAAAACATCACTGCTCTAGAGGAGATCTGCATGGAGGAATGGTTCAAAATACCAGCAACAGTGTGTGAAAACCTTGTGAAGACTTACAGAAAACGTTTGACCTCTGTCAATGCCAACAAAGGGTATATAACAAAGTATTGATATGAACTTTTGTTATTGACCAAATACTTATTTTCCATCATAATTTGCAAATAAATTATTTAAAAATCAGACAATGTGATTTTATGGATTTTTTTTGTCTCATTCTGTCTCTCATAGTTGAAATGTACCTATGATGAAAATTACAGGCCTCTCTCATCTTTTTAAGTGGGAGAACTTGCACAATTGGTGGCTGACTAAATACTTTTTTGCCCCACTGTATGTATATATATATATATATATATATATATATATCTGACTACTATTTGGAGGATACCTATGTAGCAATGCCTTGTGTTAAACAAATTAAGATTAACTTATTCCTAGGATACATTCCCCTCTTACATATGTCTAGCATCCAACAGGTTAGCCCTTTAAGGACCAGAATGGTGTGCATTGCCCTTTTAAATTTAATGCAGCCTTGTTGTTCACGTCGGTAAAGGAACTGCAATGTTTTATTTTCAGTTTTATTATTTAGAGCAGCGACTCCCAACTGGCATGTCAGGGCACATGTATTGCAGCGCTAAGCTTAATGTGTCACGCCTTACCAAATACTTTTATAAAGCTATATTGATTTTGATACACACACGTGTCACAGGAATTTGGGATTTTCAATGTGGCATGTCCTATCTTAAAAGGGTTGGGAATCATTGTTTTAGAGTCATATAAACTTTTATTTTACCTTCTGGCTTTAATTTTCTTTAAAGGAGAAGTGACCTCCTAATAATTCCTCATTTGCTTCACTATGGACTGAAAATCCTAATCATTCTATCAATTTGCTTTTGTTTCATTGTTCACAAGATAAGATTTTCAATCATTTTTTTTTTATTTTTGTAACACATTTTATTGAAGACCTTGAAAGGTAAAGAAGGCAAATATTAGTTAAAGGGATAGTAATTACTATCCCTCATCTTGTAGCCCTTAAAAAACTGAATTAAATGAGCCCAGTAGCATCTCTCAAACCTTTATGGTTTGAGAGATATCTGCTTTCAAAATTTTACTATTTCTCTCTCCCCTGACATCAGTGTTCTAGCTGACAGCAGGGGAATCCAGTCCCGGGACCGGCGGAGGCTCTTCAGCAGAGTCGAGATCGCATTATGGAAGAAGAAATCCTTCAGTGAAATGGTCTTCTAAGCGTGCTTAAAGGGATAGTAATACTTCGTTTTAACTTTATTTTATTTTGTAGGCATTAAAAAAACATGAAGAATGATATAAGTCTTATCTCTCAAACCTTTATGGTTTATGAGATATTCACAAGCAAAGTTCCCCTCCCCGCCCCTTTTTCCTAGTGTAAGCCATATCTTCTCAAATGTGAGTCTGGTTGTATGACAGTACAGATAACAGAAGGTGACAATTTTCTTTGTATGAAAACAATGAAAGCCCTTCCCCCCCTTGACAAGTTTTTCAGCTTTTTCCATTATCTTAATTGAAGATTGTCCCTCTCTGCAGTCTACCTGGGCATCTCCCTTCTGATCTGGTTGAACAGGGAAGGGATACTTTGTTTGTGAATATCTCTTAAACCATAAAGGTTTCAGAGATAAGTCTTATATCATTCTTCATGTTTTTTTAATGCCTACAAAATAAAATAAAGTTAAAACGAAGTATTACTATCCCTTTAAGCACACACATAGAAGACCATTTCAGTGAAGGATTTCTTCTTCCAAAACATGATCTTGGCTCTGCTGAACAGCCTCCGCTTGCTCAGGGACCGGATTCACCTGCTGTCAGCTAGAACGTTGATGTCAGGGGAAAGGGAACTTTGAAAGTGGATATCTTTCAAACCATAAAGGTTTGAGAGATGTAGCTGGGCTAATTTAATTCAGTTTTTAAGGGCTACAAGATGAGGGATAGCAAAATATAAGTATTACTATCCCTTTAAAGTGCAAAAAAAGGTATGTGGTGTACAGAAAATATAATTCAGGTACAAATGTACCTCATAAAGGATATAAGCATTGTGGTGCATGAATCTGTATTTCACAGTGATTTAGAAAGGGAAACATGAGCTGTCTGGCTCACAGAAACAAGAAGAGAAGAGAGGGGAAAGGAGGAGTGAAGGACTGAGGAGAGAAGAAAAGACAAGGAGGCAGAAGAAGAGTGGAGAGCATCTAAAAAAATGTGGGACAGAATGTAGGGGTAGAAGGGGATAAATATATGATTTAGAGCATCCAGGACAAAGGGCAGTCGTATTGCCAAACAAACTAAGGTAATCATAAAAGGGTATTCAACGAATGCCAGGATGACCATATTGTCTAAAACTGTTAAAAGCGATGACATGAGATAGCGTTGGTCCACGTTACTTGTTCCCTTAGGGACTGCACAGACTTCATTCGGGGAGGTGGTACACATGAGCAATCACATGTACGGGCTCATTAAAAAAAAGAGGATGAAACTTACTGCTGCGTTCTTTGTGAAGGTTTTGGAAGACGTGCTTCTTAAGTGGCGGAGGAAGAGGTGTAGGGAGTAGCCAACGAAGGCGATCCAGAACTATGTCTGGGAGTTTGACACAATCCACCCTCCTGTGGGGGAGACTGGGCACAGGCTGAGAGTTTGGTGAGAACAGAAGCCTTATAATAATGATCAAGGTTGGGAACACCTATACCGACCAGTTTGGGTGTTAAGGTAAGGAGTCTGTAGGATAATCAAGGGCATGTCATATTCATTTTTTTTTTTTGGTTTTTGTGATTGTTTGTCTGGTTTTTCATTTGTTTTCCCGTGTTATCCGAATCCTAGTTCCCCACCTTGTCTTGTGTTTGCTCTGAGCCTTTATAGAGCCTCAGTGCTTTTGGGTGTGGTGTGATCAAAACATTCCAAGTTGCGACCCTTAGTTTCCTGTCCTATTCCTGGGTGTTACCTTGTGTTTTGACCCGGCTATTCCTTTGACTTCCCTCCCTTTCTGTGATTCGGTACCATGCTCATCTGATATCCTGTTATCAACTTTGGCTCTGTTGCTTCGACCATTCCTCCATCTGCTGCCTTGTATTGCCTTGTCCACCCATTCCTGATATGGAGGTGTGGCCTCTCTCTTTTCAGGTACATTGAGGCCTCTGACATTCAGAGGCACAATTTCATGTGAGTGGTATTCATATCCGTCAAGTAAAGTAATAGAGGTGAGAGGTAACACTGATCCAGCATACAACGCACACCCTCCTGGGAGTACCGGATCTGCCAGGAGCACCAACTGGTCCACCATGAAAGGGGGGAAGGTGGTAGGGGGTGGGAGGGAGAGAGAAGGAGGGGAAGGAAGGGGGAAAGAGGAAAAGAGTAGAAGCAAATAAGAATAAGAAGGTAATAAACATGACAACTATAAGCAGGAGAAATTAGAGCCTGGAAAAACCAAGATCCACAAAGTTGCCTGAAGAGCATGGAGGGGAGGAAGAATTCCTCCATTTCAATGAAGAGGACTGCCCAGACAGAAGAAGTTAAATTAAGGGGAATTAAACACTGTCATTTATGTACCGGCATTAATGTGTAAAAAGAAGTAGCTCAACCAATAGGGTAGGGGGAGGGAAAGGGGAGAGTGGTGTAGATATGTGCGGGCCTATAACTAGGAGGGAAACAACCTTCGAACCAGGTAAACTTCGTCCAAGCTTGGGGGTCACCAAATGGAGGTTGATGTAACAAATCTTCCCAAAGACAGTGGAAAGGGGAGTGCAAAAAAATCAATAAGTGAAAAGGGAAATATCCTTTATGACAATGGGAGAAAAATATCTATACTATTGGGATGTTTGGGTCACTAGTGGAGCCAACTAAATGCACCGCCTGTGAGAAGGAGGCACCAGAGTGCATGCACAGGACTGACAAAATGTTACTAAATCAAGTAGGTGTGCAGCAAGCCCCCCCCCCCCCCCCCCCCGGAACTCTATCTATACATTGTGAAACATGTAATCCAAACAAATGATAGATCAGTTTACGCCTGCAGGGGACGAGAACCCCCACCGGGGATCCGAGGACCATAGAAAGCCCCGATCACCCTCAAAAGGAGGGAGGGAGTGGATTCCCTAAGATAATGTGCTTGCCCCAGGTACACCCGAGAGTTCCCACAGAAGCAGAAAAGTGAGATTATTGTTAGACATTATTGACTAACAGCAACATCTGTAGCATAATAAATAAAGGGAGGGGAGGATGGGGAATCACAGTATAAACAAGTACGTAAGGAGAAACCCAGGAACACCACACTAAAGAGCTAATGAGTACCTGAGAAAGTCAATTACAGTGAAAGTCCGAGGTGACCTCAGTGTGCCCACACCAGATCTGAGTATCTTTTGCAGGCAAATCCTAGAGGTCATCAGTCTACTTCATGGCACAGACTGGTGCAAGCAGGGAGACATCTTGTCGGCCCAGAGATATAATGAGCAACAAATTGGTCAAGAGAAGGACAGGTTGAAAGTTTAATCCCAGTCAGAGGTCACTGCAGGGAGAGAAACGGGGGAAGATGACATGATTTTGTTTGGGTCTGGACCAGCAGGCCTGCTACAGTGCTCTCTCTCTGAATTTTAGGAGGGAAGATAGCCTCAGACTTGGAGTGGGGCATTAAGAGGAGCAGGGTCAGGTGGATAGATGCCCAGGGTTTTACAAAAGGCCTCTATGTCATCCGAGTCCTGGATGTGGGAGGTTATTCTGTTATGGGTGGCGGACAACTGGAATGGAAAGCCACACTTGTAGCAGATCTCCAGCTTCTATAAATTAGAGGGGAGGGGTCTCAAGGCCCAGCACCTCCGCAAGGTAAAGGGGGACAAGTAATTATACAGATGTATCAGACAGACAGCAAATGTAATGTCCACCATCTCCCTGCAGTGTTTCATTACATGCTCATTGTCAGAGTAATTATGCACGCAGCAAATTACATCTCTGGGTTTGGACCTCAGGGGGCCTCTCTGGCAGAGTGCCCAATGAGCTCTATCAATCTTAATCGGAGGATCATCCTGAGCTTGTAAGATCTCTGCAAAGGGTTTGAAGTGACCTCAACAGGTCCCTGCAAGATTATTTATCTTTTTTCAGGATGTGTAGCCAAACTGAGTGAACTCTTTTTTTCAAATCAGAGAGTTCAGCTTTCACTGAAGATTTAATTTCAGACTTGAGATCTGCCATGAGGAGCCTCATGTCCTCTTTTGCGAGTAAGCAATATGTATATCATTTTCCTTTTCAAGTACTGTTGTATGGCCACCTGGAGAGCAGGAGAGAGAGTTAAGAGAATAAGTAGGATCTGAATTGGAGTGGAGAGCCTCCATGGTGTTCAACTCACGGGGCATAAGTTCAGAGGCCTGTGTGACTTTATGTTTGGCGGGCAAGAACTCGTAATGGAGCAAAGTGAGGGCAGTTTATGGGCTCATTTTCTGTGGCCCAGCATTCAGCACAGGAAAGTGAGGGTGAGGGTTAGCATCTGCTGTCACCCCTCATGGGATAAACAGAAAAAGCATGATGCAAGTGAAGAGGGGGCTTATGCAACCATCTTGGTCCACAGTCAATCCCATTGATGTCATGGAGGCAGACATGACAGTTGCTAACAATATTTTCAAACTGCAGCAGAGTGCATGAACGTACTTAAACCTTTAAGGACCAGAAGTATATGAAACACATTGTAAAGCAATGCATTGCACATTTTTCTGTTCCTTAACCCGATGCGTACCAAAGAGGTATCCAAATCATTGCATCACAAAGCATTGGATATATCTCTGGCACTCAAAAGGTTAAATGGCTAAAGTCACCTGTTAGCAACTGTGTGTCACGTTCCCCTCCGCTGGCTGAATAACAATGTTATCTCAGAGAAAATACAGGAACAGCATGTAGACGGGCCATTAGGATTTTTGCATTGCAATGCAGTGGATACCTCCTTCTGGCACTCAAAGGGTTACAATAATAAAATTATATTAATAATTAATTATTATTCCCTAATGAATTCTAAAAATCTTATACTTTCCTGTTAATTGTCTTGCATATTCATAGTGTTTAGAAAGAGAGTTAAAGAGACAGAGATTCTGATGTACTAAGAACTGGTACAAACCAAGATCAGAATAAGTGGGGTTTCTAAAGCATTGCAGTGCTTTGTATTTGTATTCAAGAGGTTAAAGGGTTAGTAATGTCAAAAAAAAGTTTTTTGCATTTAGAACAGCTTAAAAAGTTGAGCTAAATGCAAAAAATGTATCTCTCAAACCGCTATGGTTTGAGAGATACATACATTTAAAGTTCGATGTCTCCTTCTGACAGCTGTAAAGCTGGAATGGTCTAAAACGTGTGCCTGGTTTGCAAGCACACGTTTTAGACCATTCCAATGAAGAGATTAGTTGTCAATAATGCAACTGCGGCTCTGTTGCAGAGCCTCTGTGTCGACAGACATGGGTCTCCTGCTGACAGCTTTACAGATGTCAGCAGGAGACATCGAACTTTAAATGCCTGTATCTCTCAAACCATAGCGATTTGAGAGATACCTTTTTCTTTGCATTTAGCTCAACTTTTAAGCTCTTCTAAATGCAGAAAACGTTTTTTTTTTTTTTTTACATTACTAACCCTTTAAAGATGACATCTAAATCAATAGGAATCTGGTGAATTTTTATTTGGCCTTGTTTGATGTTGTTGGTTTGCTCCAGAATTGCTCCATGGGATTATGTACTAAAACAGATGTGGGAAACGTGAGGCCCTTCATCTGTTACGAAACTACAACTCCCATGATTTATAGTGTGGTAGCCACTGGAGGGCTTAACGATGCCCATCCCTTCACTAAGGTGTGATAAATGTGAGATAAACTATCCAGAGAGATAAACTCTTCAAATCCTATGTTATTTTATGGAGCCTCTCCAACCTGAAAAGGAGGCTCCATAGAATAACATAGGAATTCATGGGAGTTCATGGGGGGGACATGGAAACATAGAATTTGATGGCAGATAAGAACCATTTGACCCATCTAGTCTGCCAATTTTCCTACTGTAAAAACTTCAAACCTTTTTTGGTCCTTGGTCTTTTCTTATGTTAAAGGCAGCCTAATGCCTATCCCATGCATGCTTAAATTCTGTCACTGTATTAACTTCTACCACTTCTGCTGTTAGGCTAGTCCACTTATCTACTACCCTCTCTGTGAAGTAAAACTTTCTTACATTACATCTAAACCTGTGTCCCTATGGCCTCTTGTCCCAACATTTTTACTCCTTTGAAATGTACTTCCTTCCTGCACTTTGTTGAATCCCTTCATGGATGTGAATGTTTCTATCATATCCCCTCTCTCTCTTCTCTCCTCCAAGCTATACATGTTCAGATCCTTTAGTCTATCCTGATATTTATTTTCCTGTAAACCAGTCACCATTTTAGTAGCCCTTCTCTGAATTCTTTATATCTATATCCCTCTGGAGATTTGGTCTCCAGTACTGTACACAGTACTCTAGATGAGGTCTGACTAGAGATCTTTAGAGTGGCATGACCACTTCCCTTTTTCTGCTACTAATGCCCCAAGAAGGGACACTTGCCCACTCCTACATTTTTCTTCCCTCTGAATAAACATAGGGGATGGGCAGGCTGGCCTGGGGGCACATATTATGGCTCTACCCCAAAAAAATATTCTGGGAACGGTCACTGAAGACTTTATCACACCTTTCTCTCACTTTAGTACATCTCCACCCTGCTCTACTAGTAACTCAGCCTCAGTATGGAGGGAGAGGAAAAGTTGGATGTCATAAGGTGGAATGGGGAAACAAATAGGAGATTGTATCTGCAGAATGATCTGGGCAGTCTGGTTTTGTAAGCAGTTTCTTCTACTCTTCTCCTCCCTGTAATTATCCCCTACACTTCCTTGCAACTTTAATCAGCATGTTTCCACACAACAAACAGATACTATGATCAGCATGTTTACATACAAGCCACAGATATTTAGTCTCAGTGACACTCTGTTCTAAGAAGAAATGGAGCATCTTGGAGGAAAACAACTGTACCATAGGTGACTTTGAAAAATTCCCCCAATACACAATTTAAATGGAGCACTTAATCCCTTAAATGCTAGAGAGGTTTCCAGTTTATTAAGAAGCAATGTGATGAAGACCTCTCTAGCAATCACAAATTTAAAAGCCTTTCAATTTAATGAAACTTCGTATTTGTTCTTTATGGAGACGTTAGCTTACTCCAGAATTGCTCTAGTCCTCCTTACTGATGCGTTAAGAAGTGGAGACATTCTGAGGCAAACCAGCTATACCTTAGTGGACCAAGCAATATCCTCATTGATTTAAATAGAGATGTACGCCTTTGAATTCTAGAAAGGGCTCCAAAGAATTGATTTGCAATGCATTGGAGATTTTTCTAGCACTCAATGAGTTAGAAGCTCCACTTAACTACGTATGATTTTTATAATATATTTGTCCCTGTAGAGCAGTTGGTTTGTTTCAAACTTGCTCCCATTATTCGGGGTACATCTACCTCAAGAGTGTTCTTTATCAGAATGTAGCTCAGGAGCACCTTTATATAGTGCTACATACCTTGAGTCAATGTATTGGTATCATGTTACAGTGTGCCGTATTCACTCTCAGTGTATAGCTACTCAGCATCTTTCTATAGAACAGAGAGTTGATGTTAAATGTGCAGATATTTAACCCTTTGACTGTCTGATGGGTATGCAACACATTGCTTCCCAATATGTTGTGTAGCCATCTGCCATTCAAAGGGTTGACACCTTTATACACTGGAGTGTATTCATTATCACAGAAAACTCTAATACTCAGCTGCCTTTCATGGAAACATGAGCAAAATATTGTTATTCTACTTAACCCTTTGAGTGCCAGAGGAATGTGCAATGCATTGCTTCTCAATGCATTGTTCACCACTCTGGCATGCACAGGGCTGTATTCAATAAGCGAACTTCAGCTTAAAGGGTTAGTAATGTCTAACATTAACTAACCCTAATATTGAAAGTATTAAAAAGATAATATTAATGTGCCAGGTCGTATCTCTCAAACCTTTACAGTTTGAGAGATATAAGCACTGAAAGTTCCCCCTCCTGTTGACGAGCTGTAAAGCTGTCAGCAGTGGATCTGAGTCGTGTGACTCGGTGGCTCTTCAGCAGAGCTGAATGTGCGCTATCGAAAAACAGATACTTCACTGGAACAGTCTACAAAGTGCGCTTGGTTAGCAAGAACACTTTACAGACCATTCCACTGAAGTATTTGTTCTTCGATAGCGCTTATTCAGCTCCTCTGAAGAGCCGCCGGCTGGCGTGGGACCGGGATCTCCTGACGTCAGCTACATGCTGACGTCTGGAAAAGGGGAGGGAGGGGGAGACTTTCAGCGCTTATATCTCTCAAACCTTTATGGTTTGAGAGATATGACTTAGCACATTAATATTATCTTTTTAATACCTTCAATATTAGGGTGAGTAAATGTTAGACATTACTAACCCTTTAAGGGACTAATGCACATACACACACACAGTGATTGTCCATGTGGTTTTTACTATACGCACCCAGCTGCTTCTCAGGCTCTCTGTGTAGCGGTATGGCTTGGCATTGCGCTGCACCCCAAGACCCTCATATGGCTGTGAGTTCCTCAACCAGCTGTGCTCTGCCATTCTCCCTGTTGGATATCTTTGTTTCTTCCTGTCTCCTTTCAGTAGATAACAACTAGCTTCTTCGAACCAACTCTCCCTTTGCTGGAGACCTAGTTCAGCTGCCTATGCTGTCAGGTATACAGAATAACTTTGAATGGCAGATATGCTGCCAACAACTCTATGGATCTGGGCTTCCTGTTTCGGGTGTGCCCAACTCCCCCCCTCCCCTCTGCTTACCTGCATATGAAGAATGAGCAGTCTTAGTAATACAAGTCATAGCTGTTATATCAGTATGCAGCTGAATAACTAAACCAAGTGCTACGATGAAATGGGTATTCAAATCTAAAGGTGAAAAACCAGAAGTCAAGCTTGTGCTACTTTATTGTGTTTGCTTCAAAGTGTACTGTGTGTATTATACAGGGGAGTTGCAAGGTTTATCAATGACACAGGGCTTGGACCAACTTAAATCAAGGATAAGCAATCTTAGACTCTCTACCTGTTGGGTAATATATCTTCTATAATCTCCTGTGTAAATCTTACAAGACAGTTGCTAGGTATCCGAAAGATATGGGGCAACATCATACAGGGGTAAGCTATCTTTGGCTCCCTAGAAGTTGAGGACTACAACTTCCATCATCCCAATACCTATGTGTTAACTTACTAATTTTTTCAAGTAGAGGTTTTGATTGCATTGTTTAGACAAAATATATTCAAGCTTGCCTGCCACTTCAAGGTACCCCAGTTTGAGGCAAGTCCTAACTAATATTCTGCCATATCATATGGTTTGCATGTTGCCATTTCAGATTACAACCTTTATAAACTTCCAATGACATTCCATAAAAGGAACACGTACAGTCAGCTGGAAGGAAACCAGGTGACTCCACTTCAGGGTATTACAAGAGTGTATGATCACTTTCGTACATACCAGCAAATATTCTGCAGCATTGTTAAAGTGGAAGTGTCACTTTGTAACAAGTAGGTGATTTTGAAAGAGCATTTAATTTTTTTATTTCATACAGTATTTTATCAGATATTAAGCTTTCCTTATTTGTCAGATTAGGCAACTGAGCTAGTATAGACCAACAGGAAGTGGCAGTTGGTAATGCAGAGCAGTGTGGAATGTTTGGCAAGGATGGAGGCCAGATTTGCAAGTAACTGACAAGTAAATAAAAGTAAATGTATAATAAAAAATGTTGTAACTTTTGAGTGCTAGAGGGGTATTGTATATTTTTATTTATATAGCGCTAACCAGTGTACTTGGCACTTTACATTTGATATAGAAGGGGTACAATAAGTGTGGAGATTAAGTGCTTATAAAGACAATCGTAATGGGAACACCAGGTTAGTATACATTAGGATAAAAAGGCCCTGCCCTGTAGAGCTTACAATGAGTTGCGTACCCCCTGGCACTTAAAGGGTTAAATTAACAATGACTAACTTAAATATAGGTGCTTTTGAAATCTTTAAAATGCAAAGACACTATGATACTATAATCTATATATATAAAATAATAAGCCTCATTGCATAATTTATGGTTCCTCACACACAGAACATAATTTATGTCTCCTCAGAAAACACACACACATTGCACAGAATGCTTCATTACATAATTTATCATACCTCCCAACATTTCAAATTGCTAAAGAGGGACACTTGTGTTTTAGGGGGTGTGGCTGGGGGCGTGGCTGGTGGGTGGGACATTACAGAGAATTCTTAGGCTATTTCCTGACCTATTGACACCTCCTTGTGTAACCTAATAAATGACTTATAACAAGACAAACATATATTTATTTATTTATAAACACATATACTGACATTTAAACAAACATTAATGTGCGTTTTATTGCTTCAGAGCAATCTGATACACTTATATACACACCCCACAGTCTGATCTCCTAAAAAGAGGGACATCAGGGTGGGAAAGAGAGACAGAGGGATTTGGGTCTAAAAGAGGGACTGTCCCTCCTAAAGAGGGACACTTGGGAGGTATGATTTATGTCTCATCAGGAGACACAACTCCCATTGGGTGATTCAATGGGGACATTACTGCTCCCATTGGGTGATTCAATGGGGGCATGTTTATCATACAGGGAGTTGGCCTGCCCCCTCCAGCCCGCCCATCACTAACCAACTGACAAAAAAAAAATATAGCAGCCACTCACTCCTGAAGTAGGGGATATCAATAACTTCTCCTGGTCCACACACTCTCACTCAGGATCATGACTCCAGAAACACGTTTCACCTCCCACAGATAATTGTAACCCTCCATACACTCTGTTTCAGTACGAGGGTGTAATGTTTCCATAAAATACAAACACTCAGGGATAAACTTAATAGCAACTCTTTTATTTAGCTCTTTTCATCTCTTCAGTCAACCTCACTAACTGTCTGTTTTCAACTGTCACCCCTCCACTTCCTGATTCCTGCCCTTTCTCCTTTAAGGAAGAAAGATGCTTTGCTGTATGTTACAGAGGGCAAGCCTCAAACACCACTTTCTATTTGTTCCCTCAGCATATTGCTACGTTGCCTCAACTGAAGAGCCACCATGTGTTATATTGCTATGTTACCTCATCTAAAGTAAGGAAGAGTTACTGCTCCCATTGGGTGATTCAATGGGGGAGTGATTTAAATCATGAAGGGAGTTGGCCTGCCCCCACTATCCAGCCCGCCCACCACTATCCAAGTGACTGAAAAAATAAAATGGCTGCCACTCGCTCCTACACATCAGACACAGACACATCAGACACAAACACTCACACTCAATCACACACACTCTCACACACTCACTCTCATTCATACACACTCACACTCAATCACACACACCCACACTCACTCACATACACTGTCACTCACTCACACACTCTCACTCACACACACTCAATCACACTCACACTCTCACATTCTCACTCACACTCTTACTCTCTCACTCACACTCTCATTCACACACACTCAGTCACACAAACACTCTCTCTCACTCACACTCTCTCATTCACACTCTTTCACTCACACACACTCAATCACAAAAACACTCACACTCTCACTCACACATTCATACACACTTGCACTCAATCACACACTCACTCACACGCACTGTCACTTACTCTCACACACACTCAGCCACACTCACACTCTCTCACTCACACTATCACATTCTCACTCACACCCTCACTCACACACACTCGATCACACAAACACTCTCTCTCTCACTCACAATCTCTCATTCACACTCTCACACACACACTCTCACTCACACACAGTCAAACTCATTCACACACTCTCACTCTCTCATTCACACTCTCACTCACACACTCTTGCACACACTCTCACTCACACACTCACTCACACTTAATCTCACACTCTCACTCACTCACATTCTCACACTCACACACACTCTCACTCACACACACTCAATCACACACACTCACAGACATGCTCACTCACACACTCTCACTCACACACTCACACTTTCACTCACATTCACTCACACACTCAGTCACACACACTCTCACTCACTCTCTCTCACTCACACTCATACACCCTCTCACTCACACACTCACTCTCTCACCCACTCACACTCTCTCACACACTCTCACTCAGTCACACTCACGTAATCACTCACACGCAATCACTCACATTCACACACTCACTCTTGCACTCACACGCACTCATTTACACTTACTCACTCACACTCACACACCAGGAGAAAGCACAATACACCTTTTACCATAGTCTCACTCACATTCACTCACACCCCAGGAACCAGCACGATCCACCTTCCACCATAGTATGTGCAATTATCATATGCATTTCAACTACATGAATGAATGCCACTCACTCACACTCTCACACACACTCACTCACACCCCGGAAGCCAGCACGATCCACCATCCACCATAGTATGTGCAATTACCACATGCATTTCAACTATTGTATTGTATTGTATTTTATATTTTTATTTATATAGCGCCAACCAGTGTACTTGGCACTTTACAGATTAAATTTAATATAGAAGGGGTACAATAAGTGTGGTGATCTTTGTGTGTGCCTGTGTGTTCCTCACTGTGTGTGTGTTGCATGTCTGTATCACACTCTATGTGTCTGCATGTTGTGCATTGCATGTATGTGTGTATGACTGTGTCGCTCTTTATACATCTCAGTGCATGCGTGTGCATTAGCGTGTGTGTCTCTGTGTTTGTGTGTGTGTGTGTGTCTTGCATCCGTGTGTGTGCATTAATTCCCTATATAGCCTGACTGGCAGCACCCAAATTGCTAGTCTACACTAAAAATCCAAATGTATCATATCTTGAAGCAGTATTACAGGATGATTTGTCTGAAGTTGAAAGATGGATAACTAAAACCAACTGTACTGACAAATGGGTCACAGTGGTATTTAGTACAAAACACAAACTACTTAAACTCAGCAATACCCATTTAACCAAAGTAACAACGCCTAATCATATCTTGGCCTCAGTTGGCTCCTACAAATATCTTGGTATGTGACTTGACCCCAACTTCACTTTTGGTCTTCATATTGATACATTAACATCCAAACTTTATCCTAAAATAGGCTCTCTGTTTAGAGACAAATCCTGTCCAAGTCCCCTAGTAAGAAAACTTATTGTTCAGCAGATGCTAATGTCAGTCATAGATTATGGGGATGTAGTGTATGTTTCTGCACCACAAATCTATCTTGGCAAACTCGACACTCTGTATAATTCATTATGTTGCTTTGCCCTCTAATGTAATTACACCATCCATCACTATGATAGGTTTAACCCCTTCGCGACCACTGATGTGCTAGGACCGTCACAGTGGTCCAGCACTTAAGGATCAGTGATGGTCCTGGCACGTCATGGAGGTCAGGGCTTCTGGCGTGGCTGCACGCCGCTCTGGAAGCCCTGAACCAGAAGTAAAACAAAAAAAAAAAGCCCCGTGGTCACCGTTCCGGCCGCGCGTGCACACGCCGGTCCTTAAGGGGTTAAAGAACTAAAGTAGATAACACTCAAATATAAACATACCCTTCACCTTTCATGCCTAGTTTATAACCACTTCTCTAAAAAGCTACCAGACTACCTGAGCAGTATGCTTACTCCAGCTTTCTATAGTAACTAAAACCTCCAACCTGCTCCTAGCAACTCACCAAGTATCGCACACTACAAGAAAGATGCCGGCTGATCTGCCTTCTCCTTCAGAGATCCAAAAGTCTGGAATAACCTACCCCCAAAAAAATCAGATCTATCAGTAATAGCACCTACAAGCAACTGACTGGAGTTATTCTGAAGACAAGTTATGACATAAGCAGCACTTGTCATTTCTTACCCTGCTGACTCCGACTACCAATTTAGACTGTAAGCTCCTTGGTGCAGATACCTCTTTCCTATTGTTTATATGATTGTGACACTTATTTTAACCCCTTTTATTGTCTTTATTGTAACATACTAATGTTGTAAGGCGCTAAGTGCACTTTGTGACATCATATAAATAAAGCTGTACATACATACATTCATACGTACATACATACATAAACACAATGGTTTTTGATCAGAAAAAGATTCAGATGTATAATACAGTATGGACCCTATATTCATTTATCCTGAGTGCATAGTTTTAAGACAAATAATCTCATCTGCACAATACAGACACCAATTACTGTAGCCTCCTATGGCCTTCACACGATAGGGACAGAAACAGACACAATTGCAATAGAATAGAAGCAGGATAACTTGTAATTAGAATCTGAGCAGACGACAGCATGGAAATTCCTAATCACTCATGCTAGCTCTCCTGGAGAAGTAGATGAGCCCTGATATTCAGTTTCATCCAGACCAATAAGGGCACCACCAGTGCAAGTTCATTTTTCAGACAAGTCTCTTTTAACCCCTTGTGACCGGCCTCGCGCGGACACAGACGGCACGGCCCGCCAAATTTTTTTACCCCATTACCTTCAACGACTTCCTGGACGTACATGTACGTCCTCTGTCACTAAGTGACAGATTCTGTGGGATGCACATGTACATCCATTGTCCGGATGGGGTTAAAATGAAATTCAGAAACATAACATGCTACTGCATGAAAGTCCGAAACTAAGGAATCTCCTCATAGCAGATTGTTCAGAAGCATATGTACAAGCTGAAGTCTGCATTGATTAAGAAACCCATTAAAGACACTATGTTCACAACCAAACACCTATGGGAGATAAATCTTGTTTTCTAACAGGCAGAACATAGCAACAGGTTGTGCTAGCCAAAGAGCCTATGCAAAACTGCTGAGGCGAGTGAAGGTGTTTCACTCACCTCAGCAGTTTTGTACAAGCTCTTGCTCCATTCTGCTATGCCTCTCTACTCGGATAACAGCAGGGGTTGGGAAAAAAAAAGAACGAGAAATAGGAAGGAAAATGTCAGGCAAGAAGGAATCAGCAACCTAGAGGGAATCAGCTGTACCACACCGACTAGGCCCACCTAGTCAGGGCAGGATCAGCCTGATGTGGATATGGAAATTTTCCTCTATGGAATTAGGTTATTTAATTTTAAATATCATATAGTTCTACCTAACATATGTAAAATTTAGTTATTTTATATTAGATACCTAAAATGTAATCTTAAACTTACATTTTTAACGTAAGTGTAGGCTATACTATATTGACACAATTTGGTTTATTTTTTGTGTACAGCTGATGGTTTTAATGTACTGAGATTAGCACCCACTCCTCTTCTATTCAGAAAGGCTGATATCTCAGGCCCATTAACAGACCATAATACAATATGATTTCTGATACACCTATAAAGATTGCTATTGTAATAATAATAAAAACAAGATTATATAGTAATTATATTATTATAATAAAAAAGGCAAAAATGTGAGCCCCCTCAGAGCACATGTACGACTAGATTGACCTGTTGAGCTGTATAGACATGCTTCCAGAAATAGCTGTGCATCTGGTATTACAAATGCTTTTTTTGTTAGAAAGGAGAGAGGTGGTCTTTCATATGACCACCTAATCTCCCAGTAAAGCAAGGACAGTGTTGAACTAATTATGATGAAGGTATCCAAGGGGTTAAAACAAGAGAACCAATCAGGTTGGATACCTTCGATTAAATAGATTATTGACAATATTAAATAATTTTGAGAACTTTACATTATATTACGTATTGACACGCTACTTCACAGTAAAGAATTGATAAAATAATCAATCCCGCATATATGTGCTAAAATATATATAATTTATTAAAGTACAATATACTATATATATATAAAAAGTGTAAACAACGACATAAATGAGTGATCAGCAATTATAATATAATAGATATATATAATAGATATATAGTAAACCAAACCACAATCATCACCATGAGGATTACCAGCAATTAAAAGGTTAACCACACATAGGTATATTCAGAGGTATTAGGAAACAATAATTGCACTCAGCAGCACAGAAAAGGATAATCGATCCTTACAATTAATAGAATACAGTTGGCAGCAGTGTATATGAATACCCCTGCCCCAGAAACTGTATAAACTATGCTAAATGAGGTTTAAGGTATATTGTTAAGTGAATTAGCTTAAATATTAAGTTAGGTCCACTGACAATTCCCTTATACCATATATATATAATAATCAAATTTAGAGACTAACTGGAATAGAATCCCAGATTTAAATCACTATAATTTAATTATGTACTGATTTCAAATATTGAATACCTTCTGAATAAGACATATAAATTGCAATTAATATAGTCAATCATAGATTATACCAAGAATATACTTAGAATCAATCCAATAATATAAATCTAGACAGTATACCAACTTCATGCAACATATATCATAAAGATGACTATAGCAATCCTATATGAAACCTATAGGCACTTCAAGGGTTAATCCACTTATTAAGATAGGGTGCCACACCAAGCCAGCAACCTCTTTTTGTGTAGTGAAATTTTACAAGGAAGTTTCACTCTTCAAAAATTTTAGACACAAAACACCAAGAATTCAAAGAAACACCACAACAGACAAATAGCGGTTAAAAGGTTAATAAATGATTTCAAAGGATTCTCTAGATCAATTATTAGCTATTATAACATTTCCAGAACCACAAAATATTATTCTAGAAATACCAATAATTACATTAACTAATATAGAAACCAAGCTATTAACTATATTACACTTATGTGGCAAAAAGTCTCTGACAACAGTGGAGTTCTAGTATGGGTCTCCATCAATCACACAGAGATCCCAGGATGTTTTTCTACTTCTATATCTGAAACGCCAGTCTTTTTCCAATGTCCAATGGTAGCCAGAGAATGACACATACACTATATGACACAGAATCTTGTTGCACTAGTAGCCACAGAATTATATATACATTGTCTGCCACCTCAACCTGGTTACACTGTCCCACTGAAAGTCATAGATCCACACATACAAAGTCTGACACTCCAGCCTTGTTCCACTGCCCCATTGGTAGTCACAGGACCACAAATATGTACTCTGTCTGACACCAGCCTTGTTCCATTATTAGCCACAGAATCATACATATATTGTCTGCCACTTCAGCCTTGTTCCTTTGTTTGCTGGTAGTCACAGATTAACACATATACAGTCTGACAGCCCAACCTGGTCCTGATATTCCATGGGGTCCATGATTCTTTCTTTTAGCATCTCCATAGCCAGATATTACCCTATAGGCAAAGTAGTTAACTGTCTAGGTTGTGCGTTGCTCCCCAGTTGTGCTAGACACACTCCTTATGGGAGTTATGGGAGCGGCCAACACAAGTTCAATATTTCTCTTCATACAGAGATCCATTCCTGGTTTATAATGGTTAGTTTTCTTAGCCTTTACAATAAAATGTATCGGTCTCTTCTTAAGGAAGTAGACCTGGCAAATGCTTGCCTTGCTCCAAGAGGCCCTCAGGAATAACCAAAAGCAGATCTGATTTGCAAAGAGTTCATATTGATAGGACACTTAAAGGGATAGTAATGTTTCATAATAAAAGCAGCTCTAATTAATCATCATAGTGTTTGGGCCATGGAGAGTATTATTTCAATTCTGTCAGAGTTGTAATTCAAGAGTAATTCAATGACAAAGTATCCCCCTTCCGCCCCTTTTACTGATGTAACACTGCTCAGCCAGAGCAGAAGGGAGGTGCCCAGGTAGATTGCAGAGAGGGACAATCTTCAATTAAGATAAAGGAAAAACTTGAAAAACTTGTCAAAGGGGGCAGGGCTTTCACTGTTCTCATAGGAGGAATATTGTCCTCTGCTGTTATCTGTCTGGTCTATGGACTGGATTCCACAACTGAGAAGAGATGACTTACACTAGGTAAAAGGGATGGGAGGGGGACACTTTGCTTGTGAATATCTCTCAAACCATAAAGGTTTGAGAGATAAGACATATCGTTCTTCATGTTTTTTTAATGCCTACAACATAAAATAAAGATAAAATGAAGTACTATCCCTTTAACCACATAAAGAAAGTGAAGATTCTCTTCTTGTCTATTGGATGGCTCAGGACAAAGAGAAGGATGAAGAAATTCCTGATTAATATGAAAATCAGACACCACCCTGGGAAGAAATACAAAGCTAATATGCAGAATCACTTTATCTGCATGAAAAAATAGAATGGGAGCTCTACAAGACAAAACATGTAGTTTAGCCATGCACCAGACAGACACAACTGCTAAAAGGAAAGCTGCCTTGTATGAAAGGAAATAAAGAGACACAGAAGCTAGCGGACCAGATTCAAGTCCCATGGGGTGGGGATACCAAAAGATACAAAGACCAGACCCTATGGTTTGCCTAAATGAAATCTGCTTATGGGCTCTTGAGCATAGTTGCAGTGACCTGCTCAGAGAAAACTTTCTTCCTCGATATATTGGTTTTCAGAGCCAGACCATCAATGCTAACCTCTCCAACTCTGGATGACACAGAGAACCCTAAGTCAAGAGGTCTGGAACATGATGTAAATGCCATGACTTAGCTAATCAATCATAAATCAGAATTGCATGTGCTCAGTCCGTCCAGACTTTCCATGGCCTGGGAATCAGGGGAAGAAAAAAAAACTGAGAGGACCAGAGGGTGCCGGGACCTGGAGCAAAACTGGGGCACGTTTTGGTACAACGTACTCAAGTATCACTCTCAATACATTATATGCCAACAACTCCCTGAAGGATACCGGTATAGAGCCCTAAGAACTTTGACAGTCATGCAAAGTCTTGCCAGTAGAGGGCTCCTGGTTTTAGGATGGGGAAGGTCCTGACTCGAGGAAGAGTTAGGAGCCTTGGACACATAAACGTATTGGTGGGGGGAGGAGGGAAAAAAAAGAGAATTTCACAAAAAAAGACTGATGCTTAGGAATGACTTGGGACAACAGAGAACACCCCCAGTGGTATGGTTAATGACCATATACAGTTCAGGGCCAAAAGACTTGTTGCCCACCAAAGGACTTCTTAGTAGACTGATCAGCCTATTACTCCTTTAGCCACAGGGCAAGGCTTTTTCATGATCAAAAGAATGAACATCTTATCATGGACCTAAACAGAATCTAAGGCTGCTGCACAGGTATAAGTATTAGCCTCGATGTACGGGAAATTCTATTAACAACATTCCCCTTGGAAGTGTCCATCTGAATCTTTCCCAATAATTGCTTGTCCCAAATAGCTATGGCCCTTTCCATTCAGGCTATGGAAAATTCAGGGCTTATGCCAGTTCTGGAGGCCAAAAAATAATTTTGAGTATAGAAATGATGCATGTTTGCACCTAATCCTTGAATGCAGTTGCATCTGCAATTGAAAAAACTGTGTACCTGGAGAGTCAAAATATAGGGGGAATCAGCTCGTGGAGGAGCTGCCCACAGCTGCATCACAGGTGGAGGAAAAAAGATAAAGTAGAGAAAAGCACCAGGATAAAAAGATCCCCTTATCTGATTAATTTAGAACTCCCAGGGTTTTTCTTAAGGTAATTGTTACCCGGGGTAAGGGAATAATAATCCACAACTTTATATCAAGGATAGATGCAGAGACACTAGCCATAAATGAAATAAGGGTTTCAACTCCTGTGGGTCTGTGATCAGAGAAATAGGGCCCTTTAACTGGACTCAGTAGTGGCTACAGTAAAAGATTGTCATAATTGCTCAGTTTGACCCTTAGGGAGAGACCGATATACAGTTAGCCGCTGCAGAAAAAATTGTGATAGTTCTTGTAGTCTTGTGCTTACACATATTTCCCTTGAGTTCTGACAGGGTTCATAGCCCCCCCAAAAGAGGACAACCCCCTCTGTGGAAGTTAGTGTAAACACCTGATGGGAGTGAGCTGCAAGTAGAGGCCCTGGATGCAGGAAAGGGGCAGGAAGGAGAAATAACTACTTCTTCTCCTTTCCTAAGGCATGGGAAACCCGGTTAGTAGTAAAAATACAAAATTAGACTAATAAAACAAAAATGGAGCAATGGCTTTCCAGCCACCAGGACCCAACCCTGCCATTGCAGCAAAGGGCCCCATCCAGGGGCTTCTGATGCAGAGGAAGGAAGGCCCAGAGCCCACTCGGGGCTAGTGGACAAGGGAAAAATTAGAAACTCCACTGTTGTAGCAGGAACCCTATTAAACTGGTTTCACAGTGTCTACCAGCGTCTTCTGGCTGGGCGATGGTGGGAATCTGGGTCTGGGAGTGAAGCTCCAGCATCACTACCCGCGCCTCACCGTGTCTGCGGCCGGACTGCATTTGGTGCCTCCCACGGCCGTCCGTGTCCTTTTCCCAAACGGTGCGGATGTTCGTAATAACGCTGGTAGCGACACATGTCGTCCCGCCATGTCGTATGCAGGCGCGCATTTGTTTGCATCACGCTAGTGCTCCTTATACCTAGGGTTACCTGAGATTCCTCCTTGCTACTTCCTGGGTGGATTTAAAAGGACAGTCAGTCCAGTCGCCCTTAGCTTGGTGTCTGATGCAGTTGTTGATTTCTTTGGACCTCTCAGTGTATGACCTAGGCTTGTCTGACCATCCATCCTGGTGCTGACCTGTGCCTCTGTCTGACTATTCTTCCTGCATTATCCTTTGGCATAGTAGACACCCAATCTGGTGCAGACCTGTGGCTCTGTTTGACTACCCGCTTCATATATGACCTAGGCTTGTCTGACCATCTATCCTGGTGCTGACCTGTGGCTCTGTCTGACTATTCTTTCTGCATTATCATTTGGCATAGTAGACACCCATTCTGGTGCAGACCTGGGGCTCTGGCAGACATCCCACTCTGGTATTGTCCCCTGGCTAGTCCAACTCTAGGCTCTGGCCAAACATCTGTTCTGTTTCTCCCCAGGTGGTCTCTACCCACTATACTGACTGCAGGTGTAAGTAAGAGTCTCAGTTGTCCTTTTCCTTTAGATGTACTCTGTTGCCATGCTCTTCTGGTTGTCTTACTCACTACTTCAAGACTACCATTGGCAGTCTGCCTAGTCTCTTGCAGAGAGGTCCCCCAAGCGGCCTCCTATTTCTGGTAGGAAACACTGGCTTCTTCTGGTACCCTCTGCGCCTTGTTGTTATTTTATTACTTTTATATTTGATTTGATTTTATATATATATATATATATATATATATATATATATATATTACCAGTCAATAAAGGTGGTTTTACTTTACAGTACTGACTACTGGTGTATTTATTGCATCCGTGACAACTGTCCTCTATGTATAGAAAGAAGTCCGGGTAACACAATGTTGGTCCCGATGCCCAGAACCCTCCAGGTGCCATGAGGCAAGGGATAAAAGAAAATTACATGGCGGCTTATTCAAGGGGTCCCATATAAAGAAAGGAAACCCAGTATCACGGTGCCCGTGATTGGTGCTGTTCAGTGTCTGTCACTTGCTGAGTATCATGATTGGCTGTCTGTGATTAGCCCTCCTCACACAGCCTTTTTAAACCCAGGCTGAGCACTTCCAGGTTGCCCTTTCGTGGTGTTTCTGACTCCACTCTGCCTGACCTGCTTGTCAGGCTTCTGGGCCTGTTCCTGCTGTTCCTGCTGTACTTGCTGATCCTGTGTTCCAGTGTTCCAGTGTTCCTGTATGCTAGTGTTCCTGTGTTCCAGAGTTCCAGTGTTCCTGTGTTTCAGCACCTCGCGGGTTAATCTTACTGAGTTCCTGAATCTCCTGCTCTAGCCGTCGCTCTGGCGACATTGTTCTTCTCGCTGCTGATCATACTTTGTTGGTTTACTCCACTAAACCTGGTTGCGATATACATTGTTGGTCCCAGCGTGCGGACGCTGGTTTACTCCACTAAACCTGGTTGCGATATACATTGTTGGTCCCAGCGTGCGGACGCTGGTTTACTCCACTAAACCTGGTTGCAATATACATTGTTGGTCTCAGCGTGCGGACGCTGGTTTACTCCACTAAACCTGGTTGCATTATACATTGTTGGTCTCAGCGTGCGGGCGCTGGGTTACTCCACTAAACCTGGTGGCGATATACATTGTTGGTCCCAGCGTGCGGACGCTGGTTTACTCCACTAAGCCTGGTTGCGATATACATTGTTGGTCCCAGCGTGCGGACGCTGGCTTACTCCACTAAACCTGGTTGGTATATACATTGTTGGTCCCAGCGTGCGGACGCTGGTTTACTCCACTAAACTGGTTGCGAGATACGTTATTGGCTCCAGCGTGCGGACGCTGGTTTGCTCCACTAAACCTGGTTGCGATATACGTTGTCGGTCCCAGCATGCGGACGATGGTTTACTCCACTAAACCTGGTTGCGATATACATTGTTGGTTCCAGCGTGCGGTCGCTGGTTTGCTCCATTAACCCCTTCGTGACACAGGACGTACATGTACGTCCTGTGTGGCTGTCACTTAGTGACAGAGGATGTACATGTACGTCCCGGAAATCCGGCTCCCTGCGCGGCTGCGCGCCGTTCGGGGACTCCGGATTCTTTGTAAAAAAAAAAAATAATAATGTTAGACGGGCGTTAAGTGACGGCCGCGTCTGCACGCGGCCGTCACTAAGGGGTTAAACCTGGTGGCGCTATTATCATTAGTCCCAACGTCCGCACGTTGGTTTGCTCCTGAACATCCAGTACTGTGGTCCACTTCCTTGCAGTTGTCTGAGTATCCCTGGCTATAGACTCCTGCTGAGTAAGACCTCTATACTTATGCTCTATGCTGTCTTAGTCACCTGACAGCTGGTCTACTCGCTCAGGCTGCCCTGCCCGGTATTGGTGAGGCCGGTAGAACCTTGACGATACCATCCTGTAGGTTGCCTCACCCGGTATTGGCAGGGCCAGTTGACCCTACTCCAGTACTCCTTTGGGCTGCCCTGCCCGGTATTGGTAAGGCCGGTAGAACCTTGTAATTCACCATCTTTAAGGTTGCCTTACCCGGTATTGGCAGGGCCAGTAGAGCCTACATTCAGCATTCCGTGGGGGCTGCCTTGCCCGGTATTGGTAAGGCCGGTAGAACCGGTATATGTCATCTCACGGTTGCCTTACCCGGTATAGGCAAGGCCGGTAGAGCCTGTCATTAAAACTGTCACTTGGGTTGCCTTGCCCGGTATTTAGGCAAGGCCGGTAGAACCTATTATATGTTATATTACTGTTGTATTGTTATGTATGTTTACCCTACGGGGACTGCTTTAACTTTTAATAAAGTTAAGTTATTTTACCAAACCTTAAGTCTGAGAGTCTTCAAATCCGTGACACCCAGGCAATATTGCTCTGGTCCCACAGCCCATCCGGTGTCAAAGGACAAGACATAGAAGGTCCAGGTGCTATTCGTAAAGGCACTGCAGCCGGAATAATTTTAAAATATCCCAATGTGATAAAATACCTGTCCTTCAATGTAGGGTGGGTTAGAGCATAAATATGTATATATATATATATATATATATATATATATATATATATATATAAATAATATAAAGTGCTAGCCTGCGAAGCTCCCTGAATGCGTAACCGCACAATCACAGTAGAGACTGGCCGGATGCTCTGTTCTGGAGCGGGTGCTCCGAACAGCTCACCAACTGACTTCCTGTTCTGTTTGCATACGCACGTCACTACAGAGCGCTCGCTATTTTGTAGTCACAGCTTAATTAACTGATCTATGCTCCGCCTCTCCAGTAGGTCTTATATGCAGCCTTCAAACATTGCTTCAGTGCCCTTTCATGGTGTGTCTGAGCATTGTTTGTATTCCTTGTTGTGACCCGTTCCTGTGCTGCTGATTCCGATTTATGTATGACCCTTGGCTCCGTCTAACTACCCGATTTCTGCCTGAACCTCTGGCCTTGTCTAACTTCCCAATCCGTGCTCAATCCCTGGCTCCATCTGACTACCCGATCTGTGTATGACCCCTGGCCTGGCTGACTACCCGATCCATGCTAAGTACTGTGGCTCTGTCTGACTACCCGTTACATGTATGACTTTGGCTCTGTCTGACTCCACTTGCACTATACCATGGGCCTGGCTTCCTCTCCGTGCAGGTCCCTAGGGCTGGTCTTTGCCATTGTACTACTCTGGGTTCTGTCTGATTGATAGGCCTTGTATTGCTCCGGTCTTACCTAGGATCTCGACTGAACCCTAGTGTTCTAGGGTGTGGCGTTGCTGTGTACTCTAGCATTCTAGGGTATTGTGTCTCATTAGGCTCTAGCGTTCTAGGGCATCACGCTTCTGCTGACCCTAGCATCCTAGGGTGAGATCAGCCAATTGCCACTCTTCTACATCATAGGTGGCACCCAGAACCGTAGGCTAGATTCTCTGCTGTGTTCCTGGTTCCTGTTTTGGGCTAAGTTCAGTGTCAGCTCCTGTGTAGTGGACTGTAGAACTGTCTCCACGCCTGACCCCGGGTAAGGTTGGGGAAGTGCTTATTTGCTATTCATTATATTATATCTTTTAATTATGTAATTTCCTCATCCGGTCTTGCGATGGACCCACAAAAGCTCTCGGCTGTTCTGCAATGGCCCGCCCGGTAGGGCTAAAAGCCATACAGAGAGTCTTAGTGTTCACTACTATTATAGGAAATTTATAAAGAATTTTTCCACAGTGGTTAAACCACTGACTGACATGACACACAAGGGGGTGAACCCATCTGAATGGTACCCCAGTGCTCTCCGGGCATTTGAGGATTTGAAGTGTGCTTTCACAAGGGCTCCGATCTTGTCTCATCTCAACCCAGCCCTACCCTTTATGATGGAGATCGATGCGTCTGAGTCAGGAGTAGACGCCCTCCTGTCCCAGTGATCAGGGTCTGGTAAAACCCTACTCCCATGTGGGGTTTTTTGCCCAAAAAATTGTCTAAAGCTCAGAATCTGTATGATATTGGTGATCGCTAGCTCCTGGCCATCATCCTTGCTCTCCGAGAATGGCGTTACCTACTTGAGGGAACAAGTGCTCCAATCCTGATTCTCACTGACCATAAGAATCTGACATATCTGTCAGAGGCTAAGAGGCTGTCCCCTCTGCAGTCCAGGTGGCCATTATTTTTGTCCAGATTCAACTATGTGGTCTCATACCTCCCTGGTACCAAGAATGTTAGCACAGATGCTCTGTCCAGGCAGTTCGGACCTGACTTTGAGGCTGAGAATAAGCCAGTGCCTATCATTCCGTCCAATCATATTTTTGCTACCATATGTACTAGTATGACATCTCCCCTGGGAAAGGAGATTTTGGCCTCCCAAGACTCTGCGCCTGCAGACAAACCCAGTGATAAATGTTTTGTACCCGAGTCCCTTCGCACCAGATTGTTGGAGACATAGCACTCCTCGAAGGCTGCTGGACATATTGGCCGTGACCAATTGATTTGGTCTGTATCCCAGCTCTTTTGGTGGCCTAGTCTGAGGGCACACTGCTCTGCTTTCGTAGCAGCATGTTCCATTTGTGCTTGTGCTAAGACCCCGAGACATCTTCCTGTAGGCCTACTCCAAATAGTTCCTAATGGCGAGCATCCTTGATCTCACTTGTCCATAGACTTTATGGTGGAACTGCCAGCGTCCAAGGGGTACACGGTAATTTTGATGATAGTTGACTGGTTTTCCAAGATGGCCTATTTTGTCCTTTTGAAGGGACTTTCTTCCTCAAGAGAACTGGCCAAGGTATTCTCTAAAGAGGTGTTTCGACTCCACGGAGTGCCCAAAGTCTCAGATCAAGGAAGCCAGTTTGTGTCCCGATTCTGGAGGTCTTTCTGTAATCAGATGGGGATTCAACTCTCATTCTCTTCTGCCTACCACCCCCAGTTGAACGGTGCTGCTGAAAGATCCAACCAAGGGTTGGAACAGTTTCTACGCTGCTTCATTTTTGACCATCAGGATAAATGGGCGACCTTGTTACCATGGGCTGAGTTTGCCAGGAACTGTGTTGTGGACTCTTCCTCCCAGAGTTCTCCTTTTCTGATCAACTATGGTTTCCAGCCATCATTGCTTCCTGACTCCTTTCGGGCACAAGACATTCCGGCTCTGGATGAGCATATTAGGCAACTCCACTCCACTTGGGTACTGGTCCAGAGAACCTTACAAAGGTCCACGCAGTGCTATCAGAGACACGCAGACCATAGGAGACTCCCAGCTCCAGTTTTTCAAGTAGGGGAGAGAGTATGGTTATCCTCATGTAATCTGAACCTCCAAGGGCCTTGTGAAAAACTGGCCCCTCGTTTTGTAGGTCCCTACCGGTTGCTTCGGAGAGTCAACCCTGTCACGTATACCTTGGACATTCCTCCTGGTATGCGCATTCACAATGTGTTTCACGTATCCTTATTTAAGCCACTGATCTGTAACCACTACACTTCTGCACCTGTCCAGCCTGGGCCTATACAGGTGTATGAGGAGTATGAGATCCAAAGCATTCTAGACTCTCGTAGAGTCAGAAGTCACTTACAATATCTTATAGACTGGAAGGGTTATGGTCCTGAAGAGTGTTCCTGGGTGTCCAGTGGTAATATCCATGCTCCTGCAGTGCTCCGCAAGTTCCATTCCCGGTTTCCATCTAAATCTGGTCCTCTTCCATGAGGGAGAGGTCATTGAAGGGTAGGTACTATCACAGTGCCCGTGATCTTTTCCTGTGGTGTTACCTGACTTTCCCCACTTTTGCTCAGCAGCATGTCTGGTCGCTGCCTGACTTCCTGTTTGCATACACGTGTCATTACAGCGCTCTTGCTATTTTGTAGTCACAGCTTAATTGACTGATCTATGCTCCGCCTCTCCGGTAGGCCTTATATGCAGCCTTCAAACATTGCTTCAGTGCCCTTTCGTGGTGTATCTAAACATTGCTTGTATTCCTCGTTGTAACCCGTTCTTGGCTGCTGATTCTGATTCGTGTGTGACCGTTGGCTCCATCTGACTACCCGATTTGTGCCTGAACCTCTGGCCTTCTCTGACTACCTGATCCATGCTCAATCCCTGGCTCCGTCTGACTACCAGATCCATGTATGACCCCTGGCCTGGCTGACTACTCGCTCTGTGTTCACTACTGTGCCTCTGTCTGACTACCCGTTATGCGTATGACCTTGGCTGTCTCTGACTCCGCTTGCACTATACCTTGGGCCTGGCACCCTCTCCGTGTTACCTCTCTGAGCAGATCCATAGTCCTCGTCTTTACCATTGTACTACTCCGGGTTCTGTCTGACCGGTAAGCCTTGTATCGCCCTGGTCTTACCTAGGATCTCACCTGAACTCTAGCGTTCTAGGGTGTGGCGACTGCTGTGTACTCTAGCATTCTAGGATATTGTATCTTGTTAGGCTCTAGAATTCTAGGGCATCTCGCTTCTGCTGATCCTAGTGTCCTAGGGTGATATCGGCCACTTGCCACACTTCTACATCTTAGGTGACACCCAGAACCATAGGCTAGGTTCTCTGCCATGTTCCTGTTTTGGGCTAAAATCAGTGTCAGCTCCTGGGTAGTTGACTGTAGCACTGTCTCCACGGCTGACCCCGGGGAAGGTTGGGGAAGTGCTTATTTGCCATTCATTATATTATATCTTTTAATAAAGTCATGTTGATTTTAACAGTACGTGTCAGTCTTTATTTGTCTAAGCTACCGAGACACTTTCATACTAGTTTAAATATAAAAGAGAAAGTAGCCAGACTGCAGGAAGGAGCCATTCAGCACCACAGACCTCAGATTGTGGCTGGCATACAGACAAACTGACAAAGGCATACTCACAGGGCCTGTAACCAATGCAGACCCCAGGTCCAGGTAATTGTCTGCCCTCTGGTTTATTAAGTACATGAGGAATTGGGAAATGGAACATGACTAATAGGGACAAAGAAAACCCTATAAAAATTACAAAAATGTATAACTAAGGGAATCTTCATCCCTATTGTTTCTCCTCAGCAGAGCACATTAAAACTAAAGCTGCCGCTTCTGGGTGGGGGTAACATGGAGCTCTGTTCTGCAAGCGCCCTGCCTCCTTGAGGTAGGATCTTTACACTATGGTTCCTGTGTTCCACAAAGGAAGAAAGAGAAAGTTGACTAATTTTATTCCATTCTCCTGACCATAGATTATGTGAGGCATCTGTGGTGTTGATGATAAAGGAGCATTAAACTTATTTTATGAAAACACTGCTGGGAGTTGTTTTATTCAACAGTTATAACAGCTCAAATTATCAGAAGTCAGTGGCAATGTGATTACTTCTGAAAGTTCAGCCTGTCAACATGACACCAGTTTCTATCACATTCTATGGAGAACTATTTGTCAGTGACTCCTCTCTCCCACATAATGAAACAATAAATCATTGAAGTCTGACCACTAGATAGCACTGTAATATAAAAAAAGTTTAAACTGTAATAACTCAGTAAATGCATCTCTCAGCAGTGGGAGAACCCTTGTTTTATTTAGCAAGAAATACCTTATTGGTCATAAAAAAAGTTTGCTGATGCTTTAACCCTTTGAAGGTTAAATGGTAAAAGTCCAAATTACAGTGGGTGGTGTGCCCAGAAATGCAGGAGCCCAGGCAATAAGCTAACAACTCATCTCAGAAAATGAGCTGCTCCTCTAGATTTGTACCCCCTCCCATATTTCTCCACTTATCTTTAGCAACACAGGTGTTTATTTCTTTCAGTTGATTTTCCTGCACATGGATGAATACTCCAATAAGAATATTCTTCCACCAACATTATATAGATGAGGGGAACAGAGGAGATGAGGACAGTGGAGGTATAGTGCAACTTTGAAGTCTAATAGGGAATTTAATAATGTTCAGGAGGTGGGTATTTTTAAGAAAAAAAATTGAATGCTATACCACAGACTTTTGACCCACTGACTCCTAGAAGGGTTTCCAATGCATTGCTTTGCAAAGCACTGTAGATGTCTTTACCATTCAAGGGGTTAAAAACTCCTGTTAAATTAATGGGAATTTGGGGAATATTTATTAGCCCCTATGAAGCAGTTGGTTTGACCAAGACTTACTCATTTTTTATCATCAGGCACCCAGATTATGTTTATGAAATCCTGCATGCAAAAGCCATTACAGCTATCTGAATAAAGACCAGTGGTGAGAAGCCTCAGACACTCAGCTGTGGATGATGGGAGTTGTATTTCAACAACAGCTGGTGGACTGCAGGTTGCCTATCCTTGCCAAATGCATAAGCACAACAGCAGCAAAAAATAGCTGTACTTATGATTGATCTGATAGGGCAAACGCAAAGGGGAATTCTGGGAAACTGGAACCCCTCTCTAGCTTTTCCCTTCTTCTTCTTCTTCTCAAGATATTTATGTTCCCAGTACAAAGTATAATAACTATTAAAATACACATAGACATTTTTGGCATCTACCAGTTTTAACTCCTCCAAGAAATTATTTCATGGCTCAATTGTATTAGCTGATATTCTTTTGTTTTGGCTTTTATTTGCCCATTCCTCTTACATTTTCTTACCTCCCATGGGCCCCTCTTTATTCAGGACAGTCCTTCTTTGAGGCACACATCCCTATGTCCCTCTTTCCCACCCTGGTGGTCTTTTAAGAGATCAGAATGTGCACTGTGTATATAAGGGTATCCAATTGCTTCACGGTAATAAAACTGGTATTACTGTTTGTTTAAATGTCAGTATATGTGTTTAGAAATTAGTTTGTTGAAATAAAATATGTTGGTCTTGCTCTATATAGTTTTCCCAGTTACACAATGCAGTGTCAAGAGATCATGAAATAATCTAAATACTCTCAGTAATGCCCTGCCCACCAGCAACACCACATAAAACAAAAGTGTCCCTCTTTAGCTATTTGAAATGTTGGGACTGGGAGGTATGCCTTTTATTTTTTCTTCACTGGTATGCTAACTTTTTATTTGATCAGCACAAATGCATTCTTTTCCTTCTAGATTACCTCATAAACGTGTGGGAGAAGCTTTATAAAAATACATAGGTATGAACATGTATTTATCTTTCCGCATACACAGTGCTCACTACCTTATTAACGAGGCTGTAACTGCCTCATACAATAAATACAGTTACGGAAAAATGTAAAAAATGAGGCACTGACCTAAATATCTATAGGGCTCGAGTACATTGGAGGCACTTTGCCACATGAGGAGACAATTTGGGTAAGCTAATTGAACAATTACATTGGTGTGTTGAGACTCCTTATTGTGTTTCCAGAAAAAGCTACAAAGTGCTTCCAAAATGAGGCCCCAAAGCCACAATGGAAGCAGGCAGGGGGTGTTAATGATGAATTAGGTCAGCGTGGGAAAGGTGCTTGGGGGCATGTGGGGATGCACTTAGAACATAGACTTTTGCAGACGAATAGGCCTATTTTTCCTCCAATAGCATAGAGCTGCCGAGGCAGAAATGGCCTAATCGGTTACAAAAAAAAAAGAATTAGGAAAGCCCATTCCACTGGACTGTAATTGCTAGAATGTACATTTTCAATGGTGTTCTATTAACTTTTTGTTTAAAATTGCTATGTATCCTGAATTGACCTTGATAGGAAACGTTGCAGGTTCACTGTAATAGCTAAAGTTGCAAAAGGACTTTAAAAAGAAAAATATAACCCTGTTGCATCTCTTTTCGCTAATTAGTAATTAACAAGGTTGCGTTTCCTGTTAGGCATGACAATAAAAGTGACAGACATCTAGTGTGCCACATTTTGAGAAGCTTCTCAGCTGTACAGGTCACACCCACTTTCTGAGTCATGTGTGTGTCCAGAGCTATCTCAATAAGCCTGCATCAGGCCTGCTTCTTATTTATGGTGGCTTGTTTATTAATCTTTTTACCAACTGAAAGGAAAAGTATTTGTGCTGCTTTGTGCAGTTTGGAATGCATTTGAATTTACTGTACATATGTTTATAAATAAATACTAAAACTATAAAATACAGCATGCTGTAATATGAAAGCGCAAGCTGTAATATTCATACACATATGTAAATGTTTCCATACCTTTATATGCAAGAGCTCTTTTACAGCAGGCAGTGGTTGGGATTTATTTCAATTCTTTACTTCCTGGTTTACGCATTATATTGCTGTCCCTGAGCAGTAAGTGATATGCATAAAGGAAAATAGCTTTCCCAGCATGCTAATAAACAACATATGCTTTAAAATTTTTATAATTTCTGCTAAGTAATAGAAACATTTACCAACGGATCTGTCAATGTAATAAAGTCTTTTCATATAAAACCAACATGAATTTCATTTTAATGTTCCTTTAATAGCAGAATTTTGAGGTTTATCTTTCATGTGGGGAGAGAAGATATGGTGCTTGGCAACAGTTAAATGTTTGTGCATTGCGAAAGTATAGTTCATTACTTCCTAAACTGTCTTCGAGTACCATTAACCATAAGCTTAAACAACCTTCCCTTTAACCCAGTAAGGACCAGACAGGTGAGCATCTGTGGAGACTTATGAAAAATGCATACTACTGGACTGTATTGATCATAATTTAGCCTTGCAATATGCTGCTTTGTCTTCATTGAGATAATCAGAATATAAGTAATTTTGATTAAATAACCCATGTACAAACATAAATCCTTACCTTTTATTGGTGCTTGGGAACAGATTTGGGGAACCAGAGATGTTTTTCAGTCAGTGTGCATGATGTCCTATCACATTCTGAATATGTGAAATAGGCTTATTTGCTAAGGAAAAAAAAGCTGATACTTTTTGGAGAGGATGGAAAAACTATACAAAAATATATTTATGAGCAGGTTCTTACATTAGAGTGTTTCTCAGGAATGTATTCATTAGATGAAGATATAGTATAGACTGGGCCAGATTGACACCTCAGGCACCCATAGCCCCTCCTCCAATTCTCTCATGACCTCAGCTCCATCATCTGTTGCCTTGTAGAGAAATACCCTTAGTGCAGAACTAGAGATGGGTGGAAGCTTGCATTTCCTCTTTCCTGGAATTTCCATGGAAAAGGAGCAATATTTCTCCTTTCCACTGAAATCAAACAGGAGATACAGGAGAAACTTACCAAATAAGAAACTAAAAGATGACCTGATTATGCACCTGGGGTTGGCTATTTCTCTCATACAGAGATAAATTGCCTGGCTGGACTACCATTCTGGCAGGATCAGTTTGATGTGCTTAAGGATAATTTCCTGGCCATCCATGGCAGCATTCATCAACGGGTTAAATCTCCTCCTCAACCAATCAGCATAGTTGGGAACTTTTAAAAAACCCTCACCCGGAGATCTGAAGCCCAGAGGGGGGAAAAAAAGGTAGATTGCATTAACCCTTTGAGTGCCAGAGGGGTCGCAACCGCAAAGCATTGCAGTGCGTACCCGTTTTTCACTCAAGGGGTTAAATGAAAAATTTGACTATACTTATCCACTCGTCCCAGTCCTCTTGTGAAGCAGATAGGTAAGCAAGCAATCTTATCTTCCTACTGACATCTGCCCCGTGTATTAATTGGCTGGCTGAGGTCACTTGCCCCGGATGCATGCCTCAGCCTTCAGACATGAGCTATTCTGTTTTTTTTTTTATTGTATAGATGCTTGCTTTACCCGTAGAACTTGCTGTTTCATTCGGAGACAGTGCCATAAATCCAGAGTCTCCAGGTGAAACCCGGCAAGTTCCCAGGTATGCCAATCGGACAGGAAATAAAAACAAATCCAAATTATAAATTCCACCCACCTAGAGGGTAACAGTGTCTTTTTTGTTTCCTTTGATCGGATGGTGAACTCCCGTTTGGTGAAAGTAATTTTTATTTTAGCTTACCCTAGAGTTGTCTCTGACCATTTACAGCATCAGGTCTCTCACTCCCTGATGCTGGAGCTCCTCTATGCACATACCCATTGTGGGCATTACCGATGGGAGGCCCTTTAGCGGTTGGGGCATTGCAGCAAACTCCCTTCTGGGACAGCCTCACGTGGAGGATAGCGTCGGCTTTTGATTCCTTCAGTCTGCTTCAGCCTGCATTTGGGCAGACGCTTCCTCATGACATCATCAGCCAGTGTCTCTGCTCTGATGCTACCTAGGGGACAGCAGGAGAATCAATGGAGGGTAGTTTTGCTGTCTTTTTTGATATGTTCTGTGGCTATTTAAGCTGGTATCTTGTGGGGTCAGGTCCCTAGAGTTTGTTTCCTGCTGGATGTGATATTGTTTTGTCTGTTTAGCTGCAGAATCTGTCCTTCTGCTTATCTCTGGTAAGCTGTTTCTGCTATGTCCTTTTCTCTTCTTTCCAGTACTCTGATGGTTGACGTTATGCCTCCTTTGCAGCTGCCTATTGCAGCTGTCATAGACCTAGACCCTGCGTCTAAAGATCTGCATTACAAGGCTGGAGGGTAAGTTTTATTTTTCCAGGTAGGTTCTCCCCATTTTTATTTTAAAAAGAGTGATAGCAAACTCATCGAGGCTTTGTTGTATCTTTTCAGCCCTGCCAACACCCTGGAACCCCCAAGATATAATACTGCTTCAAGGAATTGTGTGGCATGTGAGAAACCTGCTATGGAGAACAAGAAGATCTGTCAGGACTGTTGGCAAGAAATGGTGGGTTCAGTCCCTTCAACCTCCTTAATGGATCTCTCTTTATTAGTTAAGGAAGCTGTATTTCAAGGTCTTAAGGATACCTCTCAGTCTCGTAAAAGAAGCAGATCCCCAGATCAGGAAAGTAATCATTCGCCACAGAAGGGAGGATCTCCTTTCATCAGAGGAAGAGGATGATCTGGAGTTTTTGTTGGGGTTTTATGTCATCCAAGTGGAGTCCCTCATTAAAGCAGTTTGTCTAGATGTGCAGGAGTCTCAAAAGGATCATCCCAAGGATAGGCTCTTTGTCTCTCTAAAAAAGAGGATCACTACATTTACACTTCATGAGGTCATTAAGGATGTCATCCTAGTGGAATGGAAAAAAGCTGACAAAAAGTGGAAGCCTTCATCCCGACATGCAAGGATATACCCCTTCTCAGATAAGGATAAATATGCGGAGTGCTGGGATAAACCTCCTAAGGTTGATGCAGCAGTGGTCAGACTGGCTAGAAAGACTACCCTTCCTTTAGACGACGCTGTGTCATTCAGAGTCATTCAGAGACCCCATTGATAAGAGATAAGAAATTGGCCTTAAGTGTCTGTAAATCTCTCTGGGGCTGCCTGCAAGCCAGCAGTAGCACTGACTTCCATCTCCAGGGCCATGAAGGTGTGGCTGGACAACTTAGAGCAAGCCATCTCCTTTGATGAGGGCTAATCATCTCTTGTGAATTTTTCGATGGAGTTGAAGATAGCAACCAAATATATAGTTGGCTCATCTGTGGATCTAGTCAGACTTCAATCCAGGGCTATGACACTGCCTGACATAGCGAGAAGGGTTCACTGGCTTTGTTCATGGAGTGCTGATAATCTCTCCAAATATAACCCTTGCTCTCTTCATTTCACCGGTCAGATGCTGTTTGGTGGAAGTTTAGATGAAATCATCAAAAAAGTGTCCAGCAGAAAGAGTGTCTTTTTACCAAAGGACAGAAGAAATAGAAGCACTAACTTCATTGTTCAGAAGCCTCAGAAGGAGCACCAGAGGGACTTTCGGTCCTACAGATCTGGAAGAGAGTCTAGTAGGCCTCAGGCCAACTGTGGAGGTCAGTCAGGTTTCTTTCGTACTACAAAATCTAATTTCTCATTTTCTTCAAAACCCGCTCCTAAATCCTGATGGTGTTTGGGTCCAGACTTCAGCTGTTGGAGTCTGGGCCTGCATCATTCTGGATTAGTGGGTGAACCAGGTAATCTCAGAAGGCTACGCTTTGGAGTTTCAAAGCTTCCCAAGGTCAAGCAGATTCAGGGAATCTCCTATCCCTGCAGACCCTCAGAGAACAAAAGCTCTGGCGGATTTCACAGTCAGGCTTCTGCAAGAAGGTGTTATTTCCAGAGTACCAGAGTGAGAGAGATTTACAGGAGTTTACACTATATTTGTCCAGAAATCATCTAGAGGATTGAGCCCAGTTCTGGATCTCAAGAAAATCAATGCTTCTCTCAGGGTGAGGCATTTCAAAATGTAATCCTTATTCATGATAATTTCGGTTTTCCAACCCTGGGATTGGTTGGTAACCATAGACTTGCAGAACGCCTACTTTCATGTGCACCCTGCGCGCCAGACATTCCTCAGGCGGATGGTGGGAGGTACTTGCTTTACATTTGCAGTGGACGATGCAGCTCCTTTCTCAGTTACGTTGGTTCCTAAACATAGACAAGAGCCATCTGTCTCCCACAAGAACTCTGATGTTTCTAGGGACCGAATTCAAGACGGCTGTAGCACGAGTCTTTCTTCGAGCCCACAAGGCCTCTCATCTGATGAGTCAGGTTTCTACTTTCAGAGTGTCGGGTCCTCATACTGCCAGACTTTGCATGAGAATTCTGGGTCTGATGTCTTCAACAATTCCTTTAGTCATATGGGCCAGATGGAACCTCAGGCCTTTGCAACAGGCTCTTCTACAGCAGTGGTCCAGCCACCTGCACCATCTAAACCATCCAATTCTTCTCCAGCCTCAAGTACTGGAGTCGCTTCTATGGTGGGAGAACAGGTTCAGCCTCTGCCAAGGAATGCCCCTCAGCAATACACTATGTACAGTCTTAACCACCGATGCAAGGGGCATGGGTTGAGGTGCCGTTCATCAAGAAAAAGCAGCTCAAGGATTATGGCCAATGCCCTTCTCAGACGTGCCATCCAATATTTTAGAACTCAAAGCGGTTGCCAAAGGCATATGCTTTTTTGCAGACGACTTAAAAGACAAGTCCTTAAAGATCCAAGTAGACAACAGATCAGCAGCAGCCTACATAAGGCGACAAGGAGGGACAATGAGTGTCCAGCTGTGTCACGGATACCCAGAGCAATCAGAAGTCAGAACGTAAATATAAATCACCTTTATTAAGGGACAGAACAAGGCAACGAATGAGACAATATAACAGGCAGAAGGTCGTCAGACAAGCTTTGACTACTATCAGAAATAGTAGGCCGCCTAGAATGGACCAAACTGCTGAGACTAGGCCGTAGCTGTCACGCTCACCTGGTCCCCGCTTCCCGGTCGCGTCTCTGCAGCGGCGCTTCCGGGTGTCGGCGCGGCTGCGCATGCGCGGTTCCCTTCTGCCTTCTCTTTGGCAGCCGCGCATGCGCCCGAACTGGGGCACTATTCGCAGGGGCTGCTCCAACCTTGAACGGCTCCCAGGCGAGCCCCTCTACCCTGCCATATGATTGGACTTCTTCACTATTTAAACGGGTTACCCCAGTCATAGGGTGCCCGTTCCACGACCTCCTTAGTGCTAGGTTTTTTCTAGTGTCCTTCTGTTGTCTTCAGTCCCTGGCTTGACCCTTGGCTCCAAATCTGACCTCTGGCTTGTCTTCAGTCCCTGGCTTGACCCTTGGCTCCGAATCTGACCTCTGGCTTGTCTTCAGTCCCTGGCTTGACCCTTGGCTCCGAATCTGACCTCTGGCTTGTCTTCAGTCCCAGGCTTGACCCTTGGCTCCGAATCTGACCTCTGGCTTGTCTTCAGTCCCTGGCTTGACCCTTGGCTCCGAATCTGACCTCTGGCTTGTCTTCAGTTCCTGGCTTGACCTTTGGCTCCACTCCTGACCCTCGGCTTGTTCTCCGTTTTCCGGTTTGCTTGTCTTGTCGGCCTGGTTCTTAACGGTACCCAGGGCACTCCCATCCTGGTTGCACCCCGGCTCAACTGGGGTGGAACAATCTGGTTTCGCGACCAGCACCTTTACCCAGCTTCGGCTGCTGCAAGGGAGTACCTGGTACACCGTCTCCGAACTCAAGCATCGCGCCCCAGCATCGCTCTCCAGCTACTGAACCAGTGCCGGCACCACACGGGTCCCTACCCCTCGTGTTGGTGACAGTTGGAACGGGCCTGCTGGATTTTCACCAAGGTCGCAGTAGAGAGTGCAGAGAGGATTTTGCAGGATGGTAGGATGCGTTCGGGCGGAGTGTTGAGAGCAGAAGTGGCGTGTAGACGGGACAAAGCATCAGCCTTGACATTCTTGGTCCCTGGAATGTAGGTAACGGTGAATTGAAACCTGGAGAAGAATAGAGCCCAACGGGCTTGGCGTGCGGTGAGACGTTTGGCGGTCTCTAGGTACTGCAGATTCTTGTGATCAGTGTGGATGACGAAAGGAATTCCTGATCCTTCAAGAAGATGGCGCCATTCTTCGAGGGCTACCTTCATGGCGAGTAGCTCACGATTGCCCACATCGTAGTTCCTTTCGGCTGGGGTCAGTTGGCGTGACAGATAAGAGCACGGGTGGAGGACATTAGTGTCGGGATTTCTTTGCGAGAGGACTGCACCAAGTCCTTGTTCGGAGACATCGACTTCAAGGAGGAAAGGGCGAGTGATGTCCGGATACTGGAGAACAGGAGCCGTAGTGAAGGCTGTTTTAAGGGCAGCGAAGGCAGTTTTGGCTGCATTAGACCAGGTCCGTGGGTCAGCCCCTTTTTTAGTCATGGCAGTTAGAGGAGCCACCAAGGAAGAGTAATTCCGGATGAACCTTCTATAGTAATTGGCAAACCCTTGGAAACGCTGTAATGCCTTCAAATCCATAGGTCGAGGCCAGTTGGTGACTGCAGCAAGTTTGCCAGGATCCATTTGTAGACCGGAACTGGAGATAATGTACCCCAGGAAGGGGAGTTGTTCTTTCTCAAATTCACACTTCTCCAGCTTGGCATAAAGACCGTTTTCTCGAAGTCGCTGAAGGACGGCTTTAACATGAAGCCGGTGCTGCTGTAGTGTAGGAGAGAATACAAGGATATCATCCAAGTATACTATGACGTGGGATGTCAGCATATCACGGAATACGTCATTGACAAAGGCCTGGAAGACGGCCGGGGCGTTGCAGAGCCCAAAGGGCATAACCAAATACTCGTAGTGCCCGTATCTGGTGTTGAAGGCCGTCTTCCATTCATCTCCAGGCCTGATCCGAACTAAATTATAAGCCCCCCTCAGGTCCAGTTTAGTAAACCAGGCAGCTCCACGGAGAAGGTCAAACAATTCAGGGATGAGAGGCAGGGGGTACTTGTTTTTCACCGTTATACTATTTAGGCCTCGATAATCCACGCAGGGACGCAGAGAACCGTCTTTTTTGCCCACGAAGAAGAATCCCGCCCCAGCGGGGGATGAGGAAGGACGAATGAAACCCCTGGCCAGGTTGTCCTGGATGTAAGTGGCGAGGGCTTTCATTTCAGGAGGAGAGAGCAGGAACGTCCTTCCTCTAGGTGGCTGGGATCCAGGAAGGAGATCAATAGGACAATCGTAGGGTCGATGCGGGGGAAGACGTTCCGCTTGAGCCTTGGAGAAGACATCTGCGAAGGCGTGGTAGGGTGTGGGAAGACCGTCAGGGATACACAAGGAAGCCGAGATAGACAAGGGCAGCGAGACCGGTTCTTTGGGAAGGCAAGTCAGACAACAGGACTCACTCCACTGAGTGAGATCGCCAGTCCTCCAGTTGAAAATGGGGTTGTGACGCCGCAGCCAAGGAAGCCCCAGGACGATAGGAACAAAGGGAGAGGACACCAGGTCTAGTACCGCGTTCTCGGAATGAAGAACCCCAGTGGTAAGGACCAGCGTCTCAGTTTCTTGGGTGATCTTGCCGGTTGCCAAGGGTCTCCCGTCCAGAGTGGATACTAGTAGGGGCTGCGTCTTGAGCCGGCAAGGCACTCCAACTGACCGGGCCCAGGCTTCGTCCATGAATAACCCGGCGGCCCCGGAGTCAATGAAGGCAGTAGCGGTAACGGTTTTGGCGGCCCATCGGAGAGTCACAGGAACCAACAACCTGGAGCGACCATGGGGAGGCTGACGAACTGGGCTTAGCTGACCGCCTCGGAAGCCGACTAAGCCGTGTCTTTTCCCGGACGTACAGGACACTGTCGGAGCATGTGACCCGCTTGTCCGCAATATAGGCAAAGCCCCAGGGTTCGGCGTCTCTTCCTTTCCTCGTCAGTTAACCGAGTGACGCCACCAATCTCCATGGGTGTTTCCATCAAAGAGCGCTCCTCTGCCGGAGATGTGGCCGATGCTGTTCGCCTTCTGCTGCGGTCACGCTCCAGTTGCCTCTCTTGCAGACGTCTGTCCAGGTCCAGACATAAAGAGATAAAGTCTTCCAAACCGTCTGGAACCTCGCGGCAGGTCAGGGCGTCTTTAAGGCGCTCGTTGAGCCCACGTCGAAACGCAGCTTTGAGAGCCCCCTGGTTCCAGTCCGTCTCATACGAGAGGGTGCGGAATTCCACCTCATACTGGCCGACGGATCTGGTTCCCTGACGAAGCCCCAAGAGCGTTGACTCAGCCGAAGTGCTCCTTCCGGGAACATCGAACACTTCTCTGAAGGCGGTGATAAACGCTTCTGAGTCGTCTAACAATGGAGATTGCTGTTCCACTAAGGGTGATGCCCAGGCCAATGCCTCGCCCTTCAGGAGGGAGATAATGAAGGAGACCCGAGCTGCATGCGTGCTGAAAGTCTGTGGTAAAGTCCGGAAGTGCAGCTGGCATTGGTTGAGGAACCCTCGGAAGTCGACCGGCCTCCCTGAAAACTTATCAGGAAGCGGTATACGAGGAGGAACATACCCTGGAGGAGGCGTCCCAGAGACACCTGAGGCGGCGGCGGCGGTGGTAGTGGAAGTGACCGTAGCCTGAGCCGCCGAGGAACGCAACATCTCTAGGACAGCATCCAGCTTACGTTCCAAGTTCTGAAGATGTGCGGCGTGGGAGGTCAGTACCTGCTCCTGATGGTCCAGTCTGGCCGTGATACGGGATACCTCAGAAGGGTCCATGGTAGCTGGCCCGTTCCAACTGTCACCAACACGAGGGGTAGGGACCCGTGTGGTGCCGGCACTGGTTCAGTAGCTGGAGGTACTCCCTTGCAGCAGCCGAAGCTGGGTAAAGGTGCTGGTCGCGAAACCAGATTGTTCCACCCCAGTTGAGCCGGGGTGCAACCAGGATGGGAGTGCCCTGGGTACCGTTAAGAACCAGGACGACAAGACAAGCAAACCGGAAAACAGAGAAAAAGCCGAGGGTCAGGAGTGGAGCCAAAGGTCAAGCCAGGAACTGAAGACAAGCCAGAGGTCAGATTCGGAGCCAAGGGTCAAGCCAGGGACTGAAGACAAGCCAGAGGTCAGATTCGGAGCCAAGGGTCAAGCCAGGGACTGAAGACAAGCCAGAGGTCAGATTCGGAGCCAAGGGTCAAGCCAGGGACTGAAGACAAGTCAGAGGTCAGATTCGGAGCCAAGGGTCAAGCCAGGGACTGAAGACAAGCCAGAGGTCAGATTCGGAGCCAAGGGTCAAGCCAGGGACTGAAGACAACAGAAGGACACTAGAAAAAACCTAGCACTAAGGAGCTCGTGGAACGGGCACCCTATGACTGGGGTAACCCGTTTAAATAGTGAAGAAGTCCAATCATATGGCAGGGTAGAGGGGCTCGCCTGGGAGCCGTTCAAGGTTGGAGCAGCCCCTGCGAATAGTGCCCCAGTTCGGGCGCATGCGCGGCTGCCAAAGAGAAGGCAGAAGGGAACCGCGCATGCGCAGCCGCGCCGACACCCGGAAGCGCCGCTGCAGAGACGCGACCGGGAAGCGGGGACCAGGTGAGCGTGACAGTAGCCAATGGAAGTCTGTACAGGAGCTAAGGTAAAAGCAGGAACGGGAACCCCCGCAGATAATCTGTAACTGGAACTGCAACGGGAACTGGATCAGCCACGGAGGGTCTTCTTCTGGAACAAGGACTGGAACTAGACAGGAGACTCCGACCAGGAACAACAGAAAAACACTGACACACGCCTGCAGTCAGTCTAGCTAGGAGGAAAGCTGACTCAAACCTGCTGTCAACTTATTAGGAGTCGATTGCTGACTCACGCCTGCAGTCAGGACCACTGGGATCTAATACTGGACTCACGCCTTCAGTCGGTATAGAAGAGAGTCTACCAGGACTGCGCCAGATGGCTGTCGGCAGGTGAGAGTCAAGACTAGGTCAAGTCGGACAGAGCCACAGGACAGCACCAGATGCGATGGTCAGACACGCCTGGTCATACATGGAGAGGTTGGTCTGTCAGAGCCGCAGGTTTGCACCAGATTGGCTGTCAGACAAGCCAAGGGTCATACACAGAGCGGATAGTCAGACAGAGCCACAAGTCAACACCAGATCGGGTAGTCAGCCAAGCCTAAGGTCATACATGGAAAGGTTAGTCAGCCAGAGCCGCAGGTTTGCACCAGATTGGATGTCAGACAAGCGAAGGGTCTACACGGAGCAGGTAGTCAGACAGAGCCACAGGTCAACACCAGATCAGATAGTCAGACAAAACCAGGTAATGCACAGCGCAAACAGAAACACAACTGCACTGGAACACCACGAAAGGTCAACTGAAGTTGTGTCCAGGCAGAGGTGGAGCAAATTATGTGATGTCCCTTTAAGAACCGGGTCACGACAACACCAGGGAATCCTTTTGATGCGCGTCCGAGTTACAATGCGGGTGGAGCAGCAAGGAGACCGGTCACCTGGATGAACACCAGGCTGCAACGGTACTCCCAACAGATGCGGTAACCCACGAGGACACAGAGACCGGCCGCCCACAGGGTCTGGCGGCCGGCTCCAAGCTAAGCAACCGCTTACAAGCTGCTAGCAGAGGTGGAGCAGATCATGTCTTGGGCTGTGAAACATCTGATGGACATCACGGCCATATATATCCCAGGGCCTCAAAACAAGCAGGCAGACTTCCTCAGCAGGTCGACCCTGGATCCAGGTTCCTGGGTCTTGAATTACAGGATCTTCGGTCAGATTGTGAACAGATGGGGATTACCATCAATAGATCTGATTCCTTCTTCAGAAAACAGGAAGGTAGCGAGATTCTATTCAAGACTCTTTCATCCATCAGCCCTGGGAGTGGATGCCTTAGCCCACAGCTGGGCAAATTAGGTCAGTTATATTTTTCCTCCTTTCCCTCTGATTTTCAGAGTATTGAAGAAGATTGTTCTGGACAAGGCTCAAGTGTTGGCTATCATCCCAGCATGGCCAAGGAGACTCTGGTTCCCTCTTCTAAAGTCCTTGGATGCTCCCTCCACTACTGGGTCTGTTGTACCAAGGTCCGATTCTTCACCCAGAACCAAGCTCTCTCTGGTTAGTGGCATGGAAGTTGAAAAGTTCCATTTGAGACGGTTGGGTCTTCCAGAAGAAGTTGTTTCTCTGCTCCTAAAAGCTAGGAAGCATTCTACCACCAACGCTTATTATAGAATTTGGTCTGACTTATCTCAGTGGACTCAATTTAATGAAATATCTGTTGACTCTCTGTTCGCACCCCAGCTACTGCTCTTTCTCATGGAGGGTTACATTAAAGGCCTCAGTTGTAGCACTTTGAAGGTTCAAGTGTCTGCAATTTCAGCTCTGACTAACATTAAATGGGCTACTAATGACTTGATCATTAGGTTCTTCCATGCTATGATCTGATTAAGACCTCCAGTGAAGAATTTAGCCCCATCCTGGGACTTGCCTGTGGTTCTGGATGCACTCACATCTTCTCCCTTTGGGCCTATCAAGTCTATTTCTCTAGGGATGCTTTCCCTGAAGCTCTGCCTCTTGGTGGCTGTGGTCTCGGATAGATGGGTCTCAGAGTTGCAGGCACTCTCCATTGAAGAACCTTACCTCAGATTTCTCCGTGATAGAGTGGTTTTGAGATCAGCTCTGGATTTTCGTCCTAAAGGGGTATCTTCCTTTCACAGGAAATTATTATCCCTGCTTTCACACCATCCGGTGACGGAGGCTTGCATCAAAGGCAAGAATTTGGATTTGGTTAGGTGTATCCAGGTTTATCTTCAGGTTCATAATTGCTGCTGGATTTCAAAAAGGCCAGGATGCCTCTGTGGTTACTGTCAGTTGTTGGATTGTTTCAGCTATCATCAGGGCCTACCAAGTGAAAAAGTTACCAGTTCCGCAAGGAATAAAGGCACACTCTATTCGTGCAGTCTCCACATCTTGGGCAACAGAGGCAGAGATTCCTATCGATGACATCTGTAAGGCAGGTTCCTGGTCTTCTATTATGACCTTTATTAAACATTACAGATTGGACGTCCATGCAAGAAGGGCATCTTCTTTTGCTCATGGAGTTTTAAACTCTTGTTTCCTAATAAAATGTGTTGATATATTTCTAGCATGAGATGTGTCTTGCCCATTCTTTCTATTTTGCTTGGGTACTACCCTTTGGTGAATAGGCTGCCATGGATGGCCAGGAAAAGGGAACGTTTTTTTCTACTTACAGTTATTTTCCTTTCCTGGTCATTTCCATGGCAGCATTCACCAGGTTACTGCCCTCTTTTTGGCTTATAACTTAGACACTGTTACCCTCTAGGTGGATGGGATTTATAATTTGGATTTGTTTTTGTTTCCTATCTGATTGGTTGAGGCGGAGATTTAACCCGTTGGTGAATGCTGGCATGAAAATGACCAGGAAAGGAAAATAACGGTAAGTAGGTAATGTTTCTCTTTTTCTCTCTAGGTAAGGCACTAGTGAGCTAAAAGAGAATGCAAATGGGTAGGACACCATTTCTATAGAGCCTGCTCACTTCTATAGCAGGCTTGTTCCTAGTTGAGCATCTCTTTTGCATATGCAAATTATCTGTTGGGTTGGTCACTGTAAGGGTAACAGGGGAATCCAGACATGGACCCCTGGATCACAGAGATGCATACAAAATATGAAAGGCTTTTGAGGATAAACACACAGCACAATGGCCTGTTCTACAGCTAGTTACCACTCAGAATTGTCACGTTTTAATTCTCTAGTGCCATTGCAGAAGAGAAAATTCCACATACATATTAGACAAATGCGACCCAAAAGGGCGGTCCAGTTTCAAAATGTTTTGTTCATTCCCAGAATTTCTCAGATCTCTTGGATAATGTTCAGAGAGGAATTTACTGATGTGCTTTAGGATATTTTCTTTCTGTAAGGCATTAGAGAGCAAAAAGATACTGCACCCAGGGCAGGAAATTGTGATATAGCCTGCTCAAATCTATGGCAGGCTTGTTCCTAGTAGAATGTTTCTGACCAGTTCTTTTGCATATGCACCAAGTTCATGATGTTCTTGCAATTGTCACCTTGCATGCATACATACATCATGACACACATACACAAACATTTGCACACAGTGACACACACACTCAGTTCACTTCTTTTCATTGTGCCGTAGAGGTTTGCAGTAAGGGCTTTTTGTTTGGAATCCCACCTATGAAAAAGCATGATTGTATTGAAAATGTGACCTGTTGTGTCCTGAAGACTAAGTTTGAGAATCACTGGTCTAAGGGTTTGTATAAACTGGTTAGTAAAGAGTTATGTAAAGTTATACATTCACTGGTGTGATTAGTATATACACAGTATACACAGGATGTTGCGACTATTCTTTATATTATATGTAAATGTACTCAGCCTGGGACAACCCCGCTGCAGAGAGAGACAGCACACATCGCAAATCCTTTAAAGGGTTTATTGAAGAATCATGAAATGCTAGATAGTACTAGCCAAACGTTTTCGGTCCAAACTTGTGGACCTTTATCAGGGCAAAGGGGTAAAGGGGTAAAGCAATGGATCCACCCAACGTCAACGCACCGTGGAGCGCCGGTCAACGCTGAGACTTTGGCGCCCGGCTGACACAGGTACACCACGGTGCAACTGGCTATTCAGTATGAGCATACAGGTATTTAAACTTTTACTTTTATCCCTGTACCCCTTTGCCGGTCCACAAGTTTGGAACGAAAATGTTTGGCTAGTACTATCTAGCATTTCATGATTCTTCAATAAACTCGTTAAAGGATTCGCGATGTGTGCTGTCTGTCTCTGCAACGGGGTTCTCCCAGGCTGAGTACATTTACATATTCTCTTATATGGGGCATGCACCATCATATTTATAATTATAATTGTCATTTGTTTTGCTCTTGTGTGTGCCACTGTCTATTGTTTTATATATATATATATATATATATATATATATATATATATATATATATATATTTATATCAAACAGGAAGCAACATGTGACCAACAAGCTTTGTCCAAAGCCAAAAACACTCAGGGACAGCTGTAATGAGGAGCTATGCATATCTCCTATACACTGTCTGTCTCATTGGTGTAAACATGGGGGCATGATTTTCACAGGAGTGAGCGGGGTGGGGGCATAGCACCCCTCCCTGCTCCTGTGAAGATCTCTGCAAGGATTTCACCCTTCACCAATGTACACACCTCCTCCCTCTACACCCTCCCTCCCACTTGCCATGTACAGGACTTTACCCTATACCACAGTACACATCTTCTCCCTCTACACCCTCCCTCCCATTCACCACATAAAGGGCTTCACCCTTTACCACAGTACATACCTCCTCCCTTTACTCCCTTCCTCCCCTTCACCTCATTGCCTCAGACTCCACTTTGCCACAATGCTTCTTACAGAGGTGCAGATTGCTCTGAAATCACCACCCACCCACTAGTTAAAAGGAAAGAGCTTTTCTTTTGGATGTAGAGAGGTGCATATTTAGACCCTGTGCCTCAAAAGCTATACACCAAACATGAAAAGCTATAGGCAACACGCTATACACAATGCGACAAATGCTATACGCAAAACGATATACGCAAAATGCTATACGCAAAACTCCAAACACTATAAGCCATACGCCAAACACCAAATGCTATATGCAAAATTACTGTATATGAATTGCCAAGTGCTATACGCAAAAAAATATACACTCCAAACACTATACACTAAACTCCAAGTGCTATACGCAAAAGCTATACACAAAATCCCAAATGCTATATGCAAAACACTATACACAAAATTCTAAATGCTATACACAAAACACCATATACTTTACTCCAGGCGCTGTATGCTATACTCCAAACGCAAAACACCAAATGCTATACGCAAAACTCCATGGAGAAAATGCCAAACTCTATATATCAAACACCATATGCCAAATGCCATATGCAATATGCCAAACCTTATACACAAAATTGCAAACTTTGGAGTGTATATTGTTTTGTGTATAGCGCTTGGTAGTTCATGTACAGCATTTGGCATATAGCATTTGGTGTTTGGTGTATGGCATTATAACTTTTGGCATTTTAATTGTAGCATTTGGTGTTTCGTATACTGCTTGGCAGTTCATGTACATAATTTTGCGTATAGCATTTGGTGTTTGGCGTATGGCATACAGCTTTTGGAATTTTGCTATACACAAAAAGCCAAACGCTATATGCCAAAAGCAATTAGCCAAACACTAAACACAATACTTCAATAGCTATACCCAAAATGTAAAACACTATACAAAAAACGTTATATGCTATATTCCAAACGTTATACGCAATACGCCAAGTGCATACGCAATTCACCAAACTATATATGCTGTACGCTATACACAAAACGACAAGTGCTATACACCAAACGCTATATGCAATACACTATACACAGTATGCCAAATACTATAAGCAATATGCAAAACGCTATAGGCAAAACATACAACGTAAAATGCTACAGGCAATTTGCTATAGGCATACTATACCACACAAAACACACATGCTCACACATGATCTCTCACATACACGCTCGCTCTCACACAATGTTGCTCAAACGCGCTATCACACGCTATTGTTCAAAAACACTTTCGCACGTTCACATACACACACTCACACATGTGCTACTGCTCAAACACGCTCTCACATACACACACAGGCTCACATACACATGTTTACACACGCACGCTCACACACACACTCGCTTGCACTCACGCACACACATATGCTCATGCTCACACACACATATGCTCATGCACACACACATACACACACAGACATTCACTGATGGAGAGTTATGTAACGTAGTGATTTATAATGCTGGTGACCCTGCGGTGACAGTGACCACATTCCAGGGATAAGAGATAATTCTGAACACACATAAAAACACACATACACAATGTGTTACATACTCTGGCATTCAAAGGGTTAATACAAAAATCAGACCTTGAGTGGAAACTGTGTTTATCCTCTATTTGTAATGACTGAGGCATATTTATCTTCTTTAACTTTGAGTGCCAGGTGGCATGAGTAACACACTGTAAAGTACTGCATTGCTCATCACTGTTGTACTGAAATGGTTAAACTTTGCGTCTGTAGCAGCAGGGCCTCAGTTGTAGGACAGAATGCTCTACCGGGGGCATACCTTACCATATTAGGATTCCTGGCTCAGTGTCATGGGAAGATTTGTGTGTGTGGGACTTTTACCTTAAAGGGGAAATCTGCTCTGCCCTTTTTGTTAATCCTGTTAAACTTTCAGCTTCGAACAGTCCTCATACTCAGCTTATATGGGATTTTAATTTTAACTGCAGGTTAAAATAATTTTGCTGTGTGATGGGAGTTCAGATATGAGATTAAGCTCAAAGAAAAGCATTATTCCCTTTTGGGTTCATACTTGTTTCTTTATGCTGCTGCTTATAATTCACATTTTTTTGTATACCAGGAGAGAACAATAATTAAAAAAAAAAGCAAAAATGGGTCTACTGCACTGCAGGAGAAAACTGAGTCTGTCAACAGTTACGTCTAAATATATTGTTGTTGTTGGGTTTACATATGTGTATGTATGTATGTGTGGACAGATATGGTTTAGCAGGTTCAGGCACACGTGTTTAGGAAGCCCCCACCACAGGCCTAGATTCCATTCCATGAAAAAAATCTGCTCAGCAACTATTTGCTGCAATGGCAGTTATTTTCTGATAGCCGAGGACCAGTCTGATTGCCGAATTGGCTTTTTGCCCCCCCCCCCCAAAAAAAAAAATAGACAAGCAATGTTTTGGAATCCTTTAAGAGCACTGCATAACTCTAGAACATGATTACAAAGCAAGGCTCAACAAACTGAAAGGAAGTAGCTGGTCAGTGGCTATTACCCTTGGGCATAATCTGGCAGGTGAAACTGGGGACAATAGCCATTCCTAAGGACTCTCCGGATCTGCCCTGGAGACTCAGTTTTCAGCCTGAACTACAGGGTCTCCAGGGACAGAGGATGATTCTCTAGCATTGATGAGTTTCTTCGCCTTCCCATCCTGTTCCTCCCACTTCCTTCCCACTTCTCCTTCCCACCCTGTTCTGTCCACTTCCCACCCACATTCCTCCCACTTTATGGCAATAGCCCTCCAAGTTCCCATCTGATCAACAGTGTCGCCAAGCACACCCGCACCCACGTGCACGCTAGGTTAATTTAACCCATCTGTTGCCAGAATGCACCAGCAACGGTGAGGTTAACCGACATGTAAACAAACCCATCTGTTGCCAGAATGCACCAGCAATGTTGAGGTTAACCGATATGTAAACAAACAAAAAAATTACCCTCCTCCCGCCACCCTCACCATCCCATAATTAACTCATTAGTTGGTGGGGAGGCTATAATTAGCCGCATTGGCAACAGAGGGATTAATCAGTAAAAAAATAAAAATATAACAAGTAAATAAATGAAATTTCAAAATTACCCTTTAAAATTGGAGCTAACACTATAATGTAGAGTGAAAAAAAAAATAATATGGGGTCAATTTTCGTAAAATTAATAAAATAATGTCTCCATAGTAATTATATAATTTCACAATTAAATATCAGTGGTCCTCAGATCCAACCTGTTAAATAAAATAAATTAAAAGCTATAAAATAAAATCCTACTACCACTAAACAACACTAAGAATAAAAACGTAGTGACCCCTCCCCTTTTCCTCCTGGCCCAATGATCAGGATATTGAAGAGAAAAAAAAGAGGGTTTGGCTTATGTATAAGACAATTCCTGTTTGAATTAGATACCACCTTCAGATTTTTTGGGAGGAGTGGTTATACATGTGAGAAATAATACAGGGAAAAGAAGATATATCTGATTGGTATTAACAGACCTGTAGGCAATCATAATTTTATGGTTATGCACACTTCTTGTAGTGCAATAATGTATTTTATGCATGGTAGGTTGTAATCCTATATAATAATTCGCTAGAATGTTTGTCAGAAGCCATCATACACAGCAGAGACTGCCAGAATGCACAGAATGCTGGGAGTTCTGTGCTGGGAGCATTATGTGCTTCCGGGCAGTCTCTACAGTGCATGACTGCATCGGCGGCAGGATGCAGAGCAGGACCGGCCTCTTAAGCCTTTGAGTGCCATAGGGGTATGCAATGCATTGCAAAGCAATGCGTTGCGTACCCCTCTGACACTCAAAGGGTTAACATCACCCAGACCTTGGCCCATGTACACACGCTTTTACACTAGTAGGTTTTAACAGAAATTCTATGTGAAGTCTGTTTATACCAAATGATAGTCCATCCGAGGTCAGCTTAGCTTGCTTAGCTTTCTACAACAGTCATGGGGTTCGATTCAATTCACAGCACTAAAAAAAAAAAAAAGTACCGTTGGTAGCTTGAAGTCACAGGTATGCAATTACCTGCTCTGTAACATACTACAAAATGCAAAAACTGCACATCTGTGCTAAATTTGCTCCCATAGGAAGCAAAGGAGAAGAAGCAGAATTTGTGATACATACATATGGCGGGTAGTAACACGTGTTAAGGGACTTGATATTGTTGCAACAAATTTCTGCCAAAAAAGTTGGCGCAGAGTTCCCTAAAGAGTGTGCCTAATCACCAATGTGTAAGTAAAGGGGCCCTAAGTCACATATGAATACAACTAAAGTACTTGAAAAATGTATGTAATGTAAATATAAGTAACCCTTTTAACGCCAGAGGGGTATGCAATTCATTGGTAAACAATGAATACCCCTCTGGCATCAAAGGGGTTCAATAATCTGCACAATCCTAATGGACAGAGAATATTCAGGATGAACACTTTTGTGTGCTAGGGGTACGTTTGTGTTTCAAACCTGTATTTCACACTCCATAATGGAGTTTGCCTGAGTGTAACCTATATGTGATTTGCCATACACATTGCCATTCTGATATGGTGTACCTTTGTGTTGATGTAGTGCTAGTGTCCCTGTGTGGTACCACTGATATTGTTGAGACCAGGATTAGCTAACATGTTTTCTATCAACTACTGCTGATCTCCAACACACGATACCTCATCAACATATTCATGTTCTGTATGATGCTGTATAGGATGCAAGTAGAGATGGGCAAAAGTTTTTGCCTTAAAAAGAAACAGGAGCAACTGACCATGAATTTCACCTTAGCTAGAATTATAGTACTTCCCAAGCCAGGCAGGATCACACCATGGTAGAGTCCTATAGGTCCATCTCCCTATTAAACACCAACTACAAAATCCTGAGCAAAATCCTGGCCACTAGACCAAACCACATTCTTTCCCTTACTATCTCTCCTGAGCAAACAAGGTTTCTCACTGGTAGGCACTCAGTCACCAAAATACATATTGCCCTGGCTGTCATAATGAAGGCCAATGACTTCCCCCATATCCCACATCGTCTGGTTAATCTAGACTCTGAAAAAGCATTCAACAAAATTCTTTGGTCCCACATACTCCACCTCCTGTCCATCCAGGGTTTTGGTTCATATTTTTTGGCTTTGTTAAATTCATCTATGCAAGGTAGATCCCAAGTCTCTTGCAGAAAACCTTTCAATATATGGAGATTAATTGACTGCCATGATCAGAAACGATCTGACCTGACTATCTCCTTTATGAATGTCTGGGCCAGTTGAGGAGCAGAAGGCAGTTTTCGGAGTGGGATGAGATGCACCATCTTAGGGAATCTGTCAATGACCGTCAGGATTGTAGTTTGGCATGCCGTGACAAAGTCTTGCACATCCTGCCTACATTTTGGCCACCAGAAGGCTCTGGAAATTAAGTCCTGAGTGTGCGCCACTCCTGTGTGTCTGGCCAGCTTGGACTCATGGCACTGCCTCAAAACCTCCTCTTTCCCCTCCAAGGGCACAAAAAGTCTCCCCTCAGGTAAGTCGGTGGGTGTAGTATCCTGTTTACTAAGAATGTCCTCTATGAGGGGAGAAGTAAGGCTGGAGTGGACAATGACTGCAAGGAGCTGAGGATAACTTCTGTTTTAGTATGCTGAAGGACTTAATGGCCTCTGGGGACCAGTTGACCCTTTTCTGGTTAGGGCAGTGAGGAGCAGCAATCTTGGAATAGTCTGCTGAATCCAGTAGACCGAACTATGTAACCAAGGAAAGCCACCTTCTCCACCTATATATATATATATATATATATATATATATATATATATATATATATATATATATATATATAGTCGATCTCCCGTAGATGGAGCAGGACCTGTTTCTTGTGGGAGCAATGTGTAGACAAATCGGGAGTGGATCAGAATATTGTCCAGATAAACTATGACAACTGTTGAAGAAAGTTTCTGAGACAGTCATTAACAAATTCCTAGAAGAAGGCAGGGGCGTTGCAGAGCTGAATGGCATGACTCTGTACTCATAATGCCCTGATCGGGTATTGAATGTCATCTTCCATTCATCGCTTTCTCTAATACAGATCAAATTGTAAATTCCCTGGAGGTCCAGTTTAGTGAATACCTTGGATCCATTGAGTCTATAAAATAGTTTGGCTATCAGAGGTATATTCTTTATGGTAATTTTATTAAGTCCTGTGTAATCTATACAAGGACGAAGGTCTCCTTCCTTCTTTTTAATTAAGAAAATCCCCGCTCCTGCCAGGGATGTGGAACGCTGGATGAAGCTTCTCTTCAAATTTTCCTTTATATATTCCTCCATGGCAGCAGTCTCAGGAAAAGAGAGGGTATACTCTCCCCATCAGCAAATTGACAGTACTGTTCAGGAATCAAGGAACAGGAAACCTGAGCAGTCTCTATCCGCACAGGTTCTGAAGAAGGCAAACAATGGCTGGAGCAAAAGGAACCCAATGTGGTTTGTCCAGTCTCCCAATTGATGTGAGAGTTATGCAGAGATAGCCATGTGTATCCTTGGATGGCTGGACAGGAAGGAGAAGCAATAACATGGAGTCTTATCTTTTAGTGTGGAGAATCCCTACCCTAAGGTCCAGGGTCTGAGGCTCCCGTATAATGGTAGCGGGGTGAAGTGGCCTCCCATCAATGGCCTCCAGCATCAAGGGCTGGGTCTTATCAAGACAGGGAATCCCTTGCTCTTTAAAGAAAGTCTCATTGATAAAGACCCAGCAGCCCAAGAATCAATGAGAGCAGAGGTGGATACAACATTTGTTCTGCCACAACAACTGAACTGGAACCAATAGTCATCTGTTCTTTTCAAGGGAAAATGAAATAAATCCTAGATCAGGTCCCATGATCCCCTATAATTGTGAGCATTTCCCTTTTTCTAGGGGCAGTTGAGTGCATAATGCCTGGCCCTGCCGCAATACAAGCACAGTTTTTCTCTTCACCTCTGCTGCTTCTCCTCACTCAACACCATGGCCCCTAGTTGCGTGGGGTCCTCTGTGGGAACAGATGGAGGTTCAGGTTTGAAAACCTGAGTGCCAATCTCACTGTAGCCTTCTTACCATTGTCCCACTGGACTTGCCTCTCCTGGAGTCTGAGATCAATGTGGGATACAAAGGCTATGAGTTCCTCTAGCACCTCAGTCTCTACTGGCTCATCTTTCAGGCAGTCACAGAGACTGTTAGTTAAAGCTGAAACCAAAGCCTCATTATTCCAGTGTGTAACTGACCTTAGGCCGTTACTGTGGGTTCTTGTAAGACCCACGGAAGAAATCTCTGAAGACTGGATGCCACACGTTGAAAACCCAGCTACTGGAGGCTGGGTAATAGCAGAAATCCAACAGGGCATGTTGAATTCCCTGCATTCCAGGTTGGAACATAGGGGGCATCCTGATTGGCAGCCTACCGGGTGGTAGAATGTAGGTGGCAGTCTGATTGGTCGCCTACCATTCCATGGGGAAACTGTGTCAATGTATGCCTCTGGAACGGCCGTATGTAATTGTGTGTTCAACCAGCAGGTGTCATAGTTTTTTATGAGTTATGTGCAGGACAGGAAGGCATTCTTCTGATTGGTCGCCACCTGTCCATCTAGTCTGTCGCTCTGATTCCCATTGACTGGGGAACTGGAGTGACATGATTGCCTTATGTGCCAGACCTGGGTAATTCAATCTCTTGTGCAGAACAATGGCCCGGGTCTGGATTGGTCACTTGCCTCTTGTTGCTTCAATTCCTATTGGCTAGGGATTGGAGCAGCAAGATTAAATTATGTAAAGTTACCCTCTCTGTGTACTGTCCCTTTGTCCTATGTTTAGCCTACTATTGTGCCCATTGTGGTATGTCTCACTCCCCTATTGTCCCATTGTATTCTCTGTGTACACGCCCATTCTTTCACTGTACAGTTTTTTACTATAAAATAACCCTATGTTCCACAATAAAGTTGAGTTTGTTCTGGAACTAGAAGGGCATCCTGTTGTTTTATATTACTGGATGGTCTAAAGGGTCCCCTTTGACCCCCATTCAAGGATCCTGCGTTCAAGTCTTCCAGGCAGCAATCTGAGATCACCGGCTTGGCTACGCATCTGTAGCTGCATTCAGGATGTAGAAACACAGAACAATGGCTCAAGACATTTCGGCATCTTGGGTGCCCATCACACAGTTTGCCTCTGCTGCAAAAGTGAGGAACTTGATGGCATAGTCCAGGAGAGAATGTGATCCCTGTCATATAGTTAAGAGGGAGGAAGAAGCTGTCATAGTTCTACCAAGAAGGTTGAATACCTGGCGAAGACTGGGGATGAACTCTGTGTAGTTGCTCACCGTGGAGTATTCCTCTCCCATAGTGGGGATGCCCAAGCAAGGGCATAGTAACATAGTAACATAGTAGACAAGGCCGAAAAAAGACATGCGTCCATCAAGTCCAGCCCACGCCAATAACACCCCTGCTGATCCAGAGGAAGGCAACAAAAAAGCCCTCTGGAGCAATTTCCAATGTAGGTGTGTGTGTGTGAGTGTGTCAAATAGTTCCCCGGCTCAATATCCTATTTGCTTTGAAGCCATCTGTCATAACTGTCAATATTGTTCTGTGCTAGATAGGCATCCATTGCTTTTTTGAATGCAGTTACATTATCTGCAAGCACAGCATCCCGAGGCAAAGAATTCCATAGCCTTACCGCCCTTACTGTAAAGAATCCCTGCCTGTGTTTTAGTCGAAAGCGCCTTTCCTCAAGTCTTAATGGATGACCTCTTGTTCTTAGCTCAGCTCTTTGCATAAATAATTCATTGGATAGTTCTTTGTATTGGCCTTGAATGTATTTGTACATGGTAATCATATCACCCCTTAGACATCTCTTTTCTAATGTAAACAAACCCAGTTTGGCTAGTCTCTCTTCGTAACTCAGATCCTCCAATTCCTTTATCAGTTTTGTTGCACGTCTCTGCACCTTTTCCAGTTCAGTAATGTCTTTTTTTAGAACAGGCGACCAAAATTGTACTCCATATTCTAGATGTGGCCTAACCAAGGATTTATACAGAGGTAGGATAATATTAGCATCCCTTGCTTCTACACCTCTTTTTATGCAGGCTAGTACTCTATTTGCTCTTGCAGCAGCTGGACTCTGCACACTGCTGTGAAGACTATTGTCTATCAGTACACCTAAATCTTTCTCTAATGAGGATTTCCCAAGTTGTTTCCCATTTAGAGTATATGTAGCAAGTTTGTTTCTACAACCCAAATGCATAACCTTACATTTATCTACATTAAATGGCATGCTCTGTGAGTAGGGAGTTGAGGTAACCCACTTTGGTTATAGGCGTGGTACTCTCAGACTGGGCTGAAGATACAGTAGCAGGTACAGAAAGCATGCAGGGTCGGTCCAAACCAGTACAGAATGTAGGGCCTGAACAAACTGATTCAAGCTCTCTATCCTGACTTCACAAGTGTGTAGCTTCTGACTGATTTCCGAAGGTTCCATATTAATCTCCCTTGGATACTATTACAGTCACTCAGCCTGGGTCAGGGTTCACCTAGTGTGTCAAGTATCAGATAAGCAGATAAGCAGAGACACACAAAGCAGGGGTGCAGGTATTTGTACGACAGGCCAGAAGTCAGTACACAGATGCTTGGATCACTGGAGAGAAGCAGTTGTCAGTAAGCAGAGCCGGAGTCAGTACACAGAAGGTTCGATCACTGGAGAGGAGCTGATGGTTGGTAAGCAGAGCTAGAGTCAGTACAAAGAAGGTCAGATCACTGTTGAGAAGCAGATGGAGTTGGTACAAAAAGATTCATAGAGTCCATTAACAGACCGGGTCACAACAGGAGTCAGAAGACTCACTGATAACAGTTATTAGACTCTGAGTAAACAACCATCCAAGGGCAAAGATAGTGGGAAATTCCAGGGTTTAGGTTGGCTGCATCAAGGTGTGAACTCTAGCAATAATTGTCTAGAGCCACCCATGAGTGGGAGGGCTAGGACATGCTGTGACAATCACATTGAATTAATATCTGTTATGTGTCATCTTATAAATATATTGTATATATATAAATAGAGGATGATCATGGCAACTAATCTGCTCATCATTTTAGAGCACTCCATTACCACTTTGATCATCTTGGTAGACACAACATTCCAGTGATTGATTTTTTGCTAGTTTTTCATTGTTAGAATCATTTTGACACACACACATATTACTCTCTTTGTCTAATAAATGGGATGGCAGAAGTATTAGGTAACAATTAGTGATGAGCGAGCACCCCAATGCTCGGGTGTTCGGGTGCTCTGACCGAGCACCCCCTGAGGCTCGAGTGCTCGGCCGAGCACCCGAGCCCCATTGAAGTCAATGGGAGGACTCGAGCATTACACCAGGCACCCCCTGCTCTGATGAGGGGAGGGTGCCTGGTCCATAGGAAAAGGGCAGAAAAGGATGGAAACACCACAGAAATGGTTCAGGGACAGCATAGGGAGGATGTCTGGATGCATCTTGGACTCCAACATCGCTGCTGGGAACGATCTTTCGCGCGTAGTACGCCATTTTTACAGACTGACCGTAAAACACACAAAAAGGAAAATAAAAACGACTTTAGGCGAAAAATTGTTACCAAACAGTATTTGCTGTATATTTACTTGTATATCATCTGCAAATTCTCCCAAAAATTTCCTCGATTTTTCTGAACTGAGGCCATGATTAAGAGGGAAACGTGCGCAGAGGCAAATTCTCCCAAAAATTTCCTTGATTTTCAGAACTGAGGCCATGATTAAGAGGGAAACGTGCACAGAGGCAAATTCTCCCAAAAATTTCCTTGATTTTCAGAACTGAGGCCATGATTAAGAGGGAAACGTGCGCAGAGGCAAATTCTCCCAAAAATTTCCTTGATTTTCAGAACTGAGGCCATGATTAAGAGGGAAACGTGCGCAGAGGCAAATTCTCCCAAAAATTTCCTTGATTTTCAGAACTGAGGCCATGATTAAGAGGGAAACGTGCGCAGAGGCAAATTCTCCCAAAAATTTCCTTGATTTTATTGAACTGAGGCCATGATTAAGAGGGAAACGTGCGCTGAGCTGACCATCTAAAACATTATGGGTAAGGGTCTGCTGCAGAGCTGACCATCCTAAACATTATATGCGAAGGCCCGCTAGTGAGCTGACGCTATAAAACATTATATGAGAGGGCCCGCTAGAGAGCTGACCCAATAAAACATTATATGAAAAGGCCCGCTGGTGAGCTGACCTATATAAAAATTGTCAAACAGGGCCCGCTGGTGAGCTGGCCCTATATAAAAATTATATCACAGGGCCCGCTGGTGAGCTGGCCCTATATAAAAATTATAGCACAGGGCATATGGAAGAGGAGGAGGAGGATGAGAAGATTAAGAGTCAACCATATACCCGTTTTTTGGGTGGAAGGGGTGAATGGGAATACAGAGTATTCCCATCATTGTAAATAACATATATAAAGTGAGTTTATGTTCCCCCGGGGCTTTCCTCCAGTGGAGTGGAGAAGTCAGGGGAAATCCAGGCCTTGTTCATTTTTATAAGTGTCAACCTATCAGCATTTTCGGTGGAAAGGCGGATACGCTTATCTGTTATGATGCCACCAGCAGCACTAAATACCCGCTCAGACAGAACGCTGGCGGCAGGGCAGGCCAGCACCTCCAAGGCGTAGAGTGCCAGTTCATACCACGTGTCCAGCTTGGACACCCAGTAGTTGTAAGGCACAGAGGGATCATTGAGGACGCTGACACGGTCTGCTACGTACTCCTTCACCATCTTCCAAAACTTTTCCCTCCTTGTGACACTAGGCTGCGCATCAGGGTGAGGGTGCTGGCGGGGTGTCATGAAGGTGTCCCACGCCTTGGAGAGTGTTGCCCTGCCTTTCTCGGAACTGCTGTGTGCTCCCCTTTTCTCCCCTTCTTGGTTGGCCAAGGTAGCACGTACTCTGCCGCCAGCGTTGTCAGATGGAAAATTTTGGAGCAATTTTTCAACAAGAATCTTCTGGTATTGCACCATTTTGCTTGTCCTCTCCACCGGAGGAATGAGAGATGAGAAATTCTCTTTGTAGCGGGGGTCCAGAAGGGTGAACACCCAGTAATCCGTGTTGTTTAAAATGCGTATAACGCGTGGGTCACGGGAAAGGCAGCCTAACATAAAGTCAGCCATGTGTGCCAGAGTACCAACAGTCAAGATTTCGCTGTCCTCACCAGGAGGATGACTCTCAATATCCTCATCCTTTTCCTCCTCTTCTGCCCACCCACGCTGAAGAGATGGAACTAAAGTTCCATGGCTACCCTCTGTAGCGGAGGCAACCGTGTCTTCCTCCTCCTTCTCCTCCTCCTCCTCCGCCTCCTCCAATTGTCGCTGAGAAGACGAAGTGAGGGTGCTCTGGCTATCACCTTGTGTAAGCTCTTCCTCCCCCATTTCCACCTCTTCCACATGCAAAGCGTCGGTTTTAATTGTGAGCAGCGAGCGTTTCAGTAGACACAGAAGTGGGATGGTTACACTGATAATAGCGTTATCGCCGCTCACCATCTGTGTCGATTCCTCAAAATTGCGTAAAACCTCGCAGAGGTCTGACATCCATTCCCACTCCTCACTTCTGATTACAGGAAGTTGAACGGAGAGGCGACGACCGTGTAACAGCTGGTACTCCACTACTGCCCTCTGCTGCTCACAAAGCCGGGCCAACATGTGGAAGGTGGAGTTCCAGCGCGTGCTCACGTCACACAGCAGCCGGTGAGCTGGCAATTGTAAGCACTGCTGCAGCTTCAACAGGCCGGCCGAAGCTGTAGATGACTTACGGAAATGTGCACACACGCGGCGCACCTTGGTCAAGAGATCATGCACATTGGGGTAGGTTTTTAGAAATCGCTGCACCACTAAATTAAATACATGCGCTAGGCATGGTACGTGTGTGAGCTTGCCGAGCTCCAAAGCCGCCACCAAGTTACGCCCATTATCACACACAACCATGCCTGGTTGCAGGTTGAGTGGCGAGAGCCACTGCTCGGTCTGGTGACTAATCCCCTGCAACAGCTCTGAGGCCGTGTGCTGTTTGTCCCCAAGGCAGATCAGCTTCAGCACGGCCTGTTGACGCTTCCCCACTGCAGTGCTACACTGCTTCCAGCTACTGGCTGATGGGGGAGTGGCGCTGCGTGTAGAGAATTCGGAGGTGGAAACGGAGGAGGAGGAGCCAATAACGTAGGTGCTGGCGGAAACCCTGATGGAGGTAGGGCCCGCAATCCTCGGCGTGGGTAGCACCCGTGCCATCCCAGGGTCCGAGTCGCTCCCAGCCTCCACGACATTCACCCAGTGTGCCGTCAGGGAAATGTAGCGTCCCTGGCCACAAGCACTTGTCCATGTGTCAGTCGTTAAGTGGACCTTCCCAGTAACTGCGTTGGTCAGGGCACGGGTGATGTTACGGGACACATGGTGGTGTAATGCGGGGATGGCACACCGGGAAAAGTAGTGGCGGCTGGGGACCGCGTACCGAGGGACAGCTGCTGCCATCAGGCTGCGGAAGGACTCAGTGTCCACAAGCCTAAATGGCAGCATTTCGATGGCCAGTAATTTTGAAAGGTGTGAGGTTAGTGCTATGGCCTGTGGGTGGGTGGCTGGGTACTTTCTCTTGCGCTCAAATGCCTGGGGTAACGACATTTGGACGCTGTGCTGGGACAGGGAAGTGGATGTGGTCGCTGATGGTGCTTCAGATGGTACAGGTGCAGGGCGGGAGGTATGCGGGCCTGCGCCTTCGACAGGCGATTGGCCGGCACCGAAAACAGGGGAAGAGGAGGCAGTGGTGTGGCCTGCAGACACAGATGGGCGATCCAGGCGTTCCTCCCACTTACTACGGTGCTTGGATGCCATGTGTCGGATCATGCTGGTGGTGGTGAGGTTTCTAGTGTTCATGCCTCGGCTCATTCTGGTGTGGCACAGGTTGCAAACTACAATTCTTTTGTCGTCCGCACTTTCCTTAAAAAACGCCATACCGCGGAACACCTACCCTTTGGCAAGGTAGATTTACGCAAGGGGGTGCTCCGTGGAACATTTGCGGGCCGGTTTGGTGCGGTCCGCCTTCTTTCTGTAGCCACACCACTGCCTCTTCCAGCCTGTTGCGGTGCTGCAGATGGCTCACCCTCAGGACTGCTGTCATCGCTCGGCTCTACACCTTCCCAGGTGGGGTCAGTCACCTCATCGTCCACCAAGTCCTCCTCCACTTCCTCCCTCTGATCATCCTCCTCAAGTCTTGATCCCACCACATACTCAGTCATTGACAACTGTATAACATTCTCCTCAACAAGGTCTTGAGACGGAAATAGTGGTTGATTTAATGGCAACTGTGTCTCATCATCATCATCATCATCCACTACTTCCTTTGACCTTAAATGCCGTTCACATCTGTCATCTTCTTGTGATTGGGTAGCCTCTAGAGGTTGTGAATCAGGGCACAAGATGTCATGTTCCTCTGCAAGCGTGCTTGGAGAGAGGGTCAAATGAAGGATTGGTGATGAGACGAGCTCCTCACTATATCCCAGTGTGGGATCACTTCTTTGACCAGACCGTGTATGGTGGGAGGAAGGATGATCAGAGTGAGGATTATGTTGACCAGACTCTTGGCTACTGAGAGTGGACTTGGTGGAAGACAGGGTGGTGCTTAACCGACTGGAAGCAGTATCAGCTGTCATCCAACCGACCACCTGTTCGCAGTGGTCGGACCTCGAGAGTGATGTCCTGCGACGCCCTGTAAAATTAGACATGAAGCTAGGTATGGTGGATGTCTTTCTTTCTTGTGCTCTGGCACCAGGCACAGTTTCTCCGCGTCCTGACCCGCGCCCTGAACTATCAGGATCACGTCCACTTCCCCGTCCCTTTTTACCCGCCTTCTTCATCTTACACGGAATATGTGACTTTAATATTTGAGTTTGAAAACTTAACAGTATTTCTTCCTATTCTGCAACTCTGCAGAGTACACAGAATAGGCTGCTAAACGGCGGTGACACACACTGAATGGAATATGTGACTTTAATATTTGAGTTTGAAAACTTAACAGTATTTCTTACTATTCTGCAACTCTGCAGAGTACACAGAATAGGCTGCTAAACGGCGGTGACACACACTGAATGGAATATGTGACTTTAATATTTGAGTTTGAAAACTTAACAGTATTTCTTACTATTCTGCAACTGTGCAGAGTACACAGAATAGGCTGCTAAACGGCGGTGACACACACTGAATGGAATATGTGACTTTAATATTTGAGTTTGAAAACTTAACAGTATTTCTTCCTATTCTGCAACTCTGCAGAGTACACAGAATAGGCTGCTAAACGGCGGTGACACACACTGAATGGAATATGTGACTTTAATATTTGAGTTTGAAAACTTAACAGTATTTCTTACTATTCTGCAACTGTGCAGAGTACACAGAATAGGCTGCTAAACGGCGGTGACACACACTGAATGGAATATGTGACTTTAATATTTGAGTTTGAAAACTTAACAGTATTTCTTCCTATTCTGCAACTGTGCAGAGTACACAGAATAGGCTGCTAAACGGCGGTGACACACACTGAATGGAATATGTGACTTTAATATTTGAGTTTGAAAACTTAACAGTATTTCTTACTATTCTGCAACTGTGCAGAGTACACAGAATAGGCTGCTAAACGGCGGTGACACACACTGAATGGAATATGTGACTTTAATATTTGAGTTTGAAAACTTAACAGTATTTCTTCCTATTCTGCAACTCTGCAGAGTACACAGAATAGGCTGCTAAACGGCGGTGACACACACTGAATGGAATATGTGACTTTAATATTTGAGTTTGAAAACTTAACAGTATTTCTTACTATTCTGCAACTGTGCAGAGTACACAGAATAGGCTGCTAAACGGCGGTGACACACACTGAATGGAATATGTGACTTTAATATTTGAGTTTGAAAACTTAACAGTATTTCTTCCTATTCTGCAACTCTGCAGAGTACACAGAATAGGCTGCTAAACGGCGGTGACACACACTGAATGGAATATGTGACTTTAATATTTGAGTTTGAAAACTTAACAGTATTTCTTACTATTCTGCAACTGTGCAGAGTACACAGAATAGGCTGCTAAACGGCGGTGACACACACTGAATGGAATATGTGACTTTAATATTTGAGTTTGAAAACTTAACAGTATTTCTTCCTATTCTGCAACTCTGCAGAGTACACAGAATAGGCTGCTAAACGGCGGTGACACACACTGAATGGAATATGTGACTTTAATATTTGAGTTTGAAAACTTAACAGTATTTCTTCCTATTCTGCAACTGTGCAGAGTACACAGAATAGGCTGCTAAACGGCGGTGACACACACTGAATGGAATATGTGACTTTAATATTTGAGTTTGAAAACTTAACAGTATTTCTTCCTATTCTGCAACTCTGCAGAGTACACAGAATAGGCTGCTAAACGGCGGTGACACACACTGAATGGAATATGTGACTTTAATATTTGAGTTTGAAAACTTAACAGTATTTCTTCCTATTCTGCAACTCTGCAGAGTACACAGAATAGGCTGCTAAACGGCGGTGACACACACTGAATGGAATATGTGACTTTAATATTTGAGTTTGAAAACTTAACAGTATTTCTTCCTATTCTGCAACTCTGCAGAGTACACAGAATAGGCTGCTAAACGGCGGTGACACACACTGAATGGAATATGTGACTTTAATATTTGAGTTTGAAAACTTAACAGTATTTCTTACTATTCTGCAACTCTGCAGAGTACACAGAATAGGCTGCTAAACGGCGGTGACACACACTGAATGGAATATGTGACTTTAATATTTGAGTTTGAAAACTTAACAGTATTTCTTACTATTCTGCAACTCTGCAGAGTACACAGAATAGGCTGCTAAACGGCGGTGACACACACTGAATGGAATATGTGACTTTAATATTTGAGTTTGAAAACTTAACAGTATTTCTTACTATTCTGCAACTCTGCAGAGTACACAGAATATGCTGCTAAACGGCGGTGACACACACTGAATGGAATATGTGACTTTAATATTTGAGTTTGAAAACTTAACAGTATTTCTTACTATTCTGCAACTGTGCAGAGTACACAGAATAGGCTGCTAAACGGCGGTGACACACACTGAATGGAATATGTGACTTTAATATTTGAGTTTGAAAACTTAACAGTATTTCTTACTATTCTGCAACTGTGCAGAGTACACAGAATAGGCTGCTAAACGGCGGTGACACACACTGAATGGAATATGTGACTTTAATATTTGAGTTTGAAAACTTAACAGTATTTCTTACTATTCTGCAACTGTGCAGAGTACACAGAATAGGCTGCTAAACGGCGGTGACACACACTGAATGGAATATGTGACTTTAATATTTGAGTTTGAAAACTTAACAGTATTTCTTACTATTCTGCAACTGTGCAGAGTACACAGAATAGGCTGCTAAACGGCGGTGACACACACTGAATGGAATATGTGACTTTAATATTTGAGTTTGAAAACTTAACAGTATTTCTTCCTATTCTGCAACTCTGCAGAGTACACAGAATAGGCTGCTAAACGGCGGTGACACACACTGAATGGAATATGTGACTTTAATATTTGAGTTTGAAAACTTAACAGTATTTCTTACTATTCTGCAACTGTGCAGAGTACACAGAATAGGCTGCTAAACGGCGGTGACACACACTGAATGGAATATGTGACTTTAATATTTGAGTTTGAAAACTTAACAGTATTTCTTCCTATTCTGCAACTCTGCAGAGTACACAGAATAGGCTGCTAAACGGCGGTGACACACACTGAATGGAATATGTGACTTTAATATTTGAGTTTGAAAACTTAACAGTATTTCTTACTATTCTGCAACTGTGCAGAGTACACAGAATAGGCTGCTAAACGGCGGTGACACACACTGAATGGAATATGTGACTTTAATATTTGAGTTTGAAAACTTAACAGTATTTCTTCCTATTCTGCAACTCTGCAGAGTACACAGAATAGGCTGCTAAACGGCGGTGACACACACTGAATGGAATATGTGACTTTAATATTTGAGTTTGAAAACTTAACAGTATTTCTTCCTATTCTGCAACTGTGCAGAGTACACAGAATAGGCTGCTAAACGGCGGTGACACACACTGAATGGAATATGTGACTTTAATATTTGAGTTTGAAAACTTAACAGTATTTCTTCCTATTCTGCAACTCTGCAGAGTACACAGAATAGGCTGCTAAACGGCGGTGACACACACTGAATGGAATATGTGACTTTAATATTTGAGTTTGAAAACTTAACAGTATTTCTTCCTATTCTGCAACTCTGCAGAGTACACAGAATAGGCTGCTAAACGGCGGTGACACACACTGAATGGAATATGTGACTTTAATATTTGAGTTTGAAAACTTAACAGTATTTCTTCCTATTCTGCAACTCTGCAGAGTACACAGAATAGGCTGCTAAACGGCGGTGACACACACTGAATGGAATATGTGACTTTAATATTTGAGTTTGAAAACTTAACAGTATTTCTTACTATTCTGCAACTCTGCAGAGTACACAGAATAGGCTGCTAAACGGCGGTGACACACACTGAATGGAATATGTGACTTTAATATTTGAGTTTGAAAACTTAACAGTATTTCTTACTATTCTGCAACTCTGCAGAGTACACAGAATAGGCTGCTAAACGGCGGTGACACACACTGAATGGAATATGTGACTTTAATATTTGAGTTTGAAAACTTAACAGTATTTCTTACTATTCTGCAACTCTGCAGAGTACACAGAATAGGCTGCTAAACGGCGGTGACACACACTGAATGGAATATGTGACTTTAATATTTGAGTTTGAAAACTTAACAGTATTTCTTACTATTCTGCAACTGTGCAGAGTACACAGAATAGGCTGCTAAACGGCGGTGACACACACTGAATGGAATATGTGACTTTAATATTTGAGTTTGAAAACTTAACAGTATTTCTTACTATTCTGCAACTGTGCAGAGTACACAGAATAGGCTGCTAAACGGCGGTGACACACACTGAATGGAATATGTGACTTTAATATTTGAGTTTGAAAACTTAACAGTATTTCTTACTATTCTGCAACTGTGCAGAGTACACAGAATAGGCTGCTAAACGGCGGTGACACACACTGAATGGAATATGTGACTTTAATATTTGAGTTTGAAAACTTAACAGTATTTCTTACTATTCTGCAACTGTGCAGAGTACACAGAATAGGCTGCTAAACGGCGGTGACACACACTGAATGGAATATGTGACTTTAATATTTGAGTTTGAAAACTTAACAGTATTTCTTCCTATTCTGCAACTCTGCACACTACACAGAATGTGCTGCTAAACTGCGGCGAAGCACACTGAATGGAATATGTGACTTTGATATTTTAGTTTGAAGACTTAACAGTATTTCTTCCTATTCTGCAACTCTGCACAGTACACAGAATGTGCTGCTAAACTGCGGCGAAGCACACTGAATGGAATATGTGACTTTGATATTTTAGTTTGAAGACTTAACAGTATTTCTTCCTATTCTGCAACTCTGCACAGTACACAGAATGTGCTGCTAAACTGCGGCGAAGCACACTGAATGGAATATGTGACTTTGATATTTTAGTTTGAAGACTTAACAGTATTTCTTCCTATTCTGCAACTCTGCACAGTACACAGAATGTGCTGCTAAACTGCGGCGACGCACACTGAATGGAATATGTGACTTTGATATTTTAGTTTGAAGACTTAACAGAATGTGCTCTAATCTGCAACTTTGCACACTAAACAGAATGTGCTCTAATCTGCAACTTTGCACACTAAACAGAATGTGCTCTAATCTGCAACTTTGCACACTAAACAGAATGTGCTCTAATCTGCAACTGTGCACACTAAACAGAATGTGCTCTAATCTGCAACTTTTCACACTAAACAGAATATTTTTTTTTTTTTTTTTTTTTTTTTTCCCCCCCACACAAAATAACCTGCTGCCCCCACACACAGTAGTCCTAAAAAGGACTTTTGGTTCTTTTTTTTCACAATTTTTGTTTTTTTCCTCCCTACACTGCCTTTCCCTTCCTATCCTCAGCTCTCCCTGGCTCAGACTGAGCCGAACTCGATGGTCAGGTGCTATACAGCACCCGACCACGGGTTCTGGCCAGCCAATCAGTGTAATGCCAGCAGCCAACATGGCTGCTGGCATTACACCGATGTCAGAGCCTCCCTGCACGTTTATTGGCTGCGCAGCAGCCGCAAAACGTGCGGGGAGGAGACCCGAACATGGCGGGCGAGCACATGCGGTACTCGTACGAGTACCGCCATGTGCCGAGCAGAGCGATGCTCGAGCCGATCCGAGCATCGGCCGAGCATGCTCGCTCAACACTAGTAACAATAAATACTTTGTCATATGTTCTGTCAGTCTATAAACATAAAACCACTGCCTCTATCATTCATTACACAGGGTACATACAAATTAGGGATAGTAAGGCATGGATGACTTTTGACTTCAGAAGAAGGTTAGAGCAAATCAGAGTTCCGAAATGAGTCAAAGGAACAAAATGATCAATGAAGAAAGTGGGGAAATTGAAGCAAAAGCAAAGAGATTGCAAACAAGATGCAGAGGAGCCATGATTGGCACAGGAGAATTGCGAAAGGATGGTGGATGTTAGTTCGAGTGATTGACAGACTTGATGGGCTTAAATTTTACACCAAACGGATTCCAGGCAGACTCTTGTATATTAATGCAGCATGAATGATAAATGTTTGTAAGCAGATAGACTCACTCTTTTAACCCACACTTGTTTCCATTACTCTTGTTTGGCTATATACATATTATGAAAACCTGAACACTCTAATACCTCCTTCTCCACAAAATGGGTATTAGACATTAATACAATGGTCTTGTTTATTTACTGTTTTTATTGATTGATGAATTAATTCCCTTTTGTTTGTCGTAAGTTTATATGTTGCACTATCAGCTTTTTTAAGGACATGATAGTCAAAATATCCTGAATATTGTATATCACATATTTAGGGTTGCCACCTTTTCTTCAAAAACATACCGGCCAAGGCATTCTCTCCATAGACTTAACATTGGAAAGAAGCCAATTTTTTACTGCCCTGCCGGTAAAATACCGGCTGGGTGGCAACCCTACACATATTGTAGAGTTAGCCAGCATTCTTATACTGACAGTGTCTTATGTGTTTAATGTTTTCGGTATACAATAAATCTATTTAAATTAGCAGTAAACTTTTTTTTATGAAAACACATATTTTATAGAGCTTTTCCTGCTGAATAAAACAAGGTCACTCCCACTGCTGTCAGATGTTTTATTCAAAAATTATAGCAGTTTAAATAATCAGGAAGTGAATTTACTTTACTTCCTGGAAGTTCTAACTGACAGGAAGTGACAGGCAGTTTCTATCACATTCTATGGAGAAATGTATGTCTCTGACTTTTCTGACTTTCCTTTCCATTAGAATCTAATTAGAATTTGACCACTAGACTAGAGGGCACTGCTAATGTATGTAACATGGGTTTAAACTAATAACTCTGGAAATATAAATCTCTAGCCATTAAACAATATATGCATTCTCTGTATTGCGTCACTAGTATCCACAGAGCCACACATTTATTGTCCATATCCCCAGCCTTGTTACACTAGCAACCATGCTCCTGTCACTCCTACAGTATGTTAACCCTTTCTAATAGATTACTATCCTTCTCGGGCTGACATCACAAAGTACTGAATACAATGGGGAATGATGTGGTGTTGAAACATTTTAGTACCTTTGAAGTGACTGAAGTGTAGAAAAGAATGCTTTCTCCTATAACACTGCATTAAGGAAATATTTGTGCATATCAGCTTGGTTGTAGAAATACAAACAACTCCGCAGTTGACATGGGTGAATATCTACTTTTTAAAATGTTATACCTTGCATATAGGGTTGCCACCTTTTCTTCAAAAAAATACAGGCCAAGGCATTCTCTCCATAGATTTAACATTGGAAAGAAGCCAATTTTTTACCGGCCTGCCGGTAAAATACCGGTTGGGCGTAGGGTTGCCACCTTTACTTAAAAAAAATACCGGCCTAGGCATTCCCTCCATAGACTTAACATTGGAAAGAAGCCAATTTTTTACCGGCCTGCCGGTAAAATACCGGCTGGGTGGCAGCCCTACTTGCATAAATATTCTTCATATCTTTAATGATTATGACAATTTAACCCTTTGAGTGCCAGAGGGGTATGGAATGCATTGCAAAGCAATGCACTCCGTACCCCTCTGGCACTCAAATGGTTAAGGGCAAACCAGTAATTTAAAAAAAATACAAATGTCAGGTGTAGGTTAGTGCTCCTGACACCCCTATGGTATTTCAACGCACATCAATTGGGTGCCATTTTATCCAGTACTGAATACAGCATGCAATTCCAGGTGCAGACAAGTGTTTGAAGTGATTGGAGTACAATAAGTATGTGTTTTATTATATCACCAACTTTTAGAAATAGTTTGCACAGTATGCAATGGTTTGAAATGCAAGTGTCATTTTTCACAGAAGAGATTTAAATAATGAAAACAGTTGAACATTCCATGGTTTTCAAATATTTCAGTACCTTTTTAGTATCTTTGAAAGGGTGGTAATGTAAAAAAGCTCCAGTTTCTAAAACATTTATGCATACCAGGCTAAAGGTAGAAAGGCAATGGACCCCTCATTTAATGCAGTGCAATGTCTTCCAGGAAATTATGATTTTAGGGGGTTTAGGGGGCATTCAAACTATGTTTAGTACATTTTGGTTATCTCCATGAAAATGTCGGTCTAAAATGTTGTTATCTGTGTACAAATTTCAAGCCCCAGATAAAAACAAACATTTGGGCATCTTTACCTATGAGGTATCTGTGCACTCAAGAGATATGCATGTATCATACTTTTTTGCTTGTTACGCTAAGCTTGCTTTATATGTACAGTACATTTCTGAAACCATTCTGAAAACGACTGCTTTTAACAATTTTCTTAGTTCGTCATTTCGTGTGGGAGGAAACTTCGACCATTTTCTGATTTGTCAATTTCCTTTTAGTAAATACATGCTATGCTGTTACTGATAATTTTTGGGGGTGTAGCTTTACCATGTAACCAATGGAAAGTGCATTAAAGCTGAAAATACCCTTTTCAATATATGATAGAAACTTTCCTATGAAAATCCTATCTATACAGATGGCTAGCAAAAGAGCCTGGCCTCACCTGAGAGAAAAATACCCTCAAGCCCTTCACACTCAAAGGGTTAAATCAGCAGAGAAAGTGTAAAGATGTATTTGTCCCCCATGTTATAGTTGGTTTTCTCCAGAATTACATGTTTTTAACCAGATTTTTTTAAGCCTTTGAGTGCCAGAGGGGTACACAACGCATTGCTTTGCAATGCATTGCGTACCCCTCTGTCACTTAAAGGATTAAAGGGATAGTATTGCTTACTTTTAACAAAGTTTAATAGTGTAGCTATTAAAAATATAAATGCATTTACCTACCTCCCATCTCTCAAACAAGTATAGTTTGAGAGATATAGGCTGCTAAATTTCCCCCCTCCCGCCCTTTTCACTGATGTCACCGCTCTAGCGCTGTCTAGAAAGGAATATTTCATTGGAACGGTCTACAAAGTGTGCCTGGTTTGCAAGCACACTTTGTAGACCGTTCCAATGAAGTATTATTTTCTAGATAGAGCTATTTCGGCTCCCCTGAAGAGCTGCTAGCCGGTCCTGGGACTAGGATCTCCTGCTGTCAGCTAAACGCTGACGTTAGTGAAAGGGGCAGGAGGGGGAAAAAAGCTTATATCTCTCAAACTATACATGTTTCACAAATGGGAGGTGGGTCATTGCATTTATAATTTTAAAAGCTGCACTATTAAACTTTTTTAAAAGTAACCATTACCTTTAAAACAATGTGCATGTTGTTTTGGTTAAATTGTATTCCATATAGGCATGCAATATAACCAGACATATGTTGTGCAATGTTTTGGATGTTATGGCGAGGGACCATTGATGCATGCTGGTAAGATTGTAGATCACGTTAGAATGAGTATGAAAAATGTAGATCCCATGCCAGTAAACGCTGGGGACCCCTGCTCTAGCACAACCCTTAGAGTACAACAACATGGGTAGGAAGTCAATGTCCCAGCAAAGTAAATGAGCTGTACCAGCTGTTGCTGGACTGCAACTCCAGTCATCAGGATGGGATTTGTAGCTCAACAACAGCTGGAGGTCCTCACATTGCCCACTCATGTTGTACATAATTGACTTATTAGTGTTGTCCTGCTGCCACCTCCTGACCATAACTGGTATAGGATTATTCTTTTATGCTGCATAGAAGTGATTGTTTTAATGATCAACTACTGATTATTTCTGTCTAGTAAGATTAAAGGGGAACAATGCCATAAGAATAAGCGACCTTACTTTTGTTTAAAAGATTAATGTTCCTACCTTGGTATCCTTTATACGGCAGTCAGGTGTATCTATTTGTTGCATTATATTTACAGTTTCCTGCATGCATACCTGGGGATTTTCAAATTGAGCTAACACTGAGATATTGAAATTGACAGGTCCTGCTTGCTTTAATCTCAAGATTTTTTTACCGGCTGGCCAGTAAAATATCAGCTGGGTGGCAACCCTACCTGACACACTGGTATTTGAGTAAAACCCCTAAATCTCAGGGTCAAGGCCTGAGAATTCTCAGGTATGCCTGTATATATACTATTCCCTGTTCAAGTCTGCCTCTATGTCAAAGCCCTCACAGCAAACAATAAGCTTCCTGAATTAGTGCGATAACGACTGATATAAATTAGTGTCTCTTATCAGACGGTTAACAGAAACAAGTAGCAGTGCACTACAAGAGATAAAATGCTCAGACATAAAATGTATAGATATATCTCACTCTCATGTAGGACACTGACCTAGGTTAATCATTCTGTTATGCAACATGAGCCATGTATTTGTAGTGTGTGGTTGTCTCTACAATTTTACATTTGTATATTGTTCATACTGACTGCACTGTTTGCTGCATTTACATAGAAATCCCCTTTTAAAGGGATAGTAATACTTCGTTTTATCTTTATTTTATTTTGTAGGCATTAAAAAAACATGAAGAACGATATAAGTCGTTTGAGAGATATTCACAAGCAAAGTTTCCTCTCACTAACCAAAACGGTCAAGTCGGCCATCTAGCTGTCAGATTTGGAATCCAGTCCGTGGACCGGCCGCAGTTCTACAGCAGAGCCAAGATCGCGATATATAAGAAGAACTACTTCATTTGAATAGTCTACAAAGTGTGCCTGGTTTGCAAGCACACTTTTTAGACCCTTCCAATGAAATAGTTATTTTTATATCCTGCTATCTCGGCTCTGCTAAAGAGCCGCCGGTTGATCTGCAGACCAGATTCCAAATCTGACAGCTAGATGGCAGACTTGACTGTTTTGGTCAGAGAGGGGAAACTTTGCTTGTGAATATCTCTCAAACCATAAAGGTTGCCTACAAAATAAAATAAAGATAAAACGAAGTATTACTATCCCTTTAACTAGGATTAAAGTGTCAGTGATGCATATACATAAGCTTTTCTTAAATTGAGAACATACATTATCAAAGATGCTGACTCCTTAAATAAATATTTCTGCTCAGTCTTTACCGGTGATTATAGTGTGGTAGCTTATAACACATCATATGTTAGTGTAGGATCATTCCCTCTTTTTCCACAGGAATTCCCACCCATAGAGAAACTCATTTTTCACATTTCTGATGACACCACAGAATTTTTTCTTGTGATAATGGTTCCATTTTAGCCTATGTTTTTCAATGGCAGAGAAACTTTCTGTCCCCTGTACTATAAAAACCCAGAATTCTCTGCCAGGGAAGAAAGCTGAAGATGACAGAGAGAGAAAATGTAAAATAAAAATAAAGTTGTTTGAAGAGCTAGCTAGTACTATGAACACTGCCTGCAACAGCAACCCCCTTTTGCTGCTGATACAGCAGTGGAGGGGAAAGTCAGCAGCACCAGTGTTAAAGGGAGCCCACATACCCTTGATCCAATCATACCCAGTCCCATGATATTGTCCCTTGTAATGTGGGGAACTATATTGAAAAAAGAGGCAGAACTGGGTAGTAGTATAAGCAGCACGCATCAGCTGCCTATGCATGCTGCTACTGCTGCCAGTGAGCCTTCTTCTGAGGAGGTAGCAAGTGTGACAGCAGGGGATCCCCTTTCAAATTTGTCATCCCAAAGTAGGCCCATCGAGCAGGAAGAGTGGTGGCAGTGATGAGAGTGAGGGTGAAGGTGGAGCAGCTGGTGTGGATCAGAGTGTTTTTGGCAGAAAGAGATAGGGAATGGAAGAAAGAGATGCAAATGGGCATGGGCATCACCACCACCACCACCAGCAGTGACATTCTGGGGTTTGCTGCTTTTGTAATTTGTGCTTCTGAGTCATCAGTGGCAGAAGTTCAAATGATACTGATCAGGCTAGTGTGCCATGGATCACCATGGGACTGAGTTCCTCAAGTAGTGATATGCAACTAGGACAGGTTTAATGTGCCACCAATACTCCTGGTCCTAGCTCTAGTGCTAAGGCAGCAGCTTCATCTGTCCCAGCCAGTGAAGGGGATTCCGGAGAAGAAGATGGCCATTTTTGTAAGCTTTCATGAGCAGGGCCCTCTGATCCTTCTGTTCCCCACATTTGATTTGTACTATTTAATATCTCTGTATGTCCATTACCTATTGTACAGCACTGCAGAATTAGTTGGCGCTATATAAATAAAGAATAATAATAATAATAATAATTCTCCACCTCTCCCCTCACTGAAATCATGGGTATGGGAATATTTAACTTCCAATAATACTTCCAATAATAGACAAAAAGCAGCGCAGAAAGTCTCTCTAAGTTCAGTAGTCAGTGGGTCAATGGGACTCGTATGACTTTCACCATCTTTACCCATACATTCATAAAGAAATGGTACTCATATTTTACAGAGGCTCACAATACCGCTTCTGAGTATACAACGCCTTCCCAAGGACGATGAGAGAAGTCTCTTCCTCCTTCTCAGTTCCTGACCAGTGGGCTTTGAAACTGGGAATCTTGGGCTATAGTAGATCTCACAAGAGATAAAGAAACTCTGTGGATCAAAACCTTGCTTCCCCAAAACAAACAAAAAAGCCTACAGCAAGCTACTCTAACAAGAGGGACCACATAAAGCACATATACAAGGGCTCTATTAAAATATTATATTATCTTGGTTAAAATAAGAAACAGTATATCAACAATATAAAAAGAAATTTCTTTCTTACATCTAAAATTGCCAAATATTGTTCTTTCATTACAGGAGTTATAAATACTCTTTTTTCCTTTATTATTCTGGTTCTACTGTCACAGTTTCCCATGAACAACTCAGGAGTCAGAACGGTACAGTAAAAGGTAACAATTTATTAAATAAATACAATAAAAGTAATCACAATAATAGTAATAACAAACAAGAGGTAACATGGAGAAGAAGTAGAGGTCCCACTAGAGGTCAGCAACTCTATCAGAAATAGGAGTCTGCCAAAATGAGAGATACTCTACCAGAGACAGGCACACACCCCTGTAGCCTCTGAACACGGGAATGCAAGTGGGAAATGTAGCAAGAGACAAAATGACTCACGCCTGCAGTCAGTGGGTAGGCCGAGGGATCTCCCAGAGGTGGTAGAGAATAGAGAGATAATACTGACGCAAGCCTGCCATCAGTCTAATGAGGGAAAACTACCCTAAGGAACGCAACGTGGAGAGAACCCAGTCTCAATCCATGAAACAGAAATGAAAGTCTTAACCAGAGCCATAGGTCCGCACCAGATTGGGTGTCTACTATATACAGGGAGTAAGCAAGAGAATAGTCAGACACATCCACAGGTCAGCACCAGGTTGGATGGTCAGACAAGCCAGGTCATACACAGTTCAGATAGTCATCCAGAGCCACAGGTCTGCACCAGACAGTGTGTCCGCTATACACAGGTAGTAGGCAGGAGAATAGTCAGACAGAGCCCCAGGTCTGCACTAGGCTGGATGGACAGACAAGCCAGGTCATACACAGAGCCCAAGGGAAATAGAACTGTGATGAACAACAACGCAAGGGCAACTGAGTTAGCACTCAGTTCCCTTTTAAAGCCCAACCCAGGAAGTAGCTGGGAGGAGGAACTACACCAAGTAATTAAATAGAGCCCTGTGTCATAATGCCGCTTTGTGTCCGCAGATGACGCATCTTGCCAGGATGCGTCCATCTCCCAATTCATGCCTGCATCAATTCGAACGACAAAACATCTTAGCCAGGGGACATGGACAGCCTATAGCCTCTCCAAGCGTGCCCAGACCCAGGACCGTGCGTGACGTGTTGGAAGCGACGCATCAGGTGACGCTGGAACTGAGGTGACTGTAACATCTGTTAGGAGCTATAAAGGACCTAATCCTCTTATGATTCTTAGAAGTGAGTACTGGGTTGGAACGCATTTCGTCTTTCAAGATGGGATGCTACAATGACATGTTCCAGTTCTTCTTTAGGATGCTTTTGATTTTCAATCCCTGTGAACTATATTTAGTAATAACAAAAAGCTATACTATATTTCTTATGTGGTAAATTAATAACTTTTTTTCTCTGTATCAAGTTTTCGGCTTTATAGTTGTTTTATTTGTTATTTTTCTGTGGTTCCGATACCTTCCATTGGTGGAACGCATTAAGATTAAGATGGACCAGTGAGATACAATCTACTGATTTTGCTGTATGTCTGGAATGCACAGACTTTTATAGCCTTTTGGCACCAAAATGCTGTATACCCAATGCACGCAGTATAATAAGGTGTGTAATATGTGTTCCTGAAGAAGTAGCTGTTGCTATGAAATGTGTAGAGCTTTTGTAGAGTAAGAGAGTAATTATTTTTTATATTGTTACTATACTGTTTCTTATTTTAATCAATATAATAAATGTAATATTTTGTTAGAGCTCTTGTATATGTAGTTTATGTGGCCCATCCTAGTTAGATCAGATTCAGGCTTTTTTGTTTTTTTTGGGGGGAAGGCAAGGTTTTGATCCACAGAGTTTCTGTATCTCTTGTGATATTTACTATACCATAAGATTTCTAGATTTGAAGGCCACTGGTAAGGAACCGAGAAGGGGAGACTTCTGCCACCATCCTGGGGTGTAGACAAGGCAGGCGTTGTACTCAGAGGTGGTATTGTGAGCCTCTGTAAAATGCAAGTACCATTTCTTTATGAGCACATGGGTGAAGATGAAGGTCCTAAAAGTCCCATTGACTACTGCATTTAGAGAGACTTTCTGCACCGCTTTTTGTTTGTTGTCTATTGCTGCAAATTTGTGATGTTGGGAGCCCAAGCCAACCTAAGCGAGCTGTGAGAATTTCTTGTTTGTGTATATGTAGTGATACCTGGACTTCTCTTTTCTTTTGTAATTTGTTGCTTAGCATCTTGTCTCTTTATTTTTCAGTTTTTGAAAGTGAGGTACTTCCTGATATTGTCTCTTGCGCTCCGTTGTGACCCATGCTCTCCTTAGAATCCGCTCCATGTATGACCACGACTTGTCTGTCTACCCACATCGGTTCTGACCTGTGGCTTTGGCTGACTAACCTGCTCTGTGTATGGCTCCTGCTTGTCTGACTACCCACATCGGTTCTGACCTGTGGCTCTGGCTACCTTACTTGTTCCGTGTATGAGCCCCGGTTGTCTGACTACCCACATCAGTTCTGACCTATGGATCTGGCCAACTAACTCGCTCCATGTATGACCCCAGCTCTTCTGACTACCCACATCGGTTCTGACCTGTGGCTCTTACTGACTAACTCGCTACGTGTATGACTCCGGCTTATCTGACTACCCACATCGGTTCTGACCTGTGGCTCTAGCTGACTAACTCGCTCCGTGTATGACCCAGACTTGTCTGACTACCCACATCGTTTCTGACCTGTGGCTCTGGCTGTCTAACTAGCCCCTGTAAGTTCCGGTTTGTCTGACCGCTGTCTCCTGTCTTACTGCCCGCTCCATATAGTCCCTGTCTTGTCTGACCTGTGGCTTTGGCTGACTACTTGCTCAGTACACTCCTGGCTTGCCTGACCGCTGGTCTAGGTTATCAGTGGCTCAGGCCTGCTCTCGCTCCCTGTTGCCTCTAGTCGTGTGACCAGAGGTGGAGACTAGTGCATCCTCGTCTGTTCTAACTGGTGCTCCTCTTGTATCCCTGTCTTAGTCTCCAGTATCTTGCAGTAGTGCAGTGCACAGCACAGTGTGCAGCTCTGAGTAGGAGTCTGTGGATGATTATTCTGTGGTCTGGGGTTGTGTGGGCTAATACCATTATTACTGTACCTATTAAATAAAGGTGGATTTATATTTTATTTTCGTGTCTGTCATTCTTTGTCTGAAAACTGTGACACCAAGATAGATTTGACCTCAAACCAAGCGGGATCGCTTCTTGTGCCTTCTTGCTTGTTGATGTACACTACTGGCATTGTTTGACTGGATGCGGACTGGAGAACCCCTTAACTGACAGGACCAGTACACTACAGCATGCTGAAATGCCCTGAGTTCCAGAACATTGATAGAGTGGAGGGACACCTCCGAGGTCCACCTGCTCTGGACTCCCAGGTGACCCAGGACTGCCCCCCAAACCCGCAGGCTGGCGTCCATCATCACAAAGATCCAGTCCTGGATTATAAAGGATTTCCTCTTCTCCATGTTGGATCTGTCCAGCTACCAGAGTAGGTCCTGTCTGACATCCGGAGGAAGAGAGACCTTGAGATCCAAGAGGTCTGTGTTTCTATGCCAAGAGTGGAGAGTGAATCACTGGAGCTCCCCGGTGTGGGACATGGAGTATGGAATTGCCTCCATGGTGGGCACAATGTGACCCGCAAGTGTCATGAACTTGTGAACTGGGGCTGAGGGCCAATCCAGAGCTTGGGACACCAGATGCATGGTCTGCTGAATGGAGTCTTCCGTCAGAAAGACCTTCCCTAGACAGGTATCGAACCTGAGTCTGAGGAAAACCAGGACCGGAGAGGGGTCCGTAGCAGATTTCTCCATGTTGGGAATCCACCCATGGTGGAGGAGAGTATGAGCACAGTCCTGGACATGCTGGTCCAGGAGTTCCCTGGATGGAGCCTTCAGAAGAAGGTCATCCATATAGGGAGTCACGTGAATCCCCTGTGTGCAGGAAGGCAATCAATGCCCCTAGGACTCTTGCAAACCCCGAGGAGCAGAGCGGTGAACTGGAAGTGCCCCTAGTCGCAAGCAAAATGGAGGTACTTCCGACTGTCCTGATGAATTGGGACATGCAAGTAAGCATCCTGCAGATCCAGAGAGGCCAGGAACTCTCCTGGACAGAGCTCAAAAACTCCACCTTGAAGCATGCAGTCTCCACAAAAGAATTGAGGTCCAAGATAGGATGACTGCCAACATCCCTGTATGCCACTACTAAGGTTTGAATAGAAACCTGAACCTCTCTCTTGAGGAGGAACGGGAACCAGAACCCCCTTGTCCAAGAGAGCCTGAAGAGCCTCGTTGAAAAGATGCAGCTTTTCTTGGCCCAGAGGAGCTCTGGACTGGAAAAATCTGTAGGGAGAACCCACTGGTCCGCCACAGACTCTGCCCATGCAGATGAAAAGTGGCGCTAGTGCCCACCCATAGGCAGCTGCGGACCAGAATTCTGCGAGTCATGCAGAGGAAGATTTGCCAGACTTGGCCTTGGCAGCGGCGTGCTTTGAGTGCCACTGCTGTCTGGGCTTGGTGGTTGGGTGCGGGGTGCCGGTTTGATACATGCTTGGACTCAGACTTTGTGCCATATTAGGGCATTTGGAGTCCTGATGCAACAAAGTGCTTTTGCCACCAGTTGCCTCACTGATAATCTGTTTCAGTTCAGACCCAAAGAGAGATTTGCAATGAAAGGGGAGAGAAATCAGTGACTTCCTAGATGAAAGGTCAGCAGACCAAATCTTGAGCCACAAGGTGCATCTAGCTGTGACAGAGCAGGCAGAAGCCTTAGCTGAAAGTTTGACAACACCAAAAAGAGCATCAGTGACATGACTGAGCCTCTGACATGTTGGCCAAGAGGGCCAAAAAGTCCTCTTTAGGGGGGCCATTTTTGATGGACTCAGTAAATTGTTCGACCCAGATGACAATGGCTCTATTGACCCAAGCTGAAGCCAAAGTAGGCCGCAGGGCGGCACCAATGGCATCAAAATTAGACATGAGGATAGCCTCCAGCTTCCTATCAGTCATATCCCTGAACTCTGTGGCATCAGCCAGGGGCAGAACAGTAGACTCAGAAAGTCTGGAATATGTGGGTCAACTGTAAGAGGTGAAGCCCACTGAGCCAAAGCTGCCTCTGAAAAGGGGTACAGCTTCGAGAATCTCTTGGAAAGAGAAAGCCGCCTGTCCAGCGTCTTCCACTCATGCAGGATAATCTGGTCCAGAGTGGATTTGGATGGAAACACATTGTAGGACTTCTTACACCTTTGAAAGATGTCAGAAGAAGACTGACCCTCATCACAGGTATTAGAAACCTGTATGGTCGTCAAAACTGCCTTAATGAGACCCTCAGCCAAGGGTGTGGGGTCAGCCTCAAATGGGTCTCAAAAAACATATGTAGAGTCCCCTTCCTCACATTCTCCTTCCTCCGTATCACCCTCAAAAGAATCCTTCTCAGAGGTTTCAGTGAGGTCAGGAATGCCTGGAGCCTTAGGGGCCACAAAACTGAAGTTGGCGTGGGGTTTCCAGGAATGGAGGACCCCTTGGATAGAAAGAGGAAACTGTGCAATAGAGGACTTTAAGTCCTTGACCCAGAGTACCTCTTGTTCAAGGCTGGAGGACCCAGGTGGTGTAGTGAGGGCCACAGCACATGAGGGGCATAAGTGTACTGAATATTCTCTAGGGAGCCCTGTTTGGCACGAGTAACAGTAAGACACCCCTGAGTCCTTTGCCTTAAGTCTAGCCCCATGTCAAAGAATCCCAAATACTGTTACCCAGATTAACAAATCACCTCAGAAAACCCAAGAAAGTACTTATCTGGCAGGTGAAGGGTTAATCTGAGAAGGAGAGCAAAGAGAGACAAGCCTATGGGTAGGATACTCCAGCAAAGAGAAAAAAATGGTGTCTGTAAAATCATCAGCCAATTGTCAGAAAGCCCTTCTAGGACCTGTAGTTTTTTCTCTTTGTTGTTACCTAGTAATGACTGAACTTGCATACGTGGGGTCTCTGGGTCCCTCATGACACTGGGGATGTTAATCGGACCCTAGGGCAAGAGGAGACAGGATGAATGAGCCCTCTTTCAACTCTGTATGTCAAACAGTTGCAGAGATATGTCCCAAAACAGTTTGTCCCATACAAGTCAATGGAGCAAGTGCATCGCGCAGTGAACTCGCCTTTATGGCGCAGAACTTAAAAATACTAAGCTTTCAAAAGTGAATACATTTACCAAAATACCCAAAGGAACATGTAGGGATAAATAAAAACAGGTGATCCTTCAGGGAAAAGTCAATTTAAGCCCCATAACCCAGAGAAATCATCAGTGAAGGGGTTAATTGCATAAATACAGCCATCCAAGCTCCAAAACCCTGGGATCAAACCAAATAAGATACCCAGTATGAGTGCAGGAGTTCTGGACTCCAAGAAGACCCCTGTCTGAAGGAGAACACTGAGACAAGTGGACCATGGCACTCAAAGGGTTACTCACCACACTTCACTTCTGTCTTAAGATTACCATTGAAAGAACAGAGCCTCAGACAGACCCAGTCAGGAGAGAGAAACATGGGCTACGTGATTCTCTCCACAGGTCTGCAAGGGTCCACAACAGTACAAGTTAGCTGGAAAATACTCCAATGGAAGCCTGGAATGGTAATCCACCTAATGGGGGAATTGTGACACTCCATAACTACGACAGAAAATAATACAAATTCTGATAAGTAAGCATAAAAGTTCTCAGCCTTCACACAGGTTGTGGAACAAGTCTAACTGGGGCCGGGCTAGTGGGATAGCCTGATAAGGAGGGGAGGTGTCATCCACATCTTTTTTTCTAGAGATGTTCCAGCCTACTGGGAGGAGCTGTCGCTTCCCCATGGTACCAGTATGTCATTTTGGACGACAGAGAAACATATTTACAGATTGTAGGCAGAGAGACTTGCCTTAATCTGGGATGCCTTGACTGGGCAAGCAGGCTTTCCATGCCTTTGACCAAAAACATGTTACAAAACCCACTGTTTTATTTATAGTAAGTCATAGGTTGTTTATTTGTAAAAGTCGGGATTTGATGTAAAGTCCATGCTTTTGTTTACTTTGTATATGTAGCCAAGAAATAGTTCTTACTGCTCCCCTGACTATACACATATGAAACTTTTTTTTAAAATGTTTTAATGTATTTTGGGTGGTTTTGGCTCCTCCTCTCTTGGTTGCTAGCTCTCCATAGGGTGATATCTGAATTAGGGAAGGTATAAATACCTCCCTCATTTCCCTCACAGGGATTTGCTCACAGTAGTGGTAAGATATCACTGATTTTTAATTGCATTATACTAAATACATGTTCACAGCTTGTAGGAAGATAGGGAATTGCCTGAATCTGGGGTGCCTTGACGGGGCAGGTAGGCTTTCCATTCCTTTGGCAAAAAAAAACATGTTACTAAAACCCCACTGTTTTAGTTATAGTAAGCCATAGGTTGCTTATTTGTAAAAGTCATGATTTGTTGCACAGACTTTCCTTTTTTTTACTTTGTATATGTAGCCAAGCCATAGTTCTTGCTGCTCTCCTGATATACACATATATAACTAATTGAATACTATTAATAGCAATTTTGAGCTGCCAGGAACCTGTATATTTTATATTGTTGTATGTATTTCGGTTGGTTCCTCCCCGTAGTGCGATAGCTGAATTAGGGAAGGTATAAATGCTTATGTAAACTGGAAGTCAGAGACTCTAGGAACGAGCCTGCAATACAAATTTTCAGGCTCTATAGAAATGGTGTCTCACCCAGGGTGAAGTCTCTTTTAGCCCACTAACGCCTTTCACAGAGAGGAAATATCCTAAAACATGTCATATTGGTCTTGCCCTAACAGCAGTACAACTACAATATGCCAGACAATTCCTCTCCGAACAAGAGAATCAGCCAACCCCGGACGTATGTTTCAGCCTTGTTGGGCCTCGTCAGTGAGGTGTAGCTGATCTCTCTAGGCACTGTGAGCAAGGGGTCCAGTGCTGGATTCCCCCATTACCCTTGAGGTGACAAATCTCAAGGGTAATCTGCATATGTAAAGTGGAAATCAGAGATGCTTAACTAGGAACGAGCCTGCGACACAAATTTGCAGGCTCTGTAGGAATGGTGTTCTAACCAGGGTGCAGTCTCTTTTAGCCCACTAGTGCCTTTCACAGAGAGGAAATATTCTAAAGCAAATCATATTGGTCCTGCCCTAACAGCAGTCTAACCACGAAATGCCAGGCAATTTCTCTCTGAACAAGAAAAGAAGCCAACCCCAGACGTATGTTTCGGCCTTGTTGGGCCTCATCAATGAGGTGTAGCTGATCTCTCTAGTCACTGTGAGCAAGGGGTCCAGTGTTGGATTCCCCTATTACCCTTGAGGTGACAAATCTAAAGGGTAATTTACATATGTAAAGTGGAAATCAGAGACGCTCAACTAGGAAGAAGCCTGCAATACAAATTTGCAGGCTGTATAGGAATGGTGTCCTACCCAGGGTACAGTCTCTTTTAGCCCACTAGTGCTTTTCACAGAGAGAAAATATCCTAAAGCATATCATATTGGTCCTGCCCTAACAGCAGTCCAACCACAAAATGCCAGACAATTCACCTCTGAACAAGAGAAGCAGCCAGCCCCTGATGTACATTTCTGCCTTCTTAGGCCTAGTTGGTGAGGTGTAGCTGATCTTTCTAGGCATGTGAGCAAGGGTTCCAGTGCTGGATTCCCTATTACCCTTGAGGTGACAAATCACAAGGGTAATTTGCATATGTAAAGTGGAAGTCAGAGACGCTCAACTAGGAAAGTGCCTGGAATACAAATTTGCAGGCTGTATATGGATGGTGTCCTACCCAAGGTGTAGAATCTGGGGTGCCTTGACCGGGCAGACAGGCTTTCCTTTGGCAAAAAAAAAATGTTACTAAAACCCCACTGTTTTAGTTATAGTAAGCCATAGGTTGTTTATTTGTAAAAGTCATGATTTGTTGCACAGACTTTCCTTTTGTTTACTTTGTATATGTAGCCAAGCCATAGTTCTTGTTGCTCTCCTGATATACACATATATAACTAATTGAATACTATTAAAAGAAGCAATTTTGAGCTGCCAGGAACCTGTATATTTTATATTGTTGTATGTATTTCGGTTGGTACCTCCTCATAGGGTGATAGCTGAATTAGGGAAGGTATAAATGCCTGCGTTTGAGCAAAAACATGTTAGTAAAAGCCCCACTGTTTTATTTCTAGTAATTCATAGATTGTTTATTTGCAAAAATCAGGATTTGAAGCACAGACTTTCCTTTTGTTTACTAAGCGAGTAAAGGAATCACTTTTAATCTACCAGTCTCCTGCTTTTCTTGCGGCTAACACACTACCACCTTTTTCCTATTGTATTTTTTTACTTGTAAAAATCCATGGGTGAGGACACAAAGATATAAACCAGGAGGATATTTGGGGGATGAAAAGCTTTATCTGGAAAGAAAATGCATTTAGATCATGCATTTTGATCACAGGCAAAACAATGTTTCGTTAATAAGCCTCAATCCAGCACCACACCAAAAAACTTGAAAGAATCTTACAGTTGTCACGGTTTCTCTTGTTCATGGCCAGCTGGCTGAATGTGTTTCAGTGTTGTTTTCATCAGAAGGCATTCTCTTATGATGAGTACCGAGTATTATATTGGAGTTTGTATTTAACCACCTGTCTGTAAACTGAAGAGCGATTGAGCTTAGACAATGGATCCTTAGTATCTGGTTTAGATTGCAAGTGTAAGTATAGTAGTTTGAAATCCATGTAGTAATGATAACATAACATTATATATAGTACCAGCAATGTGGGATGGCATTGCCCGTCATGTTTTGACTGTTGGGCGTATGTGTGTAAAATGTACACACAGCGATATACAGAGAGATATGCAGCACACAGGCAGACAGTGAGAGACACACATGCAACAGACATGCACACAGACACACACATGCAACAGACATGCACACATGCAACAGACATACGCACATGGAAGACACATGCACACATACACATGTAAGACACATGCAAGCCACACACGCACACACATGTGGTATCTTATTAAAATGTGAGCCTGTATTTGGCAACCATAAAAACACCGATATTATAATGTTGCCTGAATGAAAAGTGTGACATCATAAGGGCAACATTCTGATGTTGCACGCTTAAGTGTGGTGAAGAAAATAGTGGAAATCTGGTTAGCCTCCATCTCTGTCCTAACCTTTTGAATCACTTTGTGTGAGCACAAGTATGTGTCTGTGTGTGTCTGTCTCTGTGTGTTCACATGTATAAGTGTTGATATCTATGTGTATCTGTGTGTGTGCAAGATATGAGTCTGTGAGAGCATCTATGTCAGTAAGCTGGTCATTGTCTCTGGCAGGATTTTCTGAAATGAGGTCCGAGTAGCCTCCATCTGTTCCATAACCCTTTGAGTGGCAGAGTGGTCCATAATGCATGCAAAGTAATGCGTTGCAGACCTCTCAGGCACTGAAAGGGTTATTGGGTATCCATGTAGTTATGCATAACCTCTGAGTGATACTTAATTCTGCACAGCAAATCCTGGCAGAGAGGGTGACCAGCTTATACACACTCGATCCATAATAAGTATAATAACTGTAGCAATCAATTTGGAGTGATAGGTGGCCACCCATGCTGTAATGTGCAGGGATAACCTCACTATTTGATGAAACCCCTAGGAAATACCCATTAATTTCAATCAGCATAAGCATGTGGCATTGAGTAAATTAATCATAGAATCAAAGTGCAAACCGGCAGAGGGTCTCCCTCAGATTGCAAAGTAGTTTTAAATGGAATACACTGAAAGAATTGAGAATTAACTCCTATAGTGTGTATTATGTATACAAAAAGGTTGTAGTGGAAATAGCACTTTTTATAAGCAAATCACTGATGTGGTCACCGTGTGTGCCAGGATTTGCTCAGAGGTTATGCATATCTACATGGATAACCAATAATCCTTTGAGTGCCAGAGGTGTGTGCAACGCATTGTTTTGCAATGCGTTACGGACCCCATTGGCACTAAAAGGGTTAAGGCACAGATGGAGGCTATGGTGACCAGCTCAGTGATTTGCATATAACAAGTGCTATTTCCACTTCAACCATAATACACACTATAGGAGTTCATTGTCAGTCCTTCAGTGTTTGACATCTGAGCACTGAAGGTGTTCAACCCTTTGAGTGGCAGAGTAGTATGCAACTTGTTGATTTGCAATGCATTGGGTACCACTCTGGCATTGAAAGGGTTAAAGCCAGATTGTAATGCAGAACAATGTATGGCATTGCTCCCCTCCGCTCCACACTGGGCCGTGGGTGGAGGTTTAGACAGTGCCAGAACATGAGGATGCAGCACAGCTATGCTTGCTTTCCATGGTTTCGATTTCATGTACCACTGAAAGGCTACCTTTCTGCCTTTGTGAATGGAGCTGCAATTGCGATCCATATGTTTTACTGTGTATGCTAATTCTTTCAGCTCCCGTGCAGTAGTGTGTGCTCCATAACATACCGAGTGGCAGAGTGGTATGGAAAACATTTTCCATACCTCTCTGCCACTCAGTACGTTATGGAGCACACAGTAATCCACGGGGAGACAAAACACAGAAAAACATATGGAGTCTAATTGTACCTCCATTCACAAACGTAGCTTTTCAGTGTACGTGAAATTGGGACAACCGAAAGAAAACAAAGCTGGGAAAGAAGTGGGACTGAAAAGATTAAAGGCTCCAGTGAAAGTTAGTTCGAATTCAGTGAAGTGGAGTGAGTGGCATATTAACAATTTGAGTGGCAGAGTGGTAGGCATCTCATTGGAAAGCTATGCGTTGCGTACCTGTGTGGCACTCAAAGAATTAAAGTCTGCAGGTGTGTGTCTGCGCGATAGCAGTCCCTAGTTAGTGTGTTTGAGCTAATGAGAATCCTGTGCAGACTGCCTGTGTGGTTTTCCCTGGTCTGTGCATTACCTATCCCTACTGTTGTGGCTGGTGGTGTTGCCAGTGAGCCAATGCGGGAGGTAGTGGAGGGCAGACTTTTGGTGGCATGCAGCGAAAGTCAGCCATGTTATTTTTTTAGTACCAGCAGATGTTGGGGGAGGGCCAAGTCCTTGCAAAGATTTTCACACCCCTTTGTATCTCCAGGACTGGCAGTAGGGAGGAGAGTTCAATAAGTCCTCCCTACTGCTGCCCCTAGGTGTGTGTGCCAGGCACACAGACGTCTTCTTTTATATACAGATCAAGCAATAGCAGCATGTATACTTCAATCCACATGGAGAATAAGATAAAATCCCATGGCATGGGTACAAAGATGTGTAATCCTGTGGATACTCTTTGGTAACTCCCCATCAGGAACATCTGAGCAATGTCCCACCTGGTCCATATAAATCCTTGTTCAGGTACTCAGTCAAAATTGTATGATCCATTGTGCCAAATGATGAAGAATGATCCAGGTGAATTAAGAGGGTAAAATACACTTTGTCTTTTGCCATCATCACTTATATAAACGAATGCTGTCTTAGTACTATGCTGCCACCTAAATCCCAGCTGCATATCTTCATAAAAGTTAGTTTATAGCTGGGTTTCTAGTTGCTATAAGGAATTTCTTATACTCTGTCCAGATTTGCTATCTATGTTGTGTGAGTGAGTGCATGATATTTAAAGTGGCACCTTGACAGTGTAATTTTGTATGACGTTTTGCAACTACTACCTAATGATTTCCATTTGGTATTGGGAACCAACAATATAACTATTCCTAATTACATAATAATCGATAATAACAAACTAAATGTAAGGACATATTAAAAAGGTAACTAAAGTGTACCAAGTTGCACAATTCTGTCAATTAAGTTTGCCTTATGAATCAGTATATCCTATTTATTAAAGTTGTTCCATCAAACCCATGATTAACCCTTTGAGTCTGCTGTATACCTCTCTGGCACTCAAAAGGTTAACAATAAAGCACACATACAATGGGTTTTTTAATCCTTTTAACTGTCCAATATTTTATTTGTTAGCTTTATTTTTGTTCTTTTGATAAAAATAAAAATTACATTTTATAATGTCATTAAAAATCTCAAGGGGTTAAATAGCAATCCAGTAGTGTTTGCAAAAAAAAAACAAAAACAAAAGATTGTTATTCCAGTTATTAGAGATTTAGTTCCAAGTCTGAATTGTGTAGTCCAACAACATCTGTAGGACTGTAAGTTGCCCTGTTAAAGGCATAAGCAAGAAACGGCAAACATTTATTATTACAAGAGTGTATTAAAACGTCTCTCTGATAATGTAGGGAAATAGAGTTCAAGGGAGTTTCTGGGCAATGGAAAACAGCATCTTATTTACACTTGGCTATACCACATTCCTCGTAGTCTTGTCTTCAGCATTGTAAAGAGGAATAACTGTCAAGAAAGAGTGGAAGACTAATCAGCTTGGCAACAAATAGATTGAGAAGATCCGAGAACCATGCCTGGCGAGGCCAGTAAGGAGCTATCAGGATATCATGCCCACACTCCATCCCGACCTTTTTTATACTCTGGGGATCAGAGGAAAAGGAGGAAACACATACACCAAAAAAAGCAGCTGGAGAATGGCCATTGCATCCACTGACAGAGCAAGAGGGTCCAGGATTCTGGAGCAAACAGGGGAACTTTGCAGTCTGGCTGAGATTCCATCAGATCCACAAACATAAGACCCCATTCTTGAACTATGGAGTAGAACACCGTCTGGTTGAGTTCACAATTCTTAAGATCCAGACTCTGATGGCTGAGAGTCCACCACTACGTTGTCCACTCTCTGAATGCCCAGCTAAGAGAGCCAGAATATGAGATTCTGCCTAAGAAAGAATCAGATGAATTTCTGATCATGAGGCTGCGCTTCTGGTCCCATTAGCAGTTGACATTAGCAACAGTTGTTGCATTGTCATACTGAATCCACACTTGCAGACCCCAGAGAAGCTGGGATCAATACAGAAGAAGCAGGCTAATCTCCTGTAGTTCGAATACAGTGATGGACAGAAGACTCTCGTTGTTAGACCAAAGGCCCTAGGCCATCTGAGTTCTGAACAAGCTCCCTAGACCTTCAGACTGGCATCAGTCATGACTACAGACTATAGACTAGAGACCATACTCAGGTGAGAGTCCTGGAGCCATCGATGTACATCTGACTTTGTCAGGCTTGAGCCAGTCATCACATAGGAGAGATGACACTGCTGTCTGGTCCAGTCCTTGTGAATCTCAAGCTGCAGTTCCTCAGTGTGAAACTGGGTAAATCGAACTTCATCCAGGGCACAGATTATATACTCCAGCACATTCATGTATTCCTGTGCCATCTTTGACATGCGAGCCAAGATCTAAGGCACCTGTCATAACAACATCCAAAACTTGCCTTCTGACAGAAAGAGCTGTCTCTGAAGGGTGTTGAATCTCATGCCAAAACTAGAACATGGGATGGAACCAGAGAAGATTTCTTGAAATTGATCATCCAGCCGTGCTGCTCCATTACAGATACTCCTATCTGAAGAGGAAGACACTGAAGTAGCCTTTAGTAAAAGGTTGCCCAGATAGGGAGAGTAAGGGAATCTCAAATGAAGTAACGTGGGCAAACAAAGTTGCCATAACATTTGTGAAAACCCATGGAGTGGATGCCAGTGCAAAAAAGAAGAGTGGTGAACTGAAAATGACGATTTTGAAAAGCAAAAGCAGAATGGAAATATGTAGAAAAGCATATTTTATGTCCAGGGAGTGCAAAGACTCCATATTAAACCAAGTTGCATGAATTAAGTGATTGAGAAGCTTTAAGTCCAGAATAGGATGACAGTTGCCATCTTTTTTGGGAACTATGAGAAGGTTGGAATAGAATCCATTGACTCTTTCCTGTGGGGGACCAGGTACCAAGACCTGCATATCAACCAGGGAGGAAACAGCTTCTAGGAATAAAAGATCCCGCACCAGATTGTGAGGGAGTCTGGACATAAAAAATCAATGAGAAGGAAGAGATTTGAAATGTCTGCAATAACCTTCTGATATCACACTTAACACCCAAGAGTTCAACACAGAGAGTCCAAATATTGTGAAAGAGATGCAGATGTCCTCCGATCTCCTGAGGCAAACCAGACCTCCGCAGTAAATCGGAGGTAGACTTATCAGCATTGGGCTTTTGTGTAGGTTTTTCACCTGCACATGCTTCTTTGGATTTCAGGGAAGTGCGTGCCTAGCGCTCAGAGGGAATGGAAGCCCCATGCCAATACTTAATGAAAGCCATGGAATGTGTTGGGGTTTCCTGAGTCTAGAGTGCAATCTTTCCCCCAGTAGAATCACCAATGACTTTCTCCAGTTCTAGATCAAAAGAGCAAATCTTCAGAGGATATGGTACTCTGCAATAGAGAGCACTAAAGACTTGCCAATGAACTCAGCAGTGTCAAATACAGTCTCAACAAGGTATTCAGTGGCCTCAAGGATAGTAGACATAGAACTAATAATGCCCCTTTTTGGACAATCTGAATGGACTGTACCTAACAATTACTGACCTCAAACCACATTGGCCCAAGTCAGCCATGATGTAGCAAAGGTTGGGCATAAGGTGGCCTCTGAGGCTGCAAAATTTGCCTTAATAGAGAAGGGGTTTATCCTTCTGATCTTTGATTGCTGCTTCATATGAAGTTGACAGTGCTGTTTTCTTAGATGGGAGAAATAGGAGAGTCAACTGCAGGGCAGGAGTAGCACATTTCTGTGGTGGAACAGGAGAGAATGGACATAAAATAGAAAAGAGCCTGGATGTGAATAGTTTCTTATCAGATACTTTCACTCCTCTGGAACTACTTGGTCAAGAGAATGATAGGGAGGGAAAAGCACCACATCCCTTTTGTACCTCTTAAAAATATATGTTTGGAGATGGGGAATTCAAAAATGAGCCCTCAGAAACCTTAATGGTCTTCAGAACCACCTGTTATAAGACCCTCTACAGATGACGCGGGGTCTTCCTCAAACCAATCCCCAGGGGGTAAGGGAGGAAGCAATATCCTCCTCCTCAATTCCCCCTCCTCCACTGAAGAATCCACTTTAACAGGGGGAATCTTCCCCCTCAAAAGGGTTAAACAGTCTTTTAGGGGGACAGGGTGGTCTTGGTACCAGGACTCAAATACCCCCCTTAATAGATGTAAGAATAGTAACCATAGTGGAAATAGGAGTTTTAAAAGATGAATGCTTGTGTTCAGGGGAAGTGGGGTCTGGAGTTGGCTGCATGTGGGTCACATAAAAAGAGGACATAAAGCACCAGTAAAATCACTGAGGAAACTAGCCTGACAGGAGGGACAAAGGGTTACTGAAGAGACTACTGAAGCCCTGTGTCTCCTTTGTAATCAGACATAGCAAGAATACCCCCAAAATGATAAACACAGAATTGAAAGTAAGACTGTTGTGTGGTATAGATAAGGAGGGAGATGCAGCCACCCAGAGACAGAACTGTAAATCAGGTGTCTCGTGGGTCGCTCAACAGAAGTGAAAGGGAACAGAAGAAGCAGTTACTCCTCCCCTTCTTTCCCTGAGGTCTGGGAAAAATGTGTCTCATGGAAAGAAAAAAGTTCCTTCATGAAACAGAAAATGTCACAGTGGCTCTCCAACTATCTGCACCCGCCCATCGCCAGTGCCTGGTGTCATTCCTCATTTGTGCACCTCTTATGTTTTATCAGAATATTCCAATGAACTGGAACCTACCCAGTGCCACAGAAAAAGACTAAACAATCAGTAACATGCCACATCCAAGTTAGTGGCCACGAGTACCAGTTTCTTAAATGTTCTTTGTCCCAATAATGTATAAAAAATAAAGTGTAATAAAGTTTAAAAAAGATAACCATCCACCTCTGGGACATCTGTAGTGGCCGTGAGGTGACGTATAAAGTATTTTAAAGGGCCAAAGTGCCATGTATAGCAAGAAACCACAGACCTCAGATTGTGGCTGCTAGACAGAAAAACAAAGGAAATACTTATAGGACCTGTGCGCTCTAAAACTGTAATCCTCTTCAGTCTTCAGGCTCCTATGAAACACAAAAGCAAAACAGGGACAGTGGCTAAATAAAGTTCTGAAAGCCATCCCCAAGCAGACACCAGGCCCCAAAAGAGCAATAAACAATGAGTCTGATGTTTTAGAGGCTGTCAAGACGCTGGAACTTTTTTACATATATGGTGGTCTTGTCCCAAAGTTAAATTCATCTGGGAAAAAATTAGTAAACTCCTTTCAACCATTTTTCATAAAGGAATCTATCTCAATGCTTACGAAGCTCTATTAGGCCTCAAAGTCAACTTAGTCTCCAAACATGAGGATAGGCTTATTGTTAGAATCTGTTCAGCAACTAGAACCTGCATTGGTACTCACTGGAAGAAATTTCACATTTCTTGGTCCTGTATTTTGGACAAAATAAATTTTATCTGCAAAAATGAATACCTCAATTCAATTGAACTCGGAAATTTTGATACCTTCATCTCTACTTGGTCTCCATGGCTAGACAGTAAATTTTGCTATAACAATAACATTCTACGTAAACCTTAACACTACCTCTCCCTTCGTATTTTTTCCTCTCTTTTTGGTTTTATTCTTTTACCTTTCTTTACCCCCCTATTATAAAATTATTATATTATTAATAATTTATATTATACATTATATTGGTTGTTGTGTTTAACTTCCTTTTTTTTTTTTTTGTTGTTGTTTGTTATATTTATTATGTTTGTTATTCTACTACTTCTTTAATAAACTTTAGTTTCAAAAAAAAAACAATGAGTCTGATGTAATAAACAGAAATAGAGCAATTCTGGAATAAACCAACTGCATCCTAGGGGAACAAGTAAACATTCCCCCATTCTCTTTAAGAGGTACTTTTAATCCCTTGACGGATAGAGAAGTCCTCAATTATTATCAGATCTATACATTGGAGACTTCTCTAGCAATGAAAGAGTTAAAAACCCAATTTAAATAAATGGGAATTTGCATTGGTCCCTTTGGTGCAGTTGCATTGTTCCATTATTACTCCAATTCTTCTTTGGACATCAGCCTCACTTTTTATAACGTCTAAGTTTAAAGGTTAATGGATTATCATTGTTGTTTTCACATTAGTACAAGAATTGGGGTGAATATTTCCTAATATGTAGCTATGGGAATTCTGACTGCAATCAAAATGGTACATTATTTTTGTCATGAGATTTGCTATTTTAAGTGACTTGTCTGGTTTAAATTGCTACGTGAAAAATATTTTTTTATTTACTCAACATTCAGATTTGCTAATTTACCTCTTGCCAATGTTTTATCATAGATCAGACACATACCAGTAGAAAACTAAAACTTTTGTTGAGAACACTCTTCCAGAAGTCATGTTGCACTTGTGTGTTTCTGTGTAGTTCTTCCTGCTTACCTTGGACACACTCATTCCACTTACTCTTGTTCTGCTCTTGTCTGTGTTCTTGTCTACTCTCCTGAATAAGAAACAAATATTATGAAGAGCATCCATCGAGGACGAACAAGATAAAGTGTCTTGTCCTTGGGCATAGTGGCCCCTCAATGGTGTTACAAGTCACGTTTCTCACTCCCATGTGCCATTGCAGAAAGAAAATTTCCATATTCATATCAGACCGGTCCTGCCCTCAGACAGTCCAGCTCCGAAATGTCAGGCAAATCCTCTCCACACGAAAGAATCAGCAAAACCACAGATGAACGTTTTAGCCTATGTGGGCCTTGTCGGTGTGGTGCAGCTGATTCCCTCTAAGCAAATGAAGAGCAAGAGCACATGCCTGGGATCCTCTTCCACTTGGGAGTGAAAAACGTGACTTGTAGCACCATTGTGGGGCCACTATACCCAAGGACAAGACACTTTATCTTGTTCGTTCTCGATGGGTGCTTGTCACAATATTTGTTTCTTAGTCTCCCTAAGTGGAAGGGGATCCCAGGCATGGGCCCTTGCTCTCCATGTGCCTAGAAAGAATAAGCTGCACCACACCAACGAGGCACACATAAGGTGAAATGTACATCTGTGGTTTTGCTGATTCTCTAGTGCAGAGAGGATTTGCCTGACATTTTGGAGCTGGACTGTTTGAGGGTAGGAAAGGTCTGATATGAATATGGAAATTTCTTCTCTGCAATGGCACATGGGGGTGAAAAACATGACTTGTAGCACCACTGAGGGGTCATTATGCCCAAGGACAAGACACTTTGGTCTAGATTCAAATGCAGGAGATAAATGTTACCTCCCTTTTTATCAAAAATGTTTCTTTTGAAGTCTATGGGGATACCTGGAGATAAAAGTAGAGATAAAATTAGCACCTGCATTTGAATCCAGCCCATTTATGCAGGTTTGTGCTCCTGTACAGAATCCTGATTATACATATATCTCTTTCTTTGAATGATTGATGCTTATTAAACAACCACTGCTGCTGCTTATCACCTGTCCACAACTTAAGCATGGCTATTTTATCCCATTTGGGTTGTGAACAAAGTATGAAATAATGTCACCTTTTAATTATTTGGATGCTGTTGCTTCAGTACAGTAAGAAGCAATGAATGAGGTAAATAGTAACTGTACCTGTTTTACCCATCTGCTTAAAGTAAGCATCCATGCGTTTAAGAGCTCAATTAAAAGCTCATTAAATTAACTTGTGAGGTTATGCTACATAACATTGTCAAAATATTGATTTTTTTATAACTGTCCTCAAACAATGCTGCACTTTCACATTGGCTTCACAAATTAATCAGATTCAGTGTTATCTATACTGTGATGCATGACCGTGGGAGTTTCTGGGTGTGTGGTCCCATCCACCAGTGGGGTCTGGGCAGCTGCCATTTTGCACTATTATTAAAATGGCCCTGGTCCTCAACCTGTTAAATAACTGTTATTGACTGTCACATGCCTAGATTTCAGCCTTTTAAGTCTGATATCTCATAAGTAGCACCCAGTGCAGCTCGCAGTTACAACTTCTACTCATCCCAAGACATTCAGCTGCTTTCCAGCAAGAATGTAGCCAATGACTCACTGCTCAGTGCTTAATATCCTACCTCTCCCCTGCAGGTCCATCTATTAGGTTTGACAGTGAGCCATTACGCATTTCTACAGATTGTGCAACAATAATAAGCCCAAAACATTCTAAGGACATCCCCAAAAGAGACATTAAATAAAGGATGCAGTAATATTATGAGACATTCCCCAAAGTAATAACAATACAATGACAATAAATAAATAATATACATTCCTGTGAATTACAATTCAAATGTGTGTGTAAGTGAAGTAAGAGATGTAACGTTCTAATATCATATCTTAATGATGATGAGCTTAACACAGTTTATTGTATACAAGTAAATAGACTACTAGAAGTGGTTATAAAATGAAGTGCAAACAAAAATGAATTTGTATGCCAAAGGGTTTAGAGATAGAAATACAGTCCCTCTGAATCCAGGTAAGTTGAACTGTGGCGACTCCTAATTTGTTACGGCAACAGTGAATCACCTGATCTTCCAATGGATCAGCCCCTTCAAACAATGATCAATTAGGCAAAGTCTCTCAATTGGAACAAGCGGGTTTCTACACTTCTCAAGGGACTGTATAGTATAATGTGTTAAACAAACAGTTCTCATACACAGCTTGTTAACAGCAACTCAATCATAGAAAATAAACCGTCAACAGAATGTGTATGTTTATAAATCCTCTCACTATCTCCCATAGGCTACACTCAATAGAATCAGCATCAGATCAGACATTAAACACTTCAATAACCAAAAAGAGCCACCTTATTGGCCTCAGTCTCACATATTGAAAGGAAAAAATTAATAGGTGTATTCAAATGTAATAAATGGACACCAATTGGCTATGGAATTAAAAATTATAATTAGTCATATTCTAAACATGGGATTAAATAAACAAATAAACTGAGTTATGACAGGCACATGGCATGGATGAAAATACAGTGCAAATATACAAGAAAATATAATATTTTAATATAAAAAAGTGTAAAATAATAGGATGAGCACCCTGCCAACAGATAGATCCATCAATTATAAGCTAACAGTAATGTATAAAATTGATTGCTGCCCCAAAATGAACACATGACCCCCAAACCAACAACTACAAAAAAGATGACCACATGTTCTACACAAATCATAAATCCCAATAAAAACCAACTAAATATCCCACTATGGTGGCAGAATACTGATGTTTGTATAGAATCACTCAATTACATTGTTATAACTAAACACATTGATATAAACTACACGTGAACGTACAATGTACAGCAACCGTAAAACCTGGCAACATGATAAAATATCATGCTAATAATAAAAAAACTATTAAAAAAATGTTGCAATAAAAAAACAATAAAACATCCCTGGAGCTGGTTATATTTACCCATTACTTGAAGAGTCACAGATCCAAGTAGCAATAGTAATGTATATCCAGAACTAAAAAAAGTCAGCAGTTTCTAAATGGAACTCGCTTCCCTCCTATTTGTGAAGTAGACTAGGTATATAATAAATAGAATTTATACCAATAAAATACTTATAAAACAAACTTTCATGGTCATAAACAGAGCATAAACATTCTCTGCTAGCTATAAAACAACAGAAATAGCCAAACACAACAGGAAAGAAACATAATCCAATATCAATCATTATAGCCCTGGATCCACAGAGATGTAATGTATTATCTAGAAATGTTAAAAAAAAAAATGAAAGGTAAAAGAGAGAGAAATAAAAAATGGGGTCAAAACATGAAACCATATTAATAAAATCACAAGAGATAAAACATTGCTGAGAAAATAAGACACCTACGTGTGTAAAATGAATATAGTTTGTACTGGGTATTTAAATGAAAAGGTTGTCTGGTTCTAAAGTCATATATCCATCTGGTTTCCTTCTTCAGTAAGGTCACTTTATGGCTTCCACCTCTCCATGGGATGTCTGCATATTCAATTACCATACATCCAGAGGCATCACGCCCATAAATCTGAGCAAAATGTTCGGATAGGCTATGTTTCTTATTTACCTTTTTAAACTTTAACATGTTCACTTACTCTGATTTTTAATGTATGAGTCACAATAGGTGAATGAATAACCCCCTTAAGGACCAGTGGACCATGGATACTTTTAGTTATTTTAAATGCCATTGTCTGTGACTGCTTTTAGCAGTGTTAAAGCAGAACTGTCACATATACACTTGTTGCCCCCAAGTCCTTTAGGGGAAAACACAGATTAATTATATAATAATAATGGCCAGAGGAGTAATAGAAGCCACCGGGCCCCGGTGCAAAAATTGCCATTGCCACCCTGACAACATTGACCCCCGCCTCGACCACATTGCCCCCCCATTGGCCATCTCCACTAGCCACGTCAACATTTCCCCCAATCTCCACTTTGCCTCCACATTGCCCCCAATCTCCACAATGCCTCCACATTGCCCCCAATCTCCACATTGCCTCTACATTGCCCCCAATTTCCACATTGACTCCACAATCCACATTGCCCCCCAATTCCCACATTGCCCCCACATTTCCCCCAATCTCCACATTGCCCCCAATCTCCTCATTGCCTCCAATCTCTATCTTGCCCCTATTGACCCTTCCCAATGTCCATCTCCTATCTTCCTGGTGTTCCAGCGGCATGGCAGGAAAGGTCTGTGCCTCCTTCTGCACAGACCTCAATACAGCTGGAGTTCCTGCTCAGTCCTCTCTTCAGTAATGCAGAGCACTGTGAGATGATGTCATCTTGCAGTGCTCTGCATTACTAGAGTGCCTAAGAGGGAGCTCAGCCACTAGAGGTCTGTGCCAAATAAGGCACAGACCTAAGCAATCAGCATGTTGTGGGCGCCGGGCGGGGGTTCGCAGGCCCCTGGTCTCAGGTGCAACCCCTGTTGTTACCCTACTGATAATGGCAAGTGTAGGATTCACACCTCCATAGTCAGCTAGCGATGTAGGGAGAGCATTGTCATGTTGCTGACGTGGCTCTTGAATGGCATCACTCTCCCTAAACATCCAAGTAGATATGCGTTAAAGTTACTGCCCCCTTTTTTGTTTCCTCTCTCTCATAGCTTTAGTGGGCAGGATTTATGCAGAGAGGGGAGGAACTAAGAAGCCATGTGATACAGCTTGTACCCCACGGAGCAAGCATTGTGTTAATGCATAAATAGAATGTGATTTAGAAAAATGAAATACAGGTTTATGGCATACAGTACCTGAGGATTCCATACATATTAACCCTTTGTGTGCCAGAGAAAAAAGCAACACATTGCTGTGCCCTGCAGCCCTATAATGGCCAGTGATCAAAGATGAAAAGGTGGAGCCTAAAGAGGAAGGGTCAGGACCAAAAGAGGAAGGGGTGGGGTTTGCAGGGGAAGGGGTTGATCCTAAACAGGAAGAGGTGTGGTATGGCCAGGAATGGGTGGGGCAAATGAAGATTAGAGGGTGTGTTTAGTCAGACCTTGGGCAGCACAAAACCTAAATACACCACTGGATGTTGCCGCTCTTGCTGCTGCTGTCTCAGAATCAGCACTGCAACTAGGACCAGGAGTATTGATGCTGGCAAGTGGAGCCTGTGCTAGTCCTGTATCACCGGATCCCATTCCCACTGTGCACACTAGCATGCTCCTCAGCATCCTGCTTCCCTTGCAACTCAGCAGCAGGAATTAGAGCAGTAGCAAACTTAGCAAATCCCAAAAGCTCACTGCTGGTGAAGCCCATCCCCATCCCCTATTCCTTCTCAATTTTGGCTAAAAAGGCCATTAATGTCTCTTCCATCCCAGCTTCTCCACCATCATCATCACCACCACCAGTCCCTCCTTACTGCTGCTGCTCTTTTACAGACATATCAATGGTCAGAAGAGGTGATGAGGAATGAGACAGAAGGTCCCCTAATGTCACACTTGCCAACCCTGTGGGCTCCTTTGACCACTAGTCTGGCCACTCTGCATTACTTCCCCTGCCTCTCCCCTAACGCTGCTTTACCATCACTGTTACTACTATTAACACCAACCACATCAATTTAATTCCCTGATGGTGGTTTTCTGGATGCCACTGGATCAAGGATTAGGTATCAGAGATTTTGGCCTTGATTCAATAACCTCCGATGACAAAAAACCCCAAAAAGGCCGACAGCATTTTTCAAGCTCGGTAAGCGATTCAATTACCTGTGCTATGAAAATATGCAGGAAAAAAAAAACCCTGCCAACCCCTGCTGGCCACTAAAGTTAGAGGTGTTTCAGCCCAATAAAAATAAAAAATGCTACAAGATGCAATTCAATTGACTGTGTTAGCCATTAAGATTCGATAAGGGACTTCCTTTATCGCTTACATGTAAGACCCAGTTGTTTTTTTTTAACTAGAGTTCCTTATCTAATCTCCAATAACAGCCGAACTGAAAAAAAAAGTAAAAAAAAACCTAAGCCCCCCAGTGGATGTATTGATATGGGGCCCTAAGCCAAATCTTAATACATCCAAAGCACTTTAAACTATGTTCAAACTTAGTAGAATTAACCCTATGAGAGCTGCGGTATGCTTACCCCACCGGAACTCATACGGTTAACCCAACTAAGTAACAAAGCAACAGCCTGTGTGGTACTAAGGGGGTGGGGGTGTTGGTGCTGCTGCATTTTGTTGCCTCCACCAACAGCAGCAGAGAAAGGAAACGTAACATTTATTTTTATTTGGGTAGGTATGCAAAATTATGTTTATATAGATATAGCTATTGGACACTGCTATTGGGAACTTTATATTATTGACAAGCACATGACTACTGTTACATTATTGACTCACACATGTCTGCATATCTTAATCTTTGAGCCCCAGAGAAGTACACAATGAATTGCTCTGCAATGGGTTGCATACCCCTCTGGCACTCAAGGGGTTAAACTATGCAGAGATGTGCGGGTTCTTTTTAAGGAACATTTATTTTTGGCTATTTCTTTTTATTACAGGTTTAATGTAAAGAAGTTAGAAGAAAGGAGAAGAAAGAAGAAAAGATAAGAGAAAGCAGGAAGAAAGAAGACGAAGGACAGTGGATGACAGGTAAGTATAACACAGGTAAGTTAACGATCAGTGTTTGACAGTATTTCAGGCACAGATCGTTAGCTTTTTTTCCTTTGATGTTCCCATTATCACAGCTCTTTAGCGGCATTTTGGGAACTTAAAGGGGAACTAACACCCCGCAAAAACTTTACATTAATTAAGTCTTCATCTGGCGACTAGCTGCTTAGTAGCGCTAGTCGCCAGAAATATTACCTGGTTTCAAAGATTTTCGAGTTTTTCGGAGGCTCACAGTAGCAGGAAGCACGGACATCTCGTCACAGTGACGTCCGTGCGCCTGCGCTGTCAGTCCCTTTTGGAGCCGGCTGTTACTGGATTTGTCAGAGTTCAACGCAATACCTCTCAGGCATTGAAAGGGTTAAAAAAAAAAATTACAGTGGCACTGCGCTTGGACTGAGGAGGCGACTGATGCTCACTTGGAGCCAGAGGGAGCTCATGCCAGAGGGAGAGGATACAGGGTTTGGTATGAATACTACAGATGGAAGATGAGTTGAGACAACGAAGGGTAATTTACAGGGAATTATACTGGCATTTATTTTTTTTCCCCTTCAGTGACAGTAGCACTTTGCTCCTGCTCCACGATGTGCCGCTCTGACGTGCTGCACATTGCGAGGCATACACCAACAACCATGTCTTGCCACCTAATTGTGTCTGATTACTCTCACAAACAGGTCGGGTGCTTAACCCTTTCAGTCCCAGAGGGATAATCAACGCACCAATGTGTTGCCTACCCCTATGGTGCACAAAGGGTTAAACATCATAACATATGCTGCAACGAAATTATGATTCCTTACCTGCATTAACCCTTTCAGTGCCTCTGCGCTCCCTGCCTGGTAAGCCTCATTATTGCCCATACAACTCAGATTAGCAGTGTGTTAAAATTGCAACCCAGTAAAATGTCTGGCCATTAACATACCTTAGTATGTGCTGCATAATTTTCGCCGTCTTCACAGGATCAATTTTTACGTGTAGTACTCAGGTGCTGGGGTTCCGTTTACATTTCTATTTAGATTTGTCACATGACTTAGTCACAAGACAAATACGAAACCCCAGCACATGAGTACTATGTACTAAATGATTCTTTGAAAGCAGCGACAATTATGCAGCACATACTAAGGTTTGTTAATGGCCAGACATTTTACTGGGTTGCAGTTTTATAACACACAGCTAATTTGAGTTGTATGGGGAGAGAGTGGCAGTATGCCACCTGTCCTTCTCTGGATGTCCCTCAATGGGGTGGCTGGTAACCCACAGGTGCCATGTTGTGTGGTTTTTGGAGGGAAAAGCTTTAAATTGTGGCTTATGGCCTCTTTTGCAGTGATAGAAGAGCACTCACTATTAAGCCCTGTCCATTTTTTGCAGTGAATCATGGCATTTATGTCCCCCAGCAGTAGGACAGGACTGCCTTCTGGGGACTGGACAAGACAAACTTCCCAGGCATGGCCACAGGATAATGCCATACTCAGTGTGCCAACGCTTATAAACTTATGCAGAGCATTACACGCACCATTAAAATGTTCTTTACTTTGTCCACATTATTACGCCCAACATGGCAGCCATGTTACATTGTGCTGCATGTGCCAAACCCATTCACCCTTTTAGTGCCAGAGAGGCACACAAACCATTACTCTGCAATGCATTGCTTACCCTTCTGGCACTCAAAGGGTTAAAGTATGCAGAGCATTGCTCACAGTACACCAGCATTACCTGGTACAGAATACTGCACTTGCACACAAGACATGCCAAGCCAATTACCTTGTGCAGAGCATATGCATATGCTGTGGAAACCTAGCCACTGCAAACACAGCATGCCATTTCATTACTTTGGCCAGAAGATTTCACCCAAAGTGCAAGCTCAAGTTGAATACGGGAAATGTAACATAGATTGTGACCTGAGGTGAATCATTGTCCATAGACAGCGAACTACTGTGCAGTTGCAAAGTGAAGGCATCATATTTTTAACCCTTTGAGTGCCAGAGGGTTATGCAACTCATTGTTTTGCAGTACATTGCATAGCCCGCTGGCACTCAATGGGTTAATCATTGGTGGTTGTTTGTAAGTGGTGTGTGGAAACAGTTGTTGCAGAGGTGACTCCATGAAGAACAACTAGGGATGCCACCTTTTCTTCAAAAAAATACCGACCATGGCATTCCCTCCATAGACTTAACATTGGACAGAAGCCAATTTTTTATAGGCCTGCCGGTAAAATACCGGCTGGGTGGCAACCCTAAGAACAACCCTCTGAATGACAGGGAAGCTGGAGAAATTGGTTTGCAATGCGTTGATGAGGCATGCTCCTTAAATGTGTTGAAGTACCAGAGAATTTGAAAATGCACATCCGTCTGCTGCTAAACCCTCTGAGTGGCAAAGGGGTAGGCAAGGCATTGCAAAGCAATGCGTTACGTACCCTTCTGCCACTCAAAAGTGTAAAGGGTGAAAGAGAAGAATGTGTGGAGGGAGTTATGAGTTGGTTCCGTGCATTTCTTTGCACGGGGAAGAGCTGGGCTGAAGGTCCAGGAAGGGTGCAAGAGATATGCTGCAGCAAAATTAGGCAACTAACGTAGGCAGGTGAAAAGCATGGCACGATAGGCAGGCAAGCTCCTATCAAAGGGTTAAGCATTGGTAAAAAAAAAGAATGAATCTGATGGGCAACGCTGTCCCACACTGCTAGTGTGCTATATAAATATAATGTATAGGTAGGCTATATTTATAGATTACAAAAGTGAAAAGCAAAGACAACTCAAGAACATACCATAATAATTAAATCTTTAATCCCCGAGACTGTAACCAAAATAAGTACCAATGTAGTAAAGTTGTAAAATGTGCACTTCCTGTGGGTGGAAAAACAATCTGGAGGCCACTGAAAGGTGACATTACAAAATGGAGTGTCACTTGAGAGCAGAGATACAAAATAAAGAGTCTTTGATGGCCGAGTCAGAAATTAGATATTTGTTGAAGTGGGATAACATAATTTCAGCTCCTAGAGGCATGGGATATCATCCATGTGGTGTCATTAGGCAGTGATAAGCAAAAGCCACAACTCTAGGATTATTTCACAATCCAATTATCAGGTGAACAACATCTGCATAATTCATTTCTCAAAGTCACAGACTTTGGTTCTGTAGAGACAGTAACAATCCATTCCCTTACTTCTTATAATCTGATTCTGAAAGAGCAAATTGGTCAGGAGAAGCGCTGATGTAGAAACTGCAGCAAAAGAGTAACACCCAAGGCTAGGAGGACATATTTGAAGCTGTAATTTGTTAATTTAAGGAATGCCACCTAGTAGAAAGAACAAAATAAGGTTATAACAATGGTAAATGATGAAATCTCATCCAGTTCTGTCCTTCTTACAGCAACGCCTTGCAGTACATGGCCAGGATTTAAGGATTTCCTTGTTAGAGCACAGGTGAGCTAACCACTTAATGATGTATGACGTATCAGGACCGTCACACCGGTCCTGATGTTAAGGACCGGTGACAGTTCTGACATGTCATGGAATTCTGGGTTGGCAGTGTGGCTGCATACTGCTCTGCTATCCCAGAATTCATCGCAATAAAAAAAAAAACAAGGGCTGCCCACCCCCAGAACGGGCAGTTATTAAGGGAAATTCGTAAGTCCTGGCCTGTAAGTTGTCCCTGAAGGCATGGGTCGAGAACCTCTGCTCTATACTAGGGTTGAGAGGGCCTAAGGTTGCCTACCTACCACTTCTCTATAAATTCCTTTTTTCCTCCCTTAACCCTTTGTTTCCACTCTTCTTTTTGGTTAGATCAGTGGTTCCCTATCCTCACAGGCACCTAACAGACCATGGCCTTATGTATAAAAGAAAGACAAAGTGGAGTAATTGGAGTAAATCATCTGCATTGTAGGGGAAAATAAAACATGTGATTGATATAAACAGGGATTTTAACCCTTTGGAAACCAAAAGGGTCTCCAATGGATTGCAAAGCAATGCATTTGAAACCTCTCTCTAGGATTTAAATCAATGGTATTTTTTTGTAATTGTTCCCTACAGTGCAGTTGGTTTCCCCTGCAATTGCTCCTTTTTGTTTTTATACATAGGTCCCATGCATTTAGAAGTTTCCTGCTGTGAATTAATAAGATTTGCAGTGGTTCTCAATTTTTTTACTCATGACACCATGATCTCACAATCTGTGATTTTTGGGACACCCTTGACATTCTATAGGACATTTTTCAATAGTAATGATGGGACACATTCAAAAATATAAAGTTATGCTAAGGCCCCACAATCAGAATAGAAAAAAACAAGTATATAGTGTATATGAATTTCCAACTTTACCATCACATTTTTTATCAGTTTTAACAGAAGCAAGTGGCAGCCGCAGTGGATGTCCGTGGCACATCAAAGTACCACTGTACCCTGGCTAAGAATCACTGAATCAGAGGCTCAGTCATGTAATTAAAGCGATAGTAATACTTAAAATGTAAAAAAAAAAAAATATGTTGTAGGGTTTATCCCCCTGAGTAAAACAAGAGTACTCCCACTGCTGAGAGGTGTTTTATTCAAAAGTTATTAATTTTCAAAGTTGAATTTTTTAGGTGCAATATCACAGTGGCCTGAAATTGTACAGTGGTGCTGTTGCTACACGATCCTATGGACAGATCTGGTCCCGGGACCATAAATCTCCATAGGATGGTGTAGCAACAGCACCACTGTACAATTTCAGGCCACTGTGATATTGCACCTAAAAAATTCAACTCTGAAAATTAATAACTTTTGAATGAAACACCTTTCAGCAGTGGGTGTACTCTTGTTTTACTCAGGGGGATAAACCCTACAACATATTTGCTTTTACATTTTAAGTATTACTATCCCTTTAATGCAGCAGAGAGCAAGGAGGACAATCCTAAAAACATGGCTGAACAGCCCTACAGAGGCACAGGAACTACTGGATAGGACTGTGTTTAATTATATTAAAATTATATTAATGACAGTTTATTAATTTATATTACAATTTCTACGAAAAGGAGTTTTGCAGCTACACAATATACACTTTCCAAATATCAGCCAAATTTTACACTTCTACTAGAATCGATGAAGAATGACAGATAGAGTCCCTTCAATTAACCCTAGACCATATGTCCAAAAGAAGAGTGCAGTTCTGGAGCAAATTAATTGCACTATTAAGGGAAAAGATTAAAAAAATGTCCATTCCTTTAAATGAGGATGTTAACATCTTGAATGCTCTCTATGATTCAAGGGGTTAAAGGAAAGTAAACCCAAAGCCTACATGCTTTAAATATTGGCCATGTATTCCACTACCACTAAAATGCTTCAAAAACCACATGCCAGATCCTTTAAGGTCCTCAAGTTAGAACTGGTGCAACTGCACAGAATGGGAAATTAAGTACTGCACAATCTCACTGGTTCTATGGGCCTTGAAAAGTTAGTAAGTTGGTCCTTATGATTGTACTGTTGACCTGGTACCAGGGGCCAGACCTCCTAGGGGCCAAGAACAAGGCCATGGAGGATTTTGTGGAGGACACTCTAGCTAGGGGCATTATCCAGAAGTCTTCCTCCCATGTGGGCACAGGCTTCTTTTTCATTAAGAAAAAGTATGGGGAGCTTAGACCATGTACCATCAATAAGATGATGGTAAAGAACGATTATCCTATTCCGTTGATCACAGAGCTATTTGATAGTATCAAAGGCTCAACTGTTTTCACGAAACTGGACTCGAGGGCCACATACAATTTGTGCGAATAAGAGAGGGCGATGAATGGAAGACAGCTTTTAACACCCGGAAAGGGCACTATGAGTATTTGGTAATGCCTTTCGGATTGTGCAATGCCCCCGCTGTCTTCCAGGAGTTCATTAATGACGTTTTAAGAGACCTACTTCAGAGTTGCACTGTAGTATATTTGGACAGTATACTCATCCATTCTCCCACCTTGGAGACACATAGAGCAGATGTAGCACAACCACTAAGAGAGATCTACATGCACCAGCCCTTCTCCATGAATTCCACTCCCACATCACCTCTAGTGCTGGTCCTCTTCGATGGGGGAGAGGTCATTAAAGGGGGGGGTACTATCACAGTCTCCCTTAGAGGCTAAGTTTTTTATGGGCCTATTCTGGGTGGCTTAATTGGGTCCCGCCTCCTTCTGCTGCTTTATAAACCTACCTTGGGCCTGGAAGTCATTGCCCTTATGTGGTGTTCCTGCTCGTTATTCTTGCTCTCCGTTGTGACCTGTGATTGCCTGAGAATCTCGCTCTGTGTATGACCCCAGCTTGTCTGACTACCCACATTGGTTCTGACCTGTGGCTCTGGCTGACTACTCGCTCTGTGTATCACCCCGGCTTGTCTGACTACCCCCATCGGTTCTGACCTGTGGCTCTGGCTGACTACTCTCTCTGTGTATGACCCCGGCTTGTCTGACTACCCACATCGGTTCTGACCTGTGGCTCTGGCTGACTACTTGGTTTGTGTATGACTTCGGCTTGCCTTTCCTCTTTCCTGTTGGCCTGGTTACTTTCGCTCCTTATAGTCCTTAGCTTGCCTGACCAGTGGCCCTGGCTACTACCCGCCCAGGGTAGCCACCGATTGCCTGACCAGTGGCCTGGTTACTCTCGCTCCGTCTGACCTGTGACTTTGGCTGCCTACTCTCTCCCTACACTACCTGCTTGCCTGACCTGTAGTCTCGGGGCCTCCTGGCTCTGGTCTGTTCTCGCTCTCTGTTACCTCTATTCTCAGACCAAGTGGTGACACACATATTCTACCATTCTTCTATTGTCCCACTTGAGCTGCTTCCCTAGTCACGAGATCTTGAGTAGTGCAGTGCACAGCACAGTGTGCAGCTCTGGAGGGACCTTGGGTCCTATTTGCATATGTCTGGGGTTCTGTGTGGCTCTACCATTATAGCTGTTATAATAAATAAATTACCTGATTACCTTGACAACCATGTGCCCCTGACTACAGCTGATATGCTCTGTTAGCTCAAGGATTAATACCTAGTTGCCTGCCTGATTGAATCGATTCTGCATTGTCAGTCGAAGAGAAGGAAGAAGGAGGCTCCAGTTCTGGGCTTGATCGATGACTAGCTCTATGGGAGCTTAGAAGGACAAACTTAGTGACTTTTCAAGACCGGTAGAACCAGTGAAATTGTGCATAACTGAATTCTCCATTCCACGCAGTTGCACTGGTTCTATCTCTACTCTTCATCAGAGGGTGAAGGATCTGATATGTGGCTGGGTAAGTATTAACCCCTAAGCAACTGGATCATTTTAGTGGTAGTCAGGAACACATGGTCAATGTTTAGGGTTGGGGTTTACTTTTGGCTTTTATTATACCTAAAGCCATCTATGTTTAATTTTAAGCCATTTCATTCCCCCTTCTTTGTTTTTTCTTTGTTCTGTTTTGCCCTCTGCCTCTTTGACTTTCCTCTCTCTTAATGCATATTGGCCCATATTTATAGAAGCAAACTGGAGATATTCTGGAGTAAATCAACTGCACCACAGGGGACAAATAAAACGTCCTGTTTAAATTGAATTCTCACCTTCCATAAAGTTATCTTTATTCAAATATTAATCTCCAATAAAGTTTAAATCTTTGTATCATTCTTTTTAAATCTTTATGGAACCAAAAGATATACCTGATGATGCCACCGGTGGATCTCCTCGGTACAGCTCAGTACCTATAGGCTGTGAATCACCTCCCCTTCTCCTTCCATGTTGTGCCTCATTCCCTTCTCCTTCAGAAACTCACAAATCTTCACTTGATCTGGTGCGCATTGACTTGTGAGTCTCAGAAGGACAAGGGAACGAGGCACAACATAGGAGAAGGGGATGTGATTGACAGCCTTTCGGTACTGAGCTGAGATCCACTGGTGACATCATCAGGTACCGTATATATCTTTAAGTTCCAATATCTCTGTTACCATAAAGATGAAAAAGAAAAAAACACTGATTTAAACTTTATTGGAGACAAATATTTGAATAAAGATAACTTTATGGGAGGGGAGAGTTCCACTTTAAATGATATTGGGCTTTTAACCACTTGAATGCTAGCGAGATCTCCAGTGCGTTGCAAAGCAACCCATTGGAGACCTCTCTGGCATTCAAGGGGTTAAAAAGTTCTAGTCAGTTGCATGAGAATTTAGGGATTTTTATTTGTCCCTTAACTCAAGTTTTTATAAATATGGGCCATTGTTCTTTAACCCTACCTGTCGCCCTATGTTCTCCTCAAAACGCACTTCTTTATTCTTTCATTCACATCCCTCAATCACATAGCTATTTCCTCCATCACATGCTGTGGTCAGTATCACCATCTCATATTCTCACCCTTTTGCCCTCTCCTTACTCCATGTTTACCACACCTTGCCTCTCTTACCTCACTCTTGTTTCTTGTCAACCCATTTCTCTTTCACACACATCCGTGAGCAAATCAATTCCTTTACTCACCCATCCTCCATTACTTGCTATCCACTGAGCAATTTTGCTCTCAACAACATATCTAGCGAGCCAGTGAGTGATTATTCTGAGATATCCATGATGTCCATTGCGGAAAACATAAACTGCCATTCTGTATCCAAAACCAAGGAGTGTCAGGATTCGACCCCAGTTTATCCCAGACTCAAAAAGGCTGAAAGAGAAAATGAAGCATTAAAAAGGACCACCAACTGACAGACAATAGGGTGAATGAGGACTTAGGAAGTAAATAAATAATAATAAATGCTAGAGGTCTCAAGGAGAGAATTAATACAAAGGTAGAGGAATACAGGTGAGTGAGAAAAAAAGAGATATAGAAGAATTACGGTAGGGCAGGGGTAAGCAACTTTAGGAACTCCAGCTGTTAGATACTGCAACTCACATCATTCCCAACCGGCCGACATCAGGTTAGGGGTGACAGGCGTTGTAGTCTGTAACAGCTTCAGCTCCAGTGGTTACCTACCCATACTTTAGAGATTACAGGCTAGAGAAAAATAGGAGAGAGGGTCAGATTACCTGGAACTGAAGTATAAGGCCTGGATCATAGTGAATTTGGTGAAGCAGAAAAGAGAGAAGACAGAATCATAATGATTGTCAAGCAGAAGAGGTAGGAAAAAGTATTGTATTTAACTTTACAATATTGATAAAATCAGAGGCAATGCTCCCACCTGCAGCCATGATTCCAAACACTGGAAGTTAAATCTCATCCTATATAATAATTCACCAAGTTGTGTGTAACGCCCGACATGCGCAGTAGACACTGCTGCGCGTGCGGAAGTCACGCGCAATGGAGACTGCCTGCGCCGCGGCTGATACAGAGCTGGGCGCTCCGAAGGAGCCAGAGGCACTGTGGCCCCGTGTAACGGGCTGTTCAACTAGTTTGTACATAAAAGCAATTTTAGAACGGTAGGATATGTTGCTAATCAACAACCTAATTTCCAGCTTTTTATAAACATGTACAAACACCATACTTATTCAACTGCTGTACACATGATACATTGTATTCTGATAGTGTGAATATTTCTAAGGTGTACTATGATACACAAAATGATTAAAGGGATAGTAATACTTTATATGGCAAAAAAATATATGTTGTAGTGTTTATCCCACTGGGTAAAACAAGGGTACTGCTGAAAGGTGTATTATTCAACAGTTATTACAGCTCAAACTTTAATTTTTTAGGTGCAATATCAAAGTGGCCTGAAATGTTACAGTTGTGCTGTTGCTACACCATCCTATGGAAATTCATGGTCAACTGACCAGAGCTGTCCATAGGATGGTGTAGCAACAGCGTCACTGTAACATTTCAGGCCACTGTGATACTAAAATCTAAAATATTCAAGTTTGATCTGTAATAACATTTGAATAAAACACCTTTCAGCAGTGAGAGTTCCCTTGTTTTACCCAGGGGGATAAAAACTACAATATATATTTTTTCACATATTAATTAGTACTATCCTTTTAAACAAGGCAATATAGTACCAGTACAAGTAACTCATAATACACTAATTTACTGAACTGAATTTACTACAGCAAGTTAACACTTTAAGTGCCAGAGGGATGTAGAGAGAAATGTTTTATGCACACTTCTGGCACTCAAAAAGTTAATGTAAAAGCGTGGGCAACATGTACACTAATATATTAGAAAGTGCGGGCGTATGTATGTGTGTGTGTTTGATAAGCCTGCTTTACCCAGAATATACATAGCTTAAAATATGTTGATATTTATTTCTAAAAATGCTCTGAGTGAAGTACTGCATACTAATTAAGCATATAACTTAATTAATTAATATCTCCTAACTATGCAGGGCCGGATTTACATCTCAGGAGCCTGTAGGCACAGAAATCTGAAGCACCCCCCCTACTGGCCATCTCCACTGGACAACTCGACAATGCTCCTAATCTCCACACTGCCCCCCATCATCTCCACATTGCCCCCATCAGCTCCATATTGCCCTCACATTGCCCCACATCAGCTCCATATTGCCCCTATCAGCTCCATATTGCCCTCACATTGCCCCCATCATCTCCATATTACCCTCACATTGCCCCCCCAGTGTCCGTTTCCTACCTCTTCACTGGTGGTCCAGCGGCAAGAGTGGTCTGTGCCTCCACCTTCTGTACAGTCCTGTAGCTGCTGGAGCTCCCGCACAGTCTTCTCTTCAGTAATGCAGAGCACTGGGAGATGATGTCATCTCCCAGCGCTCTGCATTACTAGCCGACGAAGGAGGTCAGCAGCTACAGGTCTGTGCCGAAGAAGGGAAGGTCTACAAATTGTGCCTGGTTTGCAAGCATACGTTGTAGACCGTTCCAATTAAGCAGTTCTTTTTAAATAACGAGATTTCAGCTCTGCTTAAGAGCATCCTCAAGTCGGCCGACTCGAATCTCCTGGGGAGGGAGGGGGGACTTTCAATGAGAATATCTCACAAACCATAGTGGTTTGAGAGATAGGATTTTGTGGCACATAGATTATATTTTTAACCTCTAGAAACCTAGAAGAATTTTTTATGGGACATTACTGTGCCTTTAATAATAACTCTTTGAGTGCTAGAGGCATACTCAATAGCCATAGAAGTTCATAATGTCACCCTATACTGGACAAAACAGCCAGTGCAAAGGCTTTCTTCATTATCAGCAGATGCAAGGAAGCAGAAAGAGGCTCAAAAGGAGGCTTCTGGAGCAGTCCTAATACCAATTTCAAATTGCATGGAGGAGTGTCATCCCGAAAGATAGGGTAGGCATGAGCTGCCCCCTGAACAAAGGTCTTCACATCGGGGAACAAAAGCAATGTACTGCTGTAAAAGAACAGAAGCAGCTGAGATCTACACCTTAATAGAACTAAGACTAAGTCCTTTCTGAATGCCATTTTGAAGAAAGGACCAAACCACCAGAAGCCTGAAAAGCCATTGTCTTCAACCATGATCAGCACACCACTGGTAGAAGAGGGACCAAAGCCTATGATAGGCCTTAGATTTTATAGTCTGAAGCATAGTAGAAAGGACAGCTTCCGAAAAACTTGTTTTCACCATGATACTGGCCTCAAAAGCCAAGCTGCCAAAGCCAGTTTCTCCACCTGAGGGTGGCATAACAGGCCCTGAGTCAGAGGGTCCGGCCTCAAAGAGAGGAGAAAAGTCTCCGCTAATGGACAAACTGAGAAGATCTGAAAACCAGGTTTGAAGGGGCCAGAAAGGAGCAATCAGGATGACATGAGCCCTGTCTACCCTGACCTCTCAGCACCATGGGAGGGGGGGTCACAGGAAATCCATATACTAAAGGAAAATGTCCTTATATGTACACCACATCCACTACAAATGCCATAGGATTCCTCAACCTGACACAGAACAGTGGAACCTTGCAGTTCACACGAGAAGCCATGAAATCCACTGAAGGCAATCCCCAAGAACAGATGATCAGGTTGAACACACTTTGTCTGAGCTCCCAATTTCTGGGATCCAGGTGTTGATGACTCAGAAAATCTACCACTACATTTTCTATGACTGGAATATGAAATGCAGAGATGACCAGCACATGACCCTCGGCCCACTGGAGGATCTTCCAAATCACGGCCCAAACTGACATGCTTCTGTTTCTTCCTTGACAGTTGATGTAAGCGACTGCAGTTGCATTGTCTGACTGAATCTTCACTGGAGACCCAAACAGGGGATGAGACTAGTGACTTAGCTCTAGACGGCTCTTCTGTAAGACTAGAAGACTCTCCTCCCTGATCCAGAGACCCTGGGCCATTGGGGGGACCCAGGGTCGCACCCTAGCCCAACAGACTGGCATCTGTGGTGACTACAGTTGACATTGGGATGACAAATGGACTTCCCAGCATCAGATGGAACCTCTTGCCCCCTTCAGAGACGTCAGTGCTCTATGGGACAGAAGCAGATCTTTGTAATTTGACTTCTCTGAAAGGGGCGGGAGGGGGGGGACATTAAATGCCAGAAACTCGCAAACTATAAAGTTTTGAGAGATGAGAGGTAGGTTATTCTACTTCAATTGTTAATATCTACATTATTAGATATTTTTAAACCAAAGCATTACTATCACTTTAAGTATGGAACCTGGAAGTTTCACTCCTTAGGGATGAGACAACTTGGGGGAGACGCACTAAGGAATGATAAAGAGGTGATAAATCAGCTCCATATAAAAACATAGAAAATGGAGAAGTCACCTGCTCATTATCACCTCTTTTTCACACCTTGGTGCATCTCCCCTTCTTTTGTTCACACTCACACACATGCATATGTGTGTTCCTACATTCAAAGCTGACATGTGCTCAGGTAGTACTATTAAGTAGACAGGAGTAAAGCTTGCTGTTAACTGGGTAATTTAAAGGGAAAATATATCCTTTAAGAATGGCAATTCTTTTGTTTAATATAAATAATTGCTCAAAAATGTGTCTATCATACAAAATTTGAGTGGAAATATTCCAAGGTACAAAGAAAAAAAGCTATCTGGTAGCCCTATGCAGTGCTGGGAGACGTTCACTAGATATTATAGCAGCAAAATTTCTATCCACCATATAACCTTCCATATATATATAACCATGCAAACAGCAGCAGTAAATTGCAATAAAAATATAAGTTGATAAATCTAATAAATATAACTGTACACTAAGTGAGATTGGCAAATAAATAGTAAAACTTTTATTAAAAGCAATTGAATGAAAATAGCTTGAAGTGTGCAAGCATACAATAAGCCAATAAGTAGAGAAATAATAATAGTGATATTGTAAGTGTAGCTCACTTAACTTGTATAGAGCCGAGTTAAAAAAATGACAATGGATGGTAAACGGAGGTGAACTGAACACAGGATTGTTCATGGTGCAAATGGATATACGGATACAGGGATGAATGAAGATGCATTTGGAGCAATGCCAAAGTATTCAACACTTCATGAATATAGCTCAGTTGCCGCTGTCATTATATTCCGGCAGGAAAGTGCCACTTACAAAACAAAGACAGAGCAAAACAGAGAAAAATATTCTGTGTCGCAGTATTAAATATTACTTATTTAAACCAATCATACCTTTATGCCACCCCATCCTTCCTGCCACAAACTTTTACTGCCTCTTTCCTTCCCATTTCCACTGTCTCCCTACTGTTATTCTAGAAACCAGGCAAACTACAAGCCAGCAGGTTAACATGCCCTATGCTAGCTTATAGAAAAACAGCAGAGAGACAGTCTGAAATGGGAAGGAAACAGGCAGTGAAACAGGATAGGTATGTAGGAACAGGGATGACAAACATTGTGGGAATAAAAGGGGAAAGAACATGGCAGGGAAAGAGTATGCTAGGAAGGATGGGGGGCGCTGCAGCAGCTGCTATTACTAGGTTGTTAAACTACAACAATCATGAGAGGTGTAATTCGCTAACAGTGGGTGGGCCTCAATTTTTAGAGGTGCCCCACCACCAGCCACTCCTCCAGCATCCACTGCCTCTTTCAACTGTCTCCTACATTTCAATCAGTGAATGTAAGTGTTTGGGATGCCTGTGTGATATAATTGGGAGTCTGTATGTCAGTGTGTTGTCTGCAGGTCTGTATATGTATGTTACCGTAACAGTGCCTTCACCCGCACTCCTCCATCCATTGTCACATCTAATGGAGCAATGCACATTTGCAAGTCAGTAATGGTTTTGTGCTCTATTCGTTTCTTGATGAGTTGTCTCATGAAATAGTGCAAGTCTCTACTGTCCTCAGGTCTCATGTACAATACCAGCTTCAAGTGAAGGCCTGATGGTCTTGTGTATTGGTAAACTTGCTTCTGGTGTCATTGCCCTGCTATCCTCAAGTAATACTCTTTAGGATTTTTGTAACTGTATATTGCTCAAATGGTCTCATAACACTCTTCTGGTTTCATGCAATGGCATATTGTCCAGCTGGTCTCATGTAAAACCCTTCTGCCCCCTATTTCCCTGCTAGTCATAATGTCATAGTTAATGGGTTTGAAAAAAGGCATGTGTCTAGGCTCTTTTGATGGTGTTAAAACAAAAATATTGGAGCTAAGGCGCTTTATTGGAAAGGCTGTTAAGTATGTAAAAAAAATAATATGTCACGGTTCCCTAAAGAGTTCAGGAGTCAGTACGGTATAGTTAAACGCAATTTATTAATATAAGAAAAGTAGCACACAAAATATACAATAGGAACAGGCAAAGGGTTACAAGCCAGCGAGCACTGCTATCAAGAATAGTAGGCTACCAAGCTTGACCACTCTGCTGGAGACTAGGTCTCAGCCACTGGAGTCTCGACAGGAACCAAGAGCAGGAACAGTGGATTCTTGATCTGACAAAGCGAGATGACTGACCCAAGCCTGCAGTTGGTAGGGAGTGCTTACTGTCTCATGCCTGCAGTCAGTTAGGGAAATGGAAACTGACTCATGCCTGCAGTCAGTTTAGGGAAATGAAAACTGACTCACGCCTGCAGTCGCAATTAGAGCGAGTCTACCAGAGCCCCAGGTCCGCACTAAATTGGGTGTCTGCTAGGTACAAGAGACAAACATAAGAATAGTCAGACAGAGCCACAAGTTGGCACCAGAGAGGGTGGTCAGACAAGCCAGGTAATACACAGTTCAGGTAGTCAGCCAGAGCCACAGGTCTGTATCAGTTTGGGTGTCCATTATAAGGGTAAACAAAAGAGTAGTCAGACAGAGCCACTGGTCATACACAGAGCCCAAGGTAACAGAACTGCTATGAACAACAACGCAAGGGCGACTGGTCTACACTTGAGTCTGCCCTTTAAACCCCTGAACAGGAAGTAGCAGGGAGGAGCAAAAGGAAGATAGAGCATAAAGCAGCGTCCACGACATTCTGACTCTTCGTGCCTGTAATTGACGCACCCATGCGTCCTGCGTCATGTAAGTGACACAAATCTGTATTTGACGCATCTTGGCAATGCGTCAAAATCCTGCATCTATTCAGCGGCCGTTTCCGCGGTACTTCCATCCAGCCCAAGAACACGGGCAACACCTATCTCCACACCCTGCGCCCAGACCAGGTGCCCAGCAAGATGCCAGGAACAATGCTGCGCCTTTCGCCTGGAGGCTCCTTATCCAGCAGTGCAAGGAGCGTCCCGCTGGATGCTAGGTACTGTAACATAATAGTATTGCTAAACAAACTATCAAGACTAAAAATTATAATAATAATACTAGTAGTATCAAATGCCAGAATGACTCTTCCAGAGATTCACCCTTTAAAAAGCAGCTACAATCCCAAGACCAGTGTGTAAAGTCTACAAACAGTATATGCAAAAATGTGTATTAGGGAGAGTGCTATATATTGAAAAGTAAATTAAAAAGTTCTTAAAGGGATAGTAATACTTCGTTTTATCTTTATTTTATTTTGTAGGCATTAAAAAAACATGAAGAACGATATAAGTCTTATCTCTCAAACCTTTATGGTTTAAGAGATATTCACAAGCAAAGTTTCCCCCTCCCGCCCCTTTTTCCTAGTGTAAGTCATCTCTTCTCAGATGTGAATCTGGTTGTAAGACCAGACAGATAACAGCAGGGGACAATCTTCTTTGTATAAAAACAATGAAAGCCCTTCCCCCCTTGACAAGTTCTTCAGCTTTTTCCCTTATCTTAATTGAAGATTGTCCCTCTCTGCAGTCTACCTGGGCACCTCCTTTCTGATCTGGCTGAACAGGGGGGGATACTTTGCTTGTGAATATCTCTTAAACATAAAGGTTTGAGAGATAAGACTTATATCGTTCTTCATGTTTTTTTAATGCCTACAAAATAAAATAAAGATAAAACGAAGTATTACTATCCCTTTAAGAATGTAAATTACCTGTAAACCCACTTATACCCCCCTCACCCAATGAGCATATGAAGGCCAAAATTAAATATTCAAATATTTAATAACAAATCACACTGTTATTTAAGAAAATATATCTAACACAATACAGTATCAATTAAAAACTGCTAAACCAATAAAATGTAATTGAGAATTCTCCAGAATTATGATAAAAAATTAGAAGCAATGAAAAAAGCCCGAAGTTGTAGGTAGCATAAATAGAACTCTGTGTTGCCTCTCCCGACTAAGATGTAGATGTGGATGTAAACCTGTAATTCCTTGCTCCCCATCCACGAGAAACACACACACACTGTGTTCAAAACGCCTTGGTAAGGGACGTCTTTCCCCAGGCTGTGGACTAACTTCGTGGGTGCCCCTCCTGTAGTATCCGCTATACTATATAGCACTCACCGGGTGTATGCCCAGGGCCGTCCCTACCGATGTAATTCTAGGTCGCTGAAACACAGTAGCTGTTGTTAGCGGGCAGAGCGTTATGAGACAGATGTCGATCTCTCTCAATCAGATGTGATAGGTAATCAGAGTTTCAAATCCCGCTGGCAGAGGAAGTCCTTTACCTACCAAAGTTCATGCACTTTTCAAGTGCTGGGAGCAAAAACAGGCTATATAGTAATCTGCTTTCCAACGCATTTCATGGCGTCCAAGCATTTCTTCAAGGAATAAAAGTCTCCTTTTAATGGAGTAGTAACCTGCTGGTGTTATGACATACAAAACTATATTGCACGGATGCTCTCATGTTATTCTCTGGTGGTGTGTTAACACATATGCTATGTAAATATTCAGTTGCATATGTAGTGAATCAAATTTTGTTTATAATTATATTTGATGCTCATAAATAATGCGTAGAGCTTATAATCTACAGATGAATTGACCCATAGAGAGTATTACAATCTAAAAAGTAACTGCAACAGGGAGTTTGCATTCTGTAGAGCAGGAGTGCCCAGTGACATGTGATCTAGTTTGTTTGCTAGTCATCCTAACATCAGAACTACTACCAGCATGGAATCAATAGCTCATCAATAGCTCATCGCCATCTACTTTTTCATCAGTGCAGCTTAATCACCCCCCCCACACACACACACACACTCCTCTCTGTTATATCTACTGCACCTTTATGCCACCCCATCCTTCCTGCCACAAACTTTTACTGCCTCTTTCCTTCCCATTTCCACTGTCTCCCTACTGTTATTCTAGAAACCAGGCAAACTACAAGCCAGCAGGTTAACATGCCCTATGCTAGCTTATTGAAAAACAGCAGAGCGACAGTGTGAAATGGGAAGGAAACAGGCAGTGAAACAGGATAGGTATGTAGGAACAGGGATGCCAAACATTGTGGGAATAAAAGGGGAAAGAACATGGCAGGGAAAGAGCATGCTAGGAAGGATGGGGGGTGCTGCAGCGGCTGCTATTACTAGGTTGTTAAACTACAACAATCATGAGAGGTGTAATTCGCTAACAGTGGGTGGGCCTCAATTTTTAGTGGAGCCCCACCACCAGCCACTCCTCCAGCAACACTCCCTGAAACAAAAGTGTCCATCTTTTAGCCATTTAAAATGTTGGGAGGTATGCTCCTCTAATGCAGACTCTTAGGCTGATGTATTAAGACGAATTAGAGAGACTGGGAAAAATATGAAAATGTGCATTGATTTAAAGGGATACAATATGTAATATATATATATATATATATATATATATATATATATATATATATATCTTGTAGGGTTTATCCTCCTGACTAAAATAAGTGTTCTTTACTATCCCTTTTAATTGTACATATTAATCCCCTGAATGAGACAGTGCTCTCTAACAGTTTGCCAATTAATGTGTTGGACATCACTCCAGCATAAAAAGGGGTTAAATACCTAATAAATTAAAATTTGTATTTTTCCCCTTTAGTGTGGATGGTTTGCTCAAGAGTTGCTTTAGACGGTTTATGCACTAAGATATGATGCAGTGGTGATAAAGTGGTATTAACGTTTCCAGTGTGATACTCTCCAATCCCTATGTTATTCTATGGAACCTATGCAATAAAGCCTCCAACTTCAGAGATCTTAGTGTATAAGTTCTATATAAAAATACAGGGACTGGAAATGAGGGGGGCAGATGCACTATGGCGTGATAAAGAGGTGATAAAGTGGATATCACTTCTCCAGTTCCTATGTTATTCTATGGAGCCTATGCACTAAGATTTCTCCAACTTTTGAGATCTTAGTGCATAGGTTCCATAGGATAACATAGGAACTGGAGAAGCGATATCATTGGAGAAATTATCTCCACTTTATCACTTCTTTATCACACCTTAGTGCATCTCCCCCCTTGTCTCCTCTTTATCGCACCTTAGTCCATCTCTTTCCTGTTTGTCCTAGCTTCTCTGTGTCTGAAGAGTTACACACTGGCTGTTTAGCATAAGAGAACAGAGTAAAGAAAATTTAAGGACCAGAGGGGTGTGCGATGCATTGCTTCACAATGCGTTACATAACACTCTGGTCCTTAAAGAGGAACTCTCATCTCTATAACAGTTCTCCTCTATGTAATCTTCCTTTAGCTTTAACATGTAATCTGTGGGGTTTTTTTATTTAATGCAAGCTACCCCAAATATCACGGTTTAAGAATAAGCCGTGACGTCACTTCAGGACAGGCTGCGGTACAGCCTGCATTACATTAAAAAAAACACAGATTACATGTTCAAGCTAAAAGAAGATTACATAGAGGAGAACTTTTTTAGAGGTCAGAGTTCCTCTTTAAACCTTTGAATGCCAGAGGGGTACGAAATGCTTTGCTTTGTAATATGTTGTGCAGCTTCTCTGGCACGCAAAAGGTTAAAGGGTAACAGATGGCAAAATACTGCAAAAATATTGTATGCACAGTACTGTGGAATTCAAAGCCTCCTTATTAATGTAGAACTGTCCAAACTGTCCTCCCATCTTTATGTTCTCAGAAGCTCAGTAAATCAAAATAAATAAAAATCCGGTGGGGATTTCTGAGGTGTTCAATTATTGACAAAGGCCAGATGATCCATTATTAACACATGTACTCCTCTGATGTCCCACGTGGACATATACTGGTACGTTTGAGAACGCTTTGGGGGATCAAGGAAGCAGTCAATAGCTGCCACCCCAACCCCAGCCCCTACACCCAAAGAGTCTCATTAAAGGGATGGTAATACTTCATTATTACTGTCCCCCATATTGTAGCCCTTAAAACTCTGAATTCAACTATACCAACAGCATCTCTCAAACCTGTATGGTTTGAGAGATATCTGCTTTCAAAGTTCCCTCTCTCCTGATGTCAGCACTCTAGCTGACAGCAGGGGAATCCAGTCCCAGGACCGGCGGTGGCTCTGCAGCAGTATAACTCAGCTAAGACTGAGTTATAGAAACAGAAATCCTTCACTGAAATGGTCTTCTACGTGTGCTTGCAAACCAAGAGCAAACCAAGCACACATAGAAGACCATTTCAGTGAAGGATTTCTGTTTTTATAACGTGATCTCAGCACTGCTGCAGAGCCGCCGCATACTCACGGACCAGATTCCCCTGCTGTCAGATATAACGCTGACGTTATAGGGAACTTTGAAGGCAGATATCTCTCAGACCATACAGGTTAGAGTGATGTCGCTGGTATAGTTGAATTCAGACGTTTAAGGGCTACAACATGGGGGATAGTAATAATGAAGTATTATTATCCCTTTAATGCCACTGTTTGGGTGTAGGGGCTGGGGTGGGGATGGCAGTAATAATGAAGTATTACTATACCTTTAAAATGGGTGTATTCAGTGTTCCACTGCCCATCCAAAGCATTGTAACTCAAACATTTTACAGTGTATGTCAAGGTGGGGCATCAGAGGAGGATCAGGGAAAAAAGCATCAGGAGGAAACCCCCAGCCCCTGCAACCATACAGTGTCAATGAAAATATGTCTGCAGCACCCCACTGCCCCCCCCCCAAGTATACTAAAGGCACAGATGTCACAATATATGCCTAAGTGGGGCATCAGAGGGGAATCCGGAAAGCAAACAGCAGTCCCCCAACTCCTGCACCCAGATTGCTTCCTTGATCCCTCTCCAATGCCCCACATTGGCATACACTGTGATATTTACAAGTCAGAAAGCTTTTAGGGGGAAGATATTTATTTAAATGTCACTGCCCCCAAAAGCATTTTAACTTACAAATCCCATACTATATGACAAAGTGGGGCAAGAGGGGTACATTTGGCAAAGAAATTGCCCTTTGTCTTGAACATGGCCATTAGTGTGCCCAGCAGATTCATGAAAATGAATTATATGCTAAGTTGATCCAGGAGTTGTTTCACTTACCAGACAAATATTTAAATTGTGCAGGCTTGTCTGGTGCCGGGATAACTGAATCTGCTCTCAGGCTCAGCTCCTCACACAGCAACAACAACGCATACTGCACTTCCTCTTGGGTCATGATTTATCCAATGGAACACTGGAACGTCACCCCCTAGTGACAGCAGCCTGTATTTCATTGGATATGTGCAGGCTGGGCTGAAGGCAGTGCACGATCAGTCTCCTCTGGTGCCACTGCAAGCCTCACTTAACTCCTTGAGGACCGGGGTACTTGCAGATCATTTCTTTGCAATGCTCTAACCTCAGGTCCTAAGGTGTAAGTAAAAGTTAAGGCCAGAACGGAAGGAGACCGGCAGAACTGCTTTCTACATAAGACACATTTCAGCCCATAGGCTCCAGCCGAAACTGCAGCAAGGTACTGGCCCATAATTATGACTGACCTAGCGGCCTGGGGGGCAATTTCCCCCCTGCCCCCTGTGCCAGCCCGCCCCTGGAGGGGTATATGAATCTGCCAGCACAGATCATTCCTATATGTTATCTTAAAAATTGCAAGCCTCTACATATTTTTATGTACAAATGCTTTAGTGCATACAAGTACACACAATGCCACCAGAGTTAATAATTTAATGTGAGCAAGTCTAAATTCAATCCCTACAGCATACACAGGAAAATGAAAGAATTTTAAGACAATTTTCTATGTGCCTTGTAAGAACATATGGCTATATGGCTCAATTATTTTTTAAAATCTTGCAACAGCCCCTATATCCATACCTATTACTCCTTCAGCACATCTCAATTGCGCACATACACATTTTTTATGTTACCTAGATGCAATTTTCTTGAAGTAGGAGTAAGCAGTTTCTACATTTGGATTCAGGGTCCTTAAGATGTTATTAAATTCTGTTTCATAGCGCTCATTAATATCATCCCCAATAATTGCCAGCTGCCGTCCTACACTGTCGAAGACACTGTGAAAGGGAAGATAGAAAATTCAATGCAATATAATGTCATAATACACGACATAAGTATAATAGATTTTCATACCTCCCAAAATTTCAAATGGCAAAAGAGGGACACTTTTGTTTTAGATGGTGTTGCCTGGGGCGTGGCTGGTGAGTGGGGCATTACTGAGAATTTTGGGGGTTATTTCATGACCTACTGACACCTCTTTGTGTAACTGAATATATGATTTAAAACAAGACCAAATTATTTTATTTAAACAGACTAATTTATAAACACATATACTGTAGTTTAAACAAATACATATGAGTTTTATGGCTGTGGGGCAATATGATACACACACCACACAGTCTGATCTCCTAAAAAGAGGGACACCAGGTTAGGTAAAAGGGTCAGGGGGATTTGGGTCTCAAAGAGGGACTGTCCTTCCTAAAGAGGGACATTTGGGAGGTATGGATGCAATGGTGACCTGTGCTTTCCTGGCTTTATTCAGACTAGGTTGAACTTGATTATTAAGGTGGCTCTGTCACTACACAACTTTTAGTTTCATTAAAGGCATAGTATTTTGAATAAACTAAAAAATATAAATATATATTTCAGGGTTTTTCCTTCTGATAAAAAATGGTATACTCTCTGCAGAGATGTTTTATCCAAAAGTTACAGTAACTGGATGCAGTACTTGCATGGCCTTAAGTTTTATGGCAGTGCTGTTGCTACAGCAGTTAATGGACAGCTATTTGCAGTGACAGTAACCCTCTTTAAAGTGATAGTAATACTTCAAAAAATGTATTTTATATTGTAGCCATTTAAAAAACATAAAGAACAATATAAGTCTTATTCTCAAACGTTTTTGGTTTGAGAGATATTCACAAGAAAAGTTTCCCCCCTGAGTGACATCACTTTTCTAGCTGTCAGATTTGGAATCCAGTCTGCAGACCGGCTGCGGCTGTTCAGCAGAGCTAAGATCCAAAGATATAAAAATAACTACTTCATTGGAATAGTCTACAAAGTGTGCCTGGTTTGCAAGCACACTTTGCAGATCATTGCAATGAAGTAGTTATTTTTATATCTCACGATCTCGGCTCTGCTGAACAGCCGCCTGCTGCTCTGCAGACTGGATTCCAAATTTGACCACTAGATGGCAGACTTGACCGTTTTTGTCACTGAGGGGGAACTTACTTGTGAATGTCTCTCAAACCATAAAGGTGTGAGAGATAAGACTTATATAATTTTTAATGTTTTTTAAATGGCTACAATATAAAATCATTTTTTTGGAAGTATTACTATCCCTTTAAGCCAATGCATAACTAATTGCTCACCTGTCCTAAAATTGCCTCTCTCCTCCTGACTCCTCTTTTTGAAGCTGCCATAACAAATCAGTTTCTACTAATGGGGTAGACTAGGGTAATAGGGAGGAAAAATAATGTAAATCCTGTCATGGTGGATGCTCCCACTGGCGTAAGCACTTGGAAATGTGACAGATGGATCCTCTTTAAGTTTTCATTGATATTGAGGAATTTCATTTGGACAAGTTAAATTGTCCTGATGATATTGATCAGTACCAATTAAATACAGATGTTGTGGTTCTCAAACCTGTCCTCAGGGCCCACAACAGGCCTGGACATTAATTAGAGGCTCTGTAATTTTGATTAAAGTGACAATATAAACAAAAATTAACTGGGTTATATATGCTTAATTACCTGTACTGTGTACCCTGTACTTAGCATCTGTAAAAATGTTCTTTCTGAGGCCTAAAATCTAGTCTTACATATGTTTTGTTCATGCAGACATTCCTGGCTTACCAGAGCTCCCATTCAATGTCTAAGATTGTCTGTAAATAGATTTAGATTACTGCTTTTCTGAATATGACAGTGATGTTATCTGTTATCTCCCAATATAAACAGCACAAACAACATTAAACAGTTTACAGACACAGGAAAAAGTAAGATTAGGATTATATTTTAGGGGTGTGACACATTAATAATGTTTACATATGCTAGTTGTACGTATGTTATATTTAAAGATATATCAACCTATTTCATTTTTAGTATTATTGTTCTTGTTACTGTCATGTTTTCAAGCCATGAAATCCAAAAGATTTGGCCAGAGAATAGGTTTGAGAAACACTGTACTGACTTAATAATTTACATTCAAGTCTGGATAACGAGGAATTCTTAATTTACATAGTGCATTTTTGCAGTTCAGTTTGAAAGCCTAAAAAAAAGAAAGAGAAAAAAACATATCCCACATGCAAATAAAGGGATTTTTGCATACTTAACAGTAACATTTTTTCTCTTAGTCCATGTGGAACAGAGGAACCATGGGGTAATGTATTTTTCAACAGGAGGGCAGGACACTTGAGTAAAAAGAACCCTCTGGAGGTGGATACTCCCTTCCTAGTCCAATTTACCCCCACCAGACATGAACAGTGTTAAAGAATAGCAAAAATCAAAAAAAGCAGTATGGAAGGAGGGTGGTCAGCTAAACCAGAGAACCCAAAGGACCCCACTGCCCAGAACTAAAACAACTAGTTTTTCTCTGGGAGGGAAGTCCTGTATTCCACCCGGACTAATAAAAAAAAAGGATTTATCAATAAGTACATAAAAATCTTCTTTCTTCTTTCATCTCCTGTGAAACAGAGGAACCATGGGGATAAACCAAAGCCATCCCAACAAGATTCCAGGGAGAGGGACAAAACCCCCTTAAAACACAAACCAGTCTCAACAGAAATGAACTAGAACTACCAAGCTAACAGTAGAAAGGTTACTGGCATAAAAGACAAGAAGATCACCAATGGCTTGTAGGACCTTCCTTCCAAATCTGTCTTTAGCCAAAGCGAGGACATTGACAGTGTTTACTAAATATATGAATGGACGACCATGTCACTGCCTTGCACAACTGCTATGCAGATACCTGATTCTTGTAGGCATAGGAAGGACCCAGCACTCTAGTGGAATGAGCCATGATCTAATGGACACAGGCAAATGATAGCCATCATCCAAGAAGCCACTGTCATCTTAGATGCAGTCTGGCCTCCTCAGGAATGACAAAAGGCGAGTCCAATTTTTGGAAAGCTTCCATGTGATGAATGTAGTACTTCAGACACCTAACTACTTCCAAGGAGTCTGTTAGACAAAGATGGACAAAGGAAGGAAGAACAATTTCTGATCAATGTGAAATTCAGAAACTACCTTGGGGAGAAACCCAAGAGTTCACAAAACCACCCTATAAGAATGAGAAATCAAAAATGGGGATTTACAGGATGCTTATTCAGCCACACACTGAACAGACACAATCTCAAGCAGAAAAGCTGCCTTAAGAGTCAAGAACTAATGTGAAACAGAAGACAGATGCTCAAAAGAAGCCTTCTGAAGCACTGCCAGATCAATATCAACTTCCACTATGTAGTAAGATCCCAAAAGATTGGCTAGGCGTAATCCACTCCTTGCACAAAGGTTTGCACATCTGGCAATAAGGTGTAACGGAAGCCTAAGTCCTTGGGCTGACTTAGACTGTCGTTCCGGGTCTCTCCTTCCTGAGGTCGGCTACAGATGGGTAGCCACACAGGTACTGCTCCAGAGCTTCTTTCTAGAATGGGGAGCAAGAGAAGCTCCTTTACACCATTCTGCAACAAACTGACAGGACACCTCTTAGTTCCAGAACAAACTCATTTTATTTGTGAAAGCACAGCTCTTTTATACACAGTTAACATCAACTCACAAGGGGATGGACAAAGAAGACAATGGCAGTAGCTACATGGTGATGAAATCACAAGACATGGTACAATAGGTAGACATGATACATTAACTTCACAAAGGCATGAGTGGTGAATATACAATGAAGAGTAAACACGGTGATGAAACAATGGGCATGATACAGTGGGGTAGACGTGATCAAATTAACTTCACAATGACATGAGTGATGAGTAGACAATGTAACAAATGGGTAGGGACTGAGATACAATGGTCAGAGGGCTGGAATACACATCTGGAATGCACTCTGGGAAGGAGCATCTTTTATGCCATAAGTTTGTCAGTGGCTGTCCAGCCGCCCAGAGCTGGAACTTCACCCAGTGTCTTCCAGTCTATTTTTTGGGTATTTTTATGTCTCTTAAAGGATCCCCAAGTAACGGCCTATGTCCGTTACATAAGGTAATACACCTGTGCAAAAGAACACTTAGTACTGAAATCTGGACCTTGATAGAAAATGAAGTCCTGCAACAAAACAGGGGAACCTTGTAGTTTCTTTGGGATGCCATCAGGTCTACTGCTCAAAGACTCAACAGCCAAAATATGGAGTCAAAGACTGTCTGCTTGACTTACAAAGATAACCACCAATTGCCTGGGACGGACCAGATTGCTGAGAGTCATGCAGAGGTAGACTTGTCAGCTGTCGGCTTCTAGGTTAGATTCTTAGCTGTCCAGGCCTGCTTGGGTTTCGGGGAAGGGTGTGCCTGGGTTGCAGAGGGACTGGAGGCCCTGGGCACATACCTGTACTGTCAGGGGTAATGAAAACTTGGGAGTACCCTGAGTCTACCTCTGCATGACCCGCAGTGATCTGGTCCGTCCCAGGCAATTGGTGGTTATCTTCGTAAGTCAAGCAGACAGTCTTGGACTCCGAATTTTGGCTGTTGAGTCTTTGAGCAGTAGACCTGATGGCATCCCAATTAAACTACAAGGTTCCCCTGTTTTGCTGCAGGACTTAGCACAGATAATAACCTCCAATTCTGGGCCAAACTACTGCTTGCCCTCAAAAGGGAGACACAAAAGACTTGGAAGACTGGTCTGCCAACCACATTTTTTACCAAAGGGTATGTTATGCTGCAGAGCTAAGCACTGAGATGCAGCACTAAGAGCACTAAGGATTTACCTATGAACTTGGCAAAGTCAAAGGTAGCCTCGAAAAGGTATGCATTAACCTCAAAAATCTTAGAAACAAAAAGAACTATTTCCTTTATAGATGCGTCTGCATGGACTGCTCCTAACAGTTGCTGCCCTCAAATAGCCATGGCACTAGTTAGGCAATCGGTAGCAACGGCTGGGTGCAAAAGCAGCCCCCAGAGGCCACAAAACTCAGCTTAAGAAGAACCTCAAGGTTTACTTCATTGCAGAGAAAGGGAAGGGAAGAGGAACAGCACTTCCCCATAGGCTTGCGCAAATCAGCTAGGCAAATTTCAGAATTTGCTGAATATGTGGTGAATTCGGCGACATTCGAGCCGCCCGAAAGGCAATGGTCATTCTCAAAAAAAAAAAATCAGAATCCGAGCAGCCCTGGTCCGAATGTCGTTGAAAATTTCAGAAATTCGGAGACTACAACCTGCGCACGTGATTGCTTTCCCTCCATACTTTTCCTCTATGTCTCTAGTCCAATTAGCTTCTCAGTTCTATGCGCTACTTTCCTGCTTTGTCTCTATTCCAATTAGGTTCTTCGTTTCATGCTGGGGGTTGGACTAATGACACAGACACCATCCCAGACAGCCTGCATTTCCTTGTAGTGCTTTGTTGGAGCTCAGAGAGAGAAGAAGCAGGAGATATTAGAGAGTGTCCAATTGTTATGTAGGCAGTCAGGTAGCATTAGGCATAGGCAGGCAGCCAGCATTAGTTCCTTATTGCCACTGTAAGGGAGAGTCATCTTTGTTCCTGTGCAAAATATTAAAAATATTAGGGATTTGTTTGAATAATTTTCAGAGTGACACATCAGCCAGTCTGACAGTTGTATATGTGTAGGCAGGCAGGGTGCCTTATTGCCACCGCAAAGGAGAGTCACCTGTGTTCCTTTTCAAAAAATATAAAAAATATTAGCAATTTGTTTGAATAATTTTCAGAGTAGCACATCAGCCAGTCTGACAGTTGTGTATGTGTAGGAAGGCAGGGTGCCTTATTTCTACATCCATACTTTAGCTACCTCATCCATAGTACTATAAGGATAAAGCTCCATCTTACCCTGTTCCACAGTCTTCATTTAGACCCTGAAAATGGTTCCATTTATTTTTATTTATTTAAGTTTCATTTTTTATTTTATTTTTTAAAGCATTTTAAAATCCGACGAGTCGAACAGGTCTGGTCCGAATGTCGGATCCTCTGAAAGAGAAAAAAAAAACTGTCTGAATTTGAATTTTACAGAAATTTTTTGTTGTGCATAGGTCTACTTCCCCAAAAAAACAAGTCTCAGGGGAAATGTCACCCTCCTTATAAAAGGCATGAATGGCACATTGGAGCTCAAGACATTGTGTCCATTCCCATCCCGAGCGGTGGGCAGACTAGTTGAACGGCACATTGGAGCTCAAGACAATGTGCCCATTCCCATCCCCTGCAGTGGGCAGACTGCTTGAGTTTGTCCCCCCTCATGTGAGTGCAAAAATAGAACTATCTGCCCCTACTCACAGCCCACTACGTACTGTGGAAGACTGGCAGATGTCATATCCTTTTGGCCGCCCTTTTATTAAAGGAGCAGCTGCCTGTTAAACAGTAAAAGTTAGAAAAAAAGGAAAATAAAGACAAACAACCACCCCAGTGCAAGTGTGGAGACCCAAGTGGGAGGGGGACAAAAGAACTTGAATTAAGAAAGAACCAAGTGCCAAACATAGCCAAAACATCACAGACCTAAGGATCTGGCTGCTAGACTGAGGGGCATTCTCAGAGGACCTTTGAACTCTGAACACTGGAATCCTCTTCCGCCTTCAGGCTTCAATACGGAAAAGCAGAGAAAGAAGAGTGGATATTCTGTAACAGATCCATGTCCTATAAAAGTCTGAACCCTGGTCCAATTCCATCAAGGAGGAACAGGGATAGGTGCCCGCCTAATGGAGTGATTGAACAGCACTGTATAAGTTAAGAAAATAATAAAAGCAAACTAAGAGAATCTTTGTCCTGACCATCTCCTTTTGGGTCACTTTTAAAACTGAGCATGTTTGGGAGGGAGTCTCTGCCTTCAGAGAGCTCTTTTTATGCAAGTGCCCTGCCTTCCTGTTGGAGGATACCTTACCTCATGGATCCAGTGTTCCCTAGTTGACAAGAAATATACATATACAAAACTCTTTTATTAAACTGAGAGATTATCAAAGCTTGATTCAGACATTATAAAACCACAACATTTGTACAAGAGCAGAGCTTACAGAAACAGTTTACTCTTCTCTACATGCCCCGTCTATATTATTTTGTGGCAGTAACCCAGCCCCAATTATCACCTCATCAGTTCTTTGTGCAGTCACCAGTCTTTGAGTAGGCTATAATGCCAGTAACAGGCAAACCCAGCTTCAGTCTTCAAGTCATTCTGCTATCCAGTTTTTTATTGATATCCCACCTTGAACTTAAGTAGATCAAGGACTGATTGACCAATGTACTCAAGCATGAATATTCTTAAATATGACATTTTAGGAGTTCCTTATAACCTTGCAATTCAGTAACCCAGCTCATTTATTACTCCTCTGGTCTACTGTTACAGAGCAATAACTCCAGTGCTTTGTATAGACCTTGCAATCTCTAATCATTACCTGTGTTTAAGATTTTCATTGTGACTTTTTTTTACATTATCTCAACTCCACAAAACCATGCAATACCAATGATCATGCCATATTGTTCCTTAATATGTTTTTCAGTACCCCAGATATTCTGGTTGCTTTATAGTTCCAACTCTCATTTCACACTCTACCTGTCTGGTTGTCTTCCCTCCTCAATTTCAGTGGCCAAAGCAATAGATTCTCCACTCTGTTCTCTGTCTATTTCCAGCCGGTAATAGGAGTAACTCAGAAAAACAGCCTCGGTCTCTTGCCTCATCTGCTCCGCTGTGTAACAAGAAAAAGGGGATTTTTGTGTACTTACTGAGTAATCCTTTTCTCTTAGTCCTTCTGGAACACAGGGACTATGGGAAAAAGAATAATTCTCCAGGAGGTAGAGCATTAGCATAAAGTGTTCTCTGGAGGTGGTGACACCCTCTCAGCTCCACTTTACTCCCACCAATCATGCACAGTTTCAATGTATAGGAAAGACAGAAGAAAAAAAGAAGTATAGAATATTTTCACCTGTTCCAGAGAACCCAAAGGTCACCCCTGCCCGGAACATAAACAACATGTTCTTCTGTGGGCAGGATGTCCTGTGTTCCTCAAGGTGCACAAAAAAATCCCATTTTCTTTTTCATCCATTGTGCAACATAAGAACCATGAGGATATACATAAAAAACACTTTAAAAACCCTTTAAATACAAAATAGCCTCTGCACAGACAAATCAGAAAAAAGTATGAACCTCAGGTATCAATGGACACCGACACACCAAACCAAATAACAGCAAAAAGATTACTAGATGTAAAGGCAAGAAAGGCTCCCACATAGGCACTACTGCCTGTAGGACCTTCTCTCCAAAGCAATGATTCAGTTATCTAGATCATCTGGCTTGAGAAAGAAATAATTCCGGAGATATGACATTGCTGTGTGAACTAATTCCTGATGGGCGAACTAAATCCTGAGACACCTGCCATGACAACATCTGAAGAGTGTTGAATCTCAGGATGAGAAAGACTTGAACCTGGGGCAGAACCAGTGTGATGACCAGACTAGGAGAGCCAATATAAGTGGCCTTGGATTATGCTTTGCAGAGTGGAATCCCCACACAGAGTATACAGACTGTTATTAATATGAACAAAATACAGTACAAGATATACTGCTGAGTAGGTCTCAGTGAGCCAGATGTTGGGTGCACTGGCTAGGAAGCCTGCACTACTGGCGAGGGCTTCTCTAGAGAAGCCTTGCTGCGGCCTAGGCTGTGTTAAAAGTGCTGGCCTGCTGATGGCAAAGGGCATTGGCTTTGACATTCTTCTACCAGTTGTCTCTGTTGAAATTCTGGAACAGGAAGAACTAGGAAACAGGAGCAGCAAGTTGAAGTTCGAGGAGTCGTAGGAGTAGAACCTGATGGAAAGTCGATGAAGTTGAACCTGACAAAGGTGGTCTATACAGTCGAACTCGACAAATGTAGTCAACAGAATCGAACTTTACAAAGGTGGTCGATAGAGTCGAACCTGTCAACGTGGGAGCTGGAGGGCCTTTGGAATCAAAGAGAGAACTGTCAACAAGCCAAGTCGGAAACAAATCAGGCAGAGATGGTACTAGGGATGAGACAACAAAATAGCAGAGCAAGCCAAGGTCAAAACCAGTCAGGCAAAGGCAGTACACAAGAAGCAGACAGAAGAAGAGTTGATAAAACAAAGCTGAGGTGAACCAGTACAGGATACATAGCCAAATCAGAAGACGTAAACAGAGTAGAAGGAAAACCGGTTCAAACACTGGAATCACAGGAAGCAGAGGAACACTACTGAACTAGGTCATGACAGGAATGCTTTGATCTTGCACTGACACAAGGTGTCAGTGCTTGATAAGGCTCAGCAATAGTGTCACACAACAAGGCGGGGAAACCTGAAGAAGTGCCAGGGAAACCTGAAAAGTCAGGGAAGGACATGACAACCAGAAAGGATTTCTTGAAATTGATCACCCTGTCATGCTGCTCCAATAAGGTCATTTATATCTGAAGAGGAAGATACAAGGCTTCCTCTGAAGAAGCCTTTCATAAAAGGGCATCCACACATAGTGTGATGCCAGCCCAAAAGCTGAAGGCAGTGAACTGACAATGACAGTCTTGAAAGGCAAGCAAAGAAAACTAGTGATCTGCATGAAAAGGAATATGCACATAAGTATCTTTTATGTCCAGGGAAGCTAAAAACTCCACTGGGCACATGGCAGCAATGACAGAGAGAAAATACTCCACTGAGACGCCACTATCCTTTTTGGGGACTTAGACAAGACTGGAATAGACTCCCATGAATCTCTCCTGTGAAGAACAGGTACTAAGACCTACATATTCTCTACGATGAAAATGCTTATAGGAATAAAAGCTCCAGCACCAGATTGTGTGGATTACTGCACATTAAGAAGCTACAAGGAGAAAATGATTAGAAATCTATGCACTAACCCTCAAAAATCACCCTAACATTTATGGATCAAGCTACAGCGAGAGTTCATATACTTTGAAAGAGAAGCAGACTTCCTCCAATAGACTGAGGTGGAACGAACTTCCACGAGTCATGTGGGGGTAGACTTGTCAATGGGGTGTTGTTGGGCAGTTTTTTTTGCTCACCCATGCTTGCTTGTATTTCAGGGGAAGGGCATGCCTGGCTCACAGAGGGAATAGAAGCACGGGTACTTGCATCCTCCATGGAAAGGAGAGAGGCTTGGAGGTAACCTGAGACAACAGAGCATTCTTGCCCCAGTAGCATAGCTAATGGATTTCTCCAGTTATGGGCTAATCAGCTGTTTGGCCACAAACTGAAGAGAGACCAAAGATTTTTTTAGAAGTCTGATCAAATATTCAACCAAACGGTATACCACTCTGCAACACAGAGCACTAAGAATGTGCCTATGAATTTGGCAGTTTCAAATGCAGCCTCAATAGGTTCACATTGGACTCAAGAATCTTGGAAAGAATCCTTTTGGAGTATCTGAATGGACTGCACCTAGCATTTACTCCCCACAAACAGCCATTGATCTAGTACCCATGCTCTAGCAAAGACTGGGTGTAAGCCCCTGAGGCCATAAAATGTTCCTGAAGATAATCCAGATGTCTATCTGATGGATCCTCTAATGCAGCTGTTGCGTCTGTAACTTGCAATGCTGTGTTCTTATGAAGGTGAGAAGTAGGAGGATCAACTACTGGTGGTGGGTATCCCACTGTTGTAGCTGCAGCATAGAAGGATAGAAGGGATATAAAAAGAGAAAAGAGCCTGGGGATAATGCGTCTCATATCAGTTGACTTCCCCTCCTCAAGAATCACTTGATCAAGAGAATAGTAGGGAGGGAAAAGCATAGCATCCCTTTTGCACCTCTTAAAAATGTCAAAAGATGAGGAACTCAAATCTGACTCCTCAGAAACCCTAAGAGTCTACAAAGCCACCCGAATAAGACCCTCTTCAAATGACTCAGATTGACCCTGAAACAAATTCTCAGTGGTAAGGGAGAAGTCCTGAAGTCCTGGTGGTTTTAGAATTCACCATATCTCCTTTGTGATCAGACATAGCAAGTAACTCCAAAAAAGAGAAATCCAGAACAGAAAGTAAGAATAAATTACCTATCTGCTGCTTGTGGGGAAAGGATTAGATGCCACAGTAGCTCCTCCCCTTTCTTCCTTGAGGCTTGAGAAAACTGGGCATCATGGGAAGAAAAAAGATCCGCTGTGTGTTTGGGCACTCTGTATTGCATATGACTGCAGCATGAGCAGTGAGCAGAGAGGCTCTGGGCACCAGCCGAGGCTGGTGGGTGGAACTGTGGCCCGTGTACACAGACTTTTACACTAGTCTAAGATTTCAGCCACAAAAGCCAATTTCTTAATGAGTCCACTGCCCAATACTGAATCAAAAACTAGGTGAAGTACAAAAAGTTAAAACAGATGTCCATCAACCACTGGGATGTCTGTAGTGGCCATGAGGTGATGTAGAAATGAGCTTAAAGTGGCCAGAGTGCCACATATAGCAAGAAACCACAGTCCTCATATTGCGGCTGCTAGATGACAAACAAGAGATGTGCACTCTGAAATTATAATCCTCTTCAATCTTCTATGAAATCCAGAAGGAAAATAGATACTCACCTAATGGAGGACTGAACAGACCCATATAAGTTAGAAAAATTAAAGAGCAAGCTAAGAGAATCTGACTGTCTTCTACCAGAACACTTTTGAAACTGAGCGTGACTGGTGGGATAAAGTGGAGCAGGGATGGAGTCTCTGCCACAAAACAACTCATTATGCATGTTCCCATCCTTTTGGAGGAGAATACTTTACCCCATGGTTACTGTGTTCCACAATGGACAAAGAGAAGCTCATGTTATAAACATATCCCATTATAGGAGAACTTGCTAAATCAAATCATCAAAACTTAGCTTTAGAAGTTACAAAATTGGTGGATTAGTATCATTGGTACATAATATCCCAGTATATCATCAAGTACGTTAAAGAGTGAACGTGGCACTATAAAAGAAACACTCACAACCTCACATGACATCTACTATGCCTGTCTGTCAAGCAGCAGTTTTTTTCTTTATTTATACTTAACTACATGTAGCAGTTGCCTGAAGTTGGGGAGTTTGGATTTCCTGAAATTCCTGATGCTAGGAAATGGTTGGGGCCACTCCTTTGACATGAGTGAGGATGCAGCCTCTGTATTCTCTTGGATGTCTCTTCACACCTGAGACCTGCATTGTAATACATCACGCACCTGACACATATCGAGTGATGGGGTGAGAGACTGAAGATCATCTTTCAGTATAGTATGAGGTGCAGCAAGCTGCTCTAGTCTCACACTACAATTCTAACAAATTAGAATAATTTTAATCTAATGCATCATCACTCATTTGGATCATGCGTGAAGTGCAGCCCTACTCTGGGGGAGATGCACTAAAAGGTGATAAGGGGTCAGGATGGAGATATGGTGGAGAATGTGTGTTGATGGCATATCAAATCCCTGTGAATCCAACACCAATCTGCCACAAGCCACCGACTTTGCTATGAGTCAGCAATGCCTTCAACAGGGTTATTTTAATGAAGGGACAGCATTATGCAAGATTTTACACACCAGCCTCCAACATACCAATTTGCACATGAATCAATCTGTAGAAGCTTAACCCTCAGTGCCAGGATAGTACTATCACGGTGCCCGTGCTCCCCTTGCTATTTTTCTGTCAGTCTACACTGTGCCTTGCTCCCATTGGCTGTCCTGTGCTTGTCCCGCCCAGTATGGCCTTTATATACTGGGCTCTGGCACCCATCCGGTGCCCTTTCGTGGTGATCCTGTACCAGTGCTTGTTTCTGCTCAGTGATTCCCAGTGTACCGACTTGGACTGCCTGACTATTCTGCATCTCGTCTCTTGCCTGTGTACCGACCCGGATTGCCTGACCATTCTTCTGCACCTGCTCCTGCGTACCGACCCAGCTTGGCTGACGTTCCTGTTCCTGTGTTTCGACCCGGCTTGGTTGACGTTCCTGCTCTGGCAGCCGCTGTGTCGCCTTGGCGACATTCTTATTCCTCAGGCAATTGTGTCTCGGTACTACTCCTGCAGAGTGCTAGTGGCCTAGTCTCCGTTACTGCTACGGCAGTGTGCCTTTGGCCTTGTCTCCGTTACTGCTCCTGCAGAGTGCAAGTGTCTGCCTCCGTTACTGCTACGGCAGTGTGCCATTGGCCTTGTCTCCGTTACTGCTCCTGCAGAGTGCAAGTGTCTGCCTCCGTTACTGCTATGGAAGTGTGCCATTGACCTTGTCTCCGTTACTGCCCCTGCAGAGTGCAAGTGTCTGCCTCCGTTACTGCTACGGCAGTGTGCCATTGGCCTTGTCTCCGTTACTGCTCCTGCAGAGTGCAAGTGTCTGCCTCCGTTACTGCTACGGCAGTGTGCCATTGGCCTTGTCTCCGTTACTGCTCCTGCAGAGTGCAAGTGTCTGCCTCCGTTACTGCTACGGCAGTGTGCCATTGGCCTTGTCTCCGTTACTGCTCCTGCAGAGTACAAGTGTCTGTCTCCGTTACTGCTACGGCAATGTGCCATTGGCCTTATTTACGTTACTGCTCCGGCAAATTGCAAGTGGCCTGTCTCCGTTACTGCTACGGCAGTGTGCCATTGGTTTTGTCTCCGTTACTGCTCTTCACATGGGACTATTTACACTCATTGAAGACCATTAACCCATGCGGTACCTTTCTATTGGGAATTCAACGTATTCTGCCTGACCTGTGTCAGTATATGCTATTATGGACTGTATGGTTATACTGGACCTGTGTAGGCATATGTATATGTAATCTGTCGTGTGTCTGTATTATTCTGCTTAAATACTACAGGACCTGTGAGGGTTATTATATTACTGTAATTTCAATAAAACTGTGTTTTATCCTAAACCACTGTGTCTGTGTGTGTCAAACAAACCGTTACAAGTACTCATATTGCCAAGTCTATAAGATGTACTGACCTGGCAAATTCCCTCCCTCATAGCCACTCTTTAAAAAAAAAAAAAAAAAAAAAAAGACATCAATCCAAACATTCAAGTGGAGTGGAAGGAACAGTAGGAATGCCCACTTGCTCCATTTCTGATATCAGACTCCTCCCACTCAAGCCGGGACTCTGGGGGAGTGCTGGATTTAGTAAGGGAGAGTGAAGAAAGGCAGCTAGCACCTTCCTGGCTAGGATGGACATTCAGGATCAATGTATTGATCAACTGTCCCTTGCCATACAGATACTGCATAACCGTACAGCTCATCTTGACCGTCCAATTAGACAACCGGTGGCCTCTGCCGATCCTGTTCCAGCACCAGGTGCTATGGCTGCTCCGGAACCAACTATCGCCAGGGGATTGTCAGGATCTGCTTTGCTTCCCCAACAGTACAGGGGTAACCCGGTACATTGACGTGGGTTCCTCAAGTGGACATAAAGTGGGCATATTCCTTGAAATGGTCCCTCATGCATTCCCTACTGAGCGGAGTAAAGTAGGGTTCTTGATTTCGCTCCTGTCGGATAAAGTGTTGGCATGGGCCAATCTATTATGGGAGACAGATAAACCCATCATTTATAATTTTGCGGAATTTGTGGCCTCGTTTAAGTGGGTTTTCGATGTCCCGGCTCACTTTGCCTCTGCTGCCAAAAACCTCATGACCAACCACCAGGGTAACCATATAGTAGCTGAGTATGCTATCAAGTTCCTTACGTTAGCAGCGGAGGTAGGCTGGAATAATGAAGCACTGGTAGCCTCCTTTTCACAGGGGCTATGTGATACTATTAAGGACGAGATCGCAGCCCGTGAGCTGCCTGATGATTTAGACGAACTGGTATCATTTACCATCCTGATTGACACTTGAATCAGGGAGAGACCCTCCTTTAAAGAACGTCTGCGGAGGCCTCCGTAGGGCATGGCTCAGACCTTTAATCACCCACCCATTCCTCCCTCACCTCCCATGCCTCCTAGTTAGGACATGGCTGGGGGGGAACCTATGCAGTTAAGTTTTACTCATCTCTCGGTGGAAGAGAGGGCAATCCGCCGGCAGGAGCGACTTTGCCTATGCTGCGGTAAGCCTGGACACGTGTTGTGCTCTTGTCCCGTCCGCCCGGGAAGTGCTCGCACGTAGGGCTCCGTCGGGGACAAACTCTAGGTGGTATCTCTCAGTCCCCAGAGGTTCTTCAGGATAAACCTACTATTAAGATCATTCTGTCATGGGCCAATTCCTCTGTGGTAGCTCCGGCTTTGATTGATTTAGGGGTGGCAGGGTATATCATTGATACTAACTTTGCAGCCAAATACTCCATTCCGCTGCAGCCCCGCACCTCCCTGTTAGCGATTGAGGCAATTGATGGTAGGCATCTACAACCTCCTCAAGTCACACATGAGACCATTTCGATTTCCCTTCTGATAGGGGTGCTTCAACGTGAGTCGCTCCAATTACAGGTCATTTACTCTCCGCATTATGCAGTCATTCTTGGGTTTCCTTGGCTCCAGAAGCATAACCTTAGGTTTGATTGGCAAACTTGTGACAACTTGTCTTGGTGTCCTCACTGCCTTACCTCCTCACAGGCCGTACAATTAAATTGGTGCCGGGGGCCGTTCCTCCTAAGTGTCCAGTTTACCTGCTGTCTGTGGCTGAGAATAAGGCCATGGAGGATTATGTGGGGGACGCTCTTTCCAGAGGTATCATTCGAAAATCCATCTCCCTGGAAGGGGCAGGATTCTTTTTTGTTATAAAAAAGGATGGGGAACTGCAGCCATGCATTGATTTGCGAGATCTCAATAAAATTATGGTCAAGAATGCCTAACCCATTCCGTTGATCATGGAATTGTTTGACTGACTGAGGGGTTTGTCGGTCTTCATCAAGCTTGATCTTCAGATGGCTTATAACCTGGTGCGAATCAGAGAGGGAGATGAATGGAAGAGCATTTAACACCAGGAATGGGCATTACGAGTATCTGGTAATGCCCTTCGGGTTTTGCAATGCTCCCACTGTCTTCCAGGAATTCATTAACAATGTGTTAAGAGACTTATTACAGAGTTGTGTGGTTGTCTATTTGGATGACATTCTCATCCACTCCTCGAATCTGGAGCAACATCGCGCTGATGTTGCTAGGGTGTTACAACTCCTACGTGTCAAAAACCTGTTTTGCAAATTGGAAAAATGCGAATTCCACCAGTCCCAGGTAACCTTTCTGGGTTATGTGATCTCTTCCTTTGAGTTGGCTATGGACTCTCGGAAGCTGTCTGCAGTACTCCAATGGCCTCTTCCTGTGGGCCTCAAGGTGATTCAGCGATTCTTGGGCTTCGCCAATTATTATCGGAAGTTTATAAATAAGTTCTCTACTATTGTCAAACGTCTTACGGATATGACACATAAAGGTGCTAATACTTCCGAGAGCACTTCAAGCTTTTGAAACCCTTAAATCAGCATTTGCCAATGCTCCTATTTTGAGACACCCTAATCCGAAGCTGCCCTTCACGTTGGAGGTTGATGTGTCTGAGTCGGGAGTAGGCGCCCTCCTGTCTCATCGTTCATCACCGGGTGAGTCATTACTTCCTTGTGGGTTCTTTTCCAGAAAACTATCGAAGTCAGAGACCTTGTATGAGATTGGGGACCGCAAACTGTTAGCCATTGTCCTGGCTCTGCGTGAGTGGCGGCAGTTGCTCCAGGGTACTAACGTGCCTATCCTCATCCCCACTTATCACAAGAACCTAACCTACCTGTCTGAAGCCAAACACCTGTCTACACGGCAGGCCAGATGGGCTCTGTTCCTATCACGTTTCAACTATGTGGTTTTGTATCTGCCGGGTATCAAGAACATTAGGGCTGATGCCATGTCTCGCCAGTTCGGTTCTATGTCTAAGGAGGATTGTACCCCCACACCTGTAATCCCTCCTGATCGTATATTGGTGACTATTCACACTAGCATTACTTCTCCCTTGGGGGTGGAGATTTTGGCTTCTCAGGGGACGGCTCCTGCTGACAAGCCTAATGGCAGATGCTTTGTGCCTGAACCTTTTTGGGTTAAACTACTTGAGACCTATCACTCTTCCAAAGCAGCGGGTCACATTGGGAGAGATCAGCTGTTTTGGTCCATTTCTCAACTCTTTTGGCAGCCTAGTATCAGACCCGATGTATCTGCATTTGTAGCAGCTTGTCCTACGTGTGCTAAAATGAAGGCTCAGTGACACCTCCCAGTGGGCCTCCTTCACCCTGTTCCTAATGGGGAGCGCCCTTGGTCTCACATATCTATTGATTCTATGGTGGAATTACCGTTATCAGAATGGTACAGTCATTCATGTGATTGGGGATCGATTTTCCAAAATGGCTCACTTTGTACCTCTTAAGGAACTTCCTTCAGCTCAGCAACTGGCTGTTATTTTTTGTTAGAGAGGTCTTTTGTCTCCATGGGGTTCCTAAGGTGATTGTGTCATACTGAGGAAGCCAGTTTGTGTCACGTTTTTGGAGGCCTTTCTGTACGCAGATGGGGATCCAGCTCTTTCTCCTTCGCTTACCACCCTCAGTCTAATAGTGCGGCAGAGAGATTGAATCAGGCCCTGGAACAGTTCCTCCTTTGCTATGTCTCGTACCATCACGTTAATTGGGCGAACCTGTTACTGTGGGCGGAGTTTGCCTGGAATTGTGCCATGAACTTGTCGACTCAGAGCTCCCCTTTTCTGATTAGCTATGGTTTTCAGTCATCAGGACTTCCTATCACGGTCCCCGCGATTCTTTGTCACTCTCTGTTGTGGCGCTCTTCCATTGGCGGAGCTTGATTGGCCCGCCCAGGGTGTCCCTTTATATACTGGGCCTATGACACCTATCAGGTGCCCTTTCGTGGTGTTCCTGTTCCTGCGCCTTTGTTGCTGTGTTCCTGCGTTCCTGTGTACCGACTCAGCTCGTCTGACTACTCTGCTGTTCCTGCTGCGTGATTGACCCGGTTCTGGCTGACGTTTCTGCTCCGTGATTAACTCGGCTCTGGCTGACGTTCCTGCTCCGTGATTGACCTGGCTCTGGCTGACGTTCCTGCTCCGTGATTGACCCGGTTCTGGCTGACGTTCCTGCTCCGTGATTGACCCGGTTCTGGCTGACGTTCCTGCTCCGCGATTGACTCGGCTCTGGCTGACGTTCCTGCTCCGTGATTGACCCGGCTCTGGCTGACGTTCCTGCTCCGTGATTGACCTGGTTCTGGCTGACGTTCCTGCTCCATGATTGACCCGGCTCTGAATGACGTTCCTGCTCCGTGTTGCTTCCAGTATTCCTGCGGACTCAGGGCTCTTGCCCGGCAACATTCTGAATCTTGCTCGCAGCTTGCCCTGACTGATCACGCCCCCTGTGGTTACTGTGGCCTCCATTATTGAGCCTGTCTGTTGCCTCCGTTACCGAGCCTGCCAGAGAGTATTTGCCGAGCTGTTGCCTCTGTACTGAGTCTGTCAGAGAACACTTGCTGTGCTTGTTGCCTCCGTTACCGAGCCTGTCTTTATACACTTGCTGAGCTTGTTGCCTCCGATTCTGAGCCGTTTAACACTTGTTGAGCTTGTTGCCTCCATCACCGAGCCTACCCGTTTACACTGAGGAGCATTACCGATATCTAGGTGCTCGTTCCTTAAGAGTGGTCGCACCGCGTGGTGCTATTGGGTGTTCCGTTACTCTAGCAGTGTGTTGCTCCATTCTGGCACCGGAAGGGTGCCTTGGCTCTGGTCTTCTATTGCTCACAGTGTTGTTCTATCAGATCGCACCTGGAAGTGCGTTTGGCTCACGGTATATTGGCGTGTGCAGTGTCTCCTCCGTTACCGCACCTAAGGGGTGCTCTTGGCTCCGGTTCCATTTGACTCTGGCAGTGTCTCTCCTCCGTTATCGCACCCCAGTGGGGGTATTGGCTCCAGCTCCAGTTGGTCCTTACTATACTATTGGGCATTACGATTCAGCTATCTGGTTGTGATTCAGTTCAGTCACACTGCTTGAGCTTGCTTTCTTCACTACTCTGGGACTGTTTATAGCACTGGGCGTTGGCCTAATCACCACCACAGAGACTGAGTATTTGAACTGGGTTTTAACCCTTTATATAACCCTTTATCTTGTGTTTCTGCTCATGCTACCTTCTCCTGCTACATTGGGCCTGTAATTCAACCATTACTTGCCTTACTGCTGTTATCTATTCTGGCCCCCAGGGGCGCTGTTCCTTAATTTTACCTCAATAAAACTGTGTTTTATTTCTAACCTTGGTCTGAGTGTCGTAAAAACGTAACACTTCCTGAGTCATTTGAGGCACAAAATATTCCAGCTCTGGAGGAGCATTTAAGGGAACTCCACTCCACATGGGTATGGGTCCAGTGAGCCCTACAGAGGTCCACACAACGGCAAAAGAGGCAGGCCAATCGTAGACGGTTGCCGGCACCAGTGTTTCAGGTAGGGGAAAGAGTCTGGCTATTCACACGAAGCTTGAACCTCCAGGTACCTTGTAAGAAACTGGTTCCTCGGTTTGTTGGACCATTCCGGGTCCTTTGGAGAATCAATTCTGTCGCTTATGCCCTAGATCTCCCAGCCAATATGCGTGTTCACAATGTGTTCCATATATCCTTACTTGAGCCCTTCAACTGCAACCGTTATACCTCCACTCCTGTCCATCCTGGTCCTGTTAAGGTTGCAGATCATGAGGAGTATGAAGTACAAAATATTCTAGATTCTCGCAGAGTCCGAGGTCACCTGCAATATTTGGTGCACTGGAAGTGGTATGGGCCTGATGAGCGTTCCTGGGTTTCTTCTAAAGATATGAATGTACCCATTCCCATTCAGAGATATAATTTCCATTTTCCTTCAAAACCCTGGCCCCTTCTGCGGGGGAAAGGCCATTCATTGAGGGAGAGGTACTGTCAGCGCTGGGTGCTTACCTTCCAGTGGAAGTGGGCCAGGCGCCTCAGTGCTCCTTTTCGGCGGCCGGTTCCAGGGGCTGTCAACTCTCTCTGATGCTGGTCCTTCCGCATCTATCCAGAATCTGAGCGGGCACGCATCACGGGGGAATTTCGCCAGTGACTTTGCTCTCCACTCTTAAAGGGACAGGATGTCACGGTTTGTTTTGACTCTCAGACACAGAGTAAGATAAAAATCAAACTTTATTGAAAAGTTTAATGGGAACCCTCACGGGTCCAGAACATACACATATGTCACATATACAAAAT